>CM066314.1:233173000-234373000 GCA_033807775.1 Saussurea involucrata
CTACTGTAGTCGACTTAATAGTGATGTACTTTGTAATATACTTTTTGCTACCTTGCTCTCCCAAAGGAGCTTTCTAGCTACTGATCTCCTCGACCATCTTCCTTCTGGTATAAAGGAAAGAGCTTCTACAAATAGCAGTTCTTATGAAAGACAGCCGTCTGTTAGGAAGAATTCAATCTCAAGCTCAAGACTTTAGAAGGGGGAAGGTAGCAGGTCTGTTGGTAAGCCCTTGAAGTCGAGCTAGAGGGTTTTGAATATGAGTCTTGCTGTCCGCTCTGAGCCTGAGAGGATTTCTGATCGTCTAGAGGATCCTGTTAGCAATGCTCCTCTAGCCTTCAACAGTCAGGGTGAGTTGTCAGCTCGAGTACGGTCCGTGCGCCGTTTTTCTTCTCTACCATGACGAATCAATTGATTTAATGTAGGCATCTCGTTCTTTCTTTTGTCCTTCCCCCCGATTTTTGCAGTGACAGTACCAATATCCACTAATCGTTGTTTCCAGATACGGTTGCCGGTTGACATCTCTTCTAATTCGTCGATACGAGAAGCAAATTGTTGTGTGGAGGACCCAAAAAGAAAGCCGGGCGCTTGGGAAGCTATGCAAAACCTGAAAAAAGGAATCTGCTTTCCATCTTTGAGCTCAGAGGTTACGATCGTCTCCTCATTAGGCTATTTTAAAAAAAGTATAGCTGACTCATCAGCTGAGTGGTTCGCCTCTTGTCCACCTGAGTTGTTTACTTAATTTTCCCCGTACCGATGTTAATTGAATGAATGAACACCACCAACCAACAAGTTCGTGCTCCGAATCACCAAGACTCAAGACGCTGCTCGAGAGACTGAGCTTGGGATATTGAGATGTTAAGATGAGACGCGAAGAAGGACCAAAGGGATGTCCCTTTAAGAATAAGAAAAGGATCTTTACAGAAAAAGAGCTCAGAGGTTTAGTCAGCTATTGTCCTATTTTCTTTTTTCTTCTCGATGAGAGGCTTCCCCAACAGCACTGCCCTATCCCTTTGTTGGGGGCTTTGGCTACCCTACCTCATTCCCTTCACAAGCCAAGGACAAGATGAATCTATTGCCCTGCCTCTCTGCATGTGGCTCGTCCGTGCTTTTCTATTCCGCTTTGCCGCCTATTATATTAAGAGAATAGGTCACGTTCAAGCGGTCCGCCTTTATTCATCTATACCAGCTGCCACGATTTGATGTTCTATATTCCTCTCTAGTCTAGATTCCTCGTCGATTCTTCCCCTCGTTCTTAATATCTTGGGCATCTCACTTTTCCATGCAACGCATTCTTTTCGATCTTGTACCCGCTTGCTTCGCATAGGCTACACAAGCGGTACACTGAACACCAACCCAATCTCGATGAAAAAAGTAGAAGCAACTAAAGAAGGGTGACGAAGCTTCTTTGCATCCCATAGTGCTGTCGCACTAAGCGACTACCGTTCCAGAGTCGTACAACGAAGTGATTAGCATACCAGAGTGACGCAAGGATCTAAGCTCGTACCTTATAAGTAAGCTCTTTATGCTCTCTCCGCTCGCTCCTTTTCGTAGCGTAGATCTTTCTTCTCGAGACCATTATTTCTTAGAGTCGTTGAAGGAAAAAAGCTGGATAGAGAGGCCGGGTAAATGGTCCAAGGGTCCTTGTCCAAAGCCAACAGTCTTTCTTCGGAATTCTACTGAACGGGTCGATCCTCCCCCCCGTTTGTTTTAGCAACTTATCCTAAGGTCTCCTCGCCAAGAGAGTTTTTTCAACCTAGGGTAACCTAGATTCGTCTGCTTGTATTGGTCAAACAAATACTGATTAGGACTGACCCCTAAAGGTAGCGTATTTTTATTTAAATAACCTTCCACTAATCCGTTGTTACTTTACTGATTCATTCAAGGCATAGACTCCCTCTTTGTCTTATTAGCGCAGGTGTTCGTCTCTATCTATAGATCCTAGACGGCGGAGACCATCTAGCTATTCATTAAGAAATGCCTGAAATGCTTGCTTTAAGCCGCGTACGAAAACCCCACATGCACCTTTCACCCCTCGAAAATACCCTGATAATGAAAGTCAGCTAAACATTCCATTAGGGAGCCTGGTCTTGACTTTTCTGTGTGGTATTCATTCTCGTTCGGCTCTTGGAATCACATCCAGCAGTGGTGGGAACAGCTCGCAAATAGGTTGGGCTGTTCACTTCATTGATTTGACTTCACTTTACTTAAGATTAAAGAGAGGGGCCGGGCGGGCAGTAAAGGCTCATTTAGTAGACAGCGAGCGAGCAGCAAGCACCTACTCCTATCAAAATGAAAAGCAGCAAGCTGAACTTGAATTGAAGAAGCGAGCCTCTATCAGAGAAAGGAAAGCTGTTGCGCGTTAGCGCATCCGTATATATATACTGTGGCGCTATATGATCTTTAGCTATAGGTCTCGTGTGCTTGCTATAGAAAGTACATATACGAGTCACGAGTAAGAGGAAGTGGTATCGAAGAGACGATTACAATGGTGTAACTTGTTAAAATTAAAACGTATTTTTTAACGTATTTTAGTTAATATACGATTATATGTGTTAATATAATAAAAGTGTAAAATTAAAATTAGAAAAGTAAAAGGTATAAAGTAAACTAAGTAAATAATTATAAGGGTATAAAATGTAAATTTCAAATCAAAATATATCAATTGCGAGTATTGCAGACACTCTTCCTTCTAATTGCGAGCTACGTTTCTTGGGTCCGCAATCGCGGGCCCAATTGCAGGAAAATGGGATATTTTTGCAAAACCAAAGGGATTTTGGGTATTTCTGCAAGTCAAAGTCAAACTTTGAGTGTTTTAATAAATTCCCCTTTTTTTATTAACCCCCAAAACTCAACCTGGTTCAAGTCAAGAAAAGGTTGTGTTGTTCCTTTGACTTCTGCTCCATCTCAACATTTACCTTGTAAGCAAAGGAGGTCTTTTTTTACTCGCTGAGAACGGATTTAAAAGGCTCGAATCCGATGCAACTTTATGTCCATGCACTCTTAGACCATGAGTACTGCTTCCTATCTTACCCTCTGAACCCTGATGCCACCTCAGCGTCACATCAGCTTTTCTCTTTCCTACCCTCCTTATCCTAAAGTGGAGTACCGCTTCCTATCATACCCTCTGAACCCACTCTTATCCGCACCCACCGATTATATTTAAAAATAAAATAAAATTAGGACCAGGTTCCCGAACCCACTCTTACCCGCACCCACCGAACCCGCGGTACCCATACCGTGTACCCGGACTACCCGTCCCAACCCGATGTGAACCCGGCCGTGGTACCCGATGGCGGTACGCACGGCCTTATCATCAAATTAGGTTGGGCCTTTTCAAGAGTGGCTTGCATATAAAAGCTTGTGTTGTCACAAACCAACCAAATAAATATTTGATCTATTCGACTTATGTATCATATGGTATGACAATTTTCTCACACCCCGAATGGGATCATCTTTACGACATCAACAACGGGGATCGTATTTGTTCTCTAGAGGTGCGTTTGGTACACTGGACATGACAGGACAAAAATAACAGGGTCACTGTCCCATGTTTGGCAAGACTTTTATGTGGTACAGACAGGAACAAGGTGGAACAAAGTGGAACAGGCCTGTTCCACCCCCACCCCATGGAACAAGCTGGAACAAGATGAAACAGACTTATGTTTTACCAATACAACCTCAAAATAAACTATAATTCTCTTATAAAACATCAAATACACGTTCTATTTTATATTTTATTCATTTTTTAAATTTTATTTATTGTATTTTATCTAATGTAAATTTGTTCCGTTCTGTCTAGTTATGTCTACCAAACGTTGAACAGTTGTTCTGTCCTGTTCTATTCTGTCTTATCCCATCCTGTCATGTTCTATCATGTCCGCGTACCTAACGCACCATAGATGGAGTTTTTTAGATGTGTTTTTTTTAAAGAGGACAACACCTCTCAATTCAAGTTACTTGTATATATTATTTTGTCAAACAATCTATAGATATAAAAGTTGCAAGCATGATGAACATGTAAAGAAACAAGAAAGAAATGCATAAATAGTCCAATATTGTCTGAAAAAGGTTGAAGGAGGCATGGGCTATGAGCCTATGAGGGCTACATTGACCCAAACTCCATGTGGCTTAGCAAACACAAAGTCCCATCACCATGTGGATTATATATATACTCCTCTATGTAGAAAAACGTAAACTATTCTTTTATTAAACTCTAAAAACTGTTACAACATAAACCTCACTACAGATTACTCTCAAATCTCTCAAGAACTTCAAAAGGTTTGAAGTTTACAACTATAACTAGAAACCCTAATATGAGAAAAGTAGCTCTGTGAAATATATTCGAGAGGAAAAATTAAATTGCAGTGAACTATCAAAACGAGAACACCTCTCGTATATATATCTTTAAATCTTCAGTATTTGCACTTTAACCCTTTTATCTTTCAGTCCCTTAAAAGTCTTTTATTGCTCCGCTACCCTTGTGTCAATGAGTCATTGAAGCGCAGTCCTAATGTTTACCATATCGTCACTTTCAGTCCTTGCACAATTAAACCACAACCAATTAAGTTAAGTTAGTAATACTAATGTCAAGATTGTTAAATTTGATTAGTTTTAACATCCGCCCTCAATCTTGACATTGGAAAAGATCTAACATGTTTAACTTAGAACACAAATAATTGTGTTGATTTACACCAAGCGATTTTGTGAAAATATCTGCCGGGTTTTCTAAAGACGGTACCTTTACAGTCTTGAGTAATCCCGAAGCAACTTTATTTCTCACTTGATGTATATCTATTTCGATATGTTTTGTTCTCTCATGAAAAACAAGATTATTTGCTATTTGAATTGCAGATTTATTATCACAATTCAAATCAACAGGTAAAAGGTTAACTAATTTTAAATCAGTTAAAACACTCAAAACCCAAATAATCTCACATAAGGCAGATGCCATTGCCCTATATTCAGATTCTGCCGAAGACCGAGAAACTGTTGTTTGTTTTTTACTTTTCCAAGAAATCATACAATTACCTAAAAACAAACAATATCCAGTAACTGACCGTCTAGTAGAAAGGCACTTACCCCAATCAGCATCAACATAAGCCTTTAAACTAAACTCAGAAGATGACAAAAAATATACACCCTTTCCTGGAGAACACTTCAAATAACGTAAAATACGAAGAGCTAACTTAAGATGTGACTGTCTAGGAGAATGCATGAACTGACTTAGACAATGTACCGCAAAAGCAATGTCAGGTCTAGTAGCCAACAGATAGATTAGTCTACCAATTAACCGTTGATATTCAGAAAAATATGTTAAAGGTGGATCTGCTAAATTTGAACCAACTGAATCTGTTACTACTAAATTCATGTCCATAGGAGTGTTAACAGGCTTACATCCTAAGTATCCAAAATCATTAAGAAGCTCTAAACAGTATTTACGCTGAGACATGCAGATTCCTTTTTTTGTTCTCAATATTTCTATTCCCAAAAAATACTTTAACTCACCTAAATCTTTGATTTTAAAATTAGATTGCAAGTGTTGTTTAACTTTGGCTATTTCAGTTAAAGAATTTCCTGTCAAAATAATGTCATCGACATACACAAGCAGAACTAGATACACAGAATCATTTATTTTTGTAAACATAGAATAATCACAAGTACTCTGAACAAAACCATTATCATATAGACAAGCAGAAAGTTTAGCATACCACTGACGTGGTGCTTGTTTTAAACCATATAAAGATTTATCAAGCTTACACACTCTGTTATCGTTAGCTGAAAAATATCCAGGAGGTAAAGACATATATACATCTTCATTTAAATCTCCATATAAGAAGGCGTTATTTACATCTAATTGGCATAAAGGCCACTTATATTGCACATCCAATGAAATAACACATCTTACTGTAACTAATTTAACCACAGGAGAAAAAGTCTCGTCATAGTCTAAACCCTCCCTTTGTGAGTATCCTTTTGCTACCAACCTAGCCTTATACCGTTCTATCTCTCCAGTAGACTTATACTTAATCTTATAAATCCATCTACACCCAATCGGCTTTCGGCCAGCTGGAAGAGTAGTTAAGGTCCAGGTATTATTCCTATAAAGAGCTTCCATCTCATCGTTCATTGCAGAAACCCAATTTTGATCTTTACAAGCTTCAAAAAAGTTATTGGGTTCTACAGATTTATTTAGAGTACTTACAAAACAAAAATTATTTTTGTTTAAGAAAGAGTAATTCACAACTTTCTCTAACCCATATTTCACTTTCCCTTCTACTATATAGTCTGAAAATTTTCTTGGTAAATTTGAAACTCTGGTAGACTTTCTAGTAGAAGGTTCAACCAAATCACCCTCACGAGGGAAACTCAAATGAACATCATTTTCATCTCCGTCAGCCGCTCTCTGGTCATTAGTAGCCATATTAGGATCACCAAGACTGTCAGGTCTGGCATTCCTACCTTGGAAGTTTATTCCGTTAGTTCCAACAACCTCATTAGAGGTAGTAGTACTAGGATGGCCACTAGGCTGACCAGGGTGGCTATTATGATCAGGATTAAAACTAGAACTTGCATTTTCACCTTCATTTAACGGGTTATCCCTAATATCATCATCGGGTTCATCAACAGAATCATTAGTAGTCTGAATCACAATATTATTAAAGAAATTTAACGAATTAATGTTGCTAGATTCTGTTGTTTGATGATTTGCCCCCATTTTGAAAGGAAATATAGTTTCGTAAAATTTTACATCACGAGAAACAATAATTTGTTTAGTATCCAAGCTGTACAGCCTATAACCTTTTTGGGAATTAGCATACCCAAGTAAAACACATTTATCAGTTCGAGAAGAGAATTTATCCGAGTTATTAGGCCTAACAGCAAAACATAAGCACCCAAAGTTTCTCAAATGTGACAACACAGGGGCAAATCCAAACATAATTTCATAGGGACTTTTTCCTTTTAGAACCGAGGACGGAGTTCTATTTATGAGATAAGTGGCGGTTAAAACGCATTCATTCCACATATTCAAAGGAATGCCCCCTTGAAACATTAGGGATCTTGCAACATTTAAAAGGTGTCTGTGTTTGCGCTCCACAACTCCATTCTGTTGTGGAGTGTAAACACAACTAGTCTGATGAACAATACCATTTAAACTAAGAAACTCACCCAGTTTGTGATTTACAAACTCGGTGCCATTATCGCTTCTAAACGTTTTTACATTCTTTCCAAATTGATTTTTCAACAGACTGTAAAAAGAAATAACATAATCAACCACTTCATCCTTATGTTTCAACAAATAGACCCATACAGATCTAGAAAAGTCATCAACGAGAGTTAGAAAGTATTTGTATCCTTCCTTACTAGCTACACGATAAGGTCCCCACAAGTCCATATGAACAAGCTCACCAATAGTGGTGGTGGTATGATTACTAAGAGTGAATCTTTCTCTAGTTTGTTTTGCCATATGGCAGATTTCACAGGGGGAATGTTCAGACTTAGCACCCAGACTAAGTTTGTCCTTTAAACAGGCCAAGGCCTGATCAGCTGGGTGACCCAGTCTACTATGCCACAATTGTCTAGAGGCACAACAAAAAATGGTCATGTTAGTATTTGTTTTATTTCCTAAAAGTTTAGGATGACTGGACTCACTTTTAGAGGTTTGATCAAATAAGTACAACCCACCAATTTCACTACCAGTCCCCACAAGTTTCGTAGGGGGTGAACCCTGAAGCACATAACATTTAGATTCATCAAACCCAACAAAGACCTTGCTATCTCTAGCAAGTTTATGAACAGATAGCAAATTAACATGAAAGTCGGGAATAACCAAAACATCAAATAACACTAAATGATCATTTACTTTGTAGTTCCCTATTTTGTTTATTTTTGCTTCATTTCCATTTGGTTGTGTGACCTTTAGATTTAATTCAGATATGTCAACAACGTTATCAAGATAGGTAACAGATGATGTCATATGCTGATTAGCTCCAGAGTCAATTATCCAACCTGAATGGGATGTTTTTAAGAAAACAGAATTTCTGGTCATGTTTGTAAAGCTATTTGAAGTGGTAATCATGTTTGCCAAAAACTTACCTGCCATATTGGCAGTCACTCCCTCAGTTTGTTTCTGATCCAACAGAGATAGCAACTTGCTGAGTTGCTCTTCTGTAAGAGATGTTGGAGGATTTGATCCACTAGTGGGACCTTTGTTAGCACAGAAATTGTTTGAAGAAGGTTTAGCACACTGATTTGACTTAGCTTTATTAAATTGAAAATCCTTAGGAAAACCTATAAGTTTAAAGCATCTTTCTATAGTATGACCGTTAATGCCACAGTGTTTACAAGAGAGAATAGGTTTTCCAGGTTTTTTCTTACTATCAAAAGATTTACTAAAAAAAAGCAGTGTGCTGAGCCTTAGAGTCAGATGTGGTGCGAGAGACACCACGATGAGACTCTTCTCTAGATATAATGGAAAAGGCCGTTTTGACAGTAGGTAAAGGATCAGTAGTTAAGATGTTACTTCTCAAGTGCATATAATTGTCATCTAATCCCATTAAAAATTGCATAAGCTTTAAGAGTTGATTGTGTTTTGAAAACTCAGATGAAGCATGACAAGTGCATGATGGCAGTTTAACTAAAGCATCAAATTGTTTCCATAAAGCATTTAGTTTATGATAATAATCAGACACATGCATTCCATTTTGAGTAAGGCAGTTAATCTTTTGATGGAGACTAAAAGTAACAGATCCATCAACTTTGTCATAAGTTTCTTTCAGTTCTTGCCAGACTTCACTAGCAATTTTAGAAAAGACTTGACTTAAGAACAATTCCTCAGATATGGACCCTAATATCCAAGATAAGACAACAGAATTGCACCTGTCCCATTGCCTACCAAGAACCTCATTGTCAACAGGACGATGCACATCACCAGTAACAAAACCAAGCTTATTTTTAGTTTCCAGAGCTAAGACCATGGCACAAGACCACACTTTATAGTTTTCAGTTCCTGCTAACTTTAGATTCAATAATGGAACACCTGACGTATCACTGGGATGGAGGTAAAGAGGGTCCCCAAAGTCCAGTTTTGCAATCAGGGATTGCATTTCTGGCTCTTTGAGAGCTTCTTCACCAGGCATATTGAACAGAGAAAACAAGAGCAATATCACACACAAGGGAAAAACTTAGTGATAAACAGACAGGAATCCTTGCCACTCTTAAGGTGGTAGGTCAAGCCAATCACTAAAGTCCCAAAGGAAAAATCGGCGAAAGAGATACTTACAGTGGGAAAGCAACACTGTGCGCAGCGAAAACAGCAAAGAACGTTTGTTAACAGAGATTTATTGGCCAGAGAACAAACCTGAATAAATGTGCAAGGAAGAGAGAGAGAGAGAGAAGATACACACTGAAGGGATCCAGAAAATAGGATGCAATAATGTGTATATTTCTCAGCCTCTTCTATCAAAGTAAGGCAAACTCAATAATACCAGAATCTGCAGAAGATAATGAGATAAAACACCAACACTACACAGACAAAAACAGATCTAGTTGAAATGAGCAGATCTTGAATATTAAGCAACAGGTCTTGAATATTAAGAAGCAGATCTTAATATTAAAGACACAGATCTACAATAAAGAGACAGATCTTGAATATTAAGAAAAACAGATCTTGTTAATAAAGAGCAGATCGAGGTTATACACCAAGATCAACAGTTAAGAAACAGGATCTACAATATTAACCAAGAGGAACACAAGATCTCGGTGAAAAAGACAGAAAACAACAGATCTAGGTTATAAACCAAGAGCTGCAATTTTAAAGCAATATTTTCGATATTAACACTCGCAAGAACCAAGGATCTGAATGACTATGATAAGGAGTCACCAGATCTCGAGAAAAAGAAACACAAACACCTTAGATCAGGACTAAGAAGTCGAGATCTAAATTAGTATGTATGACAAAAAATATGCAGATCTAAAGAGAGAACTATCTGTTCATAAACACAAACAACTTAGATCAGGACTAAGAAGTCGAGATCTAAATTAGTATGTATAACAAAAAAATATGCAGATCTAAAGAGAGAACAGATCAAGACTAAGAAGTAGAGATCTGAACCTGGAAACAGAAAAGAAGACGTTTACACTTGACCAAAGCTAAAGAGCTAGGATCAGTAATAGAACGAAAAAAGAAGTAAAAGGATTCAGAGTTAATAAAAAAAAACCAACAGAAGGTTTTACCGGAGAAGAGACGTTGTTTGAAGAACTCCGGTGAGGATCGAGCCGTCGTGCTCTGATACCATGTAGAAAAACGTAAACTATTCTTTTATTAAACTCTAAAAACTGTTACAACATAAACCTCACTACAGATTACTCTCAAATCTCTCAAGAACTTCAAAAGGTTTGAAGTTTACAACTATAACTAGAAACCCTAATATGAGAAAAGTAGCTCTGTGAAATATATTCAAGAGGAAAAATTAAATTGCAGTGAACTATCAAAACGAGAACACCTCTCGTATATATATCTTTAAATCTTCAGTATTTGCACTTTAACCCTTTTATCTTTCAGTCCCTTAAAAGGCTTTTATTGCTCCGCTACCCTTGTGTCAATGAGTCATTGAAGCGCAGTCCTAATGTTTACCATATCGTCACTTTCGGTCCTTGCACAATTAAACCACAACCAATTAAGTTAAGTTAGTAATACTAATGTCAAGATTGTTAAATTTGATTAGTTTTAACACTCTAACATAACTTGACTTTTGGCAAATTCCTTTTATAGACTTTTTACTAATATAAATTGCCAAATTGGATAAAGTGTTTTCTGGATAGAAGTGTAGTCTAGGCTAATACTAGTCACTCAATAATAGTGGTTCCAGAAATTTATCTTGAGTGTGTGCATTTTTCAAGTGGATTAAAATTTTGTAAAATCACGATTTGACTCGTGAAAAGTTAGTGCACTTTGATCTAAGAAAAGTTATTTGGGTAATAAAATATATATTTTCAATCTTGAAGTAAATATTTGTTGCTTAGAAAATAAGACAAAACCCCATGATTTTTAAGATGAATTGACATTAAAAAAATATATGAAAAGCTAATAATAAAATCAAAATGGAAAAAAAATCAACAAAAATTGTGTTGGCATAGTGATAGGTAATGTTCATAATTGTATTTGATGTTATGCTTATAACTATATTTTGGTGTTAATATTTCCAGGATTAACATTGTATGGCCTAAGTTTATTCCATGGGTTGATCATGGAGTCTAAAATTTGAACTTTTACTTGAAATAAAATTTAGAGTAAATTACATGATTGGTCCCTGTGATTTACAAAAAATTGCACTGTACGTCCTTAAATCAAAATAATTATGGAAAAGGTCTTCGTGGTTTACATTTTCACATGTCTTTGGTCCTTCTGTCCTAACTCTGTTAACATGACTTTTTTAATTAGGTTAACTAAAAGGGCAATTTAGTCATTTCATAATTTTTTATTTTCTATTAAAAATACAAGGACTTTGAATTGCTACCCCTAAATGTGGATTATATAGTATTATAATTAACTATACGGATATGAATTAATTAACTATAAGAGTATAAATTACTACCTCTAAATTAAATAATTAACTATAAAGGTATGAATTGTTACCCCTAAATGTTTCCATACCGCCTCATACGCAGCTATCCCTTCACACAATAATTATACTTATATTTCACACCCCTATAATTATTTAGTTAGTTTGCTTTTTATATCTTTTACTTTTCTAATTTTTGGATTTAATTATTTATGATATCACACTTCTCGCATAAATTTTCGTAAGGGATGTACCATAAATTAAATAATTAACTATAAGGGTATGAAATGTAAAACTAAGAGATGTACCATAAATTAAATAATTAACTATACGAGTATGAATTGTAAATATTAAAAATATTTTTATGCATTATATATGATATATAATAAAATAATTAAATCCAAAAATATTCAATATTGAGCTCATTTCGAAGGTATCGAAGAAACGATTATAATGGTGTAATTGTTAAAATTAAAATGTATTTTTAACGTATTTTAGTTAACATACGATTATATGTGTTAATATGATGAATGTGTAAAATAAAAATTAGAAAAGTAAAAGATATAAAGTAAACTAACTAAATAATTATAGGGGTGTAAAATGTAATTTCAAATGAAAAAATTAAAAAAGGATGAATTTGAGGGGAGGAGGTATGAAAAGTTGCAGGGGTAGGCTTATATATATATATATATATATGTGTGTGTGTGTGTGTGTGTGTGTGTAGCATATGTGTTGTGTATACAAAGATCAGATAGTGAAAAGTGGGTCCAGAATATTTATATATTACATATTCAGTTATTGTATTTTTAATAAAATTAAAAAATTATGAATGACTAAATTGTCCTTTTAGTTAACCTAATTAAAAAAGTCAAGTTAGCATAGTTAAGACAGAAGGACCAAAGGCGTGTGAAAATGTAAACCACGAGGACCTTTTCCATAATATTTTGATTTAGGGACGCACAATGCAATTTTATGTAAACCACAGGGACCAATCATGTAATTTACTCTAAAATTTAAACCTATGCCCTTCTACATCTAGATGCTAATCCAACCATCTCGTTTGGGGTTAAATTTTGTTATAAATGCGATTATAAAGTATTTAAATGTGCCTCTCAAAATCAAATCGGTGCACATTTTAGACGCTTAATTGTTTTACCTTCAAATAACTGAGTAAGTAGGAACATGGGAGCCCGCTCGGCTATTAATAGGTCTTCCCCTGTCACTGGTTGATTAAAAGTCTTTTCTTTAGCTTAGCAAGTAAGTATCATGGACTGATAAGCGGAACTTGGTAAACAGTAGTGTAACGCCCCAAATTCCGGGCTATTTTGAACCTCAAAATTTCACAAGTTATGATAATATAAACTTCAAACTTACATATATATAGCAAGGAAATTAACCATCAAGAGTATATTTACAATACAGGATCCTTCAAATAACCTATCAATCTAATCATATCATTATAATCAGATTAACTAAGTTATCTAAGCAATCCATCAAAATCTCTTCTTGTTAATTGACACCTCTGCTATTCCAAAAACGCTCGTCCCACAACCCTTTACCTTCCCGAGCTTGCACCTGGTAAGAAAACATCATTTGAAACGATCAGGCCAACGCCTAGTGAGAACATTCGTTTCCAAAATAACATTTGCAAAATCAATGTAAACAAGTTATATCAAACCTGATTACCTTTTTTCTTACCATACGTTTAACTCTATTCCGTTAACACGATTTTCATCCAATCCCATGAATATGACTGACACACATTCCATCATCATATCATGCCTCACAGCCACACTACGAATCTTCAATGAGTCTAGATTAATGCTCTTATCCAATAAATCGCAATTACACATGCCCATTTATCGGAAAGGAAGTAGAGATTACAAGCACTTATGTCAATCCCATTTTCTTCCTTAGAAATTGGGAATAACGATTATTACCACACGCCTATTCCACAATTTCCTCACACACACTGGAATAACGATTATTACCACACGCCTATTCCATGTGATTACCAAACACTAGTGCCACACACATCAGAATAATGACTAACTTTCATCTATTCTACGTGTACATAACCATTAGCACCACACACATCAGAATAATGACTCTTCATCTATTCCACGTGTACATAACCATTAGTGCCTATGGATCCATTACACTTACTACACCCCTGCCTAGTATTAAACCAGCACAGTCTATAGGCCTAACATACTACCATTCAACTGTAAGTATGTTCAAGCTACCAAATTATGTTTTAAATTCCTAAATCATACATTTCCATGATTAACAGAACCTGCAATCCTCTAACTTCTCAAAAGTGTCCGGATAACAGGGGTTTTTCGGATAACTTTGATTTTCCGGATAACTAAGCCTTCCGGATAACTATAACTCACCGGATACATGCTTAATCCGGACAATACACTTTCCGGACAAACATCTAATCCGGACAACACCCGGAAACTACAGTAACCCGGATACTATCCGGTAACTATATTCATTCGGAAAACTAAAGCAATTCAAAACTTACCCGGTACCTTGCTGCATCCGGATACATTCATCACAGAGGTTTCCGGACACGACATTTCGTCCGGAAAACTCGACCTGCAGCTTAATAATTCGATTACAACCTATGTCTGTTCTATTCAGCTCATTCCAAACCATTTCATACAGTCCATAAACAATTTATACAACTATTTCAAGGTTTAATTTAACATGTAAACACTGATTTAAGCAAACAACAAATGAACTCACCTCTTAAGGAAGTTATACCCACTTTGCACAATCTGGTTCTTCAAATCTGTTGTTTATGATTCCAAATACCTATTCCACAATCAAATTCGTTTACACACACATAACTACAACATATTTTATCATAAACCATAGTCAATTACTTACCAAAATGAAGACAAACCCTTGCTTTCTTTCTTTCTCCCTTTTCTCTCTTTTTCTTTCTCTCTGCCGACTCAAAGAACCAAAGATGAGATATTTTCTCATTCTCAGCTGATTTATCCATACACACATTTAAAATTTACCACAATACTCCCTCAAGTTCCATTATTTCCAAAAGTAGTATCCTACTTTAATCCTTTGTATTTTAACCCTATAGAATTGTAAAATACTACATAATTCAAGGTTTAAACCAAAATACAACTAGATCCCAATTCTCATTAAAATACTAATATTGAAAATTTTGGGATGTTACAATACTCCCCAACTTGAAAATGATTTCGTCCTCGAAATCAAGATCAGGTAAACAGATGGGGATACCTATCCTTCATACTCTCTTCCGACTCTAAAGTCACATTGGCCCCTCGATGGTGTTTCCACTGTACTTTCAACATAGTTACTTCCTTGCCATTACGTAGCTTTCTAACCGATCTTTCCAAAATTGCCTCTGGTTCTTCCACACATCGGCTCTTCTCATCCACTCTTACATCAGTAAGTGGAATCACATCTTCCTCTTCGGTTAGACATTTCCGGAGATAACAAACGTGGAAGGTATTGTGGATTCCTTCCAATTCAGGTGGAAGATCCACTTGATAAGCTTGCAATCTGATCCTCTTAGTGATAGTGAAAGGTCCTAGAAAACGAGGACTTAACTTCCCACGTTTACCAAACCTTATCACACCTTTCCATGGGGATACCTTAAGCATCACGCGCTCCCCAACTTGGAATTCTTTTGGTCTTCTTTTCGGATCAACATAACTCTTTTGTCGATCCTGAGCTGCTTTCATATGCTGCCGAATTTCTTTCACCTTATCTGCTGTTTGTTGTACCAGTTCCGGACCAGCAAACTGTTTCTCTCCGGCTTCTAACCAACACACCGGAGTTCTACATTTCCGGCCATACAAGGCTTCAAAAGGTGCTCTTCCAATACTAGAATGGTAACTATTGTTATACGCAAATTCTACTAACGGTAGATGCGTATCCCAATTACCTCCAAAATCCAATACACATGATCTGAGCATATCTTCCAAAGTTTGAATAGTCCTTTCACTCTGTCCGTCAGTCTGTGGATGATAAGCAGTACTCAAATTAACTTTCGTACCTAATTCCTCTTGTAGTGACTGCCAAAATCTCGAGGTAAACCGACTATCACGATCTGACACTATCGACACCGGTATACCATGTCTTGACACCACTTCATCAATATACAATTTCGCCAATTTATCAATCGGGGAAACTTCTTTCATAGCTAGAAAATGAGCACTCTTAGTCAAACGATCCACAATCACCCAAATAGTGTCGTTACCTTTCTGAGTCCTTGGTAACTTTGTCACGAAATCCATGGTGATCTTCTCCTACTTCCATTCCGGAATCTCCAAAGATTGGAAACTTTCGTAAGGTTTCTGATGTTCAGCTTTCACTAAAGAACATGTTATACACTTTTCCATTATTCGTGCCACGTCTACTTTCATAGCTGGCCACCAATAGTGTAACTTCAAATCTCTATACATCTTAGTACTTCCAGGATGTATAGAATACTTAGATCTATGAGCATCTTCGAGAATCAACTCTCGATTACCTCCAATCTTTGGTACCCAAATACGGCCTTGGAACAACTTAATTCCACGGCTATCTTCAGTCAGTTGAAGATATTGTTTGCTCATCACTTCTTCTTTCAGATTTTCTTCCCGTAAGGCTTCCACTTGTGCCTCCTTTATCTTTTCCATCAAACTTGACGTCACGTCAATTCTAGCGTTAGTCGATTTCAAACATCAACTATACTCTTTTCTGCTTAAAGCATCAACTACTACATTTGCTTTACTAGGATGGTAATGCAATTCACAATCATAATCCTTAAGTAACTCTAACCAGCGTCGTTGTCTCATGTTTAACTCTTTCTGATCAAAGACATGTTTCAAGCTCTTGTGATCAGTATAAAGAGTACACTTCGTCCCATACAAATAATGCCTCCACAGCTTCAAAGAAAAAACCACCGCTGCTAACTCTAAATCGTGCGTTGGATAGTTCTTCTCATGCTCCTTAAGTTGTCTTGACGCATAAGCAATTACCTTGCCTCGTTGCATCAATACACATCCCAGGCCCATCTTGGAAGCATAACTGTAAACAACAAAATCTTCTGTTCCTTCTGGTAAGGCAAGAATAGGAGCTTCACATAACTTTTGACGTAAAGTTTTGAAAGCTGATTCTTGTTTCTCCATCCAAACAAACTTCACGTTCTTTCGAGTTAAAATAGTCAAAGCAGAAGCAATCTTTGAGAAGTCTTTAATAAATCTCCGATAATAACCCGCGAGACCTAAGAAACTTCTTATTTCAGACGCACTTCTTGGTGTCTCCCAATTCGTCATAGCTTCTATCTTTGCTGGGTCTACCTTAACTCCTTCTGAAGTGATCACATGACCTAGGAATTGTACCTCTTTTAACCAGAATTCACATTTGGAGAACTTCGCGTACAACTTCTCTCTTCTCAATACTTCTAAAACTTCACGTAGATGATGTTCGTGATCTTCTTCAGTATTTGAATAGACTAGTATGTCATCAATGAATACAATGACAAACTTGTCCAAAAATGGTCGACATACTCTATTCATCAGGTCCATGAATATTTCCGGAGCATTGGTCAACCCGAATGGCATTACAAGAAATTCATAATGCCCATACCTTGTTCTAAAAGCCGTCTTTGGAATATCTTCATTTCTTACCCGAACCTGATGATACCCAGACCTTAAATCAATCTTAGAAAAACATCCTGCACCTTGGAGTTGATCGAGCAGGTCATCAATCCTTGGAAGCGGATACTTGTTCTTAATCGTTACCTTATTTAACTCACGATAATCAATGCACATCCTCATCGTGCCATCTTTCTTCTTAACAAACAAAACCGGAGCTCCCCAAGGCGAAGAACTCGGTCTAACGAAACCTTTATCCAACAACTCTTGAAGTTGAGTCATCATCTCTTTCATTTCGGCCGGCGCTAGACGATATGGTGCTCGCGCAATTGGTGTTGATCCAGGGACAAGGTCAATTCGAAATTCTACCTGTCGTTCAGCTGGTAGACCAGGAAGATCATCGGGAAATACGTCTAGAAAATCACGTACCACTCTGATATCTTCCACTCGCTTCTTTTCTGACTTAACATCTAAAACATAAGCTAGATAGGATGAACATCCTTTCATTAAACATTTACGCGCTTTCGCAACAGAAATTAACGGAACTTCCCCTTTTCGCTTTTCCCCAAAGATGAGTACATCATCCCTATCAGCCATCGGAATCCGGATTAATTTCTTTGCACAAAGTATCTCTGCCTGGTTGACTGTCAGCTAGTCAATACCCACTACTACATCAAATCCTCCAATTTCCATCAACAACAAGTCGATCGGAAATTTCGTCTCTTCTATCGTAATAAAACAACCATCAAGTCTTTCGCGAACCAAGACTTGACCCCCATTAGCTACTTCAACTACTAAGGCATCTTCCAAAGTAGTAATAGGCATAGCTAACTTGTGAAAGAACGACTTGGACACAAATGACAAATTTGCACCACAGTCAAATAAAATGCGCGCTGGACAAGAATTAACAAGGAAAGTACCCGAGACGACATCTCTCGATTCTTTAGCTTCATCAGCGGTCATCTGAAACGCCCGACCCGTTGGCTTTGGGATATTTGATTTCTTACTTTCATCTCCACTCTTTTTCAACCTTGGGCAATCCCGGCGGAAGTGACCCGGTTGCTTACACTCGTAGCATGTAATTCCTTGTATTGGACAATTGTTCATCATATGCCCACTCTTACCACACTTGAAACACTCCAACGATGTCACCCGACACGGCCCAAAATGTTTACTCTTGCACTTTGAACACCAATTTGGTTCACGACGCGAATCGTAACGAACACCTTTACCGGCTGCCTTAGGTCTCTGAAAAGACTCTGATCGGCCCTCCCATTTTCGTTTCTCCCCAACTTGGGTCTTTTCTTCTTTATCCTTGGCGTAGACTTCTTCCATCACCTTAGCTTCTTCAATAGTTTCCCTCAGTGTTGAAGCTTTAGCGTTTCTTACCCTGGACATCATGTCCACTGGCAAACCCTTCAAGTAAGCTTTAATCTTTTCTTTTTCATTAGGAGCCACATGCCCCACCAAATTCAGCTTCTCCAAAAACGTTTCAATATACTTTCTCACAGACATGTTACCCTTCTTGAGAGTCCTAAACTCTTCTTCGATTCTATCCATCTCATTCTCATTACAGTACTCCTCCAAAACCTTCTTCTTGAATGACTCCCAAGTCATAGCAGTCAATACTGAAGCCGATATTGAAGCTGTCACTATATTCCACCATGTTAATGCATTTCCTTTTAACATTTGAGAAGCAAATCTAACTTTGGACTTTTCATCACATTCACAAGCTCTGAAAGCTTGTTCCATTTCCCTAATCCAGTTCATACAGGTTACTGGATTATCTGTTCCTTTAAACTCAGGCGGCTTACAACTTAGGAATGTTTTGTATGAGCAAACTCTTTCCACTCTCCTTTCCGTTTCTGTTACTGGAGTAGGAAGTGGATTAATCACTCCAGTATTGGTTCCCGTTCGCTGCAACTCTGTACTCCGATCGTTCAATGCTTTCATAAACAATTCAGTTTGTTGAGCCATTGCGTTCGTCATCATTCTTGTCATGTTTTCCATCATTCGGGCTTCCATACTTGCTTCTGATGTTCTTGGGTTGGAAGTACTGGTACCCGTTCTATGTACCTGACTTGACACTCCTCCAAGAGAAAGAAACCCCGGCGGAGTCTCATGAATTTCGCCTAATCCAGTTTGCCTTTCTCCTGTCCCATCAATCATGGACCTATCCATCGTAGAAATAGGAGATAATGGCGGCGTATTCACCATATTCACCATCGTTCTGTTATACACAAGAGGATAACCATAAGAAATGGTTACACAATTACCGACACACGAAACGTACTTTACCGATCATTAGTCACTGTAACAATTTAGAAACAAGTATGCGTGTGTAACAATATATTCATAATAACAGTAGCTAATTGGAATTGTGAACATATCATACAGGAGAATCCTCGTTACCATCGTTACAGTACTAATTTCACGTATTTCCGTTACCTCTAAGACTATCCCGTCTTAGTATTTCTACCCATTCTCACGAATCATAACTTAATTCATCACAGCTTAAGTCTAAGTATCTCATCAGCATACTCAGTTCACTTAAACTATAGCTCTGATACCATACTGTAACGCCCCAAATTCTGGGCTATTTTGAACCTCAAAATTTCACAAGTTATGATAATATAAACTTCAAACTTTCATATATATAGCAAGGAAATTAACCATCAACAGTATATTTACAATACAGGATCCTTCAAATAACCTATCAATCTAATCATATCATTATAATCAGATTAACTAAGTTATCTAAGCAATCCATCAAAATCTCTTCTTGTTAATTGACACCTCTGCTATTCCAAAAACGCTCGTCCCACAACCCTTTACCTTCCCGAGCTTGCACCTGGTAAGAAAACATCATTTGAAACGATTAGGCCAACGCCTAGTGAGAACATTCGTTTCCAAAATAACATTTGCAAAATCACTGTAAACAAGTTATATCAAACCTGATTACCCTTTTTCTTACCATACGTGTAACTCTATTCCGTTAACACGATTTTCATCCAATCCCATGAATATGACTGACACACATTCCATCATCATATCATGCCTCAGAGCCACACTACGAATCTTCAATGAGTCTAGATTAATGCTCTTATCCAATAAATCGCAATTACACATGCCCATTTATCGGAAAGGAAGTAGAGATTACAAGCACTTATGTCAATCCCATTTTCTTCCATAGAAATTGGGAATAACGATTATTACCACACGCCTATTCCACAATTTCCTCACACACACTGGAATAACGATTATTACCACACGCCTATTCCATGTGATTACCAAACACTAGTGCCACACACATCAGAATAATGACTAACTTTCATCTATTCTACGTGTACATAACCATTAGCACCACACACATCAGAATAATGACTAACCTTCATCTATTTCACGTGTACATAACCATTAGTGCCTATGGATCCATTACACTTACTACACCCCTGCCTAGTATTAAACCAGCACAGTCTATTGGCCTAACATACTACCATTCAACTGTAAGTATGTTCAAGCTACCAAATTATGTTTTAAATTCCTAAATCATACCTTTCCATGATTAACAGAACCTGCAATCCTCTAACTTCTCAAAAGTGTCCGGATAACAGGGGTTTTTCGGATAACTTTGATTTTCCGGATAACTAAGCCTTCCGGATAACTATAACTCACCGGATACATGCTTAATCCGGACAATACACTTTCCGGACAAACATCTAATCCGGACAACATCCGGAAACTACAGTAACCCGGATACTATCCGGTAACTATATTCATTCGGAAATTAAAGCAATTCAAAACTTACCCGATACCTTGCTGCATCCGGATACATTCATCACAGGGGTTTCCGGACATGACATTTCGTCCGGAAAACTCGACCTGCAGCTTAATAATTCGATTACAACCTATGTCTGTTCTATTCAGCTCATTCCAAACCATTTCATACAGTCCATAAACAATTTATACAACTATTTCAAGGTTTAATTTAACATGTAAACACTGATTTAAGCAAACAACAAATGAACTCACCTCTTAAGGAAGTTATACCCACTTTGCACAATCTGGTTCTTCAAATCTGTTGTTTATGATTCCAAATACCTATTCCACAATCAAATTCGTTTACACACACATAACTACAACATATTTTATCATAAACCATAGTCAATTACTTACCAAAATGAAGACAAACCCTTGCTTTCTTTCTTTCTCCCTTTTCTCTCTTTTTCTTTCTCTCTGCCGACTCAAAGAACCAAATATGAGATATTTTCTTATTCTCAGTTGATTTATCCATACACACATTTAAAATTTACCACAATACTCCCTCAAGTTCCATTATTTCCAAAAGTAGTATCCTACTTTAATCCTTTGTATTTTAACCCTATAGAATTGTAAAATACTACATAATTCAAGGTTTAAACCAAAATACAACTAGATCCCAATTCTCATTAAAATACTAATATTGAAAATTTTGGGATGTTACAAGTAGCATCTCTAACCAGGTAAGCGTCTTATATCTTATATCTGATAAGAAACTATAAATGTGTATGGGTAGTAAAAATTACATTTGATATTAATATAAACGTAAAGAAAAATTATAGGGAAGGGATACATTTACGAATGTATGGAAGTGCAAATAGTCTCCCCCTATATGAAATGGTTGGCCTAATTAGGAGGACGCTAATTACATCCTTATACATTGCTAAATTAACCCCTACTTAGTAATTTCTTGTTGCACATGTCAATACCAAAACATATTTCTAAATTTCTAGCATTATATTTGATTTAAGAAAAGAATAAATTACAGCGTTGATCGTTGTGGTTAGCTAATAATTTTGATATGGTCCCTATTTACTCTACCCAATCCATTTGGTCTATAGAAAGCAAAACCACCGCCAACTTCGCATCCGACCATAATCTTCACTACCGTCCATCCTCTTCTTTAGTGACAACTCCGTCAACCATCTTCGATCTGCCCCCCAACAACAACAACCAACGGTCTTCCCTCCCTCTCATTATCGTATTTCATGAGGTTTAGTGAAGTTTTTTTTTTGCATTCCTGGCCACAGGCACGATGAGAGGTGTGTGGGAGACATAAATAGAAGACGGGGGGTCAACGAAAATGCGCCACATCATTGGTTCATGATGGTGTGGTCGCAGATCGTTGGCCTCTATGTGTTGTTAATAGTAGATTCGTTGGTTCATGATGGGTTGGAGATTGATGGTGGAGTACAAAGTGGTCAGGAAGAGTAGAGGAGATAAAATAGAGACAAAATAAGAGTGGATACAATTACAAGCCCCTCACCGTGAAGTAAGGAAGAAGGAGAGAGAATGGGTGGTGGTGTGGTTTACGGAGAAGGTGGATGTCGCTAGTGTTGGCGATGGTAATGGGAAGGGTGATGGTTCATTTGTTTTATATATACACATATACATGTGTAGGGAGAGGTTCAAATGAGAAATGCTAAGTGTGTGAGAAATAGAGAAATGATCCTAGCCCTTCATCTGGTCAACATTTGCGGCTTTGACTGAGAAACACTGAATAATTACTTGCGTAGTCTGCAGAAGATAGAGGGGTAGTTTCGTAAAATACGCGGAAAGAGTTCATATGTGAACTATGTGATTCACATATGAACTATACATTCATATGTGAATCAGTTAATTAGTTCATACGTGACTCTGTTAATTAGTTCAACTGGTTCACAATGAACCTACGGTTAATTAGTTCATATGTGAATCAGTTAATTAGTTCATATATGAATCACAAAGGTTTATATGTTAATTAGTTAAAAAATGTTCATATGTGAATTACCTGGGTTCACATATGAACATATAGTTCATATGTGAATCACAGAGATTCACATATGAACTCGTCCCGCATATTTGTAAAAGTTACGAAACTGTCCTTCTATTTTTTGAATAATCGCAATTTTTGACCAGTCAAAGCCACAATTTTTTACCAGTCAAATATGATCTTGATCCTATGAATGGTTAGGATTACTTCTTTATTTCGCACACACTTAACATTTCTCATTTGAACCTATGACTACATGTGTATATATACATAGGGGTTAAATCAAATGAGAACCACAAATATGTTACAAACCCATGATAACCAATATAAAAATATTTTTTTACATGATATTTTTTCATCGAATGCTAGGATTTAAGATTTTTTGCTTCACATATATTTGTTTCATAATATGATAGCTCACATGGATTTGTTTCACCATGTGAATATTTTTTACGTGTATTTTTCGTTTCACTGGGTGAATCAAAAATAAATTTTCACATGTAATCTTTTCACAGTGTGAACACGAACATATGTGAAACAATCTCTTAAATCATAGGATTTGATGGAAAAAAAATCATGTAAAAAAATATTTTAATATTGGTTTTCATGGGTTTGTAACATATTTGTGATTTTCATTTGATTATCGTCCTATATATACAATAACAATAAATATACTAATATAATATTTAATTTTGTTAATTTTTAGTAAAAACAAATAAATAGGTTAATTGCCTAATTTAACAATATTATTGACAAGGACCTAATTCGTAACAAAATGTAAATCAAAGGATCCCTGGTTTATTTATTTTAAAATAGGGACTATGTGATGATCTTAGCTTACTACGTGACCAATAGTGTAATTTACTCTGAGGGAAGATAGGAAGCAGAACAGCACATGGGTGTCCATCCCTATTTCTTTTCCTGACACCAAACCTCCCATCACAATTTCATTCTATTTTTTATTTTATTTTTAAAATTAAATTGTTTTTTAGAGTATTTCTATTCAGGAGAAAAACAAGAATATGGAAATTTTGAGCTACAATTTTAGAAGAAATGGGTCCCAATGGCGAATCCCGTTGCCGATTTAGCTGGCCATTTTCACAATTACGAAAAAAAAACATGGTCTTTTTGTCTAAATTTTACGTATTTGGATCATTTTAAAGAACGCTTATCGAAACAAGCCAAAAACTTCATTAAAATTGACAAGATAACATGGTTGCAACTTCATTTATCATTTTAGGGCTTTCCCGTGATCATTTATTTCGAAAAGTAACGGTTTTCTATAGAGGCATTCATGTTGTGCAAATTTTTGGCATGACTCAATTTATTAGTGGAAAAGTAACGTTATATTATTAAATATTAATTCTTTATTTTTGCCTATGTTGACTAGAGTTGATACAATTTTATAAACATCTGTTTTTATTTCTACTTTCTTAATAATATTCTTTGACAATAATAAAAATAACAATGGATAAAATAAATCAGAGAATATATTGGGAGACTAAGGGGCCGTTTACAAAACGCTTACCTGGGTAAGTGCTTACCAAGTCACATTAGCTTACCGGATGAATATGGCAAGTACCAAGAATCTTACCCGGTAAGAGCGGAAGCAAGGACCGAGAGTCTTACCCGGTAAGTGAGTGCGACGACTCTTACCACGGTTCGGCTAAATTCCTGCATCGATGCCATTTTGGTGGATTAAAATCTTACCCGAGAAGTAAACGATAGTGTTGAATTTTACCGATAAACACTTACCCGAGTAAGTGATTAAGTAAACGGCTCTCTAAAGCATCTTCAACAAAATATTTAAGATACAGATTTTAGGGTTTTTTTCTCAACATATTTCTCAAAATAAAGAAAGTAAGAGAGAGGGTGTGAAGTTCCTTAAACTTGAAAAATTATAAAGAAAAATGATTACAATGAGAAAAAAATAACATATTTTTTATATATTTTTATTTTTTTCAAGTCTTTGATAAAAGCTTTACCATTGTGGATGCCCTAACTACATAAAGCGAAAAAGTGGGGCCGTCACAAGATGACATTTTTTACGGTTTCTGACAAATATAACAAATATAGCAAAAAAGTGGGGCCATCACAAAAACCGCAAGTTAATATTGTAGTCCCTTGCATCTAGAGGTGGCCAAAAATCGGGTTCGGGCCGAGTCGGGGGACAAACCGGTTCCAAACAGTAACCGTGAGAACCGGGTCAGGTGAGAACCGGGTCGGGTTTAAACCGAAAGCCCCTGACCCGTTTAATGGTACGTAGAACCGGTTTGCATAAAACCGGGCCGGGCCGAGAACCGGTTCTGTTTCGGGCCTGCGATTTTTTTGTTTTTTAACTACTTTCTTTGTATAATAATTGATTACTAAACTTTAACAAAGAAAAATTGGATTGGAATCATTGGATCAGTAAAATACACTTTAAAAATACGTTTTATTTATAATATATATCACTAAAATACACTTTTACGTTTTATAATTTATATATAATTTTAAGTTACAAACTTACAAGTTACAAGTTACAATACATAAATTCTAAACATTCGAAGGTCCCGCTCCCGAACTTTCACCCCCATCACCCGGATAGTAATTGAATGGATTGTATGGAGCGTAGTATGGATTCTGATCTGGATTGTAGTCTTCAAGAGTATTGTACTGCATCAGTCGTGTAATAGCCGTCTGATCGTCAAGGCGGTCGGTGTCTAGTTCTTCGTCATCGTCGTATCGGGAGACGCCACCGACACTACTAACATCGGAAGTGTCGGTTACGGACGGCGTACTTAGTAGTTCATCCGCGTCGTTTTCGAATAAGTTTTCTTTCACGCCGTCTAGATCATTCTCCAGGTTCGTTCGATTTTGAATGCGGTCTTCTCCATCCAAGTAATCCTTCAGACATACGCAGCACTCCACCGATTTTGGGGTTAATTTTGTCCGACGCTCCGATATGATCCTGCCACTAAGAGAAAAGGTCGACTCCAAGTTGAAATTCTCCCAAACCGCTGTTTTTCGTGAATGATCGGCAACAACGGTGTAATTTTGTTCGGCCATTTTTTTGATAGTAGAGACTAGAGAGTAGAGAATTGTATGCGTTTTTTTGTGAGAAATGAATATAGCGAGAGCCGAGAAATGAGAATTGTATGCGTTTTTTGCGAGAAACGAATATAGCGAGAGTCGAGAAATGAGAATTGTATGCGTTTTTTGCGAGAAACGAATATAGCGAGAGCCGAGAAATGAGAATTGTATGCGTTTTTTGCGTTTTGTAAGCAATGTAAGGTGATGATATGAACCATAACACCCCTAGTATTTATATGCGAACCGGTCCCGGCTCTCGGGCTTGAAACCGGTTCTTGACCGGGTCGGGCCAGAACCGGTTCTTGGCCGGGTCGGGCCAGAACCGGTTCTTGGCCGGTTTCGGGTCGGGTCGGTTTGGCCACCTCTACTTGCATCTATGCACAAAAGAAGCCAAAATCTCAAGTTGTGAAACCGCAAAGGAAAATGTCTTGAAGGGTCTTTTATTGTGCAAGTTGCGTAAGTAAATATGAGGAGTCCATGTATGCATATTAACAAATAGTACTTACGCGACTTGTGTAATACCCAATTTTTTCATTACTCTAATCTGAAAAGTGGATTACATATATTTCGTGATGCCACTTGCATAATTTTCGGTTAATTCCGCCACTTAGATTAAAAGGTGGCTACAAAATAAAGTGGAGGGTCTAAAATATCTATTTTAGTTACTTAGAGCATCTCCAACAACTATTTTAAAATAAATAAACTTAGGAACTTTTTTACTCCAACGGAGGGTCTAAAATCCCTATATTGTATGCTAAAATAGAAAAATAAAAATTTCCAAATTTGAAAAAAAAATCTAAAACAACTTTTTAGAAAAGATAATTAATATTTATTAATTATTTTAATATATATTCAATGTTACAATCTCGAAAATAAATAGCCATTAAAGTTGAAAGTAACTTTTGTTATTTAAAAAAATACAACATTACTATTAAAGGTTTATTTTTTAATATTTAATATAGTATATCTACAATCTTCTTTTTCTATATTTTAATATAGAGTAAATTACATTTTTAGTCCTTGTGGCATGTCGAAAATTTCTATTTTCGTCCTTATGGTTTTGAAATTACAATTTTCATCCTTATAGTTTATAATTCATCACTTTTTTGTCCTTGTGATTTAAGTGTTATTGCTATTTTCTTCCCTATGGTTTACAATTCATTTATATTTTAGTCCTTCATACTTAAAAGTAGTATTTTGGCCTCAGGGACGAAAATAAAAATGAAATACAAACCATAGAGATGAAAATCGAAATCTCTAAACCACAAGGATGAAATCCGCAATTTATAGCAAACCACATGGACATATATACCCTCATAATATAACATCTATTACAGTACAAAAAAATATTTAAAGCTATTAAAATTTTATTTTAATGTATCTATGCATAAGTCTTTTATAGTTTTCACTATAATAAAAAGCTTTTTATGTATTGGAGTGTAAAGTTTTTTGGTGAAAGGGTTGATATCTAACAACCTGTTATTGAACTAGCTTTGTGGTAACAAAAAGTTTTTAAAAGACTTTTTGAATTAAAGAGGTCTTTTAAATAGGTTTTGTTAAAGAAAATTAGTGCAATTCTCTTAATTATTTATCATGTATTGAAGATAACCATGGATTTAGCCATTAGTAACATGACACGTGGCCCTATGATTGACCTATACCTCTAGGTGAGAAAGTGAATGCAAACTATGATTGACCATGCCTTCCCTTTTGATTTCTTGGATTCTACAATTACAATATTTCTGTTTTTCAACCATAAACAAACCAACAACTTCCAAAAAGAATAAACAAAACACATGTTCTTGGTTATACATGGGTGTTGAATGTATTGGGAATTGAAACTATCAACAAACCATCAAATAAATCACATAATATATTCTATTTAATTATTAATGGTATATATATAATCTCTTATATACATTATATATTATTTGTATTATTATTATGTGAAATTAATTAAAATGCCACAAGTTTGACCTCAAGTTACCAAAATGTCACAAATCTCTTTAGGTTTACCAAAATGTCACAATAGCCCGCGATAGACCCCGCGATCGCGGGCCCCAGGCTCACGTGGCAAACTGTTTCGGCCAAAAGCCCCGCGGAGCCCCCCAACTTTGCCCGTGTTGGCAAGTTCAGTCCTTGCCCGCGATCGCAGCCCGCGATGAACCAAATTTTACACTTTTGGTCCCTGAAAAATTACACTTTCAGCCCCTGTACTTGGATAAATCTTGCATGCTTTTACTGTTTTTTTCCACAATTATTGTACTTTGACGACAAATTTGTGGTTGAAATTCATTTGCATGTTTGAGATTTCATCCATAAATACCAGTAAGATGCAATTCACAATTCACAATTCCTCTTGCTTTCTTTCTTGATTTCTCTCTTGCTTTCTTTCTTTGAATTGTTTTCTCTCTTGATTTCTCTTCTCTCATTTCATCTACAAATGGCATCGTCATCAAACCCTAAGTCTACTCCTGAAAAAATGTCACCTCAAATCGAGGTCGCCATAGAAAAAAAGGAAAAGGAGATAGATGAACTAACAGAAGAGTGGAAAAAAATTATGGACAGGAAGGCAGTCCATTTGAGAAAGATCGAAGAGGAAGACAGGGAGATCAAAAGGATGAAAGGGGATATAAAAGCTAGGGAGGCTCGTGTTCGTCGAGAACAAGAAGCAATTCACCATATTCTGCAAGACTTCGTAATTATTCAAGCGAAAGTAAACGAAAAGCAAGCTTGGATTGATGAAACTAAATTAATTTTTAAGTAGGTGGTGGTTGTTTTAGTTGTTTTGTATTTTTTTTTCTTGTTTTGTATTTTTTTGTGTTTTTTTACATCATGCAAGGTCAAGTCATGCAAAACACACATCATGCAAGGTCAAGTCAAACGAAAAGCAAGCTTGTTTTGTATTTTTTTGTGTTTTTTTACATCATGCAAGGTCAAGTCAGAGGTTACCTCATTCGGATAAACAAACATGGTTTTTTTTTGTTAATGATGCTAGATTTTGGTAGCCGTACTCTATCCACGTGGGCCCACTCCTCTTGTAGAATATATGACAACCCTCAACTCATTTGCTAAAGTGTGTCCGGGTTGTGGTACACAATGGCCATACGTGGTTGCAAAAGTAGAAGCCGTTGAAGAAGGGTCAGAAAGATTGAAGATGAAGAACCTGTTGGATGGAATACAAACTAGCTGTGTTATCAATGTTCATTTAGAAGCATATGTATGTGTGTATATATATAATATGAATATATATATATATATGTATGTATATATATATATATATCATTTATAAACTAGCTGTGTTATCAATGTTCATTTAGAAGCATATGTATGTGTGTATATATAATATGAATATATATATCATTTACAAACTAGCTGTGTTATCAATGTTCATTTAGAAGCATATGTATGTGTGTATATATAATATAAATATATATATATATATATATATATCATTTACAAACTAGCTGTGTTATCAATGTTCATTTAGAAGCATATGTATGTGTATATATATAATATGAATATATATATCATTTACAAACTAGCTGTGTTATCAATGTTCATTTAGAAGCATATGTATGTGTATATATATAATATGAATATATATATCATTTACAAACTAGCTGTGTTATCAATGTTCATTTAGAAGCATATGTATGTGTATATATATAATATGAATATATATATATCATTTACAAACTAGTTGTGTTATCAATGTTCATTTAGAAGCATATGTATGTGTATATATATAATATGAATATATATATCATTTACAAATCAGCGTTTAGATCAACAGTATCATATGTGTTTGTTCCATATGGTTCAAGCTGTGACGGGCCCGGGGTGTGACTGACTGAATGTCTCCTTGGCACGGTTGAAGGGGCGGGATTTGGACACTCTCCACGAGTGTGTCCTACGCATTGGCACCGAGTACATCTTCGCTGTATCGAACTTTCACCACGTGATGGACGTCGGTCGTTCTTTCTCGGTCTCCCGGCTCTATTCTTATCGATTAAAGGTGGATATCATGGCGGAAGCGGGTCGGGTGGATACACCCATGCTGCAGGGGGTCCAGCTGGGTTTATTACCTCCACGTAAGTTCTCCGGTAATATTCGGACGTGAAGAAACAAACTGTAACACCCTAAAAACAGGGCTAATTTAAACCTTTAAAACTCCACAAGTTATGATCATAAAACTTCAAACTTATATAACAAGAGGATCATCAGTAAGGTTTCTATATACAACGAATGTCTAATTCAAATAACCTATTAATCTAATCATACATCATAATCAAATTAACTAGGTTATCTAATCATCTGTCCCAAAATATCCAAAAGAACAAATAGATCCCCTGTTATCTCCAAGTTTGATTCCTTCAAAAGTTCTCGTCTCTCATCCCCACTTACTTCCCGGTAGCTTGTACCTGGTAAGAAAATTCAACTTGAAACATTAGGATTTCGCCTAGTGAGAATATTCAAATCAAATTAAAATTCAACAATCAAAATCTCAACATATAAATCAAACCTGTTTCCATCCATCTTACCGTACAGCAACTCCTTTCACCACTGGGAATCTACCCCATTCCCAACTTATGATTATTCATCTAGTCATAATAACACTACCAAGAATTTACCATGAATCATCCCAGATTCGAAGTCAAACTCTTAACCAAGAAATTACAAGTCAAAACCTTCCTATTTTTTAACCCGGAAGTAGAGATTACAAATTACTTTATGCCTATCTCAAATCTTCCTTTCACCATTGGGAAATCTCCGATCTTACATTTGAAATGGGAATTACAACTCTAAGTCTGCTATTCCTCATTGCATTTCCTCCCCACCTTGAATCACTGGTCCCCCAAATGAGATTTTATTTTATCGCGATCATCAACCACCAGAGACACTCACAGATGATTCAAGATTCACTCCAACAACTAGAAATACATCCCAACAGTCCCTGGCTAGTAAACGGTTCTCATTATACCGTACTTTATGCCCACTAGACCAGATGCATATTTCTAGCCAACGCCACACAATAATTGTGTATCATCACTCTTTCTATTGTATGCTAAAGCTATACAATTCAACATATATTCTATATCTCTATGTACATAATATTAATTTCAACGATTATCCCCACTTTGCCATTTAGCATCGGGAATCAACATCTCAACAATTAACAACAACTCCGGACTCATAAATAAGTCCTTACAGTTTAACATAACATGGTTTTTACATCAACAACAGAGTTATAAACATATAACAAATAGCATATAACTATCAGATTGTATTCCACATAAAAGCTTCAAACTACTACTGAAAGTCAAAACTTTTCGCAAGCCACTGTAGCGAAAAGCTACACTTTTCGCAAGACAAAGCTGCGAAAAGTACCCTCTGTTGCGAAAACTCTAGAACTCGCAACCCTCTATTGCGAAAACCCCACTTTCGCAATCCTCTATTGCGAAAACCTTCACTTTGCGCAACCTATTGTTGCGAAAAGTTCACTGTTCATCGTCTTCTCTACTGATTCAGCTCACCAGTTTGACTCATTAAGCCTACCATTTCTTAATTAAACCATACCACTGAGTTTATACACAAGTATAACATATCTATAACAATTTTAATTGCTTAATTTTAATAAGAGTGAATAAACTCACCTTATCAGCTTTCTGAACACAGTGTTCTTCACAAAACTCTTCTCAGCTTAATCCAAATCTGAACAGATGATTTATAGCTTAATACACCACTTAGATTAAGAAATTAGTAGAAGAAACTCAGATTTCCTTACCACAATTCTTCCAAAATCAAACTTTTCTTTCTTCTGCCTTCTTCTTTCTCGTTCTCTCTCTCGTTATCTCTATTCTCTCTCTGTTCTAATTTTGACTCCTTTTTGTTGAACAAATTAATCAAGAAAATCAGTATTTAAAATACTGATTATTCTCCATATGACACCTCATTTTAATTAATGAGTCATAACTCAATTTCCAATATACACCCCAAGCTTTAAAGAAATGACACAACAACCCTCAAGTTTAATATTTCCTAAAGGAATCTTTAAACTTTCAACATTTGTATTTTAACCTTAATTGAATTATAATATTCTAAATAATTCAAGGTTACTCCAAATACAAATACATCCCAATCTTATTATAATAATAATAATAATAACGAAGATTTAGGATGTTACACAAACAGCCAAGTCGCTGCAATCTCTACGACCCGTATGTCTTGCTGCAGCGATGGCATGGCCGCACGGTAACCCAGATTTATCCCATCCGCACACGAACAAAGGTGGTCTTTCATATTCACAATCGCGTGAAGATAGTCATCATGCACCTCGTTCTTCCCATACCCGATTGTTCTTACCGGCCATGTCGCCGCACGACGCGCCCTGTACTGAACGATCTTCTCCGCCGTTGGTGTGAGTGCATTTTGCATCTCAGCTCCTTTTAGGCGTCAAATTTGGTACCACTCTTGTTGAAAGGCCCTAAAGTAGTCCATAAGATTAACGGGAGAGTGCATTCACAGACTCTGCACTATTCGAGGTCAGAATGTCATACCGTTGTCCAGGAAAATGGGCCGCGGACCACCTCTCCGGTCCAGCATCGTCAAAGACTTTGGCTGCTTCGTCGGCACTATGTCGTAGCATATTCATGTACTTGTTAAACTCCCGATCCGTATATGCTCTGCATGCCGCCCAGTAGACATTCTTGTTGGTCGTAATACGTTTGTCCTTGGATTTGGCGTTCATCTCCAAATGTCGACAGCATATGGCGTGAGGGGCGTTAGGGTAGATGGCAGAGATTGCGGCGCTTATGGAAGGAGCCCTGTCGGACATAAACACAAACCCTTGCGGGTCTCCGATAGCTTGTCTCAACATGGACATAAACCAAGTCCACTCGTCCCCGGTTTCGGACTTGCCTACGCCGAAAGCTACTGGAACGATGGAGTTATCCCCGTCCATGGCAACCACCAGGAACATCATACCCAAGTAACGGCCCTTTAAATGGGCTGCGTCTATTATCAGGACACGACGTAGATTTGCCACAAATGTGCGGATCTGCAAAAACATAGGTGGTTTTCCTTTGTAAATGTTATAGTTTATAATGTGTAAACATATGATGTGTTAAAATACGTACCGCGGGTCCAAGGGCCACGAAGCACATCTCAAACCGTCAATGTGAATCGGTCCGTAGCTGCGTGACAGTACCAGGGTTCTGCAGCTGCAAATTATATAAATATGCCGGGAGTCGTTTATATGACTCCTCGAACGTGCCTCTCACCATAAACAGTGCATGGCATCGCGCACGCCAAGCTTGGTGGTAATCAATCGTGACGCTGAACTGCTGGTGAACATCGTGGACGATGTCCTTTGGACGCAATGACCTACTAACATCAAGATTTTTTTTTCAGTATCGCACCCAAAGTCTTTTTGCTGGCTTGTTTGTGGTGGGGATTCAGTTGCGTCCTCGTACAAGTGTGTACGTCGTCCAACTTTCTAATAATGAACGCCCCTCCTTTGCCACCCGTTTCAATCGCGTACATCCTCCACTCACAGTTTTTTCTGGCACATTCAACTATGTATCTAGTTTTGTCAGATTTCGATGTGCGCCTTTCGAAACCCTCTTCCAAGAACTTAAGTCCGACCTGACTTGCCAAGAGATCCTTCGACTCGAATATCTGACCTACATGTAACATTTCACTGCGAATATAAGGTGTAGGTTCGTAGGTTTGTGTCTGGGTATGGGAGCCTGGAAGAATAGGGGGCATATAAAAAAAGTCACCTATCTGACTACATGATTTTCTACTAGGGGTCTGATCATCACTATCGGTGTCTGATCTGTCTATTTCAGAATTACCCGTTCTGAAAACGTGGGTTTCGTCATCAGCAACTCCAGCAGTACGCCCTCCGTGTGGTTGTGGTTGTTGTTGTTGTTGCATCTCCGGAACCGTTGGGGCGTTGGACGCCTGAAATTGAGAATCAGGCTGCTCTATTTGGAGGTTTTCGTCGTCACCGTCGTCGTCACCGTCGTCGTCGTTTTCGTCAGATACGCCGGGATACACAAAAAGTAATGGAGGGCTTTCTGAATCGACTGCAAAGTGCAGAAAACCAGAGATATCCCCATCGTTGGATAAATCCACAAATGAACCATCACCATTTTTAAACACTAACTTGCAAACATCAGAAGGGTCAATTGCACAATTTTGCATGGCGTATGTAACAAACTTCTGATAAGAAAATTTTACTGGTAATTTTACACCATGCTTAGATTTATAAACAAAATTCCACTCATTGTTGTCTTCCACCCATTCACCATCGTAACATAAAAATAGCTTAGTTTTTGCAACAGATGAACTCATTTTTTCAGTAGTATCTCAAACACAAAATATTGCCGAAAGAAATCAAGAAAGAAGTATGAAATCGGTGTGTGGATTATAGATTGCATTTTACATCTATTTATGAATGAAACAACCAACATTGATGACAACCAATCTCTCATTTCATCCACAAACTAGTATTCCAAAAACACTGATTTAACTTTGATTCAAACATACAAATGAATTTCAACCACAAATTGGTCTTCAAAGTACAATAATTGTGGAAAAAAACAGTAAAAGCATGCAAGATTCGTCCAAGTACAGGGGCTGAAAGTGTAACTTTTCAGGGACCAAAAGTGTAAAAATTAGGGTTTGAGTCTTCAAAAAAAAATTAGGGTTAACCCTGGGCCGACACGTGGCGGGTTAGCCCGCGATCGCGGGGGCACAACGCGGGCAGGGACCAAAACTGCCAACACGGGCATTCTTGAGGGGGGAAAGCTGGGCCGCGGGCATTCTTGAGGGACCAACGCGGGCTATTTGAGCGAAGTTTGGTGACACGTGGGCCTGGGGCCCGCGATCGCGGGGCTCACCGCGGTTTTTTGTGGCATTTCGGTAAGATGGGAGAGTTTTGTGGCATTTCGGTAACATTGTGTCAAACTTGTGGCATTTTAATTAATTTCCCTATTATTATTATATATAACTTCTTATTAATAAATACATATATCTTATATATTATGAGTTTTTACGATATATCATATTATATAATATATTATCTATATTACACTACACACAATATATATATATATATACTAGAAGTGTACTCGCGCAATTCAGCACGGTATATCTCGATTTTAAGGTTCTATTCCGTATAAAATTGATCAGATTTATTTATGCAACAATAAATCTCATATATATGAAAAAATAGATTGATAAAAAACTTTTAAGTTCGAAATTATAGGTTACTAATAATTTTAACCATGATTTTAAAATAATTTTCAATATTTAAAAAAATGGATTGAATTACTAATAAAATACTCCTCATTAGTCAAAAAATAGAAATTATAAGTTCTATATTTTATAGGGAAATTAATTAAAATACCCTAAGTCCAACTTCGTGTTACCAAAATACCCAAAATCTCTCCCAGTTTACAAAAATACCCAAAAAATCCGCGATGGGCCCCGCGATCGCGGGCCCAGGGCCACGTGGCAAACTGTTTGGGTCAAAAGGCCCGCGAAGCCCCCCAACTTTGCCCGCGTTGCCAAGTTTAGCCCCTGCCCGCGATCGCAGCCCGCGATGGGCCCACGATAGGGCAATTTTTTTTTACATTTTTGGTCCCTGTTTTTTGTGTCTTTGTTCAGTTAAAAAGAAAATTTAGCAAAACCGAGCTGCGTGAGCACGAGATTTTGGAGCTGCATTCGTGTCCGCAGGTCGCACACAAGTTCAACGATTTTAGCTTACAAAATCGTCAATCGGCACCCCCCCTGCGCGCGGGTAGGTGTTGGAGTAAAACCATGCAAGGAGCTTGTCAACTCCTCACACTTCTTTCATTATAAACCAAATAAAGTTCCTTCCTCCTTCCTATGTGGGACACCTTCCCACACCCAAATTGGTTTTTGCTAATTTCATGGTTTTTACTCAACTTTGAGTATCGATATCTCATTCACACATACTCCGTTTTCGACACATTATATATCGTTTTGAAGCTTTCATATAGGAGAACATAAACCCACTAAGAGTTAATTATATATACCACATATATATATTTAAATGTGTCTAAAATTCCCTAAAAACCATTAAATATAAGAACTTTAGACACATTTAAATATATGTGTATTTAATTAGCTTTCTTTATTCTAGGGATACAATTTAAAGTTCTTATATATATATATATATATAAGAACATAAACCCAATTTGGGTGTGGGAAGGTGTCCCACATAGGAAGGAGGAAGGAACTTTATTTGGTTTATAAGGAAAGAAGTGTGAGGAGTTAACAAGCTTCTTGCATGGTTTTACTCCAACACCTACCCGCGCGCAGGGGGGGGGTGCCGATTGACGATTTCGTAAGCTAAAATCGTCGGACTTGTGTGCGAGCGCGACCTGCGGACACGAATGCAGCTCCAAAATCTCGTGCTCACGCAGCTCGGTTTTGCTAAAATTTCTTTTTAACAGTTTGTATTTTTTTTACTGAACAAAGACACAAAAAACAGGGACCAAAAATGTAAAATTTTTTTGCCCTATCGCGGGCCCATCGCGGGCAGGGGCTAAACTTGCCAACGCGGGCAAAGTTGGGGGGCTTCGCGGGGCTTTTGTCCCAAACAGTTTGCCACGTGGCCCTGGGCCCGCGATCGCGGGGCCCATCGCGGATTTTTTGGGTATTTTTGTAAACTGGGAGAGATTTTGGATATTTTGATAAGAGATGGTCAAACTTGGGGTATTTTAATTAATTTCCCTATTTTATATATTAGAAAAAACTAACATTTTATTTATTTATATATAAAATTCAAAAAATTAAATAAAAATAAAACAAAAAGAACTCAAGCCTATATATAAAATATTTTATTTATTATCAATAATTCATATTAATTGTACATAATAAAATGAGATACTATAAATTGATATTAAATATAATACAAATAAAAAAATATAATAAAATAAAAAAAATAAAAAAAAATATAATATAATATAAATAAATAAAACAATAAAAAATACACAAAAAGAAAAAAAAAAGAAAAAAAATGTAATAATGATACAGAGGGTTAGGAGTGCCATTAGCCTACCCTTTTTTAACTCATGAGTTTAAATATTTTTGAAGTATAAAAATGTGTAAATGATGTTTACTTATAGTATAAAATAGTTATTGTTATATAAAATAGAGTAAATTACAATAGTGGTCCCTGTGGTATGTTGTTTTGGTCCTTAGAAATTTTTTATTGCAAAAATAACCCTGTAATATGCAAAAGTGCTCGGTTTTGGTCCCTAAAACTAACCGCCATTAATTGCAGTTGTTAAATGCTCCCATGTGTCTTGCACATGAGGGCATATATGTCATTTTACAAAAACCAGACCATAGGGACCAAAATTGCAATTTATGTTTTTGTTATTATATTATTTATTTAAAATATAATATTTATATTATATAATTAATAAACAAATATCACATGATTTAAAAATAACATATTTAATAAAATGACAAAATTCTAATTAAGTAATAATTTGTTTACATTTTTTACTCTTAAATAATTAAATAATAATTTGTTTACTCTAAAATAATCCAAAATTTAATTTCAACAGATTTTCTATTTTTAGATTACAACATTAATTATATAATAAAAATATTATACAAGGGATCTCCAACCCATTTTTGTGTTTTATTATTGATCATTTTTCTCAAATATTTATAATAGAATTCTTATAAAAAAACTTCATGTTCTTATAATATTTTTATTGAATATTTTATTTTATATTAAAAGTGAAATTTAATAAAAACAAAAATATAAATTATTTAGAACAAATTTAGAATTAATTAATTAATATTACTTGGGAGTAAACAAATTAGTAATCAAATTAAAGGTTAATTTAGAGTAAACAAATTTAATTAATTATTTTAGAGTAACAAATTTATTAGTTTTCGGTGGCAACACGTAAACAAATTATTACTTAATTAAAATTTTGTCATTTTACTAAATATTTTATTTTTAAATCATGTGATATTTATTTATTAATTACATAATATAACTATTTTATTTTAAATAAATAGTATAATAACAAAAGGTAAATTGCAATTTTGGTCCATGTGGTCTGTATTTGTAAAATGACATACATACCCTCATGTGCAAGGCACATGGGGGGCCTTTAACGGCTGCAATTAACGGTTGTTTGTCTTAGGGACCAAAACCGAGCACTTTTGCATACCACAAAGTTATTATTGCGATAAAAAATTTCTGAGGACCAAAAGTGAGAAAAACAACATACCACGGGGACCAAAATTGCAATTTACTCTATAAAATAAAAGTAATTATGGTTACCAAGTACAATATAAAACAATTAAGATGAGTATTGATCAACAATTCACTATTTGAGGTTTTTTGTTCGATTATTGTTGACCATTGAAACTTCGATTTGTTCTCCTAACATCTTGGGCCACTAGTATCTCCCTAGTGAAGTTGTTTACCCTGTGTTGCAGTGTACATGTTAATTACAATGAGATAGTAAGGGTGTTTTACCAAATACTTATCTAGGTAAGCGTTTACTGATAAAATTCAACACTATCACTTATTAACCGGGTAGGTTTTTAATCAACTGAAATGGTATTGTATCCAACAATGTTTCCAACAATGTAATGTGACTTGGCAAGACTCTTAGTGTTTGCTTTAGCTTTTACCAGGTAAGATTATTGGTCTTTGTCATGTTCATCCAGTAAGGTAATGTGATTTGGTAAACTCTTACCCGAGAAAGAGTTTGGTAAATGTTAGTCCCAAATAGGAAATGACAAACAATAACAAGCATTGTAGAAGAGAGGGGTTGAATACAGTACTCAAAAAAAAATTGAAGTATATAATATTTAGTGAGGTTTGAACCCTTGACCTCCTAGAAGAAAAGAGGCTCGGATACCGCTAGACCAAATGCTCTTTACTTGATAAAGACAAAGTGTTCTTTTTGTCTTATCATGGGACAAATGCGATTTGTATCGTGGAAATGACAAATATCTTTTCCTCGGACAACAAAGAATGTCTCTATCAGATACAAAGTTGGTAAAGATTTCCTTAGCAAAAAGACAAGGAAATGATCCTCTGATTTTGAGGATCCCCTAATTTGTCATATGAAATCGACAGGAATCTAGAATAATTGTTACAGTGAATTTATAATTTAAAACTGCATAGAAAAAGCTATCTATGACTAATCTTACTGATATGAATTATGAAACACCATCGATGTCCACTACACCAGTAACAAGTCTATAACTTTTGGTAACAGTAGTCAGCATTTAAATTTATAAATTTTGGGGGGTCAAAAAAATATATTTATAAAAAATAAATATAATAGTATAAAAAGATGAATTCTTGAAAATTTATGGGGGTCAAATCATGCATGTACATCCGCAAATACTAGACAGTAGAAAAAATATCGGTTATACGATACATTAAATATATCTAAATAATATAATAAAATATTTTACAGGACTTAAAGTTTCCAAACAATTGTATATCATTAATAAAAGTGTTGCAATAAGTTGATAAACATTTTTTAATCACAAACCAATTCCCATTTTAATCCAACCGACACCCATTATTGTTTGTCTAATCTTATAACAACGGCGACACTCAGGGGCGGACCTATTAAGTCCCAGTCTGTAACAACCCAAATTCTAGTAGGTTTTAGAGTTTGGTGGCCAAAGTGAAATAAATGAAAGTTAAGTTGAGGGACCATTTCTGTATTTTGTTGAAGGTATTTATATGCACAAACTTTTAGGGCAGCCCCCATTTGCAAATCAGTATTTTTGGTCTTGTGTGTGTGTGGTGACGTGAAGCAAGGAAAGAAGGAAGAAGAAGAAGAAGAAGGAGGCAATAGAGAGGAGAAATCAATCAGGTAATCCTTCTTAAGTTCGTATTCTGTGTAATTTAGCATTCCCTTCTTCTTTAGCTTGGATTCTATGATTGAAACCAGTGATTTCTTAAGTTTTCCCCATTTTTCCCTAAAAAGTGGGTTTTATGGGTTTTGGTCTTAATGAAACGATTTTAGGGGTTATAAATGGATTAAGTGAGTGTTTGGGGTTAGTGAATGAACCCTTGAGGTTATCTAATCAAACTAATGACAAAAATCGGGTTAATGATCACTTTTAATAAGTCTGGGTTCGAACAGCCGCGTTTTCCGGACACCAGTGTTCGGTGGTGTCCGGATAGGTTGCGGGTGTCCGGGTAAGTGCCCCGTGAAGGTGTCCGGGTGGTTGAAGTCTCCGGATAAGCTTTGTGTCCGGATAAATAATGTGTCCGGATAAGTAGTGTGTCCGGATAAGTAATGTGTCCGGATAAGTAAGGTGTCCGGAAAAGTATATGTCCGGAAAAGTATGGTGTCCGGAAAAGTGTGGTGTCCGGGAAGGGGTATCCGGACAGCAGGTTTGAGCTATTTATCTGATGTGGATCTATTGCCTTAGGTGTTCTGTGGGTGTAGCTTGAAGGTGTTTAGGAAGTGCATTGTACGTCATTCAAGGTGAGTTCCCTAAACCCTTTTTATAATGCAAAGTGATAAATGTTTTAACTGATTATGGTTCTTATTGAGCATGAAACGTTTACGAACTGATTTACATGTTTCCCACGAATGCACTTACTTTATTCAATGAAATTATTAAGCATGACTATATGAAAGACATGGTTTATAAAGAGCATGTTTACATGTTTGCTTGAACGTATGTGTACACTATGTGGAGTCGGTCTGCACTGTGGGATCAAAGAGAGGTTCTCGGGGTCTTAGGACTCTTGGTTATGTATGATAGACCGGTGGGTTGGAATTCGTTTCCCTCCTATTCGGTAGAGGGGAGTCCGTAGGGATTCCAAAGCGGCGAGAAGGGAGTCTGCTGGGGCCCTGATCGCAATATGTTTATGTGATCCACTACACAGTGCAGTACCATGTTTGATGATATTTATGGGTCACTGTTAAATGTTTCCCAAATGTTTTTCAAATGTTTTTATATGCTGTTTTCGGAGGGAATTCACTAGACCTTTTGGTCTAACCCTCGCTTTCAAAACTAAACCATTTTCAGGTAAGCGTGTAGCGAATTCTCCTAAGTAGAACTAGAGACGGCATGGAGGTGATGGAGCTCGTGAGGCTCCCAGTTCTGGATCGTGATATGTCTAGATAGTGCTCGGCTGTGGCTTAGAGAGACTTCCGCTGTTCATGATTTGTGTTAACGTTAAAGTTTTTGTTAAGTATGTTTTAGCATTGATGTAAGGACAAGCACATTTATGTCTTTTAAATGGTTAATCTCATGACTTGACTTTTATGGAAAGTGGGTTGTTACAAATGGTATCAGAGCCTTAGTTTAAGGGATTTAGGTGACCATTAGGGCCTAAACTTAAACTGTAAGATGAGGAACACAGCCGAGACATAGGATTGCCTCTAGGAACAATCACTATAAATGCGCTTAGGAATAAGGTGCCAAGGACAAACGTGTAAGGTAAGTTTGGGATTGCACCTGGCCAGTGTAATTACGAACTTACAGGTACATGTACGTGCTTACAATACCTTACTTATAGCAAATTTGTTGTGTCACGTCTAGTAAGGATTAACTATCGGTTTCTTTCAGTTTAGCGCTATGGCTGGGAGAGCGTTGAGGAATAGGTCAGCAAGATCCCTGAGGGATAGACCGAACTCCATTGTTTGGAGAAGTGACGTGTAAGAGTCATTATGGTGTGATGTATGTAGACATCGTAGAGAAGAAACGTTGTAAAGAATGAGTCGTCTAGAGGTAGCTCTTCGTGGATTCGGAGAGGATGAATGTTTGAGTTTGAGTAAGACTCCAGTTTCGGGAGAGTCCTAGTTATGGAAATCAGGGGATAGATCAGTTGGGGTGGTAAGATAGAACAGTGTCAAAACCTTGAAAGTATCAATGGAGCCCTGACTTTTTAGTCGAGCTTTTCATTGGCAGGACAAATGGAATAAGATACTTATAGTGAATTGAAAGCATGTAGAAGTAGAAAGTGAGCTAGTCGATCAAAGCGAAAATAGTGTGATTTGGTTGAGTAAGTGAGATGTGGAACGCATGTACATCAAGTTAGTGCTTGACCGAGGGGGCGACCCTTGGTCGAAGGAAGAATGTCAAGGATAAGTTGCGTGGGTAAAGCGGTTAACCTTGTTCGGGTGAGTAGCCTTCAATTGCAAGTAGAGTATCATGCATAGCTTTCTTAAATATTACATAGAAATTTTCACGATTTAAATTAAATGTGTAAATATCAATTTTGATCGAAAAGGAGTCAGAATGTGCAAGTGTATGTGTAAAGAAAAGGTGATTTCATTCACATTGCACTATGAAACTTTGAGCCTAACGATTGCAAAGTATTTCACACTTTTTCAGGATAAGTTAAATTATTACAAAATGGTCGAGAAGACGTGTGCCAGCGAAACTTTTACAATCAAATGAATTTTAACCAAATGATATCATATAAAAGAGTGTGAGAACCGACTGGTTTACTTGGTGTTAGTAATCTCTTTCGAAATTGTGTCGCATGAAAGGATTTTCATTCAACGTAATACTGTCGTAATAACATCGTTCGGAATTGAGTAAGACTAAAGTTCACGGAAAGATGCATGCAAACGATTCTCGAATCGTTGTGCAGGGCGTCGAAGTTATAAGAATGATGGGGTCATGTGTACCCAGTCGTTTTCCAAACATTGTTTATTTAAAATGATCAAATGTGCGAAAAGATTTATTTACTGTATTGTCATGCATGAAGGCTATGAACCTGCTAGGTCGTAGAATATTACGTTATAAGTTAAGAAGGAACTCTGAGAGTGGAAATGTGTTAGATAAATCAGGGGATAACGTATGTGGTTGCAGTATATGTGTTCTAGAGGAAAAGGTGAGCAGTGGTAGAATCGGAAGTGGGTTATAGTATCGGTTGTGTGAGGGTCTGCACCCTTATGCGGTAGCGGGAAGTACGGTTGTCAAGGGACGGCCGTGCCCGGAGGAAGGATTTGAAGCCTTCAAGGTGATGGTTTTAGCAACTCGTTCTGAGTAGTGTGGTGAGGAAGAATGAAATGTCTATGGCGTGGGAATACGAGTTCCGAGGTAAGCTTGTAATGTTGATGTTACATGAGTAGGTTTCGAAAAGAGGGAGACAGATCATGAAGGTGATTAGGATATGTGGAAGGATTAGGCTCCGTAAGGAACTCATGTTAAAGGATAGGTTAAGGAAGTAGTTAAGAGCTGTCTTTTGTTGTTGAAGTCGGCAACGATGTATGTTGGCCGAGGCCGAAGACTCAAACCAGATGAGTGTAAGTTGATAGAATATCTTGTAGAGGTGTTAAATTAGTAAGAGACTGTTGTTGTTGAATAGGTGTTCTATTTACGAGGTGAGGAGGGTCCGTAGAAGGACAAGGTGTGTAACACAAGCGGAGTGAGTGTAGACTATACCAGTCAGTAAGAAAATGTGTCGTGTCTAAGAAAGGACTCGGATCATAAAGAGATAGCTAGGATGTTTGTGTTTGAGCTAAATATGAACTCGTGAGTCATAGTTCAACAAGTTAGGAGAGAACTAAGTAGCGAGACAGACTCGATTGTAGTATACGGGAGAATATGAAGGAAAGGGTGAATTGTGCACGAATGACCATGAGAGACTTAGGCGGTAGTGTGTTAATAGGAGTGGTGAATGTACGAATGAATAATAGCGTCAATTGCCAAGATATATGTGTCAGCCGGTGATGTAGTAAGGCGATGTTAGAAGGATGAAGGATTAGAAGGAAGTCCTTTTGGGATTTCGGATAGAGTGTACGTTTTGCAATCCCAGTTGTTGAAGTACGTGGGTTGTAAGTAGGCGTGTATTTTGTATGTTATCGGAATGGAATGTAGGGGTAGAATTGGGTGATTGCCCATCTGTGAGACCAAGCTTTGTGGTTACGTATGTTGTTAAGTATATTCTTGAGGGCAAAAGTAAGTTTAAAGAAGATGATGAATAGATTAGTCAAGCTGTATTATAGTAGAGGAGACATCGTTAAAGAATGAAAATTGTTCCTTATGCGTGAGGGAATGATCCTAGAAGAAAATAGTCGGAAATTTTGGTTATGTTTAAGGAATGACGTGATGATGATTGTGGGTCGGAATAGTAGTATGATCGTTAGTTGATTTGAAATGTCATGATAGAGGTATAAGCCTTTGGTTGGTTGATTTAAATTTTATAGATTTGTTAAGTAATGACGTTCATTTGTTATTACAGGATGTGTTACAATTTTTGGGGAAGTGTTATTGAGACTAACACACTGATTGTTAAAAGAATTATTTAAGGTAAATCTAAGTAAGAAAGCCGGGATGACGGTATATATATATCTGTCTGATTTTATGATCATAGTGGTTAGTCGAAAGAATTGTGGAACCCGAGTTTCGGGGTGTTCTTGAATTAATAGATCCGTTTGTAATAGGGAATCCAAGGGGTGGATTATTAGAGTGAATAGGGGACGTCACTAAGGAACACTTCGGGGTCATTGGAAGTTAAAGAGGATGAGGGTTGTGTTAGTCAGAATGTGGTGGGATTGATGTGAAATCCTTAAAGAATGTGAATTGTTGCTATTGTGTGAGAGAAATGTCTGAGAAGGTAAAAGTTGGAGATTAAAGAATGTGTAGTGACGTCGAACACTGGTCTTGTTTCAAGACGGCTTGGTTGAATGCCTTAAGATAAGATCTTGGTGCAACTGTTTGGTTATGTGAGTGATGAGAAAACGATACCAACATGAGGAAAGGTCGAGGGAGAGGGGCAAGTAATGTTCAATGGGCAATGCTCCACGCTAACGTGGGGAGGTGAAGATAGTATGTCGGAATAAGTGAGTAAGTTGGAAGTAGTAAGCCTGACGGTGATGTCGAAAGGTGCAGTGTTGTGTAGATTGTCATTGATAAGTGTGCGAACCGTTGGAAAGGGTATTGAGGAAGGGAGTTGTGTATGGTTTTGTACAGGAGAGAAGTGGATGAGACAACTAAATGAGTTAAGTTAGTGACCTTGTGAGAAATGTATTAACGATTTGGTCGTATAGTGTTTAAGCTAGTGAGAATAGCATGGTGTGACCATGGTTATTCCTCCCAGTTGGGTGAGGGTAACCGGAGTTATGTTTTATGACCGAACGAACGTGGTAATCAGCGAGGATTTGATGCGTTTCAGGATCAGTTTAATTCTAGTAGGTGAACACTTCAACGTTAGGTTTGAAGGTTCCTACCATGGGTTCGTACAAGGATGGAGTGATGAAGTGGTGAGGATATAAGAAATGGTTGACGAGCTGTGGTCGTGGTGGTCCGAGAAAGGGAAATGTTATCCGCATAGTCCATTGTTGATTAGGAGAAGTAATCTAGGATTGCTTGTATTTCGATGAAGGAACTCTGGGTTGTAAGTTGTCGGGACGTTCAGGTTTGGATTTGTGTCAAGCGGTCAAGTGTGTGTCCGTCTCTTAGTAAATGAATCTCGTGTTGTGGTAGAGGATTTAGCCAAGTTCCTCCTTAAAGGAAGTGTTGATGCATGAGAAGCCTTAGTAAATCTTCTGTAGTCAAGATCGACCGAGTAGGAACAGTAGCCTACGAGTTAGAGTACCGTAAGAACTGAAGGAAATGCACCCAAGGTTCCATGTTTCGAGTCTGATGAGATGGTTGACTGAGTCAGATATAGCTTTGCTTTGGGAAGTGTCGGTTTTGATGTGGGCAAGATACCCGCATCTTTTCCAATGAGGAATTCCGGGGACGGAATTCTTTTAAGGGGGGAGTGTTGTAACAACCCAAATTCTAGTAGGTTTTAGAGTTTGGTGGCCAAAGTGAAATAAATGAAAGTTAAGTTGAGGGACCATTTCTGTATTTTGTTGAAGGTATTTATATGCACAAACTTTTAGGGCAGCCCCCATTTGCAAATCAGTATTTTTGGTCTTGTGTGTGTGTGGTGACGTGAAGCAAGGAAAGAAGGAAGAAGAAGAAGAAGAAGGAGGAGGCAATAGAGAGGAGAAATCAATCAGGTAATCCTTCTTAAGTTCGTATTCTGTGTAATTTAGCATTCCCTTCTTCTTTAGCTTGGATTCTATGATTGAAACCAGTGATTTCTTAAGCTTTCCCCATTTTTCCCTAAAAAGTGGGTTTTATGGGTTTTGGTCTTAATGAAACGATTTTAGAGGTTATAAATGGATTAAGTGAGTGTTTGGGGTTAGTGAATGAACCCTTGAGGTTATCTAATCAAACTAATGACAAAAATCGGGTTAATGATCACTTTTAATAAGTCTGGGTTCGAACAGCCGCGTTTTCCGGACACCAGTGTTCGGTGGTGTCCGGATAGGTTGCGGGTGTCCGGGTAAGTGCCCCGTGAAGGTGTCCGGGTGGTTGAAGTCTCCGGATAAGCTTTGTGTCCGGATAAATAATGTGTCCGGATAAGTAGTGTGTCCGGATAAGTAATGTGTCCGGATAAGTAAGGTGTCCGAAAAAGTATATGTCCGGAAAAGTATGGTGTCCGGAAAAGTGTGGTGTCCGGGAAGGGGTATCCGGACAGCAGGTTTGAGTTATTTATCTGATGTGGATCTATTACCTTAGGTGTTCTGTGGGTGTAGCTTGAAGGTGTTTAGGAAGTGCATTGTACGTCATTCAAGGTGAGTTCCCTAAACCCTTTTTATAATGCAAAGTGGTAAATGTTTTAACTGATTATGGTTCTTATTGAGCATGAAACGTTTACGAACTGATTTACATGTTTCCCACGAATGCACTTACTTTATTCAATGAAATGTTTAAGCATGACTATATGAAAGACATGGTTTATGAAAGACATGGTTTATTCAATGAAATGTTTAAGCATGACTATACATGTGTACACTATGTGGAGTCGGTCTGCACTGTGGGATCAAAGAGAGGTTCTCGGGGTCTTAGGACTCTTGGTTATGTATGATAGACCGGTGGGTTGGAATCCGTTTCCCTCCTATTCGGTAGAGGGGAGTCCGTAGGGATTCCAAAGCGGCGAGAAGGGAGTCTGCTGGGGCCCTGATCGCAATATGTTTATGTGATCCACTACACAGTGCAGTACCATGTTTGATGATATTTATGGGTCACTGTTAAATGTTTCCCAAATGTTTTTCAAATGTTTTTATATGCTGTTTTCGGAGGGAATTCACTAGACCTTTTGGTCTAACCCTCGCTTTCAAAACTAAACCATTTTCAGGTAAGCGTGTAGCGAATTCTCCTAAGTAGAACTAGAGACGGCGTGGAGGTGATGGAGCTCGTGAGGCTCCCAGTTCTGGATCGTGATATGTCTAGATAGTGCTCGGCTGTGGCTTAGAGAGACTTCCGCTGTTCATGATTTGTGTTAACGTTAAAGTTTTTGTTAAGTATGTTTTAGCATTGATGTAAGGACAAGCACATTTATGTCTTTTAAATGGTTAATCTCATGACTTGACTTTTATGGAAAGTGGGTTGTTACACAGTCCCCTGGACCTGCTCAATTTATTTGCGTAAGTAGAACTTTTGGTGCGTTATGAAATGTGCACACGTTAAATTTTGAAGGGTGTTTCGGAATATTAGAAAATATAAGGAACACCAACCAAAACACGGAAAAAATCTTTCAAAATTAACCAAAAAAACGGAAAAAATCTCTCAAAATCCTTCAAAAAAACTTATAAAAGAAATTCTTGAAACAATGGCATTCGGATAAAATACATTTTACAACTTCACAACTTTTTTATCTGTCTTAAAGGTGTATCTGTTCGGCAAAAATCCATTACTGGCAACCTCCAACCACAAATCTAAAGCTCCAAATACGGTTATACAATAATGATTATCAACTTGATGCATATACTATATATACATGACAAAAAAGAAATTAGATCCGAAAAGACTAATTAAAGGAAAAAAATAATAAATGGTGACAAAAATATATGGGACCGATTAAATGCGATTATTGCACCACAAATAGAAATAAGATCTTATAATAAACTTTTATTTTTGCTAATTAGTTTTCTAATCGATAAAGGACAACACTCCTATCCCATCAAGTGATTATAATATTTATGTTTTTTTTTCTAATTTCAATATAACATTATTTATTTGCTCGTTTATTAAAAACTAACCGATAGTGTCGGTTTGAATTAGGGATGAGCATCGATGACCATTTTTCCGAATCGGGACCGAACCGGCACCATGTATTCTGTCCGGTTTTCGGTTCCATATAATTTTCAACTTCGGTATTCGGTATTTCGGTATTCGGTACCGGGATTTTTCCGAAAATACCGAAACCGAACCGGAATTTTAAAAGTCATTGTTTTTCTTTTTAAATTCAAGTATGCATATCATCTCCTAAATAAACTAAACTTATCTTTGCTAATCAAGATATATCATCTTCTAAACTAACCAATCCTTCTCCATAAACCCAAAAAATCGGCCCCCCATACATAACGATCAAAAAATCGGTACCCTTACAAACACATCAAAAACTTGACAAATTTAGGATTCGAGAATTGTTTCGAAACACATTTGAAACATTACGAAGATATTTTGGTTAGCGATTGGTTTTATACACATTCGATACATTTTTATATTTTCGGTCCTAAGTGGTCCTAGCACCGATTTTTCCGTCCCGAAACCGAAACCGAACCGGTACATATGATTCGATTTTCGGTACCACTTTTTAGTCCCAAAAAAATTCGGTACCAACCGGTTCGGTCCCGATCTCATCCCTAGTTTGAATCACAAGATTTATTCGCTAGTTAAAAAAAGTCTTAGTCCCACCATATTATACCTTTCTCTCTCTCTCTCTCTCTCTTTGCCTCTCACAACTATTTCTTCGAACACTTAGGATCCTCAAGTGGTTGATGAAAAAAGTCATCTTCAAGTTATCTTTTTCAATGATTAACTCATCTTCATGTCTTCATCAAGTCCTATTCAAACTTTATTCGAATATCATCGAAGACCCTCTTAGTTTATTAAAATACTTCACATTTTATGTCATGTTTAATTAATATAAGTTACTTTTTTTTTGCGTTTATTTTAATAATTTTCAAAGTTTTTTTTGTCACTTCCTTCTAATTATAACTGTTATTGACTAATAATTAAATTCAATTTTTAATTAATATTAATTTCAAATGTCTACTTTAAGCTTCGTTCAATTTATGATGCGTTTGGTACACTGGACATGACAGGACAGAACAGAACATGGTCCACTGTCCTACATTTGGCAGGACCTTTATGTGGAACAGACTTGAACAAGGTGGAACAAACTAGAACAGGCCTGTTCCACCCCCACCCCATGGAACAAGCTGGAACAGACTTATGTTTTACCAATATAACCTCAAAATAAAATATAATTCTCTTCTAAAACATCAAATAAACCTTCTATTTCATATTTTATTCATTCTTTAAATTTAGCAAGGGTAAATTGATCAATGTTATCTATTCTGTTCTACCCAGTTATGTATTACCAAACGTGGAACAACTGTTCTGTCCTGTTCTGTTCTGTTCCACCTTGTCTGCGTACCAAACGCACCCTAAGGTGCTTAGCTTACAACATTATAAATTATTCATTATTATTGATTATTTAAAACTAATCTTATTAATTTATTTTTATATAATTTTTATTATTCAATGTATTTAATTGTCAAAAAGAAAAATTGTTATTTTAATTGTTTTTGTAAATAAAAGTTACAATTTTTATAAATAATAATTTTAGTAACGCGTAAGAACCTGCCATTGGGAGGGGAACAACGGCTAGAAACGACTGCTAATATCACGTAGGTTGAGAAGCAAAAGAAGGAATCCGCCAGAGTAAGGGCTCGTGTCTGATTAGCTAGTTGGGTAATAAATATCTTAAAGAAATATCTAATATAATTTACCTTTTTAATAAACTATCTAATTATGATATGTAAGGTTGACCAAATTCTTCTTAATAACCACCATGGATTATTCTCCTTTACAATTTTGATAGTAGCAAAACCCTAGCTTTTGATTTTAATTTCTAGATTGAAGTGGCAGTGGGTTATTCGATACTTTTAACCATGGATTATTCTCCTTTACCTTCTTTTTTGTATTTTTTGGTGTCACTTCATTTCTAACTCATTAAATTGAAAGTTTATATAAAAATTCACTATGATAGTTTTTATAAGAACTTCATTTTTGTGGGTCCCATATATTTATCAACATAAAAAACTATTATATATTTATAAACAAATATCAAGTATTTAAATTAAATACCAATAGAAATGAGGAATATGTCACTTCACACAAAAAATAAAGGTAAGAACCAAGGTTCTTGTTTAAGAACCTAGAAGAGGTTGGGTTTTTATAAGAACTCTTCACAATGGTAGTTATTACAAGCCACTACACTTTTTGCTTATAAGAACATTGCATTGGAGATGCTCTAACATAGATGAAAACCATAATTAACTCGTTGAGTTGTGTATCAAAATGAAAAACAAAGGGGTTATTTTGTTAAAGATTACCCCCTCCTCCCGAGTTCAATCTGGAATAAAAAATTTCCGTCCTCCACAGTTCAACGTGGAATAAAAATTTTGGTTTATGGACCAATGAACTAATTATTTATTTATTTTTATCTTCATTGAATATTGATTAATATCGCTAACCAAACACTTTCTAAGATTCTAGTTGTTCGTAAAAAGAACACTACATCTTCGTTAAAAAATGTCAATTTCATAAAAGGCCTAGTAATCTTTTTTAATTAAGGGTCATTTACCAATGCTAATTTGATAACAGTCTAAATTCTCACTAACTTTTACCGAGTTTGATTATCGGACGTTGTAATAACATTGTAAGATTATTAGTTACTTCTCTTATCCGGTAAGGGCTAACCGGTAAGAGTCATCATTATCACTTATCAGACATCATTGGTAGTCATTGTGACCCAATAATACAGGTCTGATAAGTTGTTATGCAGTTATCGTTTTTGTAAACTACCCATTATTATCCAGAATAATGGAATTCACGACATAATAATTTATGTTAATATCACTTTCTATTTCATTGATTTCAGTCCAGGAGTACGGTTCGTTCGATAAATTCCTACCTCTCTATCTATCTCTGAGATGTTTGAATTTTTCAAAACTCCATGGACATGCAGGAGAGAAATGCTATCCCCACTCGGACCAAGACAGAACTTTTACTATTAGACCATGGTATTTGATTCGGCAAATACATCATTATTGTATACTCTTTCATATATCGCACGTCATAAAAAGTTGTAATAATTGAGAAACAATCAAACAACCTCTAAGACAATGTACCCCTTATTAATTACTATTGCATAAAAAATTAAATTTGTTTTCAAAGTAATCATATTAACAACATAAAGTTAAAACTCATAAACAAAATTGAAAAATGAAATTAAAGCCATCCATTTCCTATAAAAGAAAGTCATTTTCCATGTTTTACAACAAATAAGTCATAAAATGACAACTTTGTTCTTTCATTCGTCACTTTATGCAAAAAAAAAATATTAATAACAATTGTAATAATTTTTATAATTTATTTTGAACTTCAATCATCGTAAGGGATGTCAATTTTGTACCAAGATAAACCAACCAATTCGTGTACCAACCGTACAAATTTAGTTGGTACCAATATAATTGGTTGGTATTACCATACCAACTATCTAAACTTGGTTGGTATGTGGTATTAAAACTCGTATACCACGGTAATACCGTATCGTACTGACTTATTTTTTTAATTATTTATTAAATAAAATTTAATCAATAATACAACATATTTTGATTTGAAAACTTTAAATTATCTTGTTTTACATTTTGCTAAATTGTAATACGAATTGACATATAGAACTTGATTGAATTTCTTCATCTAACATTAACAACTTTAATAACACGTCTTCACCTCCACGGTCCATTTTTGCTCCTCAATTGCCGCTTGTGTTAGAATATCGGTGAATGTTTGTGTTAATATGAAGATTACTTGAATGATTGTATGGGTAGGGATAAATGGTATAACACATATCAACACGCTATTAATGTACAACATTTTTAGTATAACCGAATCTAGTTGATAAAGATGTCAATTTAAATAATTCGTACTTTAATTTTTACGACGTTGGTATAAAACCGTACCAACATGTACCAACCGAAAAATGTTGGTAACAATTTAGTTAGTACCAAGTATAATTGGTTGGTAATGGTATAAATTTTTGAATACCAATTATAATTGGCTAACACACGGTATAAAAAATAAAATATGGTACTATACCAGTATACCTTGTTCACCCTTAGTCATAACACAATTTTTTTTTCTCAAAATGGAGCAACATACAGTTATTATATTTTCTAAACTAAAATAATAAAAGGTTATATGATATTTTTATAATTAAAAATGGACTAAAATAAAAAAAAAAACTAGGTGAAGATTAAATTAAAAGTTACCCTTTTTTATTCAGACCATCAATTTTCTTTATACTTTTACGATTAGTATTTTTATCATATTAAATATCTAACAAAATTTAAAAAAATACAACAAGTATTTTAAATTTTTAATAATTAAGTTATTGTTTTTTTTAAATAAATAAGTAGTTGAACTTTTCCATTTTAAATAATCAAGTTGATTAACATTTTTCTAATAAATAAACCATTAAACATCTAGAAATGGATGATCTTAGGTTTTCTTTAACCCAAGAAAGAGAGTTTTAGGTAGGGGTGTCAATTTTGTACCGAGATAAACCAATCAATTTCCGTACCAACCGTATTAATTTAATTGGTACCAATTTAGTTGGTACCAACCTAATTGGTTGGTATACCGTACCAACTATTTAAACTTGGTTGATACGTGGTATTAGAAGTCGTGTACCACGATAATACCGTACCGACTTATTTTTCTAAGTATTTATTAATTAAAGTTTAATCAATAATACAACATATTTTGATTTATATAATTTTAAATTATCTTGTTTTACATTTTGTTAAATTGTAATACAAATTGATATATAGAACTTGATTGAATTCATTCGTTTATCCTTAATAACTTTGATAACTCGCCTACACCTCCACTCTTCATGGTCTATTCTCGCTCCTTAATTGTCGCTTGTATTACGCTATTAATGAATGTTTGTGTCATATGAAGATTATTTGAATGTTTGTATAGATAATGATAAATGGTACAACGCATATCAACAATTATTAATGCTCGACATGTTTAGTGCATCTGGATCTAGTTGGTAAAAATGTCAATCTAATTAATTCATAATTCAATTTTGAGATGTTGGTACAAAACCGTACCAACATGTACCAACCGAAAAAAGTTGGTACCAAGTATAATTGGTTGGTACATGGTATAAGATTTTGTGTACCAATTGTAATTGGTTGGTACATGGTATATGAAAATAAAACATGGTACCGTACCATGTTCACCCGTAGTTTTAGGGCATCTCCAATGTAATTCTCTATTTTACTATCTAATATAGAGTAAAAAATAAAAGATGTGTTATGTCTTCTTCAACGTATTGCTTTTTTTTGGATAAGGTTCATCTAGACTTTGCCTAGACTACATCCTTGACAATTTGGAAACAAACAAACAAAGCGGCCGTCTGAGACTAAGCCTGGCCACAGAATGTTGACGCCTGGACTCGAACCCGGGGTGGATGGGATATTCCACCACATCCCCCAAGCCCTTGCCAACACGCCACCACCCTTGTGGTTCTTCAACGTATTGCTTTATGTCTTCTACTCTAAGAGCATCTCCAATCCAAACACTAAAAACACTAAAAATGGTGAGACCCTTGCACACTAAAAACAACAACTCCAACCCAACACTAATAACATCTATAATAATAAAATAATGTATGCATTGATTATTATACTATTTATTAAAACAAAAATAATTATAATATATACTTGATTTTTACAATTAATAAATAATTATCACTTAAATTTAAAATAATTTATTTAATGAAACATGGTTAAAATTATAATGACAATTTTTAATTAATAAATATTACGTTACAAAGCAAATTAAATTACGATAGTTCAATTCTAGAAAATAACATTCATCCAAAAGCAAAATAAATTACACTAGTAGTCCGAGTTAAGATACTTGTCCCACAAATGTTCAATTAATGCATTCCGAAATTCAATGTGAGCAACCTCATCTTTGATCTTTTTATGTCGAGCAATAAATTCTTGAAGCCCAACATTGTTATCACTCACCATCTCATCTTCTGGAGTTGGCACTTCAAGTCGGTCTTCAATTGTTGCATTAACATCACATTCATCTACTGTGATCATTAACAAAGATGATGGATGCTACTAATAATGTGTTTTTAGCATTAACAAAGAGTAATGAAATTCAACAACAACAAAACAAAATTCAACTCAAACATGTTGAGGCTCAAAATGAAAGAATTCGGATGGATAAAGTGTTGGAAGAAAACAAAATTTTATTTACAGATCTGAACTCTATCTCCGATCATGGGTTTCATAAGTACATTAAGAATGAAAAAAACGAATACTACGAAAAAGACAAAAAGAATCTGACGATGATAAACAAGGACAAAGATCTCAATATCAATCTTCTCAATACCGAGCATCTCAGTATCAAGAAACTGGAGAAGAAGAAGTTAGGGATCAATGCCAACGAATTCAAGATCAAGGCGAAGGATCTCAAAACCCCACACAAAATTATAATCAATATTATAACTATCTTGGTGGAACCGGAAATGATTATCCAAGCTTTTAACTTGTGTTTTAGTTTATCTTTTTTGCATTATAAATTTATGTTATCGTATTCAGTCTTAAGTTATTGTCTTGGCATAAAATTATAGCCAATATTATGTTTTTTATATATTTTTGTTAATGAAATTTCATTCTGTTAAATGTTTTATGATTATTCATATTTTAGTTTTTACTAATTTTTATTTTTAATAAAACAAATTATTTATTTAAATATAAATTACAATTTGCAAACATAAAATTACTAAATTGTATACTTAATACAAAATATTATTTAATCTATTAAATTATTAATATATATATATATATATATAGAGAGAGAGAGGTTCAAGGGAAAACCTCAAAAAAACGAAAAACTGAAGAACACCCTAGGGGCCCTTCATCTGGAGGTATGCATTTGTGCATACCAAGTAAATTAAGTTGACTTTTTGATTTTTATGCACAAGTGAATTATGCATTTTTGCATGCTACAAATTACGTGTATGCACAAGTGCATACCGTCCAGATGAAGAACCTCTAGGGTGTTCTTCAGTTTTCCGTTTTTTGAGGTTTTCCTTTGAACCTGACCCTATATATATATATATATATGTGTGTGTGTGTAATTATAAAAGTTGAATATAATACTAATATTATTTTTAGAGGCCTACTTTGTTGGCCTCCAAATATAGAGGGATGTTTTATTAACCTTCATTATTTTGTGTTTTAGTGGTGGGTTCAGAGATGAAAACAACCTTAATTTATTGTTTTTAGATGTGGGTTGAAGATATTCTAAAAGAGAATATTTCAAGTATATTCTCTTGTGTTTTGATTACATATATTTTCAATAACACCCTTATATTTATTAATTTTATAAGTTATATCCTTATATTTTTTATTTTCACAATAACCTTATATTTATTAACTTTATCATGTTGGATAAATTTAAAACTTAAAGATAAATATAATTCTAGTTTATTAAAATTGGTTTAGACAACAAATAAAATAAAAATACAATAATCTAAAAAAATTGAAGGACCATTTTGTAATTATCAAAAAATTAGGAAAAAATAGAGAGTATAAACAGTGTTTCTCTATATTTAAAGAGTTACTATTAATTTTCTCTATTATAGAGAGTAAAATAGAGAGTTTATTGGAAATGTTTTAGAGAGTAAAATAGAGAGTTCATTAAAAATGTTTTAGAAAGTAAAATAAAGGGTTTGTTGGGAACTGAAGATATGCTAAGTATGGTTAGTACTGCCAAGACAATGTTACTACTGCCAGTTCTTCGTTACTACTGCTAGACGAAGTTACTACTGCTAGACACGACTGTGAAGGTTAATACTGCTGAAGGTCGTTAATGCTGCTGAGCCAAATCATTGTTAATACTGCTGACTTGATAAGTTTGGTATGCGATACTTTTGGAGACAAAGAAGGAATTGATCAAGATATGTTTAACGAAGATTCAGAAGATCAATTTACTTTTGATAGTTATCTTGTAATTACTTTTGTATATATAGTATTGATAGATAGCTATTAGAAGATAGATAATATACAGAAGATATACGTGTGATATAGAATTCTATATTGATTCAAGAGTGAATTAACCTCAATGTGTAAGAACCCTATTTCTAGAGAAGTAGAAGTCGTCTTGTTGAGCCTGTTCAACAAGATTGAGGTTTGGTGTAAAGCTTGTGAGTAGTACAGTTTTATATATACAGTGTGTTGAATTCTATTGATTGTTCTTTAATTAATTTAGAGTTCTATTCCGCAAGATTCTCTAAATTCTGTTTCTAAGAAGTTTAATTCTTGTTAAGAATCGATCCTGACAAGTGGTATCAGAGCCTGTGTTTCTTAGAAATCTACAATCATTATGAAAAATTCTATTGAATCAAACAGTACTTTTGATTGGAGTGATCAAACAGAAGAGGCAATACAGAATCATGCACTCATGGCAGAAGTATCCGATATTCCCACTGAGGTACAATCTAAACTCTGTTCTCAATCTTGCATTGATGCTGTTAAAAGATATAGGGATCACAATCAGGGTATGTGTGATAACCTTAAGAGGCTAGAGAAAGATGTGAAAGATTATGTTAGAATTGTAGAAAGGTTTGAGGAACAGATTAGAGCTTTTCAAGCTAATGAACTTCAACACCACTATGATACTAACTATTGGAAGTGGGAGAAGAATGAGTATGAGATTAAGCTGAAAGTGTCTGGGGAGGAGAATGAGAAATTAAAAGAAGAGCTTAAGAAGGTTAAACTTGATGTTGAAAAGTTTACCTGTGCTTCTAAAACCATGGATACCATCATCAAGGCTCAAATCCATGACAAGATGAAAGTAGGGATAGGGTACAATGCCACACCTCCACCCTACAACAACAACTACATACCTCCTAAGTCTGATTTGTTAGAGACCAAGGATAGGAAGGAACCTGAATTAAAGATTAATATAGATCCTTGTGAAAAAGAAGTAGTTGTTGAGGATGAGACTGACAAAGCAGGATCTGATGAGGAATGTGAAAGTCCATATGTTAAGAACAATGAGATAAAAAGGACTGAAACAGAAGAAGGAGTTAAGAACAATGGGATAAAAAGGAAAGAAACAGAAAAGGGAGTCCATTACACACAGACCACAGTTGTGGCTCCCAATACCTGTAAACATTGTTCTTGTAAGAAATCTCAAGAGCTTAAGCCCCAAAAACATGATAACAAAAGGGGTAATCAAAGAAATTGGAATAACCAGTGGGCTATGAGACAAGGAGTTGATCTGAACAGAATTAACAGGCCAAAACCTTGTTTCATCTGTGGTAAGCTAAATCATTTAGCCAAACACTGTTATTTCAATCCTGTTAACCAAAGGTTTAATGCTCAAAGATCTTTTCAAAAACCTGGTGGTTACAGAAAGAATGGTGGCTATAAAAAGCCTGTGAGGAAACTTGTGGCAAAGAAACAAGTTAAAACCAAAAGCCACATGAAAAAGGCAGAAACAGAAAGTGTTAGAGTATGGATGCCTAAAGGTACTAATGATAATACTGCCAACTCAGTTAGTACTGCTAACAATGTCAGTACTGCAGGAAGCAATAATGTTGCTAGCAGTGTTAGTACTGCTAACACAGTTAATACCTCTTCAACAATTAATACTGCTTCTAGTGTTAGTACTGCTAAGTTAGTTAATACTGCTGAGAAGGCTAGTACTTCTGGAAGCAGTGTTAGTGCTGCTAACAAAGTTAGTACTTCTGCATCAGTTAGTACTGCTTCTAGACCTATCATCAAAACAAAGTACTCAAGCACTGATGTTCCTCACTTTGACAAGCTCATCAAAACAGAATGTAAGTATTTTGATGATCAAGGGAGACCCAAGACCACTATGGCTTGGGTCCCTAACAAAAACTAATTGATTTATCAGATGTGCAGGGCAACCAACAGCTCAAGGGGAAGAGCATTTGGCATGTTGATAGTGGTTGCTCCAGGCACATGACAGGTAACATGGCCTGCCTCAAGAATTTCAAATGAATTGATGGAGGACATGTTACTTTTGGAAACAATCCTGCAGAAGGTAAGAGAAGTGGTAAAGGTGATATGTCAGAAGGTAAGATGACATTTGAGGATTTGACTAGTAATGCAAAGTGCAGAGTTAATACTGCTTGCAGTTAATACTGCTCAGTAGTTAATACTGCTTATGTAGTTAATACTGCTCAGCAGTTAATACTGCTTGTGCAGTTAATACTGCTTGTGCAGTTAATACTGCTTGCAGTTAATACTGCTCAGTAGTTAATACTGCTTATGTAGTTAATACTGCTCAGCAGTTAATACTGCTTGTGCAGTTAATACTGCTTGTGCAGTTAATACTGCTTGCAGTTAATACTGCTCGGTAGTTAATACTGCTAGGTAGTTAATACTGCTTGGTAGTTAATGCTGCTGTGTAGTTAATACTGCCTTGCAGTCAATACTGCTCGGTAGTTAGTACTGCCTATGTCGTTAATACTGCTTGTGATAATCTAGGGCATATAAATACCCCTGTTTGCCCGCCAAAGTTCATAACGACTCTTCGCATTTACTTCTTCTCTCTCGTTCTAACCTAGTCTCCCCAGAATCTTTGTGTTTTTCTTTCAAGAATCCTCAGGAATCATGGAGTTTGTGGATGAGCACAATGAAATAGCCATGCTTCAGAAGCCGAAACAAGCTGCGGGATTCCACGATATCGTCGATTTTCTTAAATCCTCGCACATCTCCTATGCCCTAACGGTGAGCCCAACCATCTATATCGAACATCAGACGCAATTTTGGGAGAATGCCACTGTTAGTTTCGAAGAAGGGCAGAAAACCATTCGAACAAGGGTTTGTGATAAACCCTTGAAAGTCACAGAGGAGGTTATTCGCATCTCTCTTCACTTGAATGATGCCTCAGGTATAACCTCTCTATCTTCTGATGACTTATATTCGACTTTACAAAGAATGGGGTATGAAGGTCCCATTGGTGTTTTTAAATTCTACAAGTCAAAATTTTTCAACCAATGGAGATTTCTTGTTCATACCCTGATGCACTGTATTTCCAAGAAAACTACTGGATGGAGTGAGTTCAGCAGTCCCATTGCATATGCCTTGGTCTGCTTATCCACTGCCAGAAAGTACAATTTTTCAGCTATGATCTTTAATGATCTTGTATCAAACTTGGAATCCAAAAAGAGCTTTTACATGTATCCAAGGTTTGTGCAAGAAGTTATTAACAAGGAATTGATGGACCTACCTCAGTTTGATGAGGTATATGTACCAAAATCCCCTAAAAGGAAGGTTTTTTCAAATATGAAAAGACTTCCTAGGGACTCGGAAGGAGTTGACACACCATTGTTCTCTACAATGATGGTTGTGTCCCACACAATTGAAGGTATGGCATCAGGGTCAAGGCCCTCATTAGACACACCCACTGATGACCAATCCCAACCTTCCATCTCAAAAGACATCCCTCAGTCCATTCTTGAACAACCCACTCCCACAATCACCAAAAGGTTTCAAAGAAGAAAGGTGCACAAGGTTCCTTCCCTTGATGTACCTACTCAGAGCCCTAAGCCTTTAAGCCCTCAGTTGGAGCATTCTCCAATTGAGAATATCAACAGGGAAACCACAGGGGTGTCTCCCAACCCCAAGAAGGTGCTCTCTAAGGAGAAGGATGAGCATATGGGTGCTAAGGCTGCCACTACTTCTGCTAGCACAGAGAAGGACAGTGGTAACATAAATAAGACCTTCCCCATGGCAACTCTAAATGAGAAATCATTAGGAGGACCCAGGTGCCAAGAAACCAAGGGGGCAGTTAGTGCTTCTGCTAGGCAGAAGGCTTCTGCTAAACCTTCCAAGGATCCCTTAAAGAAAGTAAAAACTTCTAAAAAGGGTGAGGATAGATATAACTATGAGGAATTGATGGAAACCATATGGAATGTCAACTTGGATGTTATGGCACAGAAGAAGGAGATTGAGCAACTGAAGACTGTGGTCACCTACCAACAGTCTCAAATTGAGAAGCTCAAGAAGATGGTCACCAAGTTGTTGCACAGAAGGAAAAAGGCAAGATTTGTGCTGAGAAAAAGAATTCCAGCTGATGATGCTCCCAAAAAGGGGGAGTCAGAGTCAGAATCAGAAGCAGAACTGAATAAAAAGGGTCTACAAGTTGAGGGGGAGACAGTTCAGATGGAGACTGAGATGGAAATTAATAATGCACAGTTTAAGGGGGAGTCCAGTGCACAGAATAAGGGGGAGACAGAAAAGGTGGAAGAGCTTATTAAAGAAGCAGAAACTACAACAGCAGCAGAAACCACAGCAGCAGAAACTGTTAATACTGCTGAGTTTGAACAAGCAGCAGAAACAGTTAATGCTGCTGAAGGCCAAACAGAAAAAGCAGCAGAAACTGAGCAGGAAGCAGTAACTACATCTCAAGCTGAAATTGATGAAGAAATATACTGGATTGTGAAGAACAGTGTTGAAGCAGCATCATTACATGTTCTAAAAGAAGCAGTAACAGCCATAGCAGCAGAAATGGTTATTGCTGCTGAGAAACTTAAAACAGCTGAACCAACTCCTGAAGCTGTTAAAACTCTTAAAAAAACCAAGATGATGTCAAAGAAAAGACCAAGCACCAAGCCCATAACTTCACAGAAGAAAAATGAAAAGAAGCCAAGGGTGGAGCCAACTGCAGAAGAGGCCCAGGAGGAAACAGTGAAAGAAAAATTAACCTCAGAAGTTGCTGAAGAAGAAGTGGCAACTCCATCAGGGCAATCAAGCAATGTACAATCACAAACTGATGCCCAATGTGATTTGTACATTACTAGTGTTGACTCTAACCCAATTCCAATTCAGGCTGAACCAATATCATCTAAGGCTCCTGAAATCATCTTTTGGGACACTTTGAAAGATGGTAGAAAGGAGTTCATTAGGATAAAAAGAGCAGATGGAAAATTTGAAGTCTTTTCAACTTGGGGAAAAATTGTCAGAACTTGCTCAAGATCAGACTTAGAAGAGATGTTCAAAGTTGGGATGAGGATATATGAAAACATGCTGACTGAGCAAGGGATGTCAATCTCTAAAATGGTACTTGAATTCTTGTGCCAAATGTTCAAACCTGAAGCAGTTCAGCATAGGATAAACACACAGTTTCAAGCCATTACCAACTGGATGCTCTATGAAAACTGTGGAGTATATGTCATCTCCCTTGACTCTGCAACTCAAGAATACTATCTGGTGGATGAAATATACAATCACAGCATGAAGAGGCTGAATGGAATGCTACATGCTAAGTTGACCTGCAACAAGGATTCAGCAATGGGTAGATTCTTGGTAAAAAGGATTCTCAATCAAAGTCTGGGATTGAATCCTAATCTAGGCATGTATGATTAAGTTTTGGAAGCATCATCTGAAGAACTTGACTTCTTTTCCTAAAAGTCAAGTTAGGGGAGATTGTTGGGAACTGAATATATGCTAAGTATGGTTAGTACTGCCATGACAATGTTACTACTGCCAGTTCTTCGTTACTACTGCTAGACGAAGTTACTACTGCTAGACACGACTGTGAAGGTTAATACTGCTGAAGGTCGTTAATGCTGCTGAGCCAAATCATTGTTAATACTGCTGACTTGATAAGTTTGGTATGCGATACTTTTGGAGACAAAGAAGGAATTGATCAAGATATGTTTAACGAAGATTCAGAAGATCAATTTACTTTTGATAGTTATCTTGTAATTACTTTTGTATATATAGTATTGATAGATAGCTATTAGAAGATAGATAATATACAGAAGATATACGTGTGATATAGAATTCTATATTGATTCAAGAGTGAATTAACCTCAAGGTGTAAGAACCCTATTTCTAGAGAAGTAGAAGTCGTCTTGTTGAGCCTGTTCAACAAGATTGAGGTTTGGTGTAAAGCTTGTGAGTAATACAGTTTGATATATACAGTGTGTTGAATTCTATTGATTGTTCTTTAATTAATTTAGAGTTCTATTCCGCAAGATTCTCTAAATTCTGTTTCTAAGAAGTTTAATTCTTGTTAAGAATCGATCCTGACAGGGTTCATTAGAGATGCAGACCTAATCATGAAAAATGTAGAGATAGTGAGATTACTATTTCCAAACCGTTGGCACCCAACACCATTGCTCTTCCCTGTCGCCTCATCCTTGTCAACTCTCCAATACCATTGATGGCATCTACCATACTTCTCCAATATTTTTTTATTTTTTTTTGGTAAAATGCATGAAATATCAACATACTCTCATTTATTTTTTTATTATAGCATTGCACTTTCACTTTTTTTTATTACAGCAATATAGTTTATATTTATTTTTTATTAGGGCATTGTACTTTAAAGTATTTACCCATTATAGCATTGTATAACCTATTACCTTTAGAACCAGTTTCTTTTGCTGACGTGTCATATGAAAATGACGTGGCTGACATATGGACCTGCCTACATGGCATTAAAAAGAAGAAAAAAATTCAAAAAGGATTTTAAAAAACATAAACCCCCTGACGGTTCTAATTCTAATTTGTAAACCCTCATCGTCTCCCTCAAGCGTGATCGACTCTAACCTTGTCTCCATCGTTGTGTTTTCTGTAAGTAAAAGCATATATTGATTGATTGGGTTGATTTCGATTTCATCTATCTGCATCGTTGTGTTTTCTCCATCGCTGTATTTTCCGATTACGATTGTGGGTTTTGTTTAATTTTGATGTTTACGCTACCCAATTCCTGTTTAATCTAAGTAGAAAAAGGAGGATGAGGGAGATATATTTTATGTTGTAGGTTTTGTTTACGATTTGGTTTCTTAAAGTTTTAACGTTATTAGGAGATATATTTTATATTTTTTGGTCGATTATCATAGACACTAAAATGGAAATGTTTGTGTTAGTAAATCAAATCAAGTAAATATTATATAATTAAATGTCAATCTTACTTGTAGTAAAAAATAAATTAGGATTGGGGTTTAGGAAGCTACGTGCCTTGCACACCAATCATGTTGTAATTAGGATACTCTTTTATTTTTGTCCTATTAGTGATTGTTGTAGGGTTCAACTGCAATTATTCAGTAAATCAACAAAGCATATCAATTTTGAAAGTACACTGCTATAATCAGAAATGTCACGTCAGTACTATAGTATATGTGGACAGCCTATGTGGACAATGAGATGGCATGAAAACCTAATATAATGGGTAAATTTAAAGTATAATGCTATAATGGATAAATACTTTAAAGTACAATTCTCTAATAAAAAAAAATTGAAACTACATTGTTGTAATAAAAAAATGAAAGTGCAATCCTATAATAAAGAAATAAATTAAAGTATTTTTATTTCTTACATTTATCCTTTTTTTTTCATTCATCATCTCTATTAATTTTTACCATAAAATACTTCTAACCGATTACAAATACTTTTTTAGGTTGAAAAAAATATAAGTAATCAATTTCTAAACTTTTAACGGTTCATTTATCTAAAAAATTCCCCAAACTCTATCATCCAAATCATTTACGTCAATTTTTTCCAATAATTAATTACGACAAAATATGACAAATTATTTTTCTACAAATAAATAAAAAATGGTTAATTATTTTTGGTAGGAAACAGGACGTTCCAAATGCAGCTTTCTTCCTTTATTTAACGCTCACACCTTTCTCTTCTCAACTCACCTCACCAGTCACCACCCCCTTCTGCAACTTTTCCGACAACACAAAAATGACCTCCGCCACTCTCCTCCGCCTCTTCCTCCTCCACCTAACCCTCTCCGCCGCCGTACTCCATGCTTCCCCCTCCCACCACCGCCACCGCCACGTCGCCTCTCACAACTACAAAGACGCCCTCACCAAGTCCATTCTTTTCTTCGAAGGCCAAAGGTCCGGCAAACTTCCGACCAACCAGAGAATGAAATGGAGGAGAAACTCCGGTCTCTCCGACGGCGCCGCCATGAAAGTATGTCTCTTTTTTTTCTTTCCTTTTCCGATCATCGGAAAAACTCATTTCTTTCATAAAACCAACATAAATATGTGAGATTTGTGTTGTAATTCGACAATGCAGGTTGATTTAGTGGGTGGATACTATGATGCCGGTGATAACATAAAGTTTGGTTTTCCGATGGCGTTCACCACCACAATGCTGTCATGGAGTGTGATTGAATTCGGTGGGGTGTTGAAAAGCGAGTTAGGAAATGCGAAAACCGCCGTTCGATGGGCCACCGATTATCTTCTTAAAGCTACCGCCCAATCCAACACCATCTTTGTTCAGGTACATTTAGACAAAGGGTTCTGTTACATCCTATAAAACAATCTATTTGGACATTTAGACACTTTTTAATCGTTATATAAACCGGCATTCGTTGTAATGATTCAATTATAATTGATTTATTGCATGATCTCTGTATAATTTGCATGATGTTGACATAAAATTTTTGTGGTAATAATGAAGGTTGGTGATGCAAACAAAGATCATGCTTGTTGGGAAAGGCCAGAAGACATGGATACCCAAAGAACAGTTTTGAAGATTGACCAAAACCACCCTGGAACTGATGTTGCTGCTGAGACTGCTGCTGCTCTTGCTTCTGCATCTTTGGTTTTCAGAAAATCTGATCCAAGTTACTCCAAGATTCTCCTAAAAAGAGCCATTAAAGTAACCAAAATCTTCCATTAGATCTTATTTTCTTTCAAGATTACAAAATTGCACACTTATTTGTCTTATCTAAAACCCTCCTAACAAGTTTACAAGGGCCTGTTTGTTAGCAGCTTAATGAGCTTAATGAGACTCATAGTTTATTCAGTCAGCTATACATCACTGTTTATATAGAAAGTGACATATATTAAGCTTTTAAGAGACGCTTTATGCAGAAATTCAAGTTTTGTCCAAACCAGTCTCTCCCAATTAAAAAACATGGTCCTTCCATGTATGAAAACACCCTCCCTCCCAAACAAAAACATTTCCAATCTATACGTCTATTAATCCACACAGACAACTTTATTCATACATGACTTAATGGAAAACCAACCAAATAGCCCCTAAGACTCTTATGGTTGTCTTTATAAACTTCTTAGGACACTTTTGAAACAAATGGTCCTATTAGTGGGACATTATTTTAAAAAGTGTCATATAAAAAGATGTTGGCAAATTAATAGGAGTGGCCAGTTCAACAAGACAAATTTACTTCTTAGATATATTTCTTTTTCAAGTTTTCAAAAAAGTCACTACGGCAAGTAATAACTTCTCAACATGGGTGGAATGGTTCAAAAAGTAAAAAAAAAATTAACATGATCTGCAAGTACCGGGACCAAATCTGTAAATAAGTCTTGGTTCGCAAATAGCCCCTCGACAAAGGAAGTATTTGGACTAATTTACAAATTTGGTCGCTATACTTACGGATCATGTTCATAAATTTCTTTTCTTTTTTACATTTTGACTCCTCCATTAGTGAGGAATTGGTACTTGTGGAGGTATTAACTTTTTTAAAAAATTATGAGAGAAGTAACTAGAGGTAAATATATAAGGTTGAAATAGTATTTTTGTTAACTTCCCGATGATGTGTTTACACGACACTATTTTGATAAAATGTTCTATAAAAAGGCTAACAGGACACTTTGTTTCAAAAGTAACCTTAAAAGTTTGTTAAAACACCTAAAAACGTTGTATAAACTTATTACCGACATTTTTAGATAGAACAAACAAGTGTTTGGTCCTACAAACTATGTACTACGACACTTAAAACAATATTGACGTCCTATAAACTCGATTTTTCTTGTAGTTTTTGAATCTTTTCTTTAATATTACAACAGGTGTTTGCATTTGCTGATAAGTTCAGAGGTTCATACAGTGATGGGCTCAAGAGTTATGTGTGCCCTTTTTATTGCTCTTACTCTGGATATGAGGTATACTCTTTTATTCAAGAAAATTTGTGGGTTATTTTGAATGGTAAAAAGGGTTGTGAAATGTGAAATAAAGAAATGATTTTTGTGGTTTTTGAAGGATGAATTGTTGTGGGGGGCAGCATGGTTGCACAAAGCTACAAGAAGTTCAACATATTTAAACTATATTCAAGCAAATGGTGCAACACTTGGGGCTTATGAAAGTGACAATACTTTTGGTTGGGATAACAAGCATGCTGGTGCCAAGATTCTTCTATCTAAGGTAATGCCATTTTTTTTTGGAAGGGTGTCCTAAGCTATGCCTAGACTAATCCCTTGGCAAACTATGACTGTAAGACATCAACCCTGATTAAACCTCAGTGGCCACAATTGTTGTGTACGTCTGGATTAGAACCCTGGGCAGATGGGATATCCCACCACATCCCCAAAGGCCTTAACCAGTACGTCACAACCCTTGTGGTTAAGGTAATGCCATTTTGTTTTCCAATAAAATTGGAACCTTTTTTTTCATGATTTATGATATAATTGTAATCTTAAAATGCATCATTTCTTATTTTACTATAATAAAATTTGCTTTATAGAAAGTATATACGGTCTAAATAATAGAATATCTTGTAGAACTTAAGTTTATTGGACTAAACCGGAAAACATCATATTTCACAGTGTTACAGTAAGTTGATAAGACGTGTTCAGACGTTTTAACAACTTTTTTAGGACATTGTTTGAACAAATGTCACATTAACACACGTGATAAACGTTCTATAAAAAGATGGGTTTACAAGACACTTCTAAAAAAACGTCGTATAAGATGTTTTATTGTTTATTCCTATAATTTTAAGTTTATAAAGTATTCTATTAGAACGCTTAAACATTCTACTTGTCCTATAAAACCAATTTTATTGTAGTGTTTAAACATGAAACTTTTATATATATATATATATATATATATATATATATATTTTTTTTTTTTTTGAATACATAATTTGATCTGATTTTAACCTTAAAAAGGTGTACAAACACCCCTAACATAAATGTGATCTTTAATTTTATTTGTTTTTTTTTTCAGGCATTTCTTGTCCAAAAGGTTCAATCACTCCATGATTATAAGGATCATGCAGATAGCTTCATTTGCTCACTTGTTCCAGGATCCCCTTCTTCTCAATACACACCAGGTTCTATTTTGCCTCATTTCTTTTATGTTTAAAAGATGGGTACATCAAATCTTTATTTTTCTTATTTTAAAGAATCAGTCCATAGCCACAACCGCTGAGTGAGTCAGGTATGCCCCCTACATTATGGATAGACAGCCGATTGTGGGTCGGTTGGGCTTGCCGGTATCAACCTTTTGTACAAAAAGAATCCGTCCATAATTTTAAGAATTGTGAACACATTTTTATAGCATATATAGATTGCATTTATGTTGTACAAAAAAGTTAATAGCATGTTTTATTTTAAAGTTATTTTAAAAATCTTGTTAAATCATATAATACAGTCTATTATAACATTTAAACATTTGTAACTTTTTGATGATGTTATTACTTGCATATAGGAGGACTTTTGTACAAGATGGAGGAGGATAACCTACAATATGTAACTTCAGCCTCATTCTTAATGTTAACTTATGCCAAATTCCTAACCAAAGCCCACAAGGTTGTGAATTGCGGTGGCGCAATTGTCACCCCACAGCGGCTCCGAACCATCGCCAAGAAACAAGTGGACTACCTACTCGGCGACAATCCGTTAAGGATGTCGTACATGGTGGGATATGGTCCAAGATACCCACGAAAGATCCACCACCGAGGCTCATCTCTGCCATCGATCTCCGCCCATCCTGGAAAGATCGATTGTGGATCTGGGTTCTCCTTCATGCATTCGGAAAACCCAAACCCAAACATATTGATCGGGGCGGTGGTCGGTGGACCAGATGAACACGATCGTTTTTCAGATGAACGATCGGATTATACACAAACAGAACCGGCGACGTACACAAATGCACCGCTTGTTGGAGCATTGGCGTACTTGGCGCATTCATCGGGGCAAATTTAGAAGCATATGAAATCATATGAAGTATTTGGATTGAAAGTAATTAGGGTTTGTTTTTTTGATTTTGAATTGGGGAATTAAGATGATGGAGTATTGAAGAAATTAGCGGCTTTGAAGCATTGCCGTATGTATAATGGTTTTTGGAGATTTCTAGTGTATGTGGAATTGATGAGTGATGGTTTGATTGTTTTTCCATTAAATTCTGCATGAATTAAATTATCTTTATAGATTATGTTACACTGTTGTTCGTTTGATGTGTTGAATAAATAATCTGAATTAGAAAAATGACTATCTTATTGGATGACATCTTCAACTGAATAAAGTTCTGTTTTTTTACTTCCACGTTTACTCTTATGTGGTAAGGTTTTCATTTATTAATAATTTTTTATGTATGAAGCACTCTTCTCACTTAAATATACAATTTTTTAATGTACAATAAGAGTATCCACATCGATCGTACAAGAACTTACAAGATGACATGTCAATGCCATGTAGATAATAAGGTCAAGTGTCTTGTTAAATTAGAAAGGTCTTTCAACGTGTCACGTGGATAAAATGAATACATTTTTTTTTTAATTTTAATATTTGTATTAGTTTTTTTAAACATTAGTTATTGATTATTTTATTAAATTTAATTCATTTATTAGTTTATTTGAACATTATTTTTTTATTAAAAAATTTATCCACAATTTATTTTAAACAAATGATATATTTTATGGAATGTTTTTTATTTAAACTACTAAAATAAAAGTTGTAACAACCGGGCTTTCTTTTGTAAAGAATGGAAGCTTAGTGTCCTTTTAGCAAGAAATGCAAAGATAAATTAAGGGGCTATTTGTGTCATCTTTGAAAGATATATAAATGCACAAATCCCTAGGGCAGCCTCATTCTTCAAAAATCAGTATTATTGTTGGGTTTGTGAGAGTTGGCGGCTAAGAGAAGAAAAGGGAGAAGAAAGGAGTCTTGGGAAGAAATCAAAGAAGTGAATAATCAAAGAAGAGACTAGTAAGGTAACTCTTAATCCCTGTTAATTCTTGTGTTGGCTTGAATCTTTAAGTCTAGAATCACTGATTGATTGGGTTTTCAACCACATTTTCATTAAAAGTGGGTTGTGAGGGTTTTGTCTTCATAAATCGATTTTATAGGACTAAAAGTGGATTAAATGGATGTTTAGGTTTGGTGGATGAACCCTTAGGTTTGTCTAATCAAATTAATGGCTAAAAACGAGTTAATGATCACTTTTAGACTGATTGGGTTCGAACAGCCGTAGTTTCCGGACACTAATGTTCAGTAGTGTCCGGACGTTTTTGCAAGTGTCCGGGTAAGTTTTCTTGGGAGTTACCGGATGCGTATCTATCCGGATAATGCGTCCGGAAATGAGTAGAATCCGAATAGAATGTCCGGAAAGGGGCTAAGAGTCCGGATGATTATGTCCGGATAGGTTGTGACCGGAAAGAAGTAATATCCGGAAAGTCTATGCGTCCGGATTGGTGTCCGGACAGTTGTTGTATCCGGAAAGTGCTGTGTCCGGAAAGAGTTATCCGGACAGTAGGGTGAATTGTTTATCTGATTCGAATTCAATGCCCTTAGGTGTTCGGTTGGATTAGCTTGGTGATTTCAAGGAGTGCGTTCAGCGTTATCAATGTGAGTTCCCTAAACCCTTTTTACGACGTAAAGTGTTAAATGTTTTAACTGATTATGGTTTCATTTACGAGCATGAACGGTTTATAACTATCACGCATGTTTTTCCATGAATACATGTTTTACTGAGAAAGCTTATTTGACATGATGAAATGAGAACGATAAATTTCAAGATTGGAAGTGCATGTTTTATGAAATGAATGATGTGCTATGTGGAGTCGGCCTGCACTGTGGGATCAGAGAATGATCCTCGGGGTCTACTGATCCCTTGGATATGTATGACAGACTGGTAGGTTGGAATTCGTTTCCTCCTATTTCGAGTAGAGGGGAGTCTGCGTAGGCTCCGGGAAGGGGAGTCTGCGTAGGCTCCGGAAAAGGGCGAGAGGGGGATCTGCGGAGACCCCGATCGCGGAATGTTTATGTGATCCAACACACAGTGCAGTACCATGCTTGATGTTATGTTAAGGTTTACGATGAATTTTACAAACGATTTTCCCACTGTTTATATATGTTGTTTTCGGAGGGAATTCACTAGACCTTTAGGTCTAACCCTCGCTTTTCAAAAACTAAACCATTTTCAGGTAAGCAAGTAGTAAGAGGCTCAAGTAAGTGAGCAAGATCAAGATAGAGTACAGGCGCAGCTAGAGACAGTGCACGTGCCAGCCATAGAAGTTAGAATATTCTCAGTTGTGTATAGGTTGGTTCCGCCAACCTTAGCTTATGAATGATGTAACGAAATGTTGGGACCCAATTTTATTGATGAGTTTGATTTTAATGCTATGTATGTCCTATAGTGTTTTTGGGATGTTACAAATGGTATCAGAGCCATAGTTTAAGGGATTTAGGTGACCGGATGGGCCTAAACTTAAACTTTGGAGTAGAAATCACAACTGAGAATCAGAAAATGCGTTAGGAGGGCACTATTGTAGATACAGGGAATGCGTTAGGAGGACACTAATATAGAGATAGGACTAATAGGGTACTGAGGACTGTCATGTAAGGTAAGTTTGGGATTTCACCTGGCCAGTGTAATTGCGAACTTACAGGTACATGTATGTGCTAAACCTACCTTATTAACCTGCCTAGTATTATGTCGTATTCCAGCACGTTAGAATGTCAGCAAGGTCCCCAAGGGGTAGATTGAAACCCTTGTTGGGGAGGTTCATGAGAAGTCGTATATGAGGTGATGTATGTATACATCGAATAGAAGAAATGTTGTATAGAACGTTATGAGTCGGCTAGAGGTAACTCTTCGTGGATTCGAAGAGGATGGATGTTGAGTTTGAGTAAGACTCCTGTTTCGGGAGAGTCCCAGTTCTAGAAATCATGGGATAGATTGGTCGGGATGGTAAGAAAGGACGATGTCGAAATCTTGAAAGTGTCAATGGAGCTTTGAATTCTTATTCGAGCTTTTCAAGGACAGGGTAAATGAAATAAGATACCTATAGTGAAATGAAAGCATATAGAAGTGGAAAGTGAGATAGTTGTTCAAAGCGAAATAGTATGAAAGGGTTGAGTAAGTGAGATGTGGAAAGTGTGTTCAGCAAGTTGTCGCGTGACCGAAAGGACGACCATTGGTCGTAGGTGGAGTGTCAAGGATAAGTTGCGTAAGTAAAGCGGTTGACCTTGTTAGAGTGAGTAGCCTTCAATTGCAAGCAGAGTCTCATGCATGGCGTTCTTTTGTGTAACATGAAATTTTCACGATTTAAAATAAATACGTAAATGTCAATTTTGAACAAAAATGAGTCAGCTTGTGCGAGTGTATGTTTAAAGTATTGGTTCGTGGGAGAGATAAATACGGAGGAAGGGAGCAGGCACACGGGCGGCATCAATCAATCAAGTACTAGTACTAGTACTAGTGCTAGTACGGAATTGTAACATATGTCTGCACATTGGAAGTCGGGACTCAAATAACTGCTTGTTTTGTTACATTGCACATTAAGATTTCGAGTTTAGCGATTTACAAAACATTTCACACTTTTCATGATAGGTTAAATTGTTACAAAAAGGTCAAGAAAACGTTTGCCAGTAAAACTTTTGAAATCAAATGAGTATTGGTCTGTTGATATCATACAAATGAGTGTGAGGACCGACTGGTTTACTTGGTGTCGGTAATTTCTTTCAAAATTGTGTCATACGAAAAGATTTTCATGCAATGTATTACTGTCGTAATAACATTGTTCGGATTGAGCAAGATTGAGGTTCACAGGAAGAAGCATGCAAACGATTCTCGAATCGTTGTGCAGGGTATTGAAGTTATAAGAGTGATGGGGTCATGTGCACCCGAGTTGTTTCCAAATGTTGTGTATTTAAAATGATAGAATGTACGAAATGATTTAATTACTGCATGTCATGCATGAAGGCTATGAACTCACTAGGTCGTAAGATATTACATGTTAAGCTAAGGAAGAACTTTAAGAGTGGAAAAGGGTCGGGCAAATCAGGAAAGAATGTTGTAGCTTTAGTATTATGTTCGAGAGAAAAGACGAACATTGGTAGATTCGGGAGTAGACCTTGGTATCGGGTGTATGAGGGTCTGCACCCTTGTTCGGAAACTGAAAGCACGAGTGTCAAGGGACGGTTGTGTTCGAAGGAAGGACTTGAGGCCTTAAAGGTGTGGTATTAGCAACTCGTTATGAGTAGTGTGTGGAAGCAGAAATGAGGCATCCACGATGCCGAATAAGAGTCATAAGGTGATCTTGTAATCTTTGATTTATACATGAGTAGGTTTTGAAATGAGGGAAGCAGAATATGAAGTTGATTGTGATATGTTAGAAGGATCAGGATCCGTAAGAATCCCATGATAAAGAATAGATTAAGAAAGTATCAATGGGTTGACTTTTGATTTTGGAAGTCGTCAGCTATGTAAGGGGGCTGAGGCCTGATAACGCCACTTTTTGGCGTTATTTTCGGTTCTCAAACCAATGAGATTGGCTTGTGTTCAAGTAAAAAAGGCGAGTATTTTATGGTTTATCGAGTGGAATGTGCAGGTAATCTAAAAGGAGGCCATCATCAAGAAAAGAAGCTAAAAAGAGTCCAAAACGAGTCCCAAACGAAGCCAACGGAAGCCCGAGATCCAAGTTCAAAACTGCGGCGTTCCCATGCCGCGACACACAGTTTTCCAAACCGCGGCACATAGTTCCCATGCCGCGGCACACACTGTTCCACGCCACCGCGCGGTTTGGCGCGTGGTTTGCAAACCGCGTCACGGGCTGTTTTGCGAATTTAATCACTACATCTTTCACATTCACCACGATCACATTCATTATGTTTACATACGCTTTCGTTTTTCTTTCTCTGGTGTTTGAATCCTCCAACATCATGAACTAATCTTTAGATGTTGGGGGTTGGAATGAATTGGATTTAAGTGTACAAACAGATGATTCGATGACATTTATCAGTTTTCCTTAATTAATGAAGTATGTGATTTCGTTTTTAATCCCTTTGTGAATTTGGCCAATTTACAATTGTTTTGTTATTAGCAATTAAGTTCGAGAGAATTGATTGTTATTTAGAACTAGAAATTGCATGCCTAAGGTAAGAAAGGATAGAGATATACCTAGTAAACCTTAGTCCCATTACAATCTTGTGCTTAATGTGTTTTGAACTACATAGGTTGAGATCGAGAGATTTAACTTGTGTTTTCAAGATAAAAATCATGGTTGCTTGAGAAGGAACCATGCTTTACAAATAAACATCGTTGTAGCTTGAGAAAGAACAGTGGTGAGATCAAGATTGGGTATTCATTAACGGGAGTAACTGATATTTGTTTTGAGTTAAATGTTTGTATGCGAAAACCTAAGGATTTCCAACCCTCAACTAGTTTCTCTATCTGAATTTCCAAAGCTGTTTCCTGTCCGATTGTGTTGATTTACTTTATTTGCAATCAATTAGTTTATAAACCAACCTCTCAAATTTCGATCGTTTAGTTAATAGAGCTTGTAGTAATTGTGATACTTAGTTCCTAGTTCCCGTGGATTCGATACTCGTACTTACCGTACGTTATTACTTGATTTCGACATCGTACACTTGCGGTTAGATTTAGGAGGGGTGTAAACCCGCCTATCAAGTTTTTGGCGCCGTTGCCGGGGAACTAGTTGTAGCTAATAGCACTACCATCTATAAGCGCTATTAGATTGAGCATTTGTTTATTTTACTTTCGTTGTTTTATTTTATCACTCTCAGTTTTTGGATTGCTAAGTTTGTCTAATTTCCGTTGCAGGTACTAATTGGCTTATGCCAAGCAAAACCCGCGGAAAGGAAGTCGAGCCGATCGATCCGGAAATCGAAAGAACCGCCCGCCGTCTCCGCAAAGAATCAAAAACCAAAAAAGACATCAAGATCGATATGGGCGACGAGAGACCACCTCCACGCAATAACCCACCACCACCACCACCTCCGGAAAGACGCCCTATGCGGTCGTTCGCCGATCCGAATGTGGCGGCGGCACGCATAGGCATTCAAGCGCCCGCGACTGGGGCGAATTACTTCGAGCTGAAGCCGAGCACCATCGTGATGGTGCAACAGAACCAGTATGGAGGGACGCCGACAGAAGATCCTCATGCACATCTTCGTGCATTCGAGAGGATATGCGATACATTCAAGATTAATGGTATGAGCGAGGACGCGATTAAGCTGAGATTGTTCGGATTTTCACTCAAGGGCCGAGCCGAGACATGGACCGAGAGTATCCAGTCGGATTCAGTTACTACATGGGCACAACTGAAGGCAGCGTTCCTTCAGAAATTCTTTCCTCCGAGTCGGACCGCCCAACTAATGGCCGAGATCACCCATTTCGCGCAATGGGATCAGGAAACCTTATATGAAGCTTGGGAGCGGTTCAAGGACATGATCAAGAAGTGTCCTCACCATGGGTTACACGGCTGGGTCATTATCCAGACCTTTTTTAGTGGCCTTCACCCACAGTTTAAAAATGACATCACTGCGGCCGCGGGTGGGGCACTCATGGATAAGTCCTATGAAGAAGCGTGCGAACTAATCGAGAATTTGGCGGAGCATAGTTTTTCCACCCCGAGATTAGCCGTGAGACGGGTAGCAAGTGTGCAAGAAAGTAATGAGCTGAATGAATTGAAAGCTCAACTAGCCTTTATCACAAATCAGCTGAATAGAGGTATTCCGGAAGCACCCGAACAAGTTCAGTATATGCAAAACCGGAACTATCACCTGAGAAACGATCCTTTCTCGAACACGTATAACGAGGGGTGGAAGAAGCCTCCGAACTTGTCATGGAGTCAACCCGGTCAACAACCAGGTAATCCTTATAACTCTTCGAATTCTTCTCATACTAATAATGTGTACCGTCCTCCAGGTTTCCAACAAAGGAGCGAGGGACAATCCGGGGAGAAGAAACCGGGATTAGAGGACATGATGATGAAGTTCATGTCGAAAATGGACACCACGGTTGAGGGATTAGCCGGTGCAGTCAACAACCTTTCAAGCACGGTCAACATAGTCAAGGCGGCCACCGAATAGAACACCGCCTCCATCAAGATCCTCGAAAGGCAAGTGGGGCAAATCTCGGAGGCTCTACAAAATCGACCTCCCGGAACCTTTCCCAGTCAAACCGAAAGGACTAACCGGGAAACATGCAATGCCATTTATCTGAGAAGCGGCAAGGAGCTGAATGGAGAGCCAGTACGAGAGCCGTCATCAAGGGAGACTGGCCCGAAAGAGAAAGAGGTCGAGATCATTAAAGTGACTGAACTAGAATCTGATAAAGAATGTGCAATGAAGGAGAACTCGGAGGGTGAAGAGGGCAAGAAGTGTGAAGATGCGAAGCCGAAGCAGCCACCGGTCAAGCCGGCGGCACCGAGCGTACCATATCCGAATAGACTGAAAGAGCATAAGGATGATGTTAATTTCTCTAAGTTTATTGATGTATTTAAAAAGTTAACCATTAATATCCCTTTTGCAGATGCGTTGGCACAAATGCCCTCCTACATGAAGTTCATGAAAGAGATCCTGTCAAAGAAGAGGGCACTTGATCACCAGTCTACCGTTGCACTTACTGAAGAGTGTAGCGCGATAATCCAAAACAAGCTTCCCCGGAAGCTTAAGGATCCAGGGAGTTTTTCGATCCCTATCCAAATTGGGAGCTTTAATTTTAATAAAGTGTTGTGTGACTTAGGAGCTAGTATTAATCTGATGCCTCTTTCTGTTTTCAGGAAACTCAGATTGGGTGAGGTGAGCCCAACTTATATGACGCTGAAGCTCGCAGATCGATCGATCGTGTACCCGTACGGAATGGTGGAGGATGTGCTGATCAAGGTCGGAAAGTTCTACTTCCCTGTGGACTTTGTGGTGCTAGATATAGACGAAGATGTAGAAGTCCCACTAATTCTGGGAAGATCATTCTTGGCCACGAGCAGAGCGTTGATAAACATGGAAGAAGGAGAGATAACCTTCAGAGTTGGCGGCGAGAAGGTCACCTTCAAAATGTTCGAGAAGGTGCGAGGTCAAGCAGAGATGGAAGAATCCGCAAAGAACCGTAGGTGTGGACGGTTTAATTCCGCGGATACCGAACCAAGCTGAAACCACACAGTCGTGCCACGACTTTAAATACGGCGCTGGGTGGGAGGCAACCCACCAAGGTTTGTTTTCTTTTATCATTTTTGCTTTTGAGTGTGTTTTTAATTACGAAAAGCCAAAAAAAAATTGAAAAAAATCGAAAAAGCGAAAAACGAACAGAGACATACGCGACTTGCCACGCGGTTTTCATACCGCGCAGCAAGCCGCGGGGCACCCTGTTGGTTTTCTGAAACAGTGACATACGCGGGTTATCCCGCGACTTACATCCCGCGGCCAAAACCGCGGGAGTCCCCTGTTGTGTCTCGTTCGTTGTTCGTGCAATCTTTGTTCCTTTCTTGCTTTGTGTGTTTCCTTTTCTTGTTTTTTGTCTTTTTTCTTTTGCTTTGAGTGTTTTGGTTTTGCATGCTCTCTCCGTCTCCTCTAAGTGCTCAAATCTTTTGAGAAGAATCTCCTCCGGCCGGACAAAACAGGTATGTTATAAATCTTTCTGCTAAACGAGTGGTGTATGATGTTCTATTCTATTCTTAGTTACACGAGATGCACCAAACCTAAGTTTCACTTAGGTTTGGGGTGCCTCATCTTTCACATCTACACACTCACATTTGACCATGTGCAAACCTCGGTTTTACCGAGGTTTGGGGTTGGCTTCTATTGGCAAACCTAGGTCACTGCCTAGGTTTGGGGTGCCATTTTAGAAATGAGGGTTTTCTTTTGCTATGCTATGTAATGCCTTGTCCGTCCCTTTTGATAACTGTAATAACTGCACAATGATTCGAGTCGCATCGCCTACGAATTTACTTGCACATTGGGGACAATGTGTGGGTAAGGTTTGGGGTTGCCCAATCGGGCCCAAGTTATGCACGTAGATTTCCTGCACTTCTGAGTGTCTAGATCATAGTAGCTAAAATTTTTGTTTTGAATGATTGAGACCGACCATTGTGGGAAGAATCTTGTGATAGTGACGTGACCGTTAGGGAAAGACCGGGAAAGGACATGACTAGGGACATTAGTGGAGACCACCCGATAGTGAGTTTTGAGCCTAAAAGACGTTTTTCATTGCGAGGGATTCATACACCTAATTCTTATACACTGTTTCGAATTCCTTGTCATGAATGTAGAATGACCACGCTACATTATTGCATTGAGTAGCAAAGACGACCATCGGGATATAAGGTAAGGGTATAGTAGACCATATCGTGTGGACCTTAAGATATGATTCCAGGCATTGTGTGCTTTGTTTTAACCCTGTTTTTAGCTGTCATTCCCTTTTACCTTTATATGTGTACCCATAACCCCCTTTGCAGCCAAACACTCACTTTATTTCTTTCTAAACCCACCATTAAACCTTTAGCCATAAGCCTTAGCCAACCCTTATCCGAAAGCGTGTAAATCAGAGGCAGTAATGAACAGTGAATGATGGAGCAGAAAAGAAAGAGTACAGGCCAGTCATGAGAATAAAATGAGTCAATGTAACCCAAGAAATAGAAAATAGGGCCAATGCTGCCCCAATCAAATAAAGAGGACCAATGAAGTCCCAACTTGAAAAAAAAAAGCAAAAAGCAAATAAATACAGTTAGCTAGTATTAGCAGCAGCTAAATAAGAGAGTCAAAGCGACTCCAGTAGTGACAAAGAGGGTCAAGTGATAGAAGTGAAGTAGAAAGTTCAAAACTGCTAATGGTTGACACGCCGAGGACTTTTGATCCTTTTACCCTTCGTTTCTTAGCCATAACCCTAGCCCCGTTACAACCCGTATAAAGACCTGGATGATCTTTTGGAAAACGTGATTACAATATACGACCACCCTTTCTGATATTCCCTGTCTTGCTACTTGATTCCTTCTGAGATCAACTTTTTGGACATTTGTGTGTCTTTCGTTAGAGTTGTCATGTAATATTTCGAGTATTCTTGTACATAACCTCCTTAAACATGACAACACGTGCGATAACCTAGGTTCGAGCGAAACGAGAGTATCCCGTGAGGTAGAGTCGAGGCGAAATGTTTTCCCTAGTATGTTTGGACCTAGTCTAACTCTAATGTAATCGGAACAGTCACGAGTTCAACCCCCCATGGAAGGTAATAGGTCAAACAAAATAAGAATGAGGCGAGGGTGAGATAGACATTCACGGGTATGGGAAATCACCGTTGCATCACTTGGTACCGATTGGGAATTGTGCAGTTATTATTTCACCGAGATGTGCTTTTATTCTATTTTTTCGCTAATTTGCTTGGGGACAAGCAACGCTCGGTTTGGGGTTGTTGATAACGCCACTTTTTGGCGTTATTTTCGGTTCTCAAACCAATGAGATTGGCTTGTGTTCAAGTAAAAAAGGCGAGTATTTTATGGTTTATCGAGTGGAATGTGCAGGTAATCTAAAAGGCGGCAATCATCGAGAAAAAGAAGCTAAAAAGAGTCCAAAACGAGTCCCAAACGAAGCCAACGGAAGCCCGAGATCCAAGTCCAAAACCACGGCGCACACTTTTCCCATGCCGCGCCACACAGTTTTCCAAACCGCGGCACACAGTTCCCAAACCGCGGCCCATGCCGCGGCACACACTGTTCCACGCCACCGCGCGGTTTGGCGTGCGGTTTGCAAACCGCGACACGGGCTGTTTTGCGAATTTAAGCTATTTTATTCAGATTTTAGGTCACTTTTCGGGATCCAACTTTCACACGACGGCCAGAGCAGTTCCAGGGGCGATTTTCAGAGCCGTGTGACACCTTTTGGAGCGACGAGAGAGGATCAATCGAGGACACGTTCACGACGCAAAGTAGATTCAATCACGGGAGAAGGGAGTTCATCACTACATCTTTCACATTCACCACGATCACATTCATTATGTTTACATACGCTTTCGTTTTTCTTTCTCTGGTGTTTGAATCCTCCAACATCATGAACTAATCTTTAGATGTTGGGGGTTGGAATGAATTGGATTTAAGTGTACAAACAGATGATTCGATGACATTTATCAATTTTCCTTAATTAATGAAGTATGTGATTTCGTTTTTAATGCCTTTGTGAATTTGGCCAATTTACAATTGTTTTGTTATTAGCAATTAAGTTCGAGAAAATTGATTGTTATTTAGAACTAGAAATTGCATGCCTAAGGTAAGAAAGGATAGAGATATACCTAGTAAACCTTAGTCCCATTACAATCTTGTGCTTAATGTGTTTTGAACTACATAGGTTGATATCGAGAGATTTAACTTGTGTTTTCAAGATAAACGTCATGGTTGCTTGAGAAGGAACCATGCTTTACAAATAAACATCGTTGTAGCTTGAGAAAGAACAGTGGTGAGATCAAGATTGGGTATTCATTAACGGGAGTAACTGATATTTGTTTTGAGTTAAATGTTTGTATGCGAAAACCTAAGGATTTCCAACCCTCAACTAGTTTCTCTATCTGAATTTCCAAAGCTGTTTCCTGTCCGATTGTGTTGATTTACTTTATTTGCAATCAATTAGTTTATAAACCAACCTCTCAAATTTCGATCGTTCAGTTAATAGAGCTTGTAGTAATTGTGATACTTAGTTCCTAGTTCCCGTGGATTCGATACTCGTACTTACCGTACGTTATTACTTGATTTCGACACCGTACACTTGCGGTTAGATTTAGGAGGGGTGTAAACCTGCCTATCAAGGCCGAAGACTTGAACCAGGATGTTGAAAGCGAATAGAGCACCTTGTAGGGGTGTTAAGTTGGTGAGAGATTGCTGTTTTGGATAAGCATTTTATTTACTAGGTATTGGCGGTTCGTAGAAGGATAAGGTATGTGACACGAACGAAGCGAATGTGTAGATTGTATCGTTCAGCGAGGGACTGTGCCCTGTTTACGTAAGGGCTCGGATCGTAAGGAGCTAGCTAGAATGTTCGCGTTTAAGCTAATTGAGAACTCGTGAGTTATAGTTCAACAAGTTGGGAAAAGACTGAGTAGCGAGGTAGACCCGGGTATGTATGTGGGAGGATATGAAGGCAAGTTCGAATTGTGTGAATGATCATGAGAGATCTGGTCTGCTGTGTGATGTCAGGGGCAAAGAGTGTACGGATGTGTAGTGACAGTAACTGTCAAGCTTATGGTGTCAGCTAGTGTCGTAGTGAAGTGATGTTAAAGAGAGAGGAAGCGTTAGGTATAAGCCTTTTGAGGGTTTTGGATGAGGGTACGGTTTGTTAACCATATTGTTGGAGCACATAGGGTGTAAGTTGACGTTGTGGTATGATTATGTTCGGGACAGAATGACAAAGTGGTGGTGGGTGATTATCCAAAGGAGAAACCAAGTGCTTTTAGTTGTAAGAGTCGCTAAGTAAGCATATTTTGGAATCATTGGAAGCCTAAAGAAGATGATGAGCGTGTTAGTCAAATTGTTGAGGAATAGATGTGAAATCCTTAAAGAATGTGAGTTGTTTCTTATGTGTGAAAGAATTGCCCGAGGAAGTAAAGGTTAGAGATCAAAGAATGAGTAGCGACGTCAAACTAGTGTCGTTTCAAGACGACTTGGTTGGATGCCTTGAGATAGGATATTGATGCAACTGTTTAGTTATGTAAGTTTTGGGAAAGTGTTATCGGCATGTGGAAAGACTGGGAGAGAGGGGCAAGTAATGTTTGGTGGGCAGTGCTCCACGCTAAAGTGGGGAGATGAAGATAGTATGCCGGATTAAACGAGTAATTTGGAAGTAGCAAACTTGACACTAATGCCGAAAGGTGCAGTGTGGTGTAGATTGCCATTGATAAGTGTGCGAACCGTTGGAAAGAATATTAAGGAAGGAAATTGTGTATGTTTTTGTGCAGGGAAGAAGTGGATGAGACAACTAAATGAGTTAAGTTAGTGACTTTGTGAGAAATGTTTAAACGATTTGGTCGTGCAGTGTTTAAGCTAGTGAGAATAGTATGGTGTGACCATGGTTATTCCTCCCAGTTGAGTGAGGGTAACCGGAGTTATGTTTTATGACCGAACGAACGTGGTAATCAGCGAGGATTTGATGTGTTTCAGGATAAGTTTAATTTGAGTAGGTGAACACTTCAACGTTAGGTTTGAAGGTTCCTACCCTTGGTTACGTACAAGGATGGAGTGATGAAGTGGTGAGGATGTAAGAAATGGTTGACGAGCTGGGGTCGAGGTGGTCCGGAAAAGGGAAATGTTTCCGGCATAGGCAATTGTTGGATTGGGAGAAGTGATCTAGGATTGCTTGTATTTCGATGAAGGAACTATGGGTTGTGAGTTGTCGGGACGTTCAGGTTTGGATTTGTGTCAAGCGGTCAAGTGTGTGTCTGTCTCTTGGTAAATGAATCTCGTGTTGTGGTAGAGGATTTAGCCAAGTTCCTCCTTAAAGGAAGTGTTGATGCATGAGAAGCCTTAGTAAATCTTCTGTCGTCAAGATCGACCGAGTAGGAACAGTAGCCTACGAGTTAGAGTACCCAAGGTTCCATGTTTCGAGTTTAATGAGGTGGTTGACTGAGTCAGATATGGCTTTACTTTGGGAAGTGTCGGTTTTGATGTGGGCAAGATACCCGCATCTTTTTCCCAATAAGGAATTCCGGGGACGGAATTCTTTTAAGGGGGGAGTGTTGTAACAACCGGGCTTTCTTTTGTAAAGAATGGAAGCTTAGTGTCCTTTTAGCAAGAAATGCAAAGATAAATTAAGGGGCTATTTGTGTCATCTTTGAAAGATATATAAATGCACAAATCCCTAGGGCGGCCTCATTCTTCAAAAATCAGTATTATTGTTGGGTTTGTGAGAGTTGGTGGCTAAGAGAAGAAAAGGGAGAAGAAAGCAGTCTTGGGAAGAAATCAAAGAAGTGAATAATCAAAGAAGAGACTAGTAAGGTAACTCTTAATCCCTGTTAATTCTGGTGTTGGCTTGAATCTTTAAGTCTAGAATCAGCGATTGATTGGATTTTCAACCACATTTTCATTAAAAGTGGGTTGTGAGGGTTTTATCTTCATAAATCGATTTTATAGGACTAAAAGTGGATTAAATGGATGTTTAGATTTGGTGGATGAACCCTTAGGTTTGTCTAATCAAATTAATGGCTAAAAACGAGTTAATGATCACTTTTAGACTGATTGGGTTCGAACAACCGTAGTTTCCGGACACTAATGTTCAGTAGTGTCCGGACGTTTTTGCAAGTGTCCGGGTAAGTTTTCTTGGGAGTTACCGGATGCGTATCTATCCGGATAATGCGTTCGGAAAGGAGTAGAATCCGGATAGAATGTCCGGAAAGGGGCTAAGAGTCCGGATGATTATGTCCGGATAGGTTGTGACCGGAAACAAGTAATATCTAGAAAGTCTATGCGTCCGGATTGGTGTCCGGACAGTTGTTGTATCCGGAAAGTGCTGTGTCCGGAAAGAGTTATCCGGACAGTAGGGTGAATTGTTTATCTGATTCGAATTCAATGCCCTTAGGTGTTCGGTTGGATTAGCTTGGTGATTTCAAGGAGTGCGTTCAGCGTTATCAAGGTGAGTTCCCTAAACCCTTTTTACGACGTAAAGTGTTAAATGTTTTAACTGATTATGGTTTCATTTACGAGCATGAACGGTTTATAACTGTCACGCATGTTTTTCCATGAATACATGTTTTACTGAGAAAGCTTATTTGACATGATGAAATGAGAACGATAAATTTCAAGATTGGAAGTGCATGTTTTATGAAATGAATGATGTGCTATGTGGAGTCGGTCTGCACTTTGGGATCAGAGAATGATCCTCGGGGTCTACTGATCCCTTGGATATGTATGACAGACTGGTAGGTTGGAATTCGTTTCCTCCTATTTCGAGTAGAGGGGAGTCTGCGTAGGCTCCGGGAAGGGGAGTCTGCGTAGGATCCGGAAAAGGGCGAGAGGGGGATCTGCGGAGACCCCGATCGCGGAATGTTTATGTGATCCAACACACAGTGCAGTACCATGCTTGATGTTATGTTAAGGTTTACGATGAATTTTACAAACGATTTTCCCACTGTTTATATATGTTGTTTTCGGAGGGAATTCACTAGACCTTTTGGTCTAACCCTCGCTTTTCAAAAACTAAACCATTTTCAGGTAAGCAAGTAGTAAGAGGCTCATGTAAGTGAGCAAGAGCAAGATAGAGTACAGGCGCAGCTAGAGACAGTGCAAGTGCCAGCCATAAAAGTTAGAATATTCTCAGTTGTGTATAGGTTGTTTCCGCCAACCTTAGCTTATGAATGATGTAACGAAATGTTGGGACCCAGTTTTATTGAAAATAGTTTGATTTTAATGTTATGTATGTCCTATAGTGTTTTTGGGATGTTACAAAAATACATTAATATAAAAAATTTACGATAATACAATACAAATACTAATAGATAAATTTATATAAATACTAAATGTGATTTTTAATAAATAATAGTTGATAATGTGCCAATATGGGTCACTTTAGAAAATAGTTAGACCGTCCACACACTTGCAAAGCCATACTTGTTTTTCTAAAATGCAACATCAGCTTTGCAATAACACGTGGCATACTATGTCATCTTATACGGACTCTTGCATAACGTATGTGAATGCTCTTGTGGTTACATTGATACAAATGTTATTATAAAGTTGATTTGACAATTAAAAAAACTAGTGTTCTGTAACAACCAGTCTAAAATAAGCATGAAAATCATATAAATTAGAACATCCCAAAACTGGGTCCCAAAATTTCTTACATAAGTCTCAAAATTAGGTTGGCGGAAACCACCTATACACAACTGAGAATGAACTAACTATTACAAGTATAAGTGACACTGTCTCTATCTGCATCTGTCCTCTATCATGCTCTTGCTCACTTACCTGAGCCTCCTACTATCTGCTTACCTGAAAATGTATAGTTTGGAAAAATGCGAGGGTTAGACCATGAGGTCTAGTGAGTCCCTCCTGACAGTTCTCAATATCATTTTAAAACTTTGCATAACTTTCATATATAAAACTTTCAATAATAAACTTTCACATAGCTGAACATTACAAACTTCCACGGATAAATCCGCTCCCGTAAATGGCACCCTGAAGTCACCCGAAAGTGACAACGAGTCAGTATCACGCTGCCTTACTGGGTCTCACTTCCCATGGCATAAACGGAACCTCCCCCCGGCGTGAGTACTGGCGGAACCTCCCCCCGACTTAGCCAATTTACGTCTACACAATGTACGCATACATCTCACATAAAACTTTAAACAACTTTCATGCAATAAAAAGCATAAGAACAAAACATGGCATTTCTCATCATGTATCTACTTTAGAAAAACACGTTAAAAGGCACGTATTTTAGTTAGAAAACTCACCTGATGCTTATACAGTCTTTTCTCACTTTACTTCTGGCTTACTGTCGATCTACCTGGGAAAAGGATAAGATACACACTGCTCAGATTCTACACACCTTCCGGATACTATCATATCGGACACTAGGGGTGTTAACGAGTCGAGCTTTTAACGAGCTACTCGAGCTCGAGCTCGTTTATATCGAGCTCGAGCTTCGAAATTTTCGAGCTTGAGCCGATCTCGAACGTAAAATAATGCTCGTTTAAGTTAACGAGTCGATCTCGATAAAGCCAACACTCGACTCGGCTCGTTCGATAACTCGATTAACTTTTTCGAGTCGAGCCAAGCCGAGCCGAGCCGAGTCAAGTTCTCGAACGAGTCGAGCCGAATATACATATAATTTTTGAGTTATATTATTCTTAAACATTATAGTTAAAAATTAGAAAAAAAAATATATACCAACAAGATTCGAACCTGAGATCTTTGGTATATAATCTAACTCTTACCACTAATCCAACTAATTGTTTTATTCAAAGTATATAACCTTGAGCATTAAGTCAATAGTTACAAAGTATTAAAATCAGATTTGATAATTGGGATTTGGGAATCGGGATGATTCGATGACTATTCGTATTCCAGGGTTTCTTTTCAAAACACCAATGAATTTCGAATCGGCGCCAATGAATATCGAAAGTTTGAAACCTCTTAGGCTCCATCTCCATCGGTTCATCAGGTCAGGAATCGAAAGATTTCTTTGGTTGTTCATCAGGAATTCAGGATTCACGAATCGAAAGGTTTCTTTGGTTGTTCATCAGGAATCGAAGGCATCAGGAATCGAAAGGTTTCTTTCGTTTTTCATCACGAATCAAAGGTAATTTTCTTACTCTTCGTTCATCTTTTTGTACCAACATGAAAACCAACATCTTAACTACACAAATCAGACATTTTGTCGTTGCCGCTAGGTTTTGGGGATGGAAATTGCATATTGTAGTAGGAAATCGAGTAAAATTAGTTTGAAATTGAAGCTAATTTCTCGCTTCCAAGCTAATTTCAGTCAAGAATCAAATTGTAATAGCAGTTTCCGATACCAACCTGCCCATTTTTTATCCTCTGCAACCAACTGCTTCAAGTTTAGTGCTTAAAAGAAGAAACATAAACCAATATATACACATATATTATCATTGGCTTATTTCCGTCTTCTTGCCCAAATCATTTAAGTAGGCAAATCGGTTGGTTTATAATGCTCGGTTTCATTGTCATATATACAAATATCTTTACAGCGATGAACAAACACGGCATGAACTATTTAAGTAGACATTCCCATATAAAGATTATGAGATTACTGTAGTATTAGTTGGTTTTAATAATCAATTTTATATCGTATTTTATTGAATTCGTCCATGTAAAATCATATAATTCTTTTACCGCTTAAATAGCTGATTCTTCATTGTTACATTAACTGTATATTGAAACAGATGGTTTCAGACAATCACGCTGAAGTTGATTCACCTTCTAACCAAAATGAAGTTGAAGTTGATTCAACTCCAAACCAAAACGCGGAGGAGGAACATCAACTCAATAAAAGGAAAAGAGTTAAAAAGTCTGCAGTTTGGAAAGATATGATTGAAGTGACGATAGACAACGTGAAAAAAATACAGTGCATACATTGTAAAGAGCTTTTTGCTGTTAGTTCTACAGCGACTACAACGACATTAAAGAGGCATTTGCAAACCTGCAAAGTTAAGAGGATTGCTATGAATAAACAACGACTACTTAATTTTCAGCCGGTCTCCAATACAGGTGAGCTTCAAGAAACTTTTCTCCCAATTCTTAGTAATGGTAAATATGATCCCGCTGTTACTAGAGAATTGATTGCTCATTGGGTTCTTATGCATGAACACCCTTTCACTATTGTTGAAGAAGAAGGTCTGAACTTAATTTTCAAAAGTATGGTAACTCAGTACGAAAAAGTAAGTAGGCATACTGTGAAGAATGATTGTATGTCTGTTTATGATCTTGAGAAAAAAAAATTAAAGAGTCTTTTAGAAGGGGTTAACAAAGTTAGTTTGACCACAGATTTATGGAAGTCTAAAAACCAAGATACTGAGTACATGGTCATTACATGCCATTTTGTTGACTCTAATTGGAAGTTACAAAAAAGAGTTTTGAGTTTTGTGCATATTCCTCCACCTAGACGTGGTATTGATATTGCTGATTCTTTATTGAAATGTCTAAGGGAATGGGAAATAGAGGGCAAAGTTATGACCATATCTGTAGATAATGCTTCAGCAAATGATTCTGCTATACGAGTGTTAAGAGAACATTTTTCTAGACTTGGAAAATTGTCTTTTGGGGGTAAGTTTTTTCATGTTAGGTGTTGTGCACATATTTTGAATCTTATGGTGCAAGATGGGTTGTCAGAAATCAAAGCTATAGTAGATAAGATTCGTGCTAGTGTGAACTTCATAAAAGGTAGTGACTCGAGATTAAAGACATTTTCTCAAGTTGCAAAACAACTTCATTTGCCCGATAGAAAGCTAATTTTGGATTGCAAGACTAGATGGAACTCTACATTTAAAATGGTATCTACTGCAATCATATTCAAAGATGCATTTTCAATGTATGAGGTGATGGATCCATCTTATACCTCTTGTCCTTCTATTGATGATTGGGAAAAGGTTGAATGCATATGTGAGATTTTAGAAGCTTATGATTCTTGTACCAACATAATTTCGGGAAGTGACTATCCAACTTCAAACTTGTTTTTTGGGGAGGTATATTATATCAAGCATATATTGGATAAGCGGTGCAATGATTCTCGTGATTTTGTTAGAAAAATGGTGGGAAGTATGAAATTGAAGTTTGATAAATATTGGGGTGAGTGTAACATGCTTATGTGTATTGCTAATGTTTTGGATCCTCGATGCAAGTTAGAAATGCTCAAGTATTCATTCCCAATGATTTATAATGAGGTGGACATGAAGGAGAATATGTTGAAGGTGAAAGATTTGTTGTATGAGATTTATGATGAGTATGATTCTTCATTGCGTGTAAGACATGAAATATCATCGTTAGAGTCATCAATCATGTCAAGTCAAGAAGTCACCAATGAGTGTACTACTCAAAAACGAGGATTTTCGGCATTTTATTCTCGTATGAAGCAAGTTGAAAGTTATGATTCCGGAAAATCTGATTTAGATGCATACTTGGAAGAGGGATGCTACCTTTGTGACAATGATTCAGCTGTGAAATTTAATATTCTTGATTGGTGGAGATCTCGTGAGACAAAATTTCGGATTTTGTCAAAGATGGCAGCTGAGATTCTAGCTATTCCTATCACAACGGTGGCATCTGAAGCTACTTTTAGCACCGGAGGCCGAGTGATTGATAAATATCGTGCCTCTTTGAATCCGGACACTGTACAAGCTTTGATTTGTGGAGGAGATTGGGTTCGTAATCTTCATGGTGTTAAAAAGAAAAACAAGGTAATAATTTTAATATGTTCAATAACTATCATTCTTTAACTTGTTTTGAAACTAATCTATTTACCTTTATTTGCAGAAAGAAAACCAATTACAAGAGATATGTTTGGTTGAGGTTCTTGGTACATAACGTTCTTACGTGGTGGTAAATTTTTATCTTTTTTTTTTAAATTCAGTTAAGTGTTATTGTAAATCTTCTTTTACATAAAGTTCTCAACACCATTTTGATGTTTTGTTCCCAGGTTAAAGAAGTGATGAAGTGCTTTTTTGGATGATATGTAGAAGGCGAAAACTACATAATAGTTTGACTTGTGAGAGATTGGAGTTTATTTTGAGACATTGTATTGGATTTGCATCTTTTAGACAATTTCGATAGTATTGTATTTTAATTTCATTCTACTTTATTTATGATCTGCACCTTTTCAGAAATGTTAAAAGTGTTTTATTTTTTGTTATTTTATTTGTGTTGAATAGACATTAATTGATGTGTTAAACGAGCTAATCAAGCTTGATCGAGCTCGTCAAAACACAAATATTTCGAGCTGTTAAACGAGCTTATAAAAATCGAATCTTTGGATGAAATAAACGAGCTTAAACGAGCATCGAGCTCGAGTTCGAACATTACAAAAATAATCGAGCTCGAGCTCGGACACAATTTAGGAAAAAAATCGAGCTCGAGCTTAACAATATTTTCGCGAGCCGAGCTCAAACACTCTACAACTCGACTCGTTAACACCCCTACCGGACACCGACTTTCCGGACACAAAGGCTTACCGGATACCAAGGCTTTCCGGGAAATTCTTACTTACCGGACACTCCTTACTTTCCGGACAATACACATTCCGGACAACACAACTTTTCCGGACAACACTACTACCCGGACAACCAACCTTTTCGGGTCCCTTCTACTTACCGGTTACCTGAATTTACCGGATGCTAGGCTTCTCGGACACTCATACGGAAACTTTCAACCATTGCGACTTACCGGACACTCATCTGGTAACTCTCAACCGATGACGGTTTCCGGACGGGGTGCTGGGTCGAATAAACAGAGAAAATCCATTCTAATCTTTTTTTTAAAAGCTACGATTCAGTAGTAACTAACCACATAATTGTTCTGTAAACAATTCTCGCCCAGTTTCACTAATCCAACACGGTTTAAGGCCATTAAATCTTACTTTAGAGCTTCAAGTACTTTATTTAGCAAAAACTCTCAAACATCCAAACAATCATCAAATCAATCCTGATTAGAGCTATAGATTAGGGATTACCTGTTAGGTTTCTTGCAGCAAACGAAATCCAACTTCACTCTTTCTTCAGATTACCCAAAATGATGATTCTCCTCTTCAAGTGGTTCAAGAATACTCCAAAACCCTTTTCTCTCCTTTCTCTCACTATGCAGCCGCCAACAAGAACAAAAAAATGCCCTCCTAGGGCATTGTGCCCCAAATGATTAGGTTTAAAACACTCTATCTCTTATTTACAAAGTGACCCCTCAACTTCCAGCATTAGAGAATTCTTCCCTACAACTTGAAACTCTCCCAATTTGGTCACGGTTACTACAACTGTTGGGTCACTTAAGATTTGAAGATGACCTCAGTCTCTCAATTTTACACAGTTCATACTTAGAATAATTTCCAGGTTCTTTACAAGCAGTTTAATTGTATAAAAATGTTCGGTGAAGTCGAAGATCAACCGAAGAAACAAAGTAGAAGTATATCTTCAAGGCGGATTGAAGATAGATTTCTCAACCAAAGATTAAGCTGCTACTTGGGACGTCCTAAGATTTTAGGCCAGTACAAGGTCCTAAGGTTTCAGGCCAGTACAAGGTCCTAAGGTTTCAGGCCAGTACAAGGTCCTAAGGTTTTAGGCCAGTACTCTTGAAGAGCTAGGAAAATCTTGAAGACTTGATCAGTAGGATCTCTTGAAGATGTTGAAGACATGATATGCAGGATCTCTTAAAGATGTTGAAGACATGATCGGCAGGATATGTTGAAGATGTTAAAGACTTGATCTCCAGGATCTCCAAGACTTGATCTCCAGGATCTCCTAGACTTGATCTCCAGGATCTCTTGAAGATGTTAAAGACTTGATCTGAAGAATCTCTTGAAGATATTGAAGATATGATCGGCAGGATATGTTGAAGTCATGATCGGCAGGATATCCTTGAAGACATCCTAGGCCAACAGTTTACAACAGGTATATTCTGCTCTCTCTGCAAAATATTTGAGATATCTTGCAAATGACAGAGACATAATCCAAGGATCAGAAAAAGAGGTCTTTGGATTTGTTATCTCTTTCAAGAAAGTTCAGATTCAACAAGAGGTCAACGCTTCAAGACAAAACATACAAAGACAAAAGTATGTCCCAGTATTTTTCAGAAGAGCTGCTTCCATCCTGCCATCCAAGTGCTACTTGACAAGTGTCCATGCATTAAATGCATGAGGCACTATATAAAGAGATGTTCTTCAACCTTGCAACAACCAGTTTTACAGACTCTCAAGCTTTCAAGTGCTGGCCTTTCTCTCTCAAGAAGTTCATTTGTTTTCTTAGTGTGTTACAATTGTTCTTCATTCTCTGTGTGACTGTGTGTTAGATTGTTTGAGTAGATTTTATCTGTTCTGTTCCGCAACAATCAATAGTTTATGTGTGTAATTCTTATTTGAAGTTTTTCAATAAAAGAATTAAATTAAGTGAAAATTTTTGTGTATTGTATTCAACCCCCCCCCCCCCCCTCTACAATACTTGTTTACCATTGCTAATCCATAGCTGGGACCAACAAGTGGTATCAGAGCAGGTCAGTTTAATCTAATAAACTTGATCTGATCTGCAATGGCTTCATCTTCTTTGAACAATGTTTCTTCTCAAAACTCTATTGCTAATGCTGGATCATACGACAATGGCTCCATAGCCAAACCACCAAAGTTTAACCCCAATAACTTCTCTCTGTGGAAAAGTCGTATGATGCTCTTCCTTGAGGGAGTTGACAGCAGATATCCTACCATACTCAATGAAGGACCTCTTGTCCCAAGAGTTTGGGATCGCTATAATGCTAAAAACAAAGATAAGGAAGGCGATGATTCTTCTTCTGATGAGGAAGAACGAACACCTGCTACTGGGAGATACATTGTAAAGGATCCCAGTAAGTACACTGATGAAGACAAGCGTCTTGTAGCTCTTGACACTAAAGTAAGAGCCATCATTGCCCTTTCTTTGCCTAATGAGGTTTATCATTCTCTTGTGAACTTTTCTACTGCTAAAGAAATATGGTCTACTCTGTGTGTTCTTTATGAAGGAACTTCTGAAGTGAAAAAGAGCAGAAAAAGTGCTCTTGTTAGAAAATATGAACTCTTCTCTTAATCGCTTTAACAGTCTTCTCAATGATCTTAAACTGTTGGGTCGCATGTATGATAATGAGGAAGTCCTGTGCAAGTTTATGGATTGTCTTCCTGATTTTTGGGAAAACATCTGCACTTGTATAAAGACAACCAAGGATCTTGATCACATGCCTCTCACTGCTCTTTATGGAACTCTCTTCAACTATGAGCAGACTAAGCTGCAAAAGAAGTCTATCATCACAGATATAAGGGGCTCTTCTATAGCTCTCTTAAGTGACTCTTCCAAAAGAACTATGTGTACTCCAAGAATCACCTATCCATCTGACTCTGACCATGATAGTCAAGAAGATCCCAATGAGCATTCAGAAGCATATCTTAGTGATGCTGATGATGAATGTGAGGAAACTTCAGTTGACAAATTATCATATGGAATGGCCAGGATGGATGGGTATTCTAAATCCAAATCTCACTTTTCTTCTGAAAAATCTAAGTTTAGTCGAAAACCCTCCTCTTCTCTCTCCAAACACACCTCCTCAGACAAATCTAATGAGGAATGTTTTAACTGTGGTAAAAAGGGTCATTTTTCTTCTGAGTGTAGAAGTAAACGTTTTGAAAAACCCGGAACTTTTTCCTCCGGCCGATTTTCTTCAAAACCGGGAAGATCCAAATATGATTCTGACCAGGCTGAAAGATACAAAGAAAAATACAAGAGAGAAAAAGAAAGAAACGCAAGACTAGTCAGAAAAGGAAAGGGTCTGCCTGCTAAAACCCGTGATTTGGCAGATGAACCCACATCTGAAAGCGAGAAGGACATTTCAAATTTGTGCTTCATGGCCCAGATAAATGACATGGATGATTCTGAAGGTCACCCCCTCTCAACTGCTCTAGTACCAGCTAAATGCTTCTCATCTTCTTCACAGAATTGACAGGTAATCTACTAAAGATGTCTTTACTTCTAATCCTCACCCTTCTTGTTCCATTCAAACACCCTACCTCCCTCCTCCATCCCACTAAATATTCACACTCACCAAATATTCCCTTCTCTCCCTTCTATGTGAATCTTTTGTCTTTTATAAAACCCAAAGAAATTTGAAGAAGCCTTGGCCGATCCATGTTGGGTCACTGTAATGAAAGAAGAACTCTCTCAATTTGAAAGAGGTCTATGTGAAACAACCTCCTGGTCTTGAAGATCACTTTTGAAGATGACTTGAAGACCCACATCTGAAGATTACTCTTGAAGATTGAAGATGTTTGCTTCCCACAAATCTTCTGAAGATCTTTCTCAACAATCTTCTGAAAGAGAGAAAAGAAAAATAAAAAAAAGTCAAAAAAAAGAGAGAAAAAGAAAATAGAAAAATCAAAAAAAAATCTGTATATATTTTTATCAGTTAAAAATTTATCGTATTGATTTTTATCAGTTACAAGAAAAGTCCATCTATTTTTCTTTCTAATTCTTCTCCTCTACTCTCCTTTTTCTACTTTTACCTATCCCAATAAAATCCTTACCTTTTGCCTCACACACCAAACATACTTACCTTTTTACCTTCATCAATCCAAGTCAAATCCAACCTAACCATCCATTATCTTTTCTACCCAAACCTACCTCTATCCTACCTTCGCCCTTTCTTCTCTTACCTTCACCTTACCATCTCTCTTCTCCTATAAATTTTTCTAAGACCCATATCATACACCTCCCCTTACAAACTATCCTAGCCAACTAAGACAACCAACCAAAAAAAATAAAAATAAATAAACCCTCTTGTCGGCTACCTTCACCCCGCCGACGACTCCTTTGCCGCCGACAGCACCCACCGCCGACCAAGCGGCCGACGCCTCTCCCCCCACCGACGCCACTCACCCCCCCTCCCCCACCGACGCCACACCCTACCACCGACGCCACACCCTACCGACGCCACCACCACCGACGTGCATGCTCTCCCCACACCCCACCGACGTGCATGCTCCTACCCTACACCCACCGACGTGCATGCTTCCCCTCCACCCCACCGACGTGCATGCCTAAACTCCCCCACATCGACGTGCATGCTAACAACCTCAACACCCTTCTCCTAGTAATTTTTTTGGGTTACATTTTTTACCTTTTCTCTCAATTTTTGGCCGAGATTTTACCCCACACCCCCACCGAAACCCACCCTTCCCATAACTCTCATCTTTTTTTTTTAAGACTCACTCCCTTCTCTCTCTCTCTCTCCTACTTTTTCTATTCTTCATACATCTCATCCTACACCCTAAACCTTATATCTCCTATCACACTCAACCTTCTCTACATCTTATTACCCAACATATTTTTTCCTCTCATTTCTTCACATCTCTCATCTTCCATCTTTCTCTTATCCTGACTTTATGTATAGCTTCAAAAAAAAATTACACATCAGCTGCCGATTTTTCTACATCATGGCCGATATTTCATCTTAGTGTTTCTCCTTCGTCGGCCGCTGAGGGGGAGAATTCATCTGAGGGGGAGCAACATCAACCCCTCAGTACTCATATCCAGCGTCCAACTCAAAAAACAAAATGAGAAAATCGGCGGACCGGTCAAGGGGGAGCACATCAGTCCGGGCAGATCTAACAAAGGGGGAGAAACACAAAGACCGGCTGATCTAACTGAGGGGGAGCAAAACAAAGACAAAGGACGATGATGCTGAACAGGAAGAGCTGAAGATGCCAACAAAAGAAAGGAGATGCAAGAGATGGCCAGAAGCATCCTGAGGCTGATTCACTCAAACTCAACCCTCCCTCAAAGAATCCTCAAGGCTTCTGATCAAAATGAAGAATCCTCAAGCAGACACAAGTTTCAACTTGCCCCTCCAAAGATGCAAGTAATTTTTGTTCTGTTCATATTGTCTATACTTCTTTTCTTTTTCTTTCATTTGTTTGTACAGTTATACTTTACCTTTTCTTCTTACTTGTAAATGTCAGATAAAAAAAAATCCAAAAAGAACAAAAAGAATGGACTATGTGAAAAGAACCCAAACGAGTAAACAAGGGTCAAAATGAATTATTCAGTGTTTACTTCTCAGATTCTAAGTATGGATGTCATCCTCAAATAGGGGGAGATTGTTGGGTCACTTAAGATTTGAAGATGACCTCAGTCTCTCAATTTTACACAGTTCATACTTAGAATAATTTCCAGGTTCTTTACAAGCAGTTTAATTGTATAAAAATGTTCGGTGAAGTCGAAGATCAACCGAAGAAACAAAGTAGAAGTATATCTTCAAGGCGGATTGAAGATAGATTTCTCAACCAAAGATTAAGCTGCTACTTGGGACGTCCTAAGATTTTAGGCCAGTACAAGGTCCTAAGGTTTCAGGCCAGTACAAGGTCCTAAGGTTTCAGGCCAGTACAAGGTCCTAAGGTTTTAGGCCAGTACTCTTGAAGAGCTAGGAAAATCTTGAAGACTTGATCGGTAGGATCTCTTGAAGATGTTGAAGACATGATATGCAGGATCTCATAAAGATGTTGAAGACATGATCGGCAGGATATGTTGAAGATGTTAAAGACTTGATCTCCAGGATCTCCTAAAATGGTAAAGACTTGATCTCCAGGATCTCCAAGACTTGATCTCCAGGATCTCCTAGACTTGATCTCCAGGATCTCTTGAAGATGTTAAAGACTTGATCTGAAGAATCTCTTGAATATATTGAAGATATGATCGGCAGGATATGTTGAAGTCATGATCGGCAGGATATCCTTGAAGACATCCTAGGCCAACAGTTTACAACAGGTATATTCTGCTCTCTCTGCAAAATATTTGAGATATCTTGCAAATGACAGAGACATAATCCAAGGATCAGAAAAAGAGGTCTTTGGATTTGTTATCTCTTTCAAGAAAGTTCAGATTCAACAAGAGGTCAACGCTTCAAGACAAAACATACAAAGACAAAAGTATGTCCCAGTATTTTTCAGAAGAGCTGCTTCCATCCTGCCATCCAAGTGCTACTTGACAAGTGTCCATGCATTAAATGCATGAGGCACTATATAAAGAGATGTTCTTCAACCTTGCAACAACCAGTTTTACAGACTCTCAAGCTTTCAAGTGCTGGCCTTTCTCTCTCAAGAAGTTCATTTGTTTTCTTAGTGTGTTACAATTGTTCTTCATTCTCTGTGTGACTGTGTGTTAGATTGTTTGAGTAGATTTTATCTGTTCTGTTCCGCAACAATCAATAGTTTCTGTGTGTAATTCTTATTTGAAGTTTTTCAATAAAAGAATTAAATTAAGTGAAAATTTTTGTGTATTGTATTCAACCCCCCCTTCTACAATACTTGTTTACCATTGCTAATCCATAGCTGGGACCAACAACAACACTCCCCCCTCAAAAGAATTCCGTCCCCGGAATTCCATTCTCAAAAAGGGTGAGGGTATCTGGACTTCATATCAGATTCTACCTCCCACGTTGCCTGTTGTCCCTTATGATATTTCCATTGAACCTTCACTAAACGAACTTCTTTGATCCTCGACTTCCGTACTTTACTGTCTACGATATCTAACGGTTCTTCTACATAAGTCAACCTCTCATCTATACCGACGTCCCCCAAGGAACAACCACCTCGACTTCTGACAAACATTTCTTTGAGTCCGAGACATAAAATGTCTGAAGAACGCTCTTTAATTCCTCCGACAAGTCTAACTTGTATGCCGCTGATCTAACTCGCTCACTAACGACAAAGTCAACTTCTTAACGTCTGTATTTCTTGTAAGGTCGCCATCATTTCACTTCCCACATCGGCCCTTCATAAAAGAGACGTGCATCACACTATGAATTCCTCCAAAAATTTCATCGAGTACCTCAAGATCGCGCACTATCTATCCAACTTTCATAACTTCGTCGGATCCACAGACTTAGTCCACCTTACCTCTCTCTCAAACTTCGGGGTCCAAAAGTCTTATGTTTTTCAATCCAACCAACTCAGTTCTACTCGGTCACCCCAAACCGTTCTGATTGGAAAACATAACCGTACACCATACATTGGAACTTCCCTCGACGATTCACCACCTTGCCATGACGTTCCATCTTGTATTATTTATTTGCAACCTCTCTGAATACTATACTCGCTTAAAAACCACTAGTAACTCCAGGGCCAACCGCACCCCCATTTGCTCGCTTCCGTCCCCACATCGGGGCTCACGGTTTTACAACACGTCTACTTATGGTCTCTCGAATCTCTTTACTTCCTTAAAATAAGGAACTTGGCGGAAATTCCCGCCACTACAACGAGAATCTAAAACCAGGAATAACCACTCACTTGCCCACTTAGCACAAGGCCACCCTTACACATCTCGATGAACTCACACTTAAGAGTTCCCTCCTCGGGTTACATGTAATTCTAGATCACTTCTTCCAACCGACGTACGACTATGCAGATCATATTCTCTTCCCGAATCACATCGGTTACAGCTCGACACTAATACGTACGTTCTCACCACTTCATCATTTCACACTTAACGTGACCAGAAGCAGAAAACTTCCATGATTCCTCATTGAATGCTCACCTATCCGAATTGACTTATCCTGAAGGCTCATCGATTTCTCACTGCTAGCCACAAATGTCCAGTCATACAACATAACTTCGGTTTCCCCCACTCAACTAGGAGAAGTAACCATGATCACACCCTACTGCTTTCAAGAGCTTACACTGAACGATCAGCTCGATTGAACATTTCTCACAGCATCATTGACTCAACTCATTCAACTGCCCTTATCCACTTCTTTCTCGCACAAGGACATGCACAAATCCTCTTCCTCTATACTCTTTCCAGGGGTTCGCACACTTACTGATGACAATCTACACACACTACTCCACCTTTTCGGTGTTACTGCCAAGCTTACTACTTCCATTCTACTCACTAGTCCTGACATACCATCTTCCCCTCCCCACCAAACGTTACTTGCCTCTCCCTTCCTACCTTTCCACATGCTGATAACACTTTCTCCTTACCAAACATAACCAAACAGTTGCACCAAGATTCTAACTTAGGCATTCAACCAAGTCATCCCAAAGGACACCGATGCTCGAAGCCACCACACACTCCTTGATTTCTAACCTGTTACTTTCTCGGACTAATCCTTTCACACAAAAGGAAACATTTCACATTCCTCAAAGATTTAGCATTTACTACACCACCTCTTAGACCCACTCATCCAACATCTTCTTTAACCTTTTCCAGATCCTGCAAATATACTTACTTAGCGACTCATGCAACCAAAAACACTTGGTTTCTCCTTTAGGTAACCACCTACTACCGCTCCGACATTCTAATCCGATAATAGCTATAGCACAATACCAACTTACGAACCACGTGTTCCAACAACCTAATTAACAAATCGCACACCTCATCCAAAACCCCGAAAAGACTTCTATCTGATGCTTCATCTTCCTAACATCACGTCACACACTGGCTAGCACATTTATCTTGGCAATTGATGCCACTACTCATCCGTACATTCTCCACTCATAACATCTTACTGCAGACCAGGTCTCTCATGGTCATTCGTACACAACTCAAACTTACCTTCGTGTTCTCCCGCATAAAAACCGAGTCAATCTCGCTACTTGTCTCTCCCCAACTCTAGTGGAACCACAACTCACGAGTTCCTGAATAACTCTAACATAATCGTTTCTTACTAGCTCTTTTCGATTCCAAACCATTACATAGACAGGGCACAATCCCTCACAGATCGACATAATCTATACACTCATTTCGTTCGTGCTAAATACTTCATCCTTTACGAACCATCCAAACCTCGAAAGTAAAACGCTTATCTAAAACAGTAGTCTTTCACCATCTTAACACCCCTACAAGGTGCTCCCTCAACTTTCAACCTTCTGGTTCAAGTCCTGGCCTCAGCCACCTCACATAGCTGCCGACTTCAACATCATTAGTCAACCTGTTGATACTTTCTTAACCTATTTTTCTAATATGGGTTCCTTACTGAACCTAATCCTTCATCATACCATAATCAACTTCATTTTTCTGACGCCCTCATTTCAAAACTTACTTATGTAACGTCAACATTACAAGATTACTTTAAAACTCTTATTCGACTTCGAGGATATTTCATTCCTACTTCACCACACTACTCATAACGAGTTGCTAATACCAATACCTTGCTGACTTCTAGTCCTTCCCCTGAACACAACCGTCCCTCGGCAACTGTATTTCCAGTCACCGCACGAGGGTACAGACCCTCATACAACCGACGCTAAAGTCCACTTCTGACTCTTCCACTGCTCATCTCTCCTCTTGAACACAAGTACCAAAACTATAAACATTCTCCCCTGATCTATCCAACACCTCTCCACTCTAGGAGTTCTTCCTTAGCTTAAAATGTAGTACTCTACGACCTAGTAAGTTTATAGCCTTCATGCATGACAACGCGATAAATAAATCATCACACTTTGATCATTCTAAAGAAACAACACTTGGAAACAATTTGGGTACACACGACCCCTTCAATGCCCTGCACAACGATCTCGAGAATCGTTTGCATGCAACTTTCCGTAAAACTTAATCTTACTCAACCAAAATATGTTGTTACGACAGAAATAAATATTGGATGAAAATCTTTTCTTACGACAGAATTTTGAAAGGACTTACCGACGCGAAGTAAACCAGTCGGTTCTCACATTCATTTATATAACTTCAACATGTCAATACTTATCTTGGTCATAAAAGTTTTGCATTCAAACGTCTTCTTGACTTTTGCAACAATTTAACTTATAATGAAAAGAGTGGAATATTTTGTAAATCGTAATCCTCAAGACTTCATTGTGCGATGTAAATGGATTTGCATTTTTCTCTAAACATACGCTTGCACACGCCGACTCATATCCGATCAAATTTGATATTTACACATTTACTTTACTTATGAAAAATTTCATATGCACATATACGATCTCAATGCATGAAACTCTACATGTAAATGAAGGCTACTCACTCAAACAAGGTCAATCGCTTTACTCACGCAACTTATCATTGACACTCTACTTTCGACCAGTGGTCGCCCCCTCGGTCTTGCAACAATTTGCTATACATACATTCAACGGTCCACTTACTCAACCATTTCATATTAATTTCGTCTAGACCAATTTATCTCATATTATGCTTCTACACGCTTTCAGTATTCTACAGAAATCTCTCTTCAATGATCTTGCCACTGAACAACTCGACTAAAGAGTCAGGGCTCTAATCCCCTGCTCGCTCTTGGATTGTCACTTTCAAGATCTCGACACTGTCCTTCCTTACTATCCGAACTGATCTATCCCACGATTTCTAGAACTGGGACTCTCCAGAAACAGGAGTCTTACTCACAATCAATCGTTCAACCTCTTCGAAACCACGAAGATCTACCTCTAGACGACTCATAACATTCTAACCAACATTTCTTCTCTACGATGTATACATACATCACATCATGAACGCTCTCTCATGATACTTTCCCAACAATGGGTCTCAATCTACCCCTCAGGGATCTTGCTGACACTCTAGAGTACTGAAACACGACACATGACTAGCTTCAGACTACAACTTCGGAATAATAAGGCAGATCAAGCACATACATGTACCTGTAAATTCACAATTACACTGGCCAGGTGTAATCCCAAACTTACCTTACATGACCGTCCTCGGTACCCTATTAGTCCTATTTCCACTGTAGTGTCCTCCTAACGCATTTCTTATATCAATAATAGTGCCTTCCTAACGCATTTCTTATATCAATAATAGTGCCTTCCTAACGCATTTCCTGTTTTTCAGTTGTGATCTCTACTCCAAAGTTTATGGTTAGGCCCGTCCGGTCATCTAAATCCCTTAAACTATGGCTCTGATACCAATTGTAACAACCCAGTCTAAAATAAGCATGAAAATCATATAAATTAGAACATCCCAAAACTGGGTCCCAAAATTTCTTACATAAGTCTCAAAATTAGGTTGGCGGAAACCACCTATAAACAACTGAGAATGAACTAACTATTACAAGTATAAGTGGCACTGTCTCTATCTGCATCTGTCCTCTATCATGCTCTTGCTCACTTACCTGAGCCTCCTACTATCTGCTTACCTGAAAAGGTTTAGTTTGGAAAAATGCGAGGGTTAGACCATGAGGTCTAGTGAGTCCCTCCTGACAGTTCTCAAAATCATTTTAAAACTTTGCATAACTTTCATATATAAAACTTTCAATAATAAACTTTCACATAGCTGAACATTACAAACTTCCACGGATAAATCCGCTCCCGTAAATGGCACCCTGAAGTCACCCGAAAGTGACAACGAGTCAGTATCACGCTGCCTTACTGGGTCTCACTTCTCATGGCATAAACGGAACCTCCCCCCGGCGTGAGTACTGGCGGAACCTCCCCCCGACTTAGCCAATTTACGTCTACACAATGTACGCATACATCTCACATAAAACTTTAAACAACTTTCATGCAATAAAAAGCATAAGAACAAAACATGGCATTTCTCATCATGTATCTACTTTAGAAAAACACGTTAAAAGGCACGTATTTTAGTTAGAAAACTCACCTGATGCTTATACAGTCTTTTCTCACTTTACTTCTGGCTTACTGTCGATCTACCTGGGAAAAGGATAAGATACACACTGCTCAGATTCTACACACCTTCCGGATACTATCATACCGGACACCGACTTTCCGGACACAAAGGCTTACCGGATACCAAGGCTTTCCGGGAAATTCTTACTTACCGGACACTCCTTACTTTCCGGACAATACACATTCCGGACAACACAACTTTTCCGGACAACACTACTACCCGGACAACCAACCTTTCCGGGTCCCTTCTACTTACCGGTTACCTGAATTTACCGGATGCTAGACTTCCCGGACACTCATACGGAAACTTTCAACCATTGCGACTTACCGGACACTCATCTGGTAACTCTCAACCGATGACGGTTTCCGGACGGGGTGCTGGGTCGAATAAACAGAGAAAATCCATTCTAATCTTTTTTTTAAAAGCTACGATTCAGTAGTAACTAACCACATAATTGTTCTGTAAACAATTCTCGCCCAGTTTCACTAATCCAACACGGTTTAAGGCCATTAAATCTTACTTTAGAGCTTCAAGTACTTTATTTAGCAAAAACTCTCAAACATCCAAACAATCATCAAATCAATCCTGATTAAAGCTATAGATTAGGGATTACCTGTTAGGTTTCTTGCAGCAATCGAAATCCAACTCCACTCTTTCTTCAGATTACCCAAAATGATGATTCTCCTCTTCAAGTGGTTCAAGAATACTCCAAAACCCTTTTCTCTCCTTTCTCTCACTATGCAGCCGCCAACAAGAACAAAAAAATGCCCTCCTAGGGCATTGTGCCCCAAATGATTAGGTTTAAAACACTCTATCTCTTATTTACAAAGTGACCCTCAACTTCCAGCATTAGAGAATTCTTCCCTACAACTTGAAACTCTCTCAATTTGGTCACGGTTACTACATGTTCGACATCGCGCGTTGCGCGATGATCAAATTTTATGTTAACAAAACTATGAAAATTGGTGTTATTATTTTCATAGATATGGAATATGTTGCAAATACATATACAATGATTTATTTTAAATATTGATTGACTTTAAAATTATTTAGTTAATAGAATTATGAAATATGTTGGATGTGTGAGATAAAGTATTAGTAATAACTAAAATTTAAATATTTATATATAATATTAATGAACGTCGTTTAAAATAAATCATTACAAAAAATAACATAAATTGAAAAATAAAACAAAATACAAAGTAGTAGAAGTTATCAGATAACCAAGGCTTGAGACTACAATAAATAAAAATTAAAAACATTTAGATTTAGAATAAATCTTATATACATATTTAAACGGAAACAACACACATACAAATTGTTTCACCAATTACCAAATAAAATTACATTATTAAAATTTTGCATTATCATTAAAATAGGTAATTTAAAGAATCTTTATATAAAAAAAACAAATAATATGATTATTTCAACAATTGTGATCATCTTTTAAAAAAATATGACAATACGTGAAAAGTGTAATAAAGTGTTTATATTTATCAATATTATTAAATTGTTATAACAAAAAACGTAGAATTCTTTAGATTCTAAGAGATCTTTTTATCAACAATCCACATTTTTTTGTTTAGTCATTGACTTTTCTTCCAATATTTTTTTTTCTCCTTTATGATCAAATCCTTAATTTTTTGGTAGTTTGGGTCAAAGTTTGTATTGATGCATGAGTCACGTGAACACGATTACATAGCATTGTCAATCCGTTTTCACTTTCTTTTTTGAATGTGATTCATGAACTTCATTTTCTAAATTGATTGTCTTGGATACATTGTTAACAGTGGTATCAATCTCGTTAAATTGTAGCAAAAAGTTGATGTTGAAACTTATAAGTTAATGAAGCAAAAAAAATCACAAAATGAAATCGACCTAACTTTTAACATAATTCAAAATAATTGGAGGTCAAGAAAACAAATTCGAAGAATGTTAGTCAGCTTACGTTTTAGTAGAACATGGATTTTTCAAATGAACACTCGAATCAAATCAAGAAACGAATATAAAAACGAAGATATGTTGTCCCATGCGAGTAATAATGTAATATCAACATAATCAATACTCAAATGTTTTTTAGCATTGTGGGTTACATTCCGGAAAAGTGGCATAAAAATGAGAATTAAGGTACCAATAAATCACGAAACTACAAAATAGAAAAAATCAATAATACATTGTACTTGAAGTAGTACTCAAATGAAATACTTACATGTAATAATAATATATGTGCTTTGATGATAAAACTTTGATGTTCTTCGACATACGTAGATAGCTTGTTTTCCTTTTCAGTTACTACAAAAAAGACAACATAAAAGACACTTGAAGTAAATACAATAACAAATAACTCAACAATGAACAAATATCGATAACAAAGATCTTTTAACATTACAAATTTAGGAGAGAAATGTGTTAGAGGGTGAAAGTGAAAGGTAGTTTGTTGAATGACAAATGGTTAAAACACCAATAACATAACAAAAGAAAACACTTATGTTTAAAAAAGGGAAATGAATGACTAATTAAAATAAAAAAAGGAAAATGAATGGTTGGTAACATAAAGAAAGGAAAATAAAAAGTCAGTTTACATAAATTACAATAAATTGAATCATTAATCAAAATAAATAATGGAAAACTAATTAATAACATAAAAAGAGGAAAACAAATGGTTAATAACATAAATTGTCATGGATATATAGAATTACTATTAAAGACCCTCATTTATAATAAAAATATAATTTACATATGAGAATGGAAAAATCTTTAATATATTCTATATTTTAAAAGTCAAAAAATTGATAAGAAAAAAGAGAATACATTCTATGTATTAGAATGTGTCATATCATCTCTTTAAAACTCTCTTTTATGGATATAAACATTGCCAAGATGTTACATCATTTTTTGACAATTCTCATTTATATAGATTTATTATGTAAATTAGTCTAATATCGATTAACTTATATATTTATATAGATTTATTATGTAAATTAGGCTATATATTTATATAATAAAAAAATTCTAGAAACTTGTAAAAAGAAAGTAAATGTTCTTTCATTTCATGCTAAAAAACTAAAAAACTGAAGAAAGTAATAACTAATGTTTCCAGTTTTTTCAAGAAATCATATCATTTTTTGATGATTTTCTGTTATATAGATATATAAATAGATTATAATCCTATGAATTTAATTAAAAGATGGTGGTCATTTAATAAAATGTTTGATTAAATTAGTGTAAGATAAATAGAAATTATATTTGTTGATGTCTTTATGTTGTGCAAATTATAATAATTATAAATAATAAAGAAAATTATATGTCAAATAATAAATGTAAGATAGATACAAATTATATTTGTTGATGTCTTTATGTATAATAAAAATAATTATAAAATACAAATAAAATTAGATGTTAAATGAAAAATTAAAGTCATTTAATGAGAAGCTAATTTTTTATTCAAAAGAAATTCAAAATTAGGAAAATGATGATTTCTCATTATGACACCTAAGCAACTCCACGCAACTCCACAGTTTAATTTTATATATATATATATATAGATTTGGTTTTACATGAAAGTGAATGGTCTACACGTACTCTTTTCCCTTATAAAATGAGAAGTACATTTTTATGTTACTTTAACATCAATCTTTTATAATAAAAAAAACTTATAATCAATAAATAAAAAAGAATGTTGCGATTGGTTGGGGTTTGAGAAGATGGTCAAAGGCTGCAAAATTTGTGTCAGATTCATCAGAAAATAATTAAGGATCTCCAAGTTCAAGATGCAACCATCTCTCCATGCTCATTAATTCTTTATTCTTTTCTGTTTAATCAGATCATCTCTAAAGGATTTGCTATAATTTTTTTAAAATAGAGTATCATACATTTATCTATAACAGATTCTTTATTTTAGACATTTTAATACAAATTATATTAATATAATATTCTTTAATTTCTCTTTTTATTACATTTATAAAAAAATTAATATAAAATAAAAAAAGTTTAATGTCATTGGTGGAATTGAATAAAATCATTATTATTCTCTTCTACTATCAAGTTTTAGAGAATTTTCTAAACTTAGAAGTTTTTTCTATCATAACAAACAAGATAACAAAACTATTGAAGAGTTTTTTTTTTCTATTTTAGCAAAATTGTTGAAGATGCTCTCATAAGATATTTTTTATGAGATAAAACTTAAAATATAATTGAATATTTGAAAGAAGACAATACAATATGCTTGGAATTATTTTTAAACAGCAAGTCAGCAACAAAAAAACCTTCTTTCAGGTATGATTTTGCTTTGGTTTAGAGCTTCCATCGCTTTGTTTCCCCACATTGGCTTGTCGAAATTCATCGTATATGGAGTAAAACATATAAATGCATTACAAATGGCGTGTAACTCAGTTGGTAATGAGTGGAGACATCTTTGTACAAAAAGCAGAAGGTCTCGGGTTCGAACCCAAGACACCCCCATAGCCACAACCGCTGAATGAGTCAGGTATGCTCCCTACATTATGGATAGGCAGCCGATTGTTGGCCGGTTGGGGTCGCCGGTATCAACCTTTTATTGTACAAAAATTATACAGTTGAAAAACATAAACATGTTAAACTACAAAATGATCTGATCGTGATGAAATTAAAAACATAGTTTTTATGTTAACGAAAGCAAGTGACATTAATTAATCGTTCGCATTTCTTTAATAGCAAATGTTACCATTTAAAAGCAGTTGACAATGAAGAATCCAAAGCGAATGTAAATATCATCAACACTATAATTAAAACTAGTGATGAGTGCATACATATATAGAGAGAGAAACAAAGATCCATGGAGAACTCGAAAAAAATAAAACATATATAGGGTTGAGTTTCGCTGTTCCGCTGAGAATAAAAGTTACGGCGAGGAAGGGTAAAAACGGATTTCGATCATTGAATGCGCATTAGAATGAAATGCATTAGATCAATTCTTGTATCAAGCGCGATTCATAAGTTAGAGGTGAGAATAAAAGTGATCAAGGGTGAAGATCATGTCTTACCTTATTTCTTCGTCTCACATGATCATTTGTGTGTGTATATATGTGTGTGTGAAGATAAAGGTGTACAAAACGGGTAACAAGGCCCATAACCTATCATGGGCCTTTGGCCCAATGCCATTAACGATTCTTAGACTGAAATTCATGATTGAATATGATCGTTGGTCCTAGAGGTGGCTAAAAAATCGGGCCAGGACGGGCCTCCGGAAGGACCGGGCCGAAACACTATTCCAAGGCCCGGGCTTTGGTCGGGCCCGGGTCAGGTCAGGCCGGGCTTGAGCACAAATATCCGAGCTCGCTTAGGCTTTTTATAAGCTCGGGCTTTCGGGCCGGGCCCTAAACCGGGCATTTACAAAAAAAAATTAAATGTTATTCTAATTATCTAATTAATTGAGTATTTGGGTCATTAAATATATTTTAAAAATACGTTTTATTATAATTTCGATTAAAAAATACATTGAATTATAAAGAACATACTTTAAAAAAATGCATTGAATTATATATAAAAAACGTTTAAAAAAACATTCAATTATAAAGAACATACTTTAAAAAAATACATTGAATTATAAAGAACATATATTAAAAACTACAATGAAATATTGAATTATAAAGAAAAATACACTTAATCCTCATCCTCCCATGGTTGATTGTATTGAAGTGTTCCGGTCGATTGAAGTCTGTTAATAGTCGTTCCTTCTTCGAGGTTATCAACATCGATTCGTTCGTCTTCGTCGTATGATGATACATAACCTATACTTTCATTATCGGTAGTTAACGGCGACAGGAGTCCATCAGAGATTTCATTTTCTTCCACGACCGGGAGCTCCGCCTCTAGGTCCGATTTGTCTTGAATTAAAGGCAGTGAAGAAAGAATAAATAAATAAAAGAGGTAAAATTAACAAATCTCAGGCTTTGGCATGGTGGCAAACGCGTGCCTTTTATGGAGAGAGGGTTAGGCGTTCGAATCTTGGGGAGAGCAAGTATGCTGTTTTTTTAATGAGGTTTTTAACGTGTGGAATTTTGAATTAAAGGCACTGGAAAAAGATAAATAAATAAAAGGAGCAAAAATCCCGTTTTTTTTAATGAGTGGGTCGGGCCTTGACCGGGCTAGGGTACGGGCCTTTGTCGGGCTTCGGGCCGGGCCGACGAATCAACCAAATAACAGGACCGGTTATGTCTGGCGGGCTCGGGCCCGAGCTTTTGGCGGGCAGGGCTAGAACGGGCTTTTGACGGGCCGGGCCTCGGATACCTGGCGGCCGGGCTAGACCCGGGCTCTGATGGCCATCTCTAGTTGGTCCTGTGGTTGGTCTTTATTGGGCCCCGTTTGCTTTTGATCAAACACAACCTGATCACAATAGATAATTTAGTTCATCGTACATAATTGTCGTATGTTAATTGGGCAAAAGGTTGATATCAGCAACCCTGACCGGTCCCATACCTAATCCTGCCTATTCGGGCATCCGTATGAGAGGGCATTTTGAGGTTCACACAGCGGTTGTGGCTAACGCGGGGGGGGGGGGGGGGGGGGGGGCTGAGCTCGAACCCAGGACCTGTTAGTTACTAGGCAAGTCTCCTTATCCTGAAATTATTTTGAATGTTAAATTTTTAAAAGGTAGGTATAGATTTCCCCTTTGTATAAGCAACAATTTTTCCTTTTTTTTTATTTTTTTGACATTTTGGTGCAATAACATTGGTAGGTTGGGTAAGTTACCTAACGAGTTTGATGCGGATGGAGTTACCATTTTTCTATAATATAATATGTTAAATTTTGTAAAAGAATCATTTTTTTTACAGCTACCTTATTTTTGCAATTCTAACATTAATTATATTAATAAAATATTTAATATATTAATAATATATTGTTCCTCTCTCCTATATATTTAATCACAATATCTTTTATTGGTAGAAAAAGAATAAAATATTGTTTCTCTATCTTCTATAAAGTTTTAGAAATCTCTCTAATTTTATAGATTTTTACAATCTCTCTCATATTTTCTCTAGTTTAGCATGCAAGAGAGCATAGCTGTCGGAGCAAAAAACTGCTAAAAACCATATTTTCTCTATTTTAGCAATATTGTTAGAGATGCTCTAAGAAACTATTGTATGCGTCGGACAAAAATGATGCAAGGATCTATATAAATCCTGCGAAATTACAGTTAAATAAAAGTTAGGACATTAAGTTTACTACAACATTACATCTAGATGGGAGTTAGTAGCGTAGAACAAATTTATTGTGGTGATGAATTTTCTTTTGAAACAAATACTTAAACCTCCTTTTCAAGCCAGAATGAACCTTCATAACTGAGCAAACCGATTAATCATACATAACAAATACATAAACCTCTTCATAACTAAACAAATACTTAAACCTCTCTACGTGAACATGGATTAATCATACATAAAAAAATCCCATAAAAACTTTTGAGTATATACTGTTAGAGTTATAATAGTATATATGTAAAGTTCAAGGGTTGTTCTGTATTTATCTGTAACTTAGCTTGTATACATAGGTTCCTCTTTTTCATTATTAGGTTAATCTCTCTTCTGTATTTACTCTCCAATATATGAAAAGCGGCCGATTCAGCCATATCAAGTCTCTCATCTACCTATCAATCGAATCCCTCATCAATTCTAACATGGTATCAGGGCTATCATTCAAATAAATCGTAACACCATATTCAATAGACTACTACGAATCATCACGGATCCTAGTTTATCGATCAAGCCTAAAGATTTACATTCAATTGCCATACCTTCTTCTTGGAATAGAAACAGAAATAGCACTTATATAATGCCTATTTTTAAATCCACCGAAAACACATGAAACAACACTTACACTTCATCTAATTCATATTTCCACATCTCAAATACAAATAGCAACTTTACTTTGCCTAGTCAATTATTCAACCTGAATATCAATTCTACTTTGCCTATTCAATCAATTCTATACGAATAGCAATTCTACTTTGCATATTCAATCAATTCTATACGAATAGCAATTTTACTTTGCCTATTCAATCATTTCTATATGAATAGCAATTCTACTTTGCCTATTCAATAATTTAACATGAATAGCAATTATACTTTGTCTATTCATTAATTTCAAGGATACGCGAGAATAGCAATTATACCTTGCCTATTCCTCATTCTCAATGATACACGGGAATAACAATTATACTGTCTATTCCAGAGCCCACACTACGAATCTCCACGGATTCTAGATTAATGCTCATGTCCAAGAAATTACAATTACACATGCCAATTTCTTGGAAAGGAAGTAGAGATTACAATTACACATGCCAATCCCTTCTCTTCCTTAGAAATCGGGAATTACGATTAGTCCACACCTATTCCACGATTTCTCACACACACTGGAATTACGATTAATCCACGCCTATTCCATGTGTTCATAACAACTAGTGCCTATGGATCCATTACACTTATTTGTATTCGTGCAGGTTATTGCTTAATATGGATTTCTCATAGCATTCAGTATGAGCAAATCACATTTATACTACATCGATTCCTCATAACGTAAGTCTAACAATTAATATCACCACTCACGGGTCCTTGATATACATATATATATATATACACAATTGTCCGGTAGGACAATTAATTAAAACTCATATAATCATCCATCCAAATTCCTTCAGGAAATATCTCTTTATAAAAATGTACCTTACCATAATTAAATACGTTATAAAAAGGTAAGGTAAGAATGAACTCACCTGATAGTAGTAGCGTCCCTCTTACTTTACTTTCTCAAAGCCGTAAGGATTTCCGTCACCAACTTCACAGAGATCTGAAATACCCAAATACATATTGTACTGGTATTAATCTACTGTACAGGACCCTTTAAAGACTAAGAATCCTAAATATCCAAAATTCACCACTCTTATCGCAACCCACTAACTACGATAACCCTTGTCGCAACCTTCTACTTGCGACACAGTACTTATCGCAACCCACTGTTGCGATAACCCCTTCTTATCGCAACCAACTGTTGCGACATGCATCTTATCGCAACTAACTGTTGCGATACAACCAACCTTGTCGCAACCCAAGGTTGCGACATTCATAACTATCGCAACTATTCATAAGTATCGCAACCAACTGCTGCGATGTTCATAACTGTCTCAACTCACTGAAATCATAATTAACCTAGAAATCTATACTTTTAAGCCATAATAATTTCTACAAAAGTGCAGACATGCTTAACATCATTAAGAGAAATTATCCATAAACTCAGATTTCTCACAACATCCAAAAATCATCAAAACCCATTTTCTAACCCATTATAAAGCTTTAACTATAATAGAGGGAAGATTTATGTGAGATATACCTGTGTTTTCTTTAAATTGCACCTAAGTTCCAGCTGAAAATCTGCTTATCTTCTTTTTCTTTCTTCCTTTCTTGGTTCTCTCCATTCTCTCTCTCTTTCACCGTGAAATACACACACATACACACACTAATACTCAACAAAAAGAAGATAAGATGTTTCTTATCTACCTTTTAGACAAAAAGGCGGTGGTGATGACACCTCTTTCATCACTTAACCAAACTAATCCCTCAAGTATCAACACTTGGCAAAATTAACCCTCACACTTCTAAATTAAAATTAAAGTTTACCCCTTAACTTATAACTTCGTAAAACAAATAACGTAACTTATTCGGGGATAAACTCTAACATTAATCTATCACATAATAAATCATAAATTTATCAATAAAACCCATCTTAACACTTTATACAAAAATCGAGATGTTACAGCGTTTTCCACTGCCATCAGATACTGTGCTCTACACTTCCAGCTCAGAAAAATCAAAAGGTAAATGGGGCACCAATGATCAGTCTAAATCTGCGGGCAAGGGGAACAATAGTGAATGCACTTTCTGTCACTCTACTTCTCATCTTCTCCTCAACTGCCCAGTTCAAAAATGTCGCTGGTGTGGGATCACACAGTCACGTCACTATAGGTCTGACTGTCCAAAACATCCAAGGAACTCAGGTAACCAAAGGCAACAGTCCCGTACTCAGTCAATTGCTGGCTCAATCACTCAAGATTCCCCTGGGCCAGCAGTTTCGGCACAGCATAGCAACAACTCATCCCTTGATCTTATGGAACTCATGCGCCGAAACCAAGAGCTTATGGAGCAACTCATGACAGGTTCTATAGGTATGAATTTTCAGTGCAATTCCTCTGCATCAGGTAACCCTTGGCTATTTGACTCTGGATGTTGTAACCACATGACACCTAAGGCTGACGGGTTTATCTCTAAGCAAACTTCCAAAATGTTCTCATCAGTCCGTACTGCTGATGATACTCGTTTACCGGTATCCTTCAGTGGGACTGTATCTACCCCCAATATTCAATTACCTGATGTGCTGCATATTCCTAACTTATCTCTGAGCCTGATTTCAATTACTCAGCTTATGGAAGCTGGTCTAATCGTTTTGTTTCATCCTTCTGGTTGTGTTGTGCAGGATCCAAACACCAAGCAGATCCTTGGAGTAGGCCGTAAAGTTGGTTGGATGATTGAAGTGGTCTACCTCCGTCTTCCCTTACCTTCATCAAATTTTGTTGCTTCAGTTTCCAGTACTCCTTCATTTGAACTATGGCATGCGCGCCTAGGGCATTTATCATTAGCTAGAATAAAAGTGTTAGCTAGTTCAGGATTGTTAGGAAACACTTCCTCTGAAAATGTTTCTTGTTTATCTTGTCAACTTGGCAAACATCATGTTTTACCTTTTCAAATTCATGAATTTAAATTTGCTTTTCCTTTTGATCTTATTCATTCTGATGTATGGGAACCAGCACCACACCCATCTATGGGAGGTGCTCGATATTTTGTCATTTTTATCGATGATCACACATGTTTTACATGGATCTATCTCATGAAAAACCGCTCAGAGCTACCCAAAATTTATATTACCTTCTCCCGTATGATTCTAACCCAGTTTTCTAAGCCTATAAAGGTTCTTCGAGCAGATAATGCTATGGAATACAAAGAATCTTCTCTCCTCTCTTTTCTGCAATCTCAGGGGACTCTTTCTCAGTACTCCTGTCCTGGCACCTCTCCACAAAATGGTCGTGCAGAACGCAAACACCGTCACATCCTTGATACTGTCCATACTCTGTTAATCTCAACCAAGTGTCCAGAACGTTTTTGGGGTGAAACAGCCTTCACGACTGTCTACACCATCAACCGACACCCGACTCCCATTCTCAATCAAAAGTCCCCGTATGAAGTACTCTATGGAGTCTCCCCTGTATATGAACTCCTCAAAGTGTGGGGTTGTGCTTGCTTTGTTCAGCTGCAATCTCATGAACACACCAAACTCGAACCTTGTTCTCGGTTATGCTGCTTCCTTGGCTATGGAATTGAACATAAAAGGTTATCGTTGTTGGGATCCAATCTCTAAGAGACTTTGTATATCCCGTCATGTCACATTCTGGGAACATCTTCCCTTCTCCACGGTGTCTAAATTTCAGGACACACCCACTCCCTCTACTTACTTCTTCACAGATACATCCATCTCATTGGACTCACTCCAATTAGATCCCATAATCACCTCATCACCGGTTCCTCCTTCTTCCGTCCCCTCTCAACCTGAGCCTTCACCTGTGCCATCTGTGCCATCTGATCTGTTGGTGCAAGTGTACCACATCTCTATATATTTTATATATTTATTTTGATGATTACAAACACACCGTATTATTGTTTTTCTAACAATTTTATCCAAGTGTGCAGCTAATTGGACAACATGAAGATTTTATCTGAAGAGTCCAAGACTGGTGTTTACGTCATCATATATCTCATAATAATAAACACCCTAAAATAATATACCACTTGGATATTTTAAAAAAACCTAACCCAACACTATTTTTAAATCTTTGATTTAAATTGATTTTAGAATGTTGACTTTTTTTTTGGAATAAAACAAAAGGAATTCAGTTGCCTTTTTAAGCTATGGTCACTCCTGACGCAGGCACCTTTTTCAGGCGGTATACCGCGTGATGCTCGGCGGTATACCGCGGCTCTGTTACATATGGCAGGTTCTTGCAGGTTGACCTTCCTGCTGTCAGCCACCTTTGTCAGGCGGTATACCGCGTGGTGTATGGCGGTATACCGCGGCTCTGCTACACCGTTTTGCAGGTTTGCTTTTGCAGGTTGACCTACTTTTGGTCAGCTACTTTTTCTGGGCGGTATACCGCGCCCATATAGGCGGTATACCGCGGTGAGCTTTTGACCGTTGCCAGGTCCAGCTTAAATACATGCAGCTTCTCAGCATTTATCAGACGACAAGCAGACATTGAATACCTAGCTTCTAAAGAGATTACTCAGCTCCTCATCTCATTTAATAACTTATTCAAGTTATAATTTTTGAGTGATCAACCTCTCACAAATCCAAGTGTTATACTTATACAAGAGTGATTAATATTGTGAGATATATTCTCTTGTAAGTATTTGAATAGTGTGAGTGATTCACGTTCTCGAGCAAAAGCAAGAGATTTTATTATCATTGTATCAAGGTTTGTGTTCTACCATAAAGAACACTTATAGTGAATCAGTGTGTCGAGAAGTGTCTCGGCAAGTGGACTAGCCAGCCAGTTGGTGGTGAACCACTTTAAATCTCGGTGTCGGTATCAACGTTCTCTACCCTTATCTCTTTATATTCCCGTTGTGCACTTAATTTTATTTATATATTTGTTGTGCATGCAATATTTATTGTTGATTTTGATAAGAGAATTTTTATTCGTGAAATATTTTTAAATACAACCTTTACCCCCCCTAAGGTTGTCCTAACAATTGGTATCAGAGCAGGTTGCAAGTTTTTTTTTAAAATCGTTGTATTTTTAAAAACTTGTTCCTATTTTAAATGGCAACCTCTGAGGGAATTATTTCTACAAAAATTCCGCAAATTGACACCGAGAATTTTGGTCTCTGGGCAAATCTTTTTGAATGCTACGTTCGTGGCAAAAGTCGAAAAATTTGGGACATTATTAAAAATGGAGATTATAAACCCACCAAAACCAAAGATGGAGTAATTAGTGAAAAACCAGTAGCGGAATGGTCCGCCGCTGAGGATGCTTGGGTTTGCTTAAATTTTGAAGCTAAAAATATTCTTTTTTCGGCACTTACTAAAGATGAGATTGAACGTGTTTATTCTTGTGAAACTGCTCACGATATTTGGGAAAATCTAAATAACACTCATAGAGGAAATTCTCAAGTCAAAAGCTCAAAAATAAATATTCTTGTACATGATTATGAAATGTTTGAGATGTTAAAAGATGAGTCAATCGACTCAATGTTTAAACGTTTTAACCTTATCATGGTGAGCTTGAAAGGTCTTGGTAGAACTTATCCAAACGAAGATTACGTACGAAAAATTCTTCGAGCGCTTCCTCCGGAGTGGATGCCGAAAATCACATCGTTGGAAGACTCCCGTGACCTCTCAATGATGAAATTAGATGATCTCATTGGAAATCTCAAAGTGCATGAAATTGCACTAAAAAGGAACAAAGATCGGGAGCATGATAAAAAGAAATCGTTGGCACTTAAAGCTTCAACTTCAAGTGACGAGAAGGAGAAGAAGAAAAAGAAGGAGAAAACTAGCTCCTCAAAGGATCAACCCGAACATCTTGACGATGTAGCCATGTTGGTAAGAAATTTTTCTAAATTTTTAGCTAACAAAAGGTTTTCAAGAAATGATAGGTTTCAAAGAAAAGGAGATTATCGCCGTGGTGGAGAAAACCGAAGCCGAAAATTCCATAAACGGAACGACAAAATAAATAAAAATGGCGAATCAAGCGATGATGAAGAAGCCAAGAAAAAGAAGGGCTTTTGCTACTCATGTGGAGACAAAGATCACTATGCCAACGAGTGTCCAAAAAGAAATAAACCTAAACTCAAGAAGGAGAAAGCCTTCGTTGGAGGCGCGTGGAGCGCAAGTGAAGATGAAAATGAGTATGAAGCCACTTGTCTCATGGCGGAAGGCGACGATGAGGTAAACTCGTGTTACTCAAATTACTCTAGCGATGATGAAAGTAATGATGATGATGATCTTGATATGTTAAATGATGCCTTTCAAAAAATGGTTATGCTTACAAATAATTATAAAGATGAGAACGCAAAACTAAAGGAAGAATTATTATTAAGTAAAAAGGAAATTCATGATAGCAAACAAAAAATTGCATGCGATAATGAAAAAATCATAAATTTAGAAAATAAATTAAGTGAAAAATATGTTTGCAATTCTTGTGACATTTTAAATAAAGAAATTGCATGCCTTGAGAAAAGAATAGTTGAAAATGATTTATGTGCTAATTGTGATGTGCTTAAAAAGGAAAATGCATGTTTAAAAGAAAAATGTGATAAACATGAAAAAGATAATTTGCTAGCACATGCCTTTCAAAGTAGCAATGAGAAAGTGCTTAAAATGTTAAATATGTCAAATAGCACTAATTGTAGAAAAGGCGTTGGTTCCGATATGTGTAAAGATAAGTGCGTATGTATGCCTATCAAAAGATATTTTGAACCACCTAAAAATGTTGAAATGAGAAAACCGTATGTGCAAAAATCCTCATATATGTCCAACATAAATAATGTGAATTATAAGTCTAGGAAATCTTATGCATGCATGTATAATAGTAAATTTTCTAGACCAAAAAATAGTGTGAATATGCATGCTCCTTTTTACGTCTTTGATAAATATGAACGTAAAATTAAAATGGTACCAAAGTGGATTCCTAAAGGCTCCTTTAGTGTTGATAATCCCGGTGGTATGCGTTTATGGCTTTAAATGTGTTACATATTATATATATAGTTTGAATATAATTTATTGTATATATTATATATAAGTAATATAATAGTATATGTACTTTTATATTGTTTATATATATGTACTGTTTATATATATATATACCTACGCACTATATATATATACTTTGTGTGTTTTATATATATATTAATATTGTTTGATATATTATATATATATATTAATATTGTGTAATGTATTATATATATATATTCTGTTTGACTTTATATATATGCATGTTGGTTGACATTGAAACTAATTGTCAAGGACCCATAAGATGTGGGGACCATAAAAGTTGTACTTTAAATGTTGTAGATAAATCTTGATATGGATTGGATTCTTGATAGTGGATGCACACGTCACATGACCGGAAACCATAATCTTTTTTCATCATATGAGTCATGTGATGGTGGACTAGTAATTTTTGGAGGAAACTCCAAAGGAAAGGTAATTGGGAAAGGTACAATTTCTTGCAACAATGTTACTTTTTTAGATGTTACGCATGTTGATAATTTGAAATTTAACTTGCTAAGTGTTCGTCAACTGTGCAAAAATGGTATAATTGTTGTTTTTGAAGAAAACTCTTGCAAAATTCTGAAAAATGGTAAAGTTCTTTTAAATGGGGTTATAAAAGGAAATCTTTATGTTTGTAAAACTGATGTAAATGAAAATGTTTGTTTATCTTCTGTATATGATAATTCGACTTTGTGGCATAGACGTTTAGGTCATGCTAACCTTAGATTAATTCAAAATTTGAAAAATAAGGAGCTTGTGAGTAACCTTCCAAAATTAAAATTTGATAATCATTTTTGTGATGCATGTCGTGTCGGCAAACAAACTCATGTTTCTCATAAATCAAAAAATGTGATTTCAACTAAAAGAGTTTTAGAACTTTTACACATGGATCTTTTTGGCCCTATGGTCATTCAAAGTTTTGGAGGAAATTATTACACTCTAGTAATTGTAGATGATTTTTCCCGATATACGTGGACTTTATTTTTAAAACATAAAAATGAAGCTTTTGAAAAATTTAAGATTTTGGGAAAACGAATTCAAAACCAACAAGGTTGCACGATTGTTTCGATTCGTACGGACCATGGACGCGAATTCGATAATGAAACTCAATTTGGTGCGTTTTGCGACAAATATGGTATAACGCACAATTTTTCTGCTCCTCGCACTCCTCAATCTAATGGGGTTGTGGAGAGGAAAAATAGAACCCTACAAGAAATGAGTAGGACTATGCTCAATGAACATCAAGTTCCCCAAAAGTTTTGGTGTGATGCCGTAGCTACCGCGACCTATGTCCTCAATCGTGTGCTAATTAGGAGTATCCTAAATAAGACCCCTTATGAGATCCTACGTGGTAGAAAGCCTTCCTTAGCCCATCTTAAGGTATTTGGTTGTAAATGTTTTATTTTAGATACCAAATCTTATTTGACCAAATTTGACCCAAAAGCCTATGAGGGAGTATTCCTTGGTTATTCTTGGAATAGCAAAGCCTATAGAGTCCTTAATAAAGAGACCATGGTTGTAGAAGAATCCCTAAATGTAAGCTTTGATGAAAGTCCTCCTAAACCTAGTGCACCCTTAGTAAATGATAATGGTTGTGAAGGAGATGCATTAGCCCAACATCTTAGAACCTTGGACTTAGGAACCCAATCTCTTACAAACAATGTAGAATCTAGTGATGCCCCTCCGTGTTATGTTCCACAAGGAGTAGATGATCCTAACCTTAGAACATCTAGAGGCCATCCCGTAGATCAAATCATAGGTGACCTAAACCAAAGAACGACTAGATCACAAATCCATACCCTTTGTGCCTTTCACGCCTTTATCTCAGCCATAGAACCTAAAAACATAGAAGAAGCTTTAGGTGATGAGGATTGGATAATGGCCATGCAAGAAGAGTTAAACCAGTTTACTAGGAATGATGTGTGGGACTTAGTTCCTTGCCCTAGCGGTCAAACCATTATTGGCACACGATGGGTCTTTCGTAACAAAGTAGACGAAAACGGTGAAGTCACCCGAAACAAGGCACGTTTAGTTGCCAAGGGGTACAATCAACAAGAAGGTATCGATTATGATGAAACCTTTGCACCAGTTGCAAGGTTAGAGTCTATTCGAATGCTTCTCGCTTTTGCAAATGCTAAAAATTTTAAATTATATCAAATGGATGTCAAAAGTGCTTTCCTAAATGGTTTTATAAATGAGGAGGTATATGTTTCCCAACCTCCCGGCTTTGAAAATTTTGAAAATCCGACGCATGTTTATAAATTAAAAAAGGCGCTTTATGGTTTAAAGCAAGCTCCGCGTGCGTGGTATGATAGATTAAAATCCTTTTTAATTACAAGTGGTTATATTATGGGTAAAATAGATAATACTTTGTTTGTCAAATATGCTCAAAATGATATTGTGGTTGTGCAAGTGTATGTTGATGATATTATTTTTGGTTCTACAAATGAAAATCTTTGTAATGAATTTGCTACAAAAATGACTAGTGAATTTGAAATGAGCATGATGGGAGAATTAAAATTCTTCTTAGGATTGCAAATAAAACAAAGTGAAAATGGTACTTTTATAAGTCAATCAAAATACTGTAAAGACATGTTGAAAAAGTTTAATTTTGAAAATGTCAAACCTGTTGAAACTCCGATGACCACTAATCTAAAATTATCTAGTGACGAAGAGGGAACCGATTTTAATGAAAAGATTTATCGTGGCATGATTGGTAGCTTATTGTATTTAACTGCTAGTAGACCTGATATCATGTATAGTGTGTGTTTATGTGCTCGCTTTCAATCCTCGCCTAAACAATCTCACTATGAAGCCGTCAAGCGTATTTTTAGATATCTTAGAGGGACTACGAATCTTGGACTATGGTATCCAAAACAACCCGAGCTAGAAGTAACTTGCTTCACCGATTCCGATCTTGGTGGCTCGATGGTTGATCGAAAAAGCACTAGTGGAGTATGTGCCTTTATAGGTCTCTCGCTTGTGTCTTGGTTTTCCAAGAAACAACATTCCGTAGCCTTATCCACTACCGAAGCGGAATATGTAGCCGCCGCGAGAGCGTGTGCTCAAGTTCTATGGATGAAGCACACACTTACCGACTTTGAGGTACGTCAATCCAAAATTCCAATTATGTGTGATAACTCAAGTGCTATAAACCTAAGTAAAAATCCCGTTTTACATTCTCGTACCAAACATATCGAGTTGCGACATCATTTTCTACGAGATAATGTTCAAAAAGGCCACATCGTGCTTGAAAAAGTTGATTCCGAAGACAATTTGGCCGATATTTTTACTAAAGCCCTAAACAAAAAATCGTTCTTTAAATTAAGACTTGGTTTAGGCATGCTTGAGTATAACCCATGAGATAATGCTACTCTCAATTATAAGCATATTTTGAGGGGGAGCATCTCTCGAGGGGGAGCATAGCGTCTTTCTTAACCCTTTTTGCTTCGACAAAAGGGGGAGAGAAACCGAGTATGCTCTCGTGTTTAGCGGTTGTGTTTGTCATCATCAAAAAGGGGGAGATTGTTGGTGCAAGTGTACCACATCTCTATATATTTTATATATTTATTTTGATGATTACAAACACACCGTATTATTGTTTTTCTAACAATTTTATCCAAGTGTGCAGCTAATTGGACAACATGAAGATTTTATCTGAAGAGTCCAAGACTGGTGTTTACGTCATCATATATCTCATAATAATAAACACCCTAAAATAATATACCACTTGGATATTTTAAAAAAACCTAACCCAACACTATTTTTAAATCTTTGATTTAAATTGATTTTAGAATGTTGACTTTTTTTTTGGAATAAAACAAAAGGAATTCAGTTGCCTTTTTAAGCTATGGTCACTCCTGACGCAGGCACCTTTTTCAGGCGGTATACCGCGTGATGCTCGGCGGTATACCGCGGCTCTGTTACATATGGCAGGTTCTTGCAGGTTGACCTTCCTGCTGTCAGCCACCTTTGTCAGGCGGTATACCGCGTGGTGTATGGCGGTATACCGCGGCTCTGCTACACCGTTTTGCAGGTTTGCTTTTGCAGGTTGACCTACTTTTGGTCAGCTACTTTTTCTGGGCGGTATACCGCGCCCATATAGGCGGTATACCGCGGTGAGCTTTTGACCGTTGCCAGGTCCAGCTTAAATACATGCAGCTTCTCAGCATTTATCAGACGACAAGCAGACATTGAATACCTAGCTTCTAAAGAGATTACTCAGCTCCTCATCTCATTTAATAACTTATTCAAGTTATAATTTTTGAGTGATCAACCTCTCACAAATCCAAGTGTTATACTTATACAAGAGTGATTAATATTGTGAGATATATTCTCTTGTAAGTATTTGAATAGTGTGAGTGATTCACGTTCTCGAGCAAAAGCAAGAGATTTTATTATCATTGTATCAAGGTTTGTGTTCTACCATAAAGAACACTTATAGTGAATCAGTGTGTCGAGAAGTGTCTCGGCAAGTGGACTAGCCAGCCAGTTGGTGGTGAACCACTTTAAATCTCGGTGTCGGTATCAACGTTCTCTACCCTTATCTCTTTATATTCCCGTTGTGCACTTAATTTTATTTATATATTTGTTGTGCATGCAATATTTATTGTTGATTTTGATAAGAGAATTTTTATTCGTGAAATATTTTTAAATACAACCTTTACCCCCCCTAAGGTTGTCCTAACATGATCATAATCAATCATCTGCACCACCTCCAACGACTACTTCCGAGCCATCTGCCGAGTCTATGGATCCTAGCTCCTCTCAACCACAAGATGGAGTACGACGCTCAGACCGGGTAAGACAAGTTCCTTCTCACCTTCGTGATTTTCATTGCTATGACAATCTGCTGTCTAATCATGAACCCACTTCCTACAAGGAAGCTGCTTCTAACCCTGTTTGGCAGCAAGCTATGACTGAGGAACTTCAGGCTCTTGACAAAGCTAGTACATGGGAGTTTGTACCTCTCCCACCGGGCAAGTCACCCATTGGTTGCAAATGGGTTTTCAAAATCAAAACGAAGTCTGATGGGTCTATTGATCGATATAAAGCACGTCCTGTGGCAAAAGGCTTCAATCAAGAATATGGCATTGATTACGAGGAAACGTTTGCTCCTGTGGCTCGGGTCACCTCGGTTCGTAGTCTTCTCGCCATAGCTGCCACCAAAAGATGGCCACTTTACCAAATGGATGTCAAGAATGCCTTTCTAAATGGTGATCTCTCAGAGAAAGTCTACATGTGACTCCCTCTAGGTGTGACCTCTCGACAGGGTCATGTATGTCGACTCCGCAAAGCCCTCTATGGTCTCAAACAAGCTCCTCGTGCTTGGTTTGAAAAATTTAGCACTACTGTCATTTCTTTGGGGTTTTCTCCGAGTAATTATGATTCTGGCCTGTTTACTCGGACCACTAAAGCGGGTACTATCCTACTCTTATTGTATGTTGATGATATGATCATCATTGGCAGTGACTCTACAGGTATTACTCAGCTCAAACATTCTCTCAGCTCATGTTTTGAGATGAAAGATCTTGGTAAGCTCCACTATTTTCTTGGTCTTGAAGTTCTGTCAGACTCTTCCGGCATCTATCTCTGTCAAGCCAAGTACATTTCAGATCTATTGTCCAAAGCTGGGATTACGGACAACAAAGTTTCACTTACACCTATTGAGCAAAATCTACATCTTGCTCCCAATGTCGGAACCCATCTGCGGGATCCTACACGATACCGTCAACTAGTTGGATCTCTGGTCTATCTAACTGTTACTCGACCGGACCTTGCATATGCAGTTCATATAGTCAGCCAGTTCATGGCTGCTCCATGCTCCGATCACTATGCCGCTGTTCTTCGTATCCTTCGGTACCTCAAAGGGACAATGTTTCATGGGCTTCACTTCTCATCTACATCATCTTTAACTCTTCGTGCTTTCTCAAATGCTGACTGGGATAGAGACATAACAGACCGTCGTTCGACCAACGGATATTGTTTCTTCCTTGGGGACTCTCTTATTTCCTGGCGCATCAAGAAGCAATCTCTGACGACTCGGTCTAGTACTGAAGCTAAATATCGAGCCTTAGCTGACACTACACAAGAACTTGTATGGCTACGCTGGTTACTATCTGATATGGGTGATCATCAGTTTTCCCCAACACCATTGTGGTGTGATAACAACAGTGCTATTCAGATTGCTCACAATGATGTTTTTCATGAGCGTACAAAGCACATCGAGATTGACTGTCATTTCACTCGTCAACATGTTCTTCGCAAGACGGTTAAACTTCTTCCAATCTCAACCATTGATCAGACTGCAGACATCTTCACCAAAGCTCATCTTCCAGGACGGTTTCGGGATCTCGTTTCCAAACTCAATTTGGCTAATTCTTCCCCTACTTGAGTTTGGGGGGGGGGGGTGTTAGAGTTATAATAGTATATATGTAAAGTTCAAGAGTTGTTCTGTATTTATAATAGTAACTTAGCTTGTATACATAGGTTCCTCTTTTTCATTATTAGGTTAATCTATCTTTTGTATTTACTCTCCAATATATGAAAAGCGGCCGATTCAGCCATCTCAAGTCTCTCATCTACCTATCAATCGAATCCCTCATAAATTCTAACATATACCAAACGAGGCTCCGTAAAATGCAAACGTTGCATTTGTTGCACACCTTACAAACCACAGTGTGCATATGTGCAAAACCAGTGTGCATATATGAACAATGTGCGTATGCATACGTGCAAGAATATACATATAATGGACATACATTCATGTGGGATAATACATATGCATATATGCAAATTGGTTTGTATTTGATTTGTACCCTATACCAAACTACCCGATAATGCAAACACCAACTAAACGTTAAACAACTGTCATGTCTTGTCATGTCATGCCTAAACACCAAACACCAAACACCAAAAAAATCCAGATTAAGATATGTCAGTATGTTTGGCATAGTCCATAACGGAGCTCAAGCATGGCTCATGCCATCTCTTCAACACACTTTTCTTCTTTTATTTATCTTCCTTTCATTTAGTTTCCTCAACGAACTGATCATTGTTTTTGTTAGAATGACTTATAACTCAATAAAACCACTAGGTACCTGAATACGACCCAATTACCAACAGATGGAATGCAATTTATGTTAAAGAATTATGCAAAATGATTATTAAAAACTAATACAAATGAAAGAATGACGTAAATTAGTGAATATTATTGGATAAATAAAGTACTATCATATCTATGTTTCTTTTGCATTTTAAACCCATGGCCATGGCTAAAAGCACTAATAAAAGTATTTTATCATAATAAATACTAAATAGTAGTTATCTTATGTAATTTAAATTACAATTTTTTATATATTTTAACAAAGAGTCTACATAAAAGGATGATAAAAATATGTACATTTATGCATACAAATAAAAAGAGAAAATCCCATACATACGTACTAAATCAAACTTGCGAACACATCTTATCTGAAAGTTGTATCTGAAGAGATGAGATGTACACAAACATATCTTATATCTAAAGAAGTAGAATGGTTTGTTTCTAGCTTGTGAAAACCATAAGAGGCAACAAGAACCTGCCCAAAAAGTAGGAATCCATATACTTGTATTAGGGGTGTTCGCGGTCCGGTTTGAACGGTTCAACCTCTCAGACCACAAACCAAACCGCAAGTGGTGGTTTATTAAAAAAATGACATTATATAAATTAGAAAGAAAAAAGATTGCATTGATCTAACGTGTAGGAGAAGAAGAAGAAGAAATATATAACTAATCAATGTATATATGTATTTGGCGGTCGGTTTGGTCCAAACCGCCCAAAAAAACTATCAGACCGCAGACCGAATCGCCCGGTTTGACAGTTTTCAAATCAGACCGAACCGCCAGACCGCTCAAACCGCCAAAAATGGTCCGATTTGACTTGGTTCGACCGGTTTGAGCGGTCTAACGGTTTTTTTGAACACCCTTAACTTGTATGATGTATGTCACCAAAAATTTGTGCGTATTATAATTTTTTTGACCTAATTCCAGGAAGATAGAATTTTCTACTACATCGTCCTAGGCCTTAAGCAATGCACCCAGAGGTGGATGCAAAATATTTTTTAAGTGGATGACACGCTTTAACTATAAAAAAATATCTAAAGAAAAAATAATTCATAATACTAATATAGATTTGTTGGTTGGTTTCTTTTCCTTGCATAAAGAGATCCATGTTCGAGTCATGCCTACATGTATTTTTAGAAACAAAAAAAGATACATAAAAACACCAAAATTAAAGCTAAAAAACCACGAATTTCACATTAGTGGAACTCAAATTGGACCTTTTGTACAAAGACATGAACAAATACCTTCTCCGCCATTAAAGTCTCGCACTGACATTTCAATTTCAAAAAGTATATGATGACATCAGCCAGAAACGTAATTTTCACCTTATGACGGAACCATGAAGCGGTGGACCACATATCGTGGTTGTTTATCAAACGCTTACCGTTGGGTAAGAGTTGACACCCTTATTGGGTTTCACTCACTTTGCTAGGCGAGCATACCATGAACGGATAATCTTACCCAACAACAGACGTAATAAATACACGTAATCTTACTCAGTAGTCAGTAAGTAAGAAAGATTACTATTACTCGACTATCGCTTACCGAGTAAAAACCTTTACCAAAAATCCATTTTTATGACAGAAAATACCATCACATAAGATAAATAAAGACAATAACTCTTACTAGTAAACACTCAGGCCATGTTTGTTTCTTTTTCCGTTCCGTCATTCGATTATTGATGCTCACTTCAAATAACGTATTTAAGTTATTTTTTGAAGAATAAAATAGATAATTATATATATATTTAGAGGTTTATCAGTTTATAAATACAAACAATCTTATTGATTCAAATTTCAACATTCAGAAATAAAATCAACTTTATAATTTGAGTAAGTTATGGATTTGGTCCCTGCTGTCTTAAAAATGTAACGAAAATGGTCCCTAGAAATTTTTTATTCCAGCAGAGGACCTGTAGTTCTTATTTTCGTGAAATTTTGGTCCCTAGCGCTAACTCCGTTACTCCATCCTCCGTTAACCCCCATTTTAACGAGGGTAAAGTCGTCATTTCATGTTTCCCTCCCCTTTTTAATACATTAAACGCTCTACTCTCTCCAAAAACATCGATCACACTCCTTCGTCTTCCACTCTTCCTCACCAAACACCCTGTTCATCATCGTCCTCACCAAGATCGACAAACAATCAGACAAATGGGTCCAACAATGTGGGAAATTCAATGGAACGACCTAGACTTTGATCTGTATGAAGTTTATGGTAAGTTCATCCACTCCATTTCTCTTCGTTTTACTGTAATGATGCATCAACAAAGATTGAAAAAATGTGCTTCTGTGTACACTTCTTATTTGGGTTTTCTCCATATGAAATGTGTGTACAAATGTCACTTTTCAATCTCGTTATGTTAATAAGCTAAAAATAGGGTTTGTTCAAGTAGGAGTGATAATTGTAACATCTCGAATTTTCGTTGTATTATTTTGTAAATTACAAGTTTTAACTTGGGGTTAAGTTTGTATTTGTTTAAATTATTGGTTGAAGTGGATTTCCAATTTAAAGGTTTGTTGTGTCATTCCTTTAAAGTTAGGGGTGTATTTGGTATTTTGAGATATGACTCACTAAGTTGTAGTAGGAGGTGTCACACAATTAGTCTTAAGTGACTAATTGTGTGTGTGGGTGGCCATTTTGGTATTGAGAGAGAGAGATAGAACCGAGAGATAGAGATAGAAAGATCGAGAAGAAGAAGAGCAAGTGAAGCAAGGATTTTCAGCTGGGTTTTTGAGATTTATTGAAGAAACAAAGGTAATCCATCCTTATTTTCATGTTCATAAGTTGTTAGATATGTTTAGAGATGGGTTTTTATGAAATATGGATGTTTTGGGAAATCTGAGAATATGAGTAGGTTCAGTTCATAGCCTTAATCATATCTGCATATTATCAGAAAGATTCATGGTGTAAAAACTGCAAAATCTGGGTTTTAGGATGAACATAGTGGACTGAGATATGGATGAACATCATGGATATCGCAACCTTGAGTTGCGACATTCATGCATGTCGCAATAGACAGTTGCGACTTGGTAGTGAAGTCGCAATAGACAGTTGCGACTTGGTAGTGAAGTCTCAATAGAAGGTTGCGACTTGGTGTTGAAGTCGCAATAGAGGGTTGCGACTTGGTGACCATGTCGCAGTAGTTGATTACGACTTGCACTGTGCATTGCGATAGGAGATTTTTATTTAGTTGGTTGCGACTTAAGACGAAGATTTTTAGATGATAAGGATTCTTAGTTTTAGAGAGTTCTGTTCTGTAATTTAATATCAGTATATGGGTATATTGGATATTACAGTAAACTGTGGTGGTGAAGACAGAAGTTCCTACGTCTTTAAAAGAAATAAAAGAAGTGTGACTTCATACCAGGTGAGTTTATTCAACTCTCTTTAAAATTCAGCAATTAATATTGAAATAGATATGTATTATGTATGTCTGAGCATGTTAATAAAGGACTCGTCTTAATCAATAATGAGTCCAAATAGATGGTTAAAAGTTATGATATGTTGATCCTCGTGCTAAATGGCAATGAGGGGATAGTTAAGAAGTCGAGGTGTCAAAACTATAAATATTCCTTATAAATGTTTATATATGTAGAATATGTTTTGGAGACGAATATATTATATGTTATGCACATATAATAGTAAGAATAATAATACTTATGTATTGTGTGGCGATTGCTAGAAATAGGCATCCGGTCATAGTAGGGCACCTGGGTACGGTCTAATGGGAACCGAAATACTTGCCATTTGACCAAGGGATGTAATTTCTAGTGAATGAATGTATCTTGAATCATCGTGAGGGCCCCGGTTGTGTATCGCGATATATTAATCCCATTGGGGTCAGTGATTCTGAGATGGTGAGGACGTGAAATGTGGAATAAGCAGATTTTGATTTGTAATTCCCATTTCGAATGGAAGATCGGAGATTTCCATTTTATAGGGAAGATCGGAGATTTCCCGTTGTGAAAGGAAGATTAGAGATAGGCATAAAGTAAATTGTAATCTCTACTTCCGGATTAAGAAATAGGCAGGTTTTGACTTGTAATTTCTTAAATAAGAGTAATAACTTTGAATCTGGGATGATTCATAGTAAACTCTTGATAGTGATATTATGGCTAGACGAATTAGTCATAAGTATGGGAGTGGGGTAGATTCCCAGTATTGAAAGGAGTTGTTGTACGGTAAGATGGGCGAGAACAGGTTTGTTTTATCTGTTGAGATTTTAATTGTTTAACTTTAATTTGATTTGAATATTCTCACTAGGGGAAAGCCTAATGTTTCAAGTTGAATTTTCTTACCACGTACAAGCTCCGGGAAGTAAGCGGGAAAGTGTGATGAGAATCTTTTGGAAAGACTTAAACTTAGAGATAACGGAGGATCTAGCCGTTCTTTTGATACTTTTGGGACAAAGGATTAGATAGCTTAATTAATTTGATTGTGATGTATGATTAGATTAATAGGTTATTTAATTTAGTTGTGTTGTATATAAAACCTTTACATTTAATCCTCAGGTTATAGAAGTTTGAAGTTTTATGATCATAACTTGTGGCAATTTTTAAGGTTTAAATTGGCCCTGTTTTTAGGGTGTTACAATATGGTATCAGAGCTGTAGTTTAAGCGAACTAGGTATGATTTTGAGATACCTAGACTTAAGCTGTGATGAATTAAGTTATGATCCGTGAGTTATGGGTAGAAGTACTAAGACTGGGTAGTCTTAGAGTCGACAGAAATACGCAAAGTTTGTACTGTAACAATGGTAATGAGAATTCTCATGTATGATATGTTCGCAATTTCAATTAGCTAATGTTATTATGAATATATTGTTACACAAGCATACTTGTTTCTAAATTGTTATAGTGACTGATTAGCGGTAAAGTACGTATTGTATGTCTAGTTGTATAAACCATTTCTGATAAGTATTCTGTTGTGTTCATTTAGATCAATGGTGAATACACCTCCGAGGTCTCCAAATTCTTCTATGAATAGGAATTGGTTAGACGATACGGGAGAAAGGCAAACTGGAGTAAGCGGAATTCAGGAGACGCCACCAGATTTTCTTTCTTTAGGAGGAATGTGAAATCGGATACATCGAGGGGGTGCCAGTACTGCTGATCAAACACCATCGGATTCAAGTATGGAAGGCCGCATAATGGATAATGTAACCAGATTGATGAATGCATCAATGGAAAGGCAAGCTGAGATGATGAACGTCAATATGGGAAGACAAGCATAAATGTTTATGAAAATGTTCAATGATCGAAGTACGGAACCAAGACGAACAGTAGTTGATACTAGTGTGATAAATCCAACTGGTAACCCAGGGTCGGAAACGGAAAGAAGGGTTGAAAGAAACTGCTCCTACAAAACTTTTCTGAGCTGTAAACCGCCGGAATTCAAAGGAGATGATAGTCCAGTGGCTTGCATGAACTGGATAAGAGAAATAGAACAAGCCTTTCGGGCTTGTGAGTGTTATGATGAAAAGTCTAAAGTTAGATTTGGGTCACAAATGTTACGCGGTAACGCGTTATCCTGGTGGAACGTACTGTCATCTTCTGTGACGGAGGCAGTTCTGAATACCGTGACTTGGGAACAGTTCAAAGCAAAGATTTTGGAGGAGTACTGTAATGAAACAGAAATGGACCGAATCGAGGAAGAGTTCAGGAATCTCAAGAAAGGCAACATGACAGTGAGAAAGTATACCGAATCCTTTATGGAGAAGCTGAACCTAGTGGGGCATGTGGCTCCAGCTGATAAAGACAAAATTAAAGCTTATCTGAAGGGTTTGCCGGCGGATATGATGACAAGGGTCCGAAGTTCAAAGGCTACTACTTTAAGGGAGACGATCGAGGAAACGAAAGTGATAGAAGAAATGTACGGCAAAGACAAAGAAGAGAAAGCACATGTGGGAGAAAAGAGAAAGTGGGAAGGTCGTTCAGAACCTTCTCAGAAAACCAGATTGTTTGGCAAGAATATCCGTTATGACTCTCGTAAGGAACCAAGCTGGTGTTCCAAATGTAGAAGCAAACATTTTGGTTTGTGTCGAGTGGGGGGAAATGAATGTTACAAGTGCGGGAAGGCGGGGCATATAGCGGTGAACTGCCCAATGCCGGGATCAGTGTGTTTTGAATGTAAACAACCGGGCCACTTTCGGAAAGATTGTCCGAAGCTAAAGAAGGAGGGAGATCAGGGAAGGAAGTTGGTTATCCCTAAACCAACTGGGCGTGCTTTCCAAATGACTGCTGAAGAAGCGAAAGGATCGAAAGATGTTGTCTCGGGTACATTCCTTATAAACTCCATTCCTGCACATGTGTTATTTGATAGTGGCGCAAACTATTCTTTTGTATCCAAGTTGTTCTACCGTAAGCTAGCTATGCCTGTCACTACGTTAGGAGATGCCTTAGTAGTTGAGATAGCTAATGGGGTTCGATCTTTGGTTAGCGAAAGTTTGGTCGATTGTAAAATCTTGATAGAGGGAACATAATTTCCGATTGACTTATTGTTAATGGAAATTGGGGGATTTGATGTTATTGTGGGGATGGACTGGTTGAGCAATAACCAGGCATAAATAATGTGTGCAAAGAAGCTGATCCGAATCCCGATGACCGATATAGATGACGTATTCATATTTGGAGAAAAGCAGAAAGGAGATATTCCGTTGATTTCAATGGCAAAGGCGCGTAAATGTTTATCGAAGGGATGTTGGTCCTATCTAGCCTATGTGATAGATACGAAGTTAGAAAAGAAACAAGTGCAAGATATCAAAGTGGTGCGTGAATTTCCGGATGTATTTCCGGATGATCTTCCAGGTCTACCAGCGGAAAGACAAGTAGAGTTTCGCATCGATCTTATTCCTGGAGCAGCACCGATAGCTCGTGCACCTTACCGCCTAGCGCCAGCTGAGATGACAGAAATGATGTCTCAGTTGCAAGAGCTGCTAGACAAGGGTTTCGTTAGACCGAGTTCTTCACCTTGGGGAGCTCCGATATTGTTTGTTAAGAAGAAAGATGGCACTATGAGAATGTGCATAGATTATCGGGAGCTGAATAAGGTGACGATAAAGAATAAGTATCCGCTTCCAAGGATTGATGATCTGTTTGATCAACTCCACGGTGCGGGATGCTTTTCCAAAATTGATCTAAGGTCGGGGTATCACCAAGTGCGGGTAAGAGAGGAAGACGTTCCAAAGACGGCGTTTAGAACGAGATACGGGCATTATGAATTTCTTGTGATGCCGTTTGGGTTAACTAACGCTCCAGCTATATTCATGGATTTGATGAATAGAGTATGTCGACCGTTTTTAGACAAGTCTGTTATCGTTTTCATTGATGACATACTTGTTTATTCGAAGGATGAGAACGACCATGAACGCCACCTTCGGGAGGTTTTAGAAGTGTTACGAAAAGAGAAATTGTACGCAAAATTCTCTAAATGTGAATTTTGGTTGAAAGAATTACAATTTCTGGGCCACGTGATTTCTATGGAAGGCGTGAAAGTAGATCCAGCAAAGATAGAAGCAATGATGAATTGGGAGACTCCGAAAAGCGCGTCTAAAATAAGAAGTTTCTTGGGGTTAGCAGGTTATTACCGGAGATTTATTAAAGACTTCTCAAAGATTGCTTCTACTTTGACTATGTTGACTCGTAAGAATGTGAAGTTTGTCTGGACCGAAAAACAGGAGACAGCTTTCAGGACCTTACGGCAAAAGTTGTGTGAAGCTCCTATTCTTGTACTGCCAGAAGGGACTGAAGATTTGGTAGTCTATAGTGACGCATCGAAAATGGGTTTAGGATGTGTATTGATGCAACGAGGCAAGGTGATTGCCTATGCGTCAAGACAGTTGAAAGAACATGAAAAGAACTATCCTACCCATGATTTAGAATTAGCAGCTGTTGTGTTTGCTTTAAAGCTGTGGCGTCATTATCTCTATGGAACGAAGTGTACACTCTTCACTGATCATAAAAGTTTACAGCATGTTTTTGATCAGAAGGAGTTGAACATGAGGCAAAGGCGATGGCTTGAATTGTTGAAGGACTACGATTGTGAATTGCATTACCACCCAGGTAAAGCGAATGTTGTAGCCGATGCCTTGAGTAGAAAAGAGTATAAGGGGTGCTTGAAATCGACAAACGCCAGAATTGATGTAATGTCAAGTCTGGTTGAAAGAATAAAAGATGCTTAAGTGGAGGCTTTGTTAGAAAGCAACTTGAAAGAAGAAGTGATGAGCAAGCAACATCTTCAGCTGACTGAAGATAGCCGAGGGATTAAATTGTTCCAAGGCCGTGTTTGGGTACCAAAGATAGGTGGAAATCGGGAGTTGATTTTGATGGATGCGCATAGATCTAAGTATTCTATACATCCGGGGAGTACCAAAATGTATAGAGATTTGAAACTGCACTATTGGTGGTCGGCTATGAAAGTGGATGTGGCACGAATAGTAGAGAAATGCGTAACCTGTTCGTTAGTAAAAGCAGAGCACCAAAGACCATACGGAAGTTTTCAATCTTTGGAAATTCCGGAGTGGAAATGGGATAAGATTACCATGGATTTTGTGACAAAGTTACCAAAGACGCAAAGAGGTAACGATACCATTTGGGTAATCGTCGATCGACTGACGAATAGTGCTCATTTCTTAGCTATGAAAGAAGCATCACCAATAGATATGTAACACCCTAAAATTTGGAACGAGCAACTAAATAAAATTTCAATAAATTACCCAACAAGATAAAATCATTTCTGCAATTCACTCCTTAATATACCTCGGAATTTAAAACATTATAATTCCCTAATAGAATAACTTAAACGGGTGTTACTTAACACAACACAAGTTGCTAATTCCAAGTACGTGCGGAAGACTTCACTACTCAAGTCACCTCTCGTGCACTCTACTAGCACTCGCCACCTCACAATGTAGCTAGAGCTACCCCAACCTGAGCATGTTGCACATGCCGACAAATAAAAAGGGTTAGGCTTACGCCTAGTGAGTTCAAGCATTTTATCATGACTATATAAAAACATAAATCAGGAATTAGTGGTTTTAGTCATGATTCAACAAGTCTTAAATGAAAGTTTGCGACAAAGGTTATCCTTTCCAAAGAGTTCTCAAAATAGACATAAATGACTCATTTTCCAATGCACCCAAATCCAGGGGAATCCTCCCCAAAAGTGTAAAGCGTTTTCCAAAAATGAGTTATGAACCCCAACCCACTCAAATACGTGAATAAATCTAGTTTAGGAAAAACCTTCAAATACAGTTGACAATACATACTCAACCCGTAAAACATGGAAACCATCCATTTAAATATAATCTTTCGTTGGAAACATAATACGAAGCAAAACTCACGCAACGTAATATGTATTAAAATCCAAATACCATAGAATAAAACTCCAGCAGTTAAAACGTCCAATAAGAATGTAACATAAATCCGTCCATCAATCATGGAAAACAATCCATATGCATGTAATATAACCTCAACAATGTGAATAGATAAATTACCCGAAATCAACACCCTTCGGTGACGGGGGAGACCCGATCTCATCGGATGTGGCAAACACATAAATTAAACCACGATTAAATAAATGTAGGTAAGCTTCTTGGATGTGGAAAACGGATGACATCAACCATACTAGGTCTTTAGTCAATCCTTGGCATCAATCATACTAGATCTTTAGCCCATCTTAGACATCAACCATACTAGGTCTTTAGTCCATCTCAGACATCAACCATACTAGGTCTTTAGTCCGTCTTCGGCATCAACCATACTAGGTCTTTAGCCCGTCTTGGACATCAACCATACTAGGTCTTTAGTCCAAGCCCTCAAGTTCAACCATACTAGGTCTTTACCTTGGAAAACCCACCATCCAAAACAAGCTTACATAACTTAAAAATTCATACATGACCTCAAAAGAATAACTAATGCATTCAAATCATGTAAACTCCAAATATGATGCAATTCATGCAACTCAAACCCCAAGCCCACGTCGAGCTTATTAAAAATCGGGTGAATGCCCTCGAGACTCAACTGAGTCCAAAACCGAGCCGCCCTCTGCTCAAAAGATCTAATGATCATTTATCAATATCAATTCATGCAAATGAAATGCATCTAACTCACATCATGCAACACACGCTCCGAGGCATGATAATCTCACAACCCCTTCATTGCCACCTTCCCAATGAAGTCAAATCATATATGCATCTATATGTACACGTATATGCAACTCTTTTATTACTCGACAATGCATATAACTCACTAAGGTTCATTAGTCCCAAAGGTACTAAGAATAAATCATCAAACGGTCTTCACACATAAGACCAACACTTAAACCGGCACGTATTCGAATAAAATACAATTAAGCATATAACACATCCAAGACTCCATCTCGAGTCACTAAAACCGGCAAACACTCAAAAGACTCATTTGAGTATAAATCAAGCCTTTAAGGCCAAAATAAATGTTTGGTTAAATACGTGTCACTCACACGGTTACGTAAACCCAAATGCATCGTTACCCAAAATCTTTATCTTTTAATTCCTCAATAGGCCATCGGGCCCAAAATAAAGGTTTACAACTCTTAAAACATTCACATGGTCGGATTGACCAAAATCCCCAATTCACACGTTCACACTTTAAAATGTGCCACATCATAGTTATCACATAATCACAAAACACTAAAAGTGTATTTTGACCAAATAACCTTCACTTATGCAATAAATTAACAAAACATCTTTCACTCGTGATTTATTCATCAATCACTCAAAATCCCCAAATGTGGGTGTTTTTACAAGATTTGTAAAGTTCAACGCTTTGATTAATCAAAACCCACTAATTAACTCAACAAGTGATAATTTCATATAAAGCACATAAATACTTTAAAAGAAACATTTTGGCATGTACAAAGTTTTTACAAAGCAACTTGAACTCACCTTGCTAGATTTAGGCTAAATCTAGATTTTTTCCCAAACGTAAGCTCCCTTGAAGAACTTGAATTCTCAAGCCCAAAACTTCCAAAAACCTAGATCCACAAGTTTCCAACCATAAATAATCATCCCCAAACACTTATATATGTTTCCCCTAACATAAAACATCCAAAAATCACCAAAACGCCCAAACCCTAACTTGTTAGATGAAGAAAAGTGAGAAGTTTACCTCAACCACCACCAAATACTCTTGTATCATTCATCATACTTCAAAACTCTTTCTAGATCCTTTAAGAGCTCTCAAAAACGAAACCGTAGCAACTTGAATCATCAAAATCGGAGTTGGGATGCAAAAGTTATGAAGGTTTGAAGTATGAGGCTGAAATTCGCGTCTTAATACACCAGACTATTCCCGCGGTTTGTCCCGCGACTTTGAAGTCGCGTGGAAAGCCGCGCGGCTCCCTGTTGGGTCGGTCGGTCGGATACTGTTTCGGCCGTAACTTATTCGTTATAGCTCTGTTTTCGCTCCGGAAAGAACCGTTGGACTCGTATTCGAATTCCCCATCCAACAAGACCATAAAATCTAGGATTTAACCCCAAAACTTATTTTTCATATTTTTCTTAAAGATCGGTTCCACACTGATTCGACATTGGACCTATCTGAAAATTACGGGTGTTACAATCCTCCCGACCTTAGGATGATTTCGTCCTCGAAATCTACATCCTTTACAATCCAAAGCCAACCGACTTACTGTTGACCATTAATCATCAATTCCTAACTGGAATCTAAATTCCCCCACACAGTCTTATAAGGACGAATCCTCGAATAATTTCTTACCAACAAAACTCCTTCAAGTACACGTTACTTGACCGTAACAACATTCTAACCACTGGGATAACTCCTAGCTAGACGACTCCGGTTGTCTCCCAACCTTAGATGTTCCATACTTCCCAATCATACTACATTTACACGTTCTTAACTTTTCTCTCCAATTCAACCCGACGTTCAATCACTACCAACATCAACCAAAACTTCAGAATCCTCATCTAATCCCGCTAATGGACTAGTATTTACTCTCAGCGGATCCCACCAATTTTAACACCAACGGTCATCACTGACCCATCAGCTACACAATCCCAAGGATGTGTCCAATTATCAAACATCAAGTTGACAGTTTCTCTTACCACGCAAGGAAAGTCATTTCCCTAAATCCTCTTATCACAAAAGAGCATCTTAAGATTACTACTACCATTACCATCATTCTTTTAAAATCGGCTACAATCCCCCGATTACACTAAAGGTGCTTGGCCTCAAGCCCAAAAGTCGATACCTAAATATATCACCTACCTCAAATAGGTTACCGCGCATTTATTCTCTTAATTACAAAGGCCATCATCCCTTAACCGATACCATTCAGTCTACGGTATTATCACACGTGAAATACTCAAGCTTCCACCGTCGAAGTGCTACACGCATTTACTCTTAACCGGGTTACTTACCATTTCTAAGGTCCTAACGAGTTCAAGGTTTTCAAGTGCGTTATTCCATAAATATGCCACTCAACAAAGCCTTTCACAAAAAAAATCTCAACACAAAGATTTTCACGTCGCATAAATCGTACGCATAGAAAACTACTATCAAATCGGTAGTTACGCAAAATGGACACGCTCGTCCCACATATGAAAATCATGTTGAAAATTATTTCATTGCAGTTCAGTTTTCCCACAAAACGCAAAAGCAAAATAAACAATTTCTTTAAAGTGGACGCCACGGTTCTAGTATGGATTGACTCACGACAGGCATGTAAAGTGACTGCTCGACCTTAAACGGGGTGCAACACAAGGTGTGCACGTATTTCAAAAGAGTCCAAACGACATTTGACTCCAAATTCTTTTCTGACCATAAATCGTATGGGACCAGGTTTCCCAACACATTTTGCGCGCGTCAGTTTATTATACAAAAACAAGGAAACAGTTCCTACTTACACCTCAGTCAAAACTCCAAACGACTTGTGCAATTCCCCTATTTAAAACAAACTCATACGTTTCCATTACTTGAAAACATCGACTAAAACAGCATAAAACCTCACATTAGGGTAGGCATGCAAGCTTGTAACATTTCCATTAGAAATTTTCTTGAAACGAAATAACATGCATCAAATGGTTCGTGATCAGATTTCAAGAGATGAAAATCTCTAAATCAATTTCCCAAAATTCCTCATTCGGTCCTATAATGACATTTGAATAAAACGTTTTCCGGCAAAACTTGCACACAACAATGCGTTTGTCTAAAACATACGAGGAAAGAAGTGTTAATAATTTGTTGACACCAAAAAGGGTTCAAACCTATTTTCAAATCTCAAATTGCACCAAGGGTGCGCATCAATGTTCAAAACATAGGTGCTCTCATGCTCCCCAAGTTTAAGCAATTCATTTTTCTCCAAAATTCTCAACACGGAGCATTTCCATCAAAAGTCTCGTACTAGCAACATAAAACGTTAAAACGATGATGCTTAAAAGTTTATTTATTAAAACATCCAAAATCTCCATTTTCTCTAATATCAAAGGTTTACAATTTTTCAAAACGTTCCTTGAATCAAAGTTGACCAGATGTCAACGACTCACACCGTTGTGTTTTCAAAATGTAAAATATGGCGAACTATGCATGATTTCCATAACACCAAAACACCCTTTGACCAAATGGTCATCATTTATACGATGAGTTAATAAAATAATTCCACTCGTGTTTCGTTTAACAAAGTGTCGAGAAACAATGGTTACCAAGCTATGCATACCCCTAAGTCGATATAACGCATTTACATGAAATGATAATAAAACATTTAACTGACCAAAAGCGCACCAAGCAAGTCATTATGAAATGTCAACAAAATGTTCTTTCATGCATCACTTAAGCCACGTATAAATCAATCCATACACTGAACTATATGCAACGAAATACTTAGTAACACAAACCTTTGAAAGAAAAGTTACGCGACACTAGAGTTCCACACTCATCTCTTCTTAGTCGCCTTATGGCATACAATTAACTTTTCTCAACAAAACTCGAGTGGGACCAAATGCCCAACATAACTTATAAACCTTTCACATAAGTAATTAAAGTATGCACCTTGTGAAATTATACTCACACGACTCAACATGCCGTAAAACAAAACTCCATGAACCTCAATGGACTCAACGACTCCAAGTCAATAAAACGGCGCTAAACATCATGCTTCCCAAAGCCAAATTGCTATAAGCAAAATCATAAATGAGACGCCAAAATCCCAAAAATTCCCTTCTCGGGTAATACCCCATAAACAACGTTGTTTAACAACTCACATTAAACAAATTCCCAAAATAACTTTACATAGATATTATGGAAGATAACTTTCCGCCCAAACTCTAACATATGTGGAGGAGATCCAATGTTAAAGTCACAAGCCGTAGTCATTGCCCAACCTCTTAAACATCATAAAAATATGATTATCATTATATCTGAAACCAATGTTGAACAATAATGAAATAAAGCAAAACAAATCCCGACGGAGTTTGCAACTCTCGCAATAAAATGGTTTCATGCACGTTCAAAACCATGATTTGAAATCTTGTGTGAGTGCTAATCATTTTCTCAAAATTCAAAACACAATCCATATAAGGATTGGAAACACAAGAAATAGTTGATGCAATTTATTTCTAAAATAACTTTGTGCATGACTTAGTCGGCATTCAACGTCTCAACTCATACTCTTCCAAATCTCTCCGGTCCACTATTGTCATCCGGATGCTTTCACCATCTTAAGATGTGTTGGGAATTACATCAATTAACCTTACGGTTTTTCCTCGAATCAAAATCGGCTCAATAAGCCTATGGTTCTAGTCCAACCATCAATCTTGACCCAAAACGGTCTACTTAAAGCAAATATCATGCTCATCGTCACTCCAAGTGACTAATACTAGAATCGTCCATCTATTCCAACGACTACTAGCTTAGAACCTCCCTCACTACCCCAACGATCATCACATGAAAGCAATTCAAGTATGCACATGTACTAGTGGGTTCACCATGACACTGGCCAAGTGTCACTATGAACGCACCGTACATGCTTATCCTTCCTACTCTCAACATGATTCTCGTTTCTTAAAGCTTCATCAACTTCAAAACATCCTATCTTAAAGTGCCTAAAGGTGAATTTCACTCTCATTTACTTAAACAAACGCTAGTTTGAGTCTAGGTATCCAAAATCAACACCTAAATCTCTCAAACTTATGCTCTGATACCAACTTTAAACACCCTAAAATTTGGAACGAGCAACTAAATAAAATTTCAATAAATTACCCAACAAGATAAAATCATTTATGCAATTCACTCCTTAATATACCTCGGAATTTAAAACATTATAATTCCCTAATAGAATAACTTAAACGGGTGTTACTTAACACAACACAAGTTGCTAATTCCAAGTACGTGCGGAAGACTTCACTACTCAAGTCACCTCTCGTGCACTCTACTAGCACTCGCCACCTCACAATGTAGCTAGAGCTACCCCAACCTGAGCCTGTTGCACATGCCGACAAATAAAAAGGGTTAGGCTTACGCCTAGTGAGTTCAAGCTTTTTATCATGACTATATAAAAACATAAATCAGGAATTAGTGGTTTTAGTCATGATTCAACAAGTCTTAAATGAAAGTTTGCGACAAAGGTTATCCTTTCCAAAGAGTTCTCAAAATAGACATAAATGACTCATTTTTCAACGCACCCAAATCCATGGGAATCCTCCCCAAAAGTGTAAAGCGTTTTCCAAAAATGAGTTACGAACCCCAACCCACTCAAATACGTGAATAAATCTAATTTAGGCAAAACCTTCAAATACGGTTGACAATACATACTCAACCCGTAAAATATGGAAACCATCCATTTAAATATAATCTTTCGTTGGAAACATAATACGAAGCAAAACTCACGCAACGTAAAATGTATTAAAATCCAAATACCAAAGAATAAAACTCCAGCAGTTAAAACGTCCAATAAGAATGTAACATAAATCCGTCCATCAATCATGGAAAACAATCCATATGCATGTAATATAACCTCAACAATGTGAATAGATAAATTACCCGAAATCAACACCCTTCGGTGACGGGGGAGACCCGATCTCATCGGATGTGGCAAACACATAAATTAAACCACGATTAAATAAATGTAGGTAAGCTTCTTGGATGTGGAAAACGGATGACATCAACCATACTAGGTCTTTAGTCAATCCTTGGCATCAATCATACTAGATCTTTAGCCCATCTTAGACATCAACCATACTAGGTCTTTAGTCCATCTCAGACATCAACCATACTAGGTCTTTAGTCCGTCTTCGGCATCAACCATACTAGGTCTTTAGCCCGTCTTGGACATCAATCATACTAGGTCTTTAGTCCAAGCCCTCAAGTTCAACCATACTAGGTCTTTACCTTGGAAAACCCACCATCCAAAACAAGCTTACTTAACTTAAAAATTCATACATGACCTCAAAAGAATAACTAATGCATTCAAATCATGTAAACTCCAAATATGATGCAATTCATGCAACTCAAACCCCAAGCCCACGTCGAGCTTATTAAAAATCGGGTGAATGCCCTCGAGACTCAACCGAGTCCAAAACCGAGCCGCCCTCTGCTCAAAAGATCTAATGATCATTTATCAATATCAATTCATGCAAATGAAATGCATCTAACTCACATCATGCAACACACGCTCCGAGGCATGATAATCTCACAACCCCTTCATTGCCACCTTCCCAATGAAGTCAAATCATATATGCATCTATATGTACACGTATATGCAACTCTTTTATTACTCGACAATGCATATAACTCACTAAGGTTCATTAGTCCCAAAGGTACTAAGAATAAATCATCAAACGGTCTTCACACATAAGACCAACACTTAAACCGGCATGTATTCGAATAAAATGCATATAAGCATATAACACATCCAAGACTCCATCTCGAGTCACTAAAACCGGCAAACACTCAAAAGACTCATTTGAGTATAAATCAAGCCTTTAAGGCCAAAATAAATGTTTGGTTAAATACGTGTCACTCACACGGTTACGTAAACCCAAATGCATCGTTACCCAAAATCTTTATCTTTTAATTCCTCAATAGGCCATCGGCCCCAAAATAAAGGTTTACAACTCTTAAAACATTCACATGGTCGGATTGACCAAAATCCCCAATTCACACGTTCACACTTTAAAATGTGCCACATCATAGTTATCACGTAATCACAAAACACTAAAAGTGTATTTTGACCAAATAACCTTCACTTATGCAATAAATTAACAAAACATCTTTCACTCGTGATTTATTCATCAATCACTCAAAATCCCCAAATGTGGGTGTTTTTACAAGATTTGTAAAGTTCAACGCTTTGATTAATCAAAACCCACTAATTAACTCAACAAGTGATAATTTCATATAAAGCACACAAATACTTTAAAAGAAACATTTTGGCATGTACAAAGTTTTTACAAAGCAACTTGAACTCACCTTGCTAGATTTAGGCTAAATCTAGATTTTTTCCCAAACGTAAGCTCCCTTGAAGAACTTGAATCCTCAAGCCCAAAACTTCCAAAAACCTAGATCCACAAGTTTCCAACCATAAATAATCATCCCCAAACACTTATATATGTTTCCCCTAACATAAAACATCCAAAAATCACCAAAACGCCCAAACCCTAACTTGTTAGATGAAGAAAAGTGAGAAGTTTACCTCAACCACCACCAAATACTCTTGGATCATTCATCATACTTCAAAACTCTTTCTAGATCCTTGAAGAGCTCTCAAAAACGAAACCGTAGCAACTTGAATCATCAAAATCGGAGTTGGGATGCAAAAGTTATGAAGGTTTGAAGTATGAGGCTGAAATTCGCGTCTTAATACACCAGACTATTCCCGCGGTTTGTCCCGCGACTTTGAAGTCGCGTGGAAAGCCGCGCGGCTCCCTGTTGGGTCGGTCGGTCGAATACTGTTTCGGCCGTAACTTATTCGTTATAGCTCTGTTTTCGCTCCGGAAAGAACCGTTGGACTCGTATTCGAATTCCCCATCCAACAAGACCATAAAATCTAGGATTTAACCCCAAAACTTATTTTTCATATTTTTCTTAAAGATCGGTTCCACACTGATTCGACATTGGACCTATCTGGAAATTACGGGTGTTACAAGATAAATTGGCGAAGCTATATATCGATGAAGTGGTGTCAAGACATGGTATACCGGTGTCTATAGTGTCGGATCGTGATAGTCGGTTTACCTCAAGATTTTGGCAATCACTACAAGAGGAATTGGGTACAAAAGTTAATCTAAGTACTGCTTATCACCCACAGACTGACGGCCAAAGTGAAAGAACCATACAAACTTTGGAAGACATGCTCATGTCTTGTGTACTGGATTTTGGAGGTAACTGGGATTCTCATTTGCCGTTAGTAGAATTTGCTTACAACAACAGTTACCATTCCAGTATTGGAAGAGCACCTTTCGAAGCATTGTATGGTAGGAAATGTAGAACTCCGGTGTGCTGGTTAGAAGCCGGAGAGAAACAGTTTGTTGGTCCAGAACTTGTGCAACAAACCGCGGACAAGGTAAAGGAAATTCGGAAGCATATGAAAGCGGCTCAAGATAGACAGAAAAGCTATGCCGATCCGAAAAGAAGACCAAAAGAATTTCAAGTTGGGGAGCGTGTAATGCTTAAAGTATCCCCATGGAAAGGTGTGATACGGTTTGGAAAGCGTGGGAAGTTGAGTCCTCGTTTTCTAGGACCTTTCACTATTACCAAAAGAGTTGGTCTTCAAGCGTATCAATTGGACCTTTCACCTGAGTTAGAAGGAATCCATAATACTTTTCATGTGTGTTATCTTCGGAAATGCTTAGCCGAAGAACAAGATGTGATCCCACTTACTGATGTAAGGGTGGATGAAGGGAGTCGATGTGTAGAAGAACCGGAAGCAATTTTGGAAAGGTCAGTTAAGAGGTTACGAAGTGGTAAAGAGGTGGTAATGTTAAAAGTTCAATGGAAGCATCATCGAGGTGCTAATGTGACCTTAGAGTCAGAGGAAGATATGAAAGTTAGATATCCTCATTTGTTTAGCTAGATTTGATTTCGGGGACGAAATTATTTTCAAGTTGGGGAGTATTGTAACATCTCGAATTTTCGTTGTATTATTTTGTAAATTACAAGTTTTAACTTGGGGTTAAGTTTGTATTTGTTTAAATTATTGGTTGAAGTGGATTTCCAATTTGAAGGTTTGTTGTGTCATTCCTTTAAAGTTAGGGGTGTATTTGGTATTTTGAGATATGACTCACTAAGTTGTAGTAGGAGGTGTCACACAATTAGTCTTAAGTGACTAATTGTGTGTGTGGGGTGGCCATTTCGGTATTGAGAGAGAGAGAGATAGAACCGAGAGATAGAGATAGAAAGATCGAGAAGAAGAGCAAGTGAAGCAAGGATTTTCAGCTGGGTTTTTGAGATTTATTGAAGAAACAAAGGTAATCCATCCTTACTTTCATGTTCATAAGTTGTTAGATAAGTTTAGAGATGGGTTTTTATGAAATATGGATGTTTTGGGAAATCTGAGAATATGAGTAGGTTCAGTTCATAACCTTAATCATATCTGCATATTATCAGAAAGATTCATGGTGTAAAAACTGCAAAATCTGGGTTTTAGGATGAACATAGTGGACTGAGATATGGATGAACATCATAGATATCGCAACCTTGAGTTGCGACATTCATGCATGTCGCAATAGACAGTTGCGACTTGGTAGTGAAGTCGCAATAGACAGTTGCGACTTGGTAGTGAAGTCGCAATAGAAGGTTGTGACTTGGTGTTGAAGTCGCAATAGAGGGTTGCGACTTGGTGACCATGGCGCAGTAGTTGATTGCGACTTGCACTGTGCATTGCGATAAGAGATTTTTATTTAGTTGGTTGTGACTTAAGACGAAGATTTTTAGATGATAAGGATTCTTAGTTTTAGAGAGTTCTATTCTGTAATTTAATATCAGTATATGGGTATATTGGATATTACAGTAAACTGTGGTGGTGAAGACAGAAGTTCCTACGTCTTTAAAAGAAATAAAAGAAGTGTGACTTCATACCAGGTGAGTTTATTCAACTCTCTTTAAAATTCAGCAATTAATATTGAAATAGATATGTATTATGTATGTCTGAGCATGTTAATAAAGGACTCGTCTTAATCAATAATGAGTCCAAATAGATGGTTAAAAGTTATGATATGTTGATCCCCGTGCTAAATGGCAATGAGGGGATAGTTAAGAAGTCGAGGTGTCAAAACTATAAATATTCCTTATAAATGTTTATATATGTAGAATATGTTTTGGAGACGAATATATTATATGTTATGCACATATAATAGTAAGAATAATAATACTTATGTATTGTGAGGCGATTGCTAGAAATAGGCATCCGGTCATAGTAGGGCACCTGGGTACGGTCTAATGGGAACCGAAATACTTGCCATTTGACCAAAGGATGTAATTTCTAGTGAATGAGCGTATCTTGAATCATCGTGAGGGCCCCGGTTGTGTATCGCGATATATTAATCCCATTGGGGTCAGTGATTCTGAGATGGTGAGGACGTGAAATGTGGAATAGGCAGATTTTGATTTGTAATTCCCATTTCGAATGGAAGATCGGAGATTTCCATTTTATAGGGAAGATCGGAGATTTCCCGTTGTGAAAGGAAGATTAGAGATAGGCATAAAGTAAATTGTAATCTCTACTTCCGGATTAAGAAATAGGCAGGTTTTGACTTGTAATTTCTTAAATAAGAGTAATAACTTTGAATCTGGGATGATTCATAGTAAACTCTTGATAGTGATATTATGGCTAGACGAATTAGTCATAAGTATGGGAGTGGGGTAGAATCCCAGTATTGAAAGGAGTTGTTGTACGGTAAGATGGGCGAGAACAGGTTTGTTATATCTGTTGGGATTTTAATTGTTTAACTTTAATTTGATTTGAATATTCTCACTAGGCGAAAGCCTAATGTTTCAAGTTGAATTTTCTTACCAGGTACAAGCTCCGGGAAGTAAGCGGGAAAGTGTGATGAGAATCTTTTGGAAAGACTTAAACTTAGAGATAACGGAGGATCTAACCGTTCTTTTGATACTTTTGGGACAAAGGATTAGATAGCTTAATTAATCTGATTGTGATGTATGATTAGATTAATAGGTTATTTAATTTAGTTGTGTTGTATATAAAACCTTTACATTTGATCCTCAGGTTATAGAAGTTTGAAGTTTTATGATCATAACTTGTGGAAATTTTTAAGGTTTAAATTGGCCCTGTTTTTAGGGTGTTACAATAATGGTTGGTAATCTGTTATTGCAGAGCACTATCCCAATCTCATCACCATGAAGATCAATCATGGAGGATTTTTTACAAACGGTCCAGGAAGGAAGTACATGAATGGTAAGGTAAGGTTCGTTGACTTAGTTGACTGTGACGAGTTAAGTGTACATGAAGTGAATACTATGATCACTGAGATGGGTTATACTTCTCCTCAACCAATGTTCTATCATTTCCTTACCCCTGATTGTGACCTAGATTTTGGACTTCAACCCTTAGGAAGTGACCAGGACATTATAAAATTGTTAAAGTATACTACTAAGTATAAGTTGATTGAGTTGTACATAGAGCATTGGACTACAACCTTAAACACTCACTTCAAATCACCAAGGGCTTCAAATGTTGTTATAGATGAAATGACAGGGGATGTATCACCACCACTTCGTAGGTGTAGAAATCAAGCAAGTGGTCCTAAATGCAAGAAAAAACTACTTCTTGGATGGTTTGAAACAGAGACAAATATGCTACATGGAGATGGTGAATCACAAACAGGGCATGACATGGGTGGTGAACCTCAAGCAGGGCATGGCATGGTGAACCTCAAACAGGGCATGACATGGGTGGTGAACCTCAAACAGGGCATGACATAGGTGGTGAACCTCAAACAGGGCATGACATGGGTGGTGAACCTCAAACAGGGCATGTTATGGGTGGTGAACCTCAAACATGGCCTGAGATGGGTTTTGAAAACCCATGGCCTGAGATGGGTGATGAAAACCCATGGCCTGAGTTGGGTAGTGAAAACACAAGGCCTGAGTTGGGTGGTGAAAACACAAGGCCTGTGATGGGTGAAGAAAACACAGGGCCTGAGTTGGGTGGTGAAAACACAGGGCCTGTGATGGGTGAAGAAAACACAAGGGGTCAGATTGGTTTGTTTGAGACATTGGCTAAGGATGATAGTGAGGATGATGACTACTTGGTAGATGATGAATATGGGATGGATGATGACTTTGATGTGGATATGATGGGCTACTACTCAACTGCGGACTTTGATGCAGATTGGAATGCAAACTTTCAGGACTTATATCCTGAATGCAACGTAGGAGATGATGTGGAGCCATTCCAGTTTGGCGACTATGACAGTGGAGAATCTTCTGATTTAGAGGCAGAAAGGAGAAAACAATTGCATGGTTTAAGAAGGAACTATGAAGCAGAGCATAGAAACAGAACTTGTAAAACAGGCTTTTATGTTGGACAAGAGTTTGGCAGTAAGAAAGAGATCAAGAAATTGGTTGCAGAGCATGCAGTTGAGACCAAAAGGGACATTGGCCTAATAAGAAATGATAACCAAAGAATAAGGGCCATTTGCAAAGGGAAGGTTGTGGACTCAAAAAAACCGATTGGTGGGCCTAGTCAAGAGTCAATAAAATCAAGAAAGTTAAATACAAGTGGTGGGCATGTTTGTCCTTGGACTCTATATGCATCCACAAGCAAGCAAGAAGAAACCTGGGTGGTTAAAACCTACATCGATGACCATAAATGTCTACAAACTAGAAAGGTAACACAATGTACAGCAACCTATCTGTAAAGCCCATGTCCCGGTACGGTTTTAATTATTGGTCTTCATCTATTTAAGGCGTTTATCGTTTCGATCTCGTAATAATAAGTCTCGTTAAAAAAATAATAATAATAATAATAAATAAAAACCTTGTTTGTAAACATTTTTGGTCCTTAGGGGTAAATTATAAGAATCCAAGATTAGGGGGTAAAAATTGGCATAGCCTTTTAGTAGAGGGACTAAAGGTGTAAAGTCTCAAATCAATTGCATGGGATCGGCCCATGGACCGACCCCTCCCCTATTCCTTTCGTTTTCTTTTTTTTGGTTCCTCTTGCCGTCGCAACAAACCACAAGAAAACCCTATTGTTTCTCTTTTTTTCTCCCTTGTGCCGTGAATAGACCTGGCAAAAAATGACACGACACGCTAACTCGACACGAACCCGACACGAATTAAACGGGTTTGGGTAATACATTTCAACCCGTTTAAGTAAACGGGTTGACACGACACGACACGAAAATTAAACGGGTAAGGTTAGGGTCAACCATTTCAACTCGAAAATGACCCGAGTAACCCGTTTATATATATAAGTTAAAAATTAAATATATGTTTAAGAAAAAATAATTATAATTTAATTATTTAATTATTATTATTATAATTATAATTATAATTAAAAGTAATTGGTTTATGGAAAAATAAAACAAATCAGTGGAACTAGTTTGGCTTCACTTATATACATGGTTCCAAGATTAATTTTGCTATAAAACTTCCGATGTGGGATACCTCAAGTGAACCAACCCATTTTTCTCATCAGATTTCATCCCACATCGCCCAAATTTCAAACCACAACTCTTACTCTCAACTATAAATACCCCTCATCCCTTCCACATTTTGAATTGCCATCCTCCTTTGTTTGAGTGAAACAATTGGCTTAAGCTGGTTTGCTTGCCGGTTGGCTTGAACTAAGTTAAAGGTTTGATTGGAGCACCCTTTTAAATTCGGTGTACCTTTAAGTTTATTTTGCGATTTTATTGTGTTTGTGCGAACGTAAATGAACACGAACATATCTTTTTTCTAACGAACATGAACAAGTCCTTGTTCGTGTTCGTTCGGTTCGTTTACAGCCCTATATATATTGAACAAAAATTCCTTCTTACGAAACGGGTTAATCGGGTTAACGGGTTTGCGGGTTTAATGGGTTAAGAGGTTAAACGGGTTAATCATGTCGGATTAGGCGGGTTAAATCAGGTCGTGTTCAGGTTGCGATATTCTGACCTGTTTATTAAACGTGTCGTGTTCGGGTTTGACACTCCCAACCCGTGAACCCGACACGACACGACCCGTTTGCCAGGTCTAGCCGTGAACCACCAACACCACCGAACCACTTTTTTTTCCCCTTCTTTTCTGCTGCCGCCGACCACCCAAGCAGCAACCGCCGCCGGTGTGTTCCTGCCGGCGAGAGAGAGAGAGGGAGAGGAAGAGAGCCGACGGGCGGGACGTGTCGGGAGTCGGGTTCTTGCGTTGGTTGCTGCTGCGTTTTGAGCGAGAGGTAAGCTTTCTCTCTTTTTCTTGTTCTTCCCTTCGTCATCGTCGGACCGCCGTGAGACCATCGCCGCCGTCGCAGCCGTGGCTGCCGACGGCATGGCGCCGCCGCCGTACACCACAGCCAGTGGTTGTCACGAGCCGATCGGTGGTTAGTCGTGCGTGGGTGTGGGTACGATCGAGTTTGTTTGATGGGATCGTTTCCACTAGCCTCATCGGTTTGTTTTGCCGAAACCTTTATTGCCGCCGCCGCCGCCGACCACCACTGCCGGAGGTGGCAGTGGGTGGTGCTCGGTGTTTTCCCAGCCTTCGTAAACCCTTGATAGCTAAACCGTAACCCGAGTCGCGAAAACATTAAACCGTTTAAAAACCGTCATTTTATGTAAAAATCACATTCTACCCCTGTTTTGCGTCGGCCATAACTTTTCCGTCGTAGCTCGGATTGAGGTAAAACCGGTGCCCACGGTTCACATTCTGTGTCGGGCACACTTTTCGTGTTTTAGCGGAAGTCTGGTTCGGCCTCTAGCTAGGTGCAAATTAGCTGTTTTGACAGCAGGTCCGGAATTGGCAGATTCGCGTCCTGATTTTAGAAAATTCATAATAAATTGTAGGAAAATCGTTAGAACGCGTACGATATGTCCCTGGAACCCTAATTCATGGAACTAACTGATTATGGAATAATAATTCTGGGTTGAGGATTTTAAGAGGGGTTAAACAGGTCCCGAACAGACCTGTAAATCTTAGAGTAAAAGCTGGATTTTTCGTGCGTAAGCTTATAGTTGTGACTTTGGGTTATGACTTCGTTTTGACGTTTGATATCACTTATTTAGGTGGAAAAAGGTGAGTTGGTGTGGGCCGACTCGTTTTGCTGTTGATGAAACACCCTAAAAACAGAGTCAATTTAAACCTTAAAATACCACAAGTTATGATCACAAACTTTCAAACTTATATAACCTGAGGATCCAAATGTAAGGTTTCTATATACAAACGACATTACTTAAATAACTTATTAATCTAATCATAACATAATAATCAGATTAATCCAGTTATCTAAACAACCGTCCCAAAACCATCAAAGAATATCTAGATCCTCCAGTATCTCTAAGTCTGAATCTTTCCAAAAGTTCTCTTCTCTCGTTCCCGCTATTTACCGGAGCTTGTACCTGGTAAGAAGATTCAACTTGAAACATTAGGCTTTCGCCTAGTGAGAATACTCAAATCAAATTAAAATTTAATAATTAAAACATGAACAGATAACTCAAACCTGTTCTCACCCATCTTACCGTACGACAGCTCTTTTCCAAATCGGGGAAATCTTACGACCCCTTCATTGCTACTTTCCCAATGAAGTCAAATCATTTGCAAGTACACGTAAATGCGACTCTTTTCATACTCCACAATGTATATAATATGCCCAGGTTCATTAGTTCTAAAGATACTAAGTAAAATATCAAACAGTCTTTACACCTAAGACCAACACTTAAACTGTCACTGGTTCAAATACAATGCAGTTAAGCATATAACACATCCAATACTCCATCTCGAGTCACTAAACTGACAAACATTCAAAAGACTCATTGAATATAAATCGGGCCTTTAAGGTCAAAACAAATGTTTGGTTAAACACGTGTCACTCACACGGTTACGTAAACCAAAAATGCCTCTTTACTTAAAACCTTTACCTTATTAATCCCTTAATTGGCCATCGACCCCAAAATAAAAGTTTATCACTCTCAAAACATTCACACTTCCCCAATTGTGTCGCACACACTAATATCCACTTTGCGTATACCCTCTGCATAACAGCATACCGGTATTGCTCACAGTTTTGTTCCTACCCGCACGGGCATACGCGGGACGCATCCAGACCGCACCCAGTGACAGACAAAAGGCCTCATACACCTTACACAATTCTCGCCTTCAAAGTCGAAACTTGACATCTCAATACTTCCTTAACCCTGAACCTAATTCTTCCTCCAGACATGTCGGTAACTGTATTACTAATCACCGAACAAGGGTACAGACCCTCGTATTATTGTTACTAAAGTTCACTTTCGACTCTCCCACTGTTCATCTCTCATTTGAATACAATTACCAAAGCCACAACCTTCTCCCAAGGTTTATCCAACACCTCTCCACTCTTGGAGTTCTTTCTCAGCTTATAGCGTAATACTCTATGACCTAGCGAGTTCATAACCTTCATGCATGACAATAATAATAAATAACTCAATCCACACTTTTCTCATTTAAATAAACAACATTCGAAACAACGTGAGCACACACGCCCCAATCATTTTCATAACTCCCATGTACTACACAACGATCTCAAAACCGTTTGTCTACAAATTTCCGTAAAACTCAATCTTTCTCAACCAAAAAAAAAATGTTGTTACAACAGTAATATCTTAAATGAAGATCTTTTCATACGACCAAAAGTTTAAAATTTACTGACACAGAGTAAACTAGTCGTTTCTCACACTCTTTTATATGACATCATCGACTCAATACCTTTGTTAGTTATAAAAAGTTTACTGATCAACACTTTCTTGACCTATTCGCTATCATACAACTTTTATGTAAAGTATGAAGTATTTTGCAAGTTGTTAAACTCCAAAATTTCGTTAGGCAGCGTAATTGAAATTGCCCCTTTTTCTTTAAATACGTACTTGCATATACTAACTCATCCTTGAATAAAATTGTTATTTACGCATTTGATTTGAAATCGAGAAAACTCATATAACACATACTAAAACATCATTCGCAAAAATTTACTCGCAATGAATGCTATTTACTCAAACCAGGTCAATCGCTTTACTTACATAACTTATCATTGAAACTTTACTTCCGACCCGAAATCGCCCTCTCGACCTTATAATATTTACTATATATGCATTCCATGGCCCCCATACTCAACCATGTCATACTACTTCTGTCTTAATCAATCATCTCATACTCTATCTCTGCACCTATCAAATCACCTATTAAAGGTTGTCTTGGCAGACTTTCATGAGTCCCACCCATTCCAGGTTGTCCTTCAAACCCCCAATCATATACTGCTCTGTCCTCTAAAGGACCTTGGTGACGAATTCATCATCACTTTACTATAACTTATAGAGATAACCACGAGAAATGGTTATGCACTTACATACATACAAAACGTACTTTACCGATCGTTAGTCACTGTAACAATTCAGAAATAGACATACTCGTGTAACAATATATTCATAATAACAGTAGCTAATTGAAATTGTGAACATATCATACAGGAGAATTCCCGTTATCATTGTCATAGCACTAATTTCACGTATTTCCGTTAACTCTAAGACTATCCCGTCTTAACACTTCTACCCATATCTCACATATCATAACCTACTACATCTCAGCTTAAGTCTAAGTATCTCATCAGCATACTTAGTTCACTTAAACTAGTGCTCTGATACCATACTGAAACACCCTAAAAACAGAGTCAATTTAAACCTTAAAATACCACAAGTTATGATCACAAACTTTTAAACTTATATAACCTGAGGATCCAAATGTAAGGTTTCTATATACAAACGACATTACTTAAATAACTTATTAATCTAATCATAACATAATAATCAGATTAATCCAGTTATCTAAACAACCGTCGCAAAACCATCAAAGAATATCTAGATCCTCCAGTATCTCTAAGTCTGAATCTTTCCAAAAGTTCTCTTCTCTCGTTCCCGCTATTTCCCGGAGCTTGTACCTGGTAAGAAGATTCAACTTGAAACATTAGGCTTTCGCCTAGTGAGAATACTCAAATCAAATTAAAATTTAATAATTAAAACATGAACAGATAACTCAAACCTGTTCTCACCCATCTTACCGTACGACAGCTCTTTTCCAAATCGGGGAATCTACCCCACTCCCATTCTTACGACTAACTCGTCTAATCGTAACAACAAAATATGAGTTAACTATGAATCATCCCAGATTCACAATCAATAATCACACACAAGAAATTACAAGTCAAAACCTGCCTATTTCTTAATCAGGAAGTAGAGATTACAAATTACTTTATGCCTATCTCTAATCTTCCTCTCATCACAGGGAAATCTCCGATCTTCCCAAAAACAATGAAAATCTCTGATCTTCCATAAATCGAAATGGGAATTACAAATCAAAATCTGCCTATTCCACATTCCACCTCAGAATCAATGGTCCCCATGGGATTATAATATCGCGATACTCAAATCGAGACACATGATTCAAGGTACACCCAATTACTAAAATTACACCCCTTTGGTCTATGGCGAGTAATCGGTTCCCATCATACCGTACCCAAGTGCCCTCGGTGACCGGATGCCTATTTTAGTAAAAGCACATAATCACATAATACAATATATGTAATAATCGATACTACTATATGCGTCCCGCATACAGTATATCATTTCTCCGAACATATTCTATATATATAAAAATAAAGAATATTAATAACTCCTCATCTCAATCTCTTTACTATTCCTTCTCTTTAACTTAGCACAAAAGTTAATATCTCAATTATTAATCTATATTTTGTACTCATAAGTAGATCTTAATAAATTTATCTCAATGAAGCTTCAAATCGTATTCAGAATTCATAATCATATCACAGATTGCATATAGCAAATAATCATGCTTGGCATACAAGAATAATGATAATTACTAGTTCATCATATTTCAATCTCTTAACTATACCCTCATTGCAACCTAGCTCGGGAGTTAATATATATATCATTTGTTAATCTTCATTTTTGGACTCATAGTTGGATCTTTATGATTTATCTCGATAAAGCTTCAATTCATATTTAGAGTTAATAATCATATAACATATTGCATATAGCAAATAATCATACTCATTATAAGGAATATTAATAATTCCGGTTCATTAACTTCTTAGATAACTCATCTTAGAAATTTTTAGCACGGAAATCAACATAGCACAACTTTTAATCGCCCTCTTGGCTTATCTCGGATTTAATCAAGTCCATATAAAACATATTCATGCATACATATAAAACATCTAATTCAATATTAATCACTGAATTTTAAAGAGAGTTGAATAAACTCACCTGATATGAAATCACGCTTCCTTTAATCCTTTTTAAACTCGAAGGGACTCCTTTCTTCACTACCACAGCTTACTGTATTATTCAATTTACATATACTGATATTAATTTTCAAAACAGAACCCTCTACAACTGAGAATCCTTAATTTCTAAAAATTACATCTCAAGTCTCAATCAACTGAAGTCGCAGTCGCCTATTACGATTCCAGATCCAAATCGCAACCAACTGTTGCGATCTCAACTCTAAATCGCAACTCACCATTGCGATTCCACCCCAAGTTGCAGTCCACTGTTGCGACTCCAACTCCAAGTCGTAACGGTCTACTGCGACTCCACTACCAAGTCGCAACTGCCCATTGCGACAATCATGAATGTCACAACTCAAGGTTGCGACTTCGATGATATTCATCCAAGTCTCAGTCCACTAAATTCATTCAAAACCCAGATTTTTTTGTACTTTTAATCTATGTTTGTTTCTGATACTGCGCAGATATGTTTAAGGTTATAAACTAAACCTGTTCATGTATACAAATTTCCCAAAACATTTAATTATCATAAAAACCCATTTCTAAACTTATCTCACAATCATAAACATAAAAGTTAAGAGTAGTTTACCTTGGATTTCCTCAATTACTTCCAAATTCCTACTGAAAATCTTGTTTCTCCTTGCTGTTTCTTCTTCTCAATTCCTTTCTCTCTCTCTCTTGGCTTTTTCTTTCTCTCAAAACCGTAAGACACAATAATCACACACTCACACTTAGTCTTTAGTTAGTAGATTAATGCCACCTCCACCTTTAAATGCATGAGTCATAATGCATCTTACCAAACAAACCCCCAACTTTAAGAGAATGACACTTCAAACCCTTAAACTTTAAAGGAATAACATAACACACTTCATACATAAATAGAACTCATAATAATAACCCTTAACTTAATATTCTCAAAATCTTTAAACTTTCAACATTTGTATTTCAACCTTAATTGAATTATAATACTCTATATAATTCAAGGTCACTCCAAATACAAATACATTCTAAATCTTATTAAAATAATAATATCAAAATTTAGGATGTTACAATACTCCCCAACTTGAAAATGATTTCGTCCCCGAAATCAAAGCTAGGTAAACAAACGAGGATATCTATCCCTCATACTCTCTTCTGACTCTAAAGTCACGTTAGCACTTCGATGGTGTTTCCACTGAACTTTTAACATAGCTACTTCTTTACCACTACGTAACTTCCTAACCGATCTTTCCAAAATTACCTCTGGTTCTTCTACACCGCAACTCTTTTCATCAACTCTCACATCAATGAGTACAATCACATCTTTCCTCTTTAACCAAAATAGTTCCGAAGATAACATACTTGGAAGGTATTATGAACCCCTTCCAATTCTGGCGGAAGATCCAAATGATATACTTGTAACCAATCTTCTTAGAGTAATTGTTATCATCAATCCATGTTTGACTACTTCTTAGTCTAGCATACCGTTATCATTTCTTTCTTGTTTACACGGAGTATCCACCACACAACTACAGTTCAAAAGGACAGTTTTTTTTTCTAAAAACGTCAGTTAAGATCTCTAGCCAAATCCTCGTAACATCGAGAACTGCATTCGATGTATTTCTTTTACATCCACTGAATAATCCAACACTATAGCTTAACGGTTACAGTATTCTCGTCACCTAAAACCAATGGGATTGAGAAGAACAAGAGTCTTCCTTTCACCGCATCATCATCACAACTCACTCTTCAGGTCTCAAAATAACATTAACATGTACTACCTGAAATTCTCATGTACACTGTAAATTAAGCATATATGTTACTATTAAATACTTCAACAACCACGGCAGTCCATTATTACTTCCATGACTTACACATTTCTTCGATATAGAATGCTATTACTTCCTCACATCACTATCTCATCGTACAACCACAATACAGCCAGGCACCAAAGTTTTGAACATCAGAAGTGATAACTCTTATTGAAATGGAAATGTGATTACATTCTTAAGTCCAATCTTTCTATCCTTGTTTCCCCATGTTAGTATGGAATACTATTTTTCAAGTATTATCTGTCTCTTTCTCCCAACTTTCCACATACCGAAAGTATTTTCTCCTTACAAAACATAATTAAACAATTTCACCAAAATCTCTAACTTAAAACATTCAACCAAGTTATCTTTAAACGACATTACCGTTCGAAGTTATTACCATTCTTAGATCTTCAACTAATAATTTCTCGTACATTTCTTTCACACATAAGGAGCAACTTATATTCCTTAACAATCTTGCCTTCGCTACCCCACATTGACCTACATACTCATCATCTTTATTAAACTTCCAGTGATTCAAAATACAACTTAATTGGCAACTCATACCAGATGACACATGTATTTTGGCAATTAATGCCACTACTCGTTCATACATTCTCCACCCATAACATTTACCACCGACCATGACTCTCATAGTCATTCGTACATAATTTAATTTTATAATCCTGTTTTCTCGTCCAAATACCCAAGTCTATATCACTAAATATCTCCTCCCCAACTTTAGTTGAACTACCACTCACAATTTTCAAATAAATCTTGAACTTATTCGTTCTTACTAGCTCTTTGTGATTCCAATATGTTGCATAGACAGGGTACAATTCCTCACAGATCAACACAATCTATACACCCCCTTTGTTCATTTCTAGTATTTTATATTTTATAAATCTTCCACATCGTAAGTAAACACTTACCTAAAAGCAACAATCCTTCACTGTTTTAACAATCCCACAAGGTGATCCGTCAACTTTTAAGCTTCTGATTTCAACTTAACATTCATACACGATCCCAAAAGGATAACCAATGCATTCACGTTATATACACTTAAATTTTCAATACCGATTATGCAAGTTCAACCCCAAGCCTACGCCAAGTTTATCAAATCGGGTCAAAGTTCTTAAGACTTAACTGAATCCAAAACCGAGTCATCTACTCAAAGGATCTAAAGATTATTTATCAATATCAACTCACGCAAATAAATACATCTAACTCACATTATGCAACATGCGCTCCGAGGCGTGATAATCTTACGACCCCTTCATTGCTACTTTCCCAATGAAGTCAAATCATTTGCAAGTACACGTAAATGCGACTCTTTTCATACTCCACAATGTATATAATATGCCCAGGTTCATTAGTTCTAAAGATACTAAGTAAAATATCAAACAGTCTTTACACCTAAGACCAACACTTAAACTGTCACTGGTTCAAATACAATGCAGTTAAGCATATAACACATCCAATACTCCATCTCGAGTCAATAAACTGACAAACATTCAAAAGACTCATTGAATATAAATCAGGCCTTTAAGGTCAAAACAAATGTTTGGTTAAACACGTGTCACTCACACGGTTACGTAAACCAAAAATGCCTCTTTACTTAAAACCTTTACCTTATTAATCCCTTAATTGGCCATCGACCCCAAAATAAAAGTTTATCACTCTCAAAACATTCACACTTCCCCAATTATGTCGCACACACTAATATCCACTTTGCGTATACCCTCTGCATAACAGCATACCGGTATCGCTCACAGTTTTGTTCCTACCCGCACGGGCATACGCGAGACGCATCCAGACCGCACCCAGTGACAGACAAAAGGCCTCATACACCTTACACAACTCTCGCCTTCAAAGTCGAAACTTGACATCTCAATACTTCCTTAACCCTGAACCTAATTCTTCCTCCAGACATGTCGGCAACTGTATTACTAATCACCGAACAAGGGTACAGACCCTCGTATTATTGTTACTAAAGTTCACTTTCGACTCTCCCACTGTTCATCTCTCATTTGAATACAATTACCAAAGCCACAACCTTCTCCCAAGGTTTATCCAACACCTCTCCACTCTTGGAGTTCTTTCTCAGCTTATAGCGTAATACTCTATGACCTAGCGAGTTCATAACCTTCATGCATGACAATAATAATAAATAACTCAATCCACACTTTTCTCATTTAAATAAACAACATTCGAAACAACGTGAGCACACACGCCCCAATCATTTTCATAACTCCCATGTACTACACAACGATCTCAAAACCGTTTGTCTACAAATTTCCGTAAAACTCAATCTTTCTCAACCAAAAAAAATGTTGTTACAACAGTAATATCTTAAATGAAGATCTTTTCATACGACCAAAAGTTTAAAATTTACTGACACAGAGTAAACTAGTCGTTTCTCACACTCTTTTATATGACATCATCGACTCAATACCTTTGTTGGTTATAAAAAGTTTACTGATCAACACTTTCTTGACCTATTCGCTATCATACAACTTTTATGTAAAGTATGAAGTATTTTGCAAGTTGTTAAACTCCAAAATTTCGTTAGGCAGCGTAATTGAAATTGCCCCTTTTTCTTTAAATACGTACTTGCATATACTAACTCATCCTTGAATAAAATTGTTATTTACGCATTTGATTTGAAATCGAGAAAACTCATATAACACATACTAAAACATCATTCGCAAAAATTTACTCGCAATGAATGCTATTTACTCAAACCAGGTCAATCGCTTTACTTACATAACTTATCATTGAAACTTTACTTCCGACCCGAAATCGCCCTCTCGACCTTATAATATTTACTATATATGCATTCCATGGCCCCCATACTCAACCATGTCATACTACTTCTGTCTTAATCAATCATCTCATACTCTATCTCTGCACCTATCAAATCACCTATTAAAGGTTGTCTTGGCAGACTTTCATGAGTCCCACCCATTCCAGGTTGTCCTTCAAACCCCCAATCATATACTGCTCTGTCCTCTAAAGGACCTTGGTGACGAATTCATCATCACTTTACTATAACTTATAGAGATAACCACGAGAAATGGTTATGCACTTACATACATACAAAACGTACTTTACCGATCGTTAGTCACTGTAACAATTCAGAAATAGACATACTCGTGTAACAATATATTCATAATAACAGTAGCTAATTGAAATTGTGAACATATCATACAGGAGAATTCCCGTTATCATTGTCATAGCACTAATTTCACGTATTTCCGTTAACTCTAAGACTATCCCGTCTTAACACTTCTACCCATATCTCACATATCATAACCTACTACATCTCAGCTTAAGTCTAAGTATCTCATCAGCATACTTAGTTCACTTAAACTAGTGCTCTGATACCATACTGAAACACCCTAAAAACAGAGTCAATTTAAACCTTAAAATACCACAAGTTATGATCACAAACTTTTAAACTTATATAACCTGAGGATCCAAATGTAAGGTTTCTATATACAAACGACATTACTTAAATAACTTATTAATCTAATCATAACATAATAATCAGATTAATCCAGTTATCTAAACAACCGTCGCAAAACCATCAAAGAATATCTAGATCCTCCAGTATCTCTAAGTCTGAATCTTTCCAAAAGTTCTCTTCTCTCGTTCCCGCTATTTCCCGGAGCTTGTACCTGGTAAGAAGATTCAACTTGAAACATTAGGCTTTCGCCTAGTGAGAATACTCAAATCAAATTAAAATTTAATAATTAAAACATGAACAGATAACTCAAACCTGTTCTCACCCATCTTACCGTACGACAGCTCTTTTCCAAATCGGGGAATCTACCCCACTCCCATTCTTACGACTAACTCGTCTAATCGTAACAACAAAATATGAGTTAACTATGAATCATCCCAGATTCACAATCAATAATCACACACAAGAAATTACAAGTCAAAACCTGCCTATTTCTTAATCAGGAAGTAGAGATTACAAATTACTTTATGCCTATCTCTAATCTTCCTCTCATCACAGGGAAATCTCCGATCTTCCCAAAAACAATGAAAATCTCTGATCTTCCATAAATCGAAATGGGAATTACAAATCAAAATCTGCCTATTCCACATTCCACCTCAGAATCAATGGTCCCCATGGGATTATAATATCGCGATACTCAAATCGAGACACATGATTCAAGGTACACCCAATTACTAAAATTACACCCCTTTGGTCTATGGCGAGTAATCGGTTCCCATCATACCGTACCCAAGTGCCCTCGGTGACCGGATGCCTATTTTAGTAAAAGCACATAATCACATAATACAATATATGTAATAATCGATACTACTATATGCGTCCCGCATACAGTATATCATTTCTCCGAACATATTCTATATATATAAAAATAAATAATATTAATAACTCCTCATCTCAATCTCTTTACTATTCCTTCTCTTTAACTTAGCACAAAAGTTAATATCTCAATTATTAATCTATATTTTGTACTCATAAGTAGATCTTAATAAATTTATCTCAATGAAGCTTCAAATCGTATTCAGAATTCATAATCATATCACAGATTGCATATAGCAAATAATCATGCTTGGCATACAAGAATAATGATAATTACTAGTTCATCATATTTCAATCTCTTAACTATCCCCTCATTGCAACCTAGCTCGGGAGTTAATATATATATCATTTGTTAATATATATATCATTTGTTAATCTTCATTTTTGGACTCATAGTTGGATCTTTATGATTTATCTCGATAAAGCTTCAATTCATATTTAGAGTTAATAATCATATAACATATTGCATATAGCAAATAATCATACTCATTATAAGGAATATTAATAATTCCGGTTCATTAACTTCTTAGATAACTCATCTTAGAAATTTTTAGCACGAAAATCAACATAGCACAACTTTTAATCGCCCTCTTGGCTTATCTCGGATTTAATCAAGTCCATATAAAACATATTCATGCATACATATAAAACATCTAATTCAATATTAATCACTGAATTTTAAAGAGAGTTGAATAAACTCACCTGATATGAAATCACGCTTCCTTTAATCCTTTTTAAACTCGAAGGGACTCCTTTCTTCACTACCACAGCTTACTGTATTATTCAATTTACATATACTGATATTAATTTTCAAAACAGAACCCTCTACAACTGAGAATCCTTAATTTCTAAAAATTACATCTCAAGTCTCAATCAACTGAAGTCGCAGTCGCCTATTACGATTCCAGATCCAAATCGCAACCAACTGTTGCGATCTCAACTCTAAATCGCAACTCACCATTGCGATTCCACCCCAAGTTGCAGTCCACTGTTGCGACTCCAACTCCAAGTCGCAACGGTCTACTGCGACTCCACTACCAAGTTGCAACTGCCCATTGCGACAATCATGAATGTCGCAACTCAAGGTTGCGACTTCGATGATATTCATCCAAGTCTCAGTCCACTAAATTCATTCAAAACCCAGATTTTTTTGTACTTTTAATCTATGTTTGTTTCTGATACTGCGCAGATATGTTTAAGGTTATAAACTAAACCTGTTCATGTATACAAATTTCCCAAAACATTTAATTATCATAAAAACCCATTTCTAAACTTATCTCACAATCATAAACATAAAAGTTAAGAGTAGTTTACCTTGGATTTCCTCAATTACTTCCAAATTCCTACTGAAAATCTTGTTTCTCCTTGCTGTTTCTTCTTCTCAATTCCTTTCTCTCTCTCTCTCGGCTTTTTCTTTCTCTCAAAACCGTAAGACACAATAATCACACACTCACACTTAGTCTTTAGTTAGTAGATTAATGCCACCTCCACCTTTAAATGCATGAGTCATAATGCATCTTACCAAACAAACCCCCAACTTTAAGAGAATGACACTTCAAACCCTTAAACTTTAAAGGAATAACATAACACACTTCATACATAAATAGAACTCATAATAATAACCCTTAAGTTAATATTCTCAAAATCTTTAAACTTTCAACATTTGTATTTCAACCTTAATTGAATTATAATACTCTATATAATTCAAGGTCACTCCAAATACAAATACATTCTAAATCTTATTAAAATAATAATATCAAAATTTAGGATGTTACAGTTGAGGACATCTACTTTGCGTTGAGGTGAGTTCTCTCACTGTGTAGATAGGAATTGTATGCATGTTATGGTAGTTTGTATGTACTATAGTACTTGTGGTGTGAACTAGTTGTTTGTGGTGCGTAATATTTGCTTGGGTTAAATGCTTAGTATAAATGTGTGTTACATTAAAACTCGGTGGGACCGAGGACTCGGTGGGACCGAGGAAGTGGATAGAAACGTTGTGGGAACTCGGTGGGACGAGTGTGTTACATTACATCTCGGTGGGACCGAGGAAGTGGATAGAAATGTTGTTGGAACTCGGTGGGACGAGTGTGTTACATTACAACTCGGTGGGACCGAGGAAGTGGATAGAAATGTTGTGGGAACTCGGTGGGACGAGTGTGTTACATTACAACTCGGTGGGACCGAGGAAGTGGATGGAAATGTTGTGTGAACTCGGTGGGACCGGGAACTCGGTGGGACCGAGGAGCTGGGTACATAATTACTTGTATGTGTTTACTTGCATTATGTAATTGTGGTGTTGTTGCTCATGTGCGTATAGGAGTGATGTGTATATAATTTCTACCTACGCATGTGATGGAGTTCACTAAGCTTTGTGCTTACCCTTTTCCTATAAATGTGGTTTCAGGCGCTAGCGGCTCCAAGGCGTGACGGGTACACACTGGCGCGCGTGAAGAGTTTTTATAATCATGAGTTCAGAGTTATTATTAAACGATTTAATTTCCGCTGTTTATTATTATTGAGAATATTTATTATTGAATTTGCAAACGCAACGGTGTTGGATATTTAATAAGGTTTTATTTATTAAAATGCCTATTTTTAAAAATTAAAATTTATTGTAATTTTTGGGACGTTACACTATCTCTCTGAGCAAGTTGAGGACACAATTATTCCTAACCCTAATATACCACTTAATGCCCTATAGGATCAACTTCAAAGGAAGTTGGATGTTCATGTTTCAAGGCAGAAGGCATTCAGGGCAAAGACAATGGCAACACACAGGGTAAGGGGTAATTACAGTCTACAATATTCATGGTTGAGAGACTACTGTCTTGAGTTGCAGAGGACCAATAGTGATACAACTATTAAGTTGGATCTAGAGGTTGAGCAAAATAAGGCAAGTGATACTAGACAATTCAGGAGAATATACATCTGTTTAGGTCCACTTAAGAAGGGATTCAAAGCATGTGACAGAGATTTGTTAGGCCTGGATGGAGCTTTTATGAAAGGGCCATTTCTAGGACAGATACTAACTGCAGCGGGGGTTGATCCCAATCATGGAATCTACCCAGTTGCGTATGCAATAGTAGAGTCTGAATGTACTGATTCTTGGATGTGGTTTTTGGAATATTTGGGTGATGACTTAGGCTTGGAGAGGAACTCAAATTTCACATTTATGACTGACACGCAGAAGGTAAACCTCTATTCTATTTTCAGATTTATTACCTAAAGACATGTTATGTATGTTATTAACTCACATATGCAATTAACATTGACCACATGGACTTTTACCAGCACTTTCCAGGGTATTTCCATGTGCAGAGCATAGGTATTGCTTGAGGCACATTCATGATAATATGAAGAAGACCTGAAGAGGCAAAGCATACAAAGATATTTTGTGGAAATGTGCAACATCAACCACTATACCACAGTTTCAAAGCTGTATGTCTGAGTTGGGAACTTTCAAACCAGAAGCATACAAATGGTTGAACGAAATTCCACCCCAATGTTGGTCAAGATCTCATTTTACAGGTACAATTTATTCTTACATGTAGGTATGATCTCACTTTGGTTATGTCAAATCACATTGTAATGTGTTATTTGTCTCTATTCAATTTTACAGGCAGATCCCATTGTGATGTGTTATTAAATAACATGTGTGAGGTTTTTAATAGACAATTGATTGATGGAAGGGACAAACCCATCATACAGGCACTAGAGTATATAAGGCAGTACCTATTAAAGAGAATTGTTAATGTTAACAAGGTGATTGGCAAATGTGATGGACCTCTTACTCCTACAACAACTAAACTGTTGAACTCTGTCAAGTGTGAGGCATCCCAATACACAGTGCTATCAAATGGAGGTCACAAGTATGAGGTTAGTGGACCATGAGGGGATCAACGTGTAGTTGATTTAAGAGAGAAGGAATGTGCTTGTAGAAAGTGGCAACTCACTGGCATACCATGTAAGCATGCAGTAGCTGCAATATGGTACATGGAACAAGTACCAGAAGATTGGGTTCACACAAGTTACAAACTTGATACATGGAAGGTTGTTTATGAGTTCAAAGTTGAACCTGTGAATGGAAGGGAACTATGGCCTAAATCTTCAAGTACCATTACAATTACTCCACCAAAGCATCACACACAAGTAGGAAGGCCAAAAAAGAAGAGAAGGAAAAATGCTGAAGAGTTGAGCCAACCTATTGTCAGGGGATCAAAGTTATGTAGGCGTGGAACGACAGTAACTTGTGCCAAATGCAACAAGAAAGGACACAACTCAAGGAGCTGTAAAGGGCAGGAGGACACAACTCAAGGACGTGCATAGTTGTGCTTGGATGTTTTTGTTAATATGTTATGTTTGAAACTTGGTTATGGTTGGTTATGGTTTGTTATTTTGTGTTAGTTGGCTACTTTCCCACTGTTGGTTTTTTGTTATGTATGTATCCAACAGAATGACAATGTTCCCACTTTTGTTTTCATGGTGATGAATGGGATGAATATATTTATGGTGAAAGTTTTGGTTTATGACAGATTTAAGTTTGTAGACAACTATGTAGACAATGTATAAAATTTGTAGGCAATGTAGAAAATAGACAGATTACAGAATTGATCAATTCCAACCATTTTCATTACATATTCATGAATGATACAAAAACATAGAGGTTCTAACCATTTTCAATACATATTCATGAATCATACAAAACACATACAGGTTCCAACCATTTTCCAGAGACAAAAGCTTACATTTTCACTACTACTAAACATTGGGTCAATAAAGAACCCAAATTGTTACAAACAACAACCAACTGATGCACAACAACAATTTCAACTTAAAAGCTTCCAACTCCTTTGCTTTCATCCTTGCTTCAAATTTGTGTTTGGACCGCAACAAACCAGGAATCACTTCAGTAGATCGCTTACACATTTCTGGGTCTAACCACTCAATGAAGCCACAACTTGAAACCTGTAAAACAACATTGGGCCTTTCAATGACCGAATATGAGGAGAAGTTAGGGAAAAAATCACTTACTTGTCTTGAACAGCAGTAAAATCTACAACCTGGGTTTCTGTTGGTCCATGAAGTTCGTATATCTCCAGTCGCTCCACAATTGCATATTACCACCATTGCAATCGATCTTGGTGAGAACGATGATGAAACAGGGTGTTTGGTGAGGACGATGATGAATACGATCTTTTGGAGAGAGTAACGCGTTTAATGTATTAAAAGGGGGAGGGAAACATGAAATGACGACTTTACCCTCGTTAAAATGGGGGTTAACGGAGGATGGAGTAACGGAGTTAGCGCTAGGGACCAAAATTTCACGAAAATAAGAACTACAAGTCCTCTGCTGGAATAAAAAATTTCTAGGGACCATTTTCGTTACATTTTTAAGACAACAGGGACCAAATCCATAATTTACTCTTATAGGGGGTGTTTGGAAGTGCTTATATTTTTAACTTATGCTTATTTGCTTATGTGGTGAGGAAAAACAGTTTTTAAAAAGTGTTTGTTAAAAATTGAGGGTAAAAAGGTAATTTGGATAGATAAGAAAATAAGGAGAAGTAAATAAGTAGGTATGGAATGACTTATCAAAAACAACTTATTTGTGGTGAGGAGAAGCAAATAAGCACTTTTGATTTTTTTCTATTCAAACACTTCAAATAACTTATTTGCGGTGGAAAGAAGCTATAAGCAAATAACTAAAAAATATAAGCACTCCCAATTCCCAAACACCTTGATAGTTTTAACATTGTTTACATAAATTAGATGCGGTCTTTGTTCAATATGGGAAGTCAAAGGTCGGATGGCGTAGAATCTTAAAAACTTCCAAATGGCAGCACCCCATTTCCAACAAATACCAAAAAAATCTTTGAATGTTTTATTATTATTATTATTTATTATTTATTATTTATTATATCAATTTCATATACAAATAGGTTTCTTTTTTTCTGTGGCTTTCGGCTAACCATTTTCATTATCCTCTCTAGATAATAATCTGTTCCTCACCATTTTTCATTTCAATCCAACCTCTTCATATAAACCCTAGTTTCATCTTCTTCATATCAATCCTTTGCTTAATCATATCGATTTCAATTTTCATTTTGATTCTTCTCTGCTACTCATGCTTAGCTCGATTCAATGAGACTTCTCTCAGGTTCCGATGCTTCTCGTTAGCTATGGCTTCTGCTCCATTTTTGTCAGGTACTTACTTATCTCTTACTTTTAGTTTTACTGTTTCAGGAGTTTAATTGCGTTTGCGGTTTGTTCAGTTGAATTTTGATTGTGAATTTTGACAGTGTCTGTAGAATGTGTGAATTTATCTAAGTATCCAAAAGGGGATGGAAGTGGAAGATATGATTGTAGTCCGATTTCGTGTGCGTGGAAGGCTCCTAGGGCGTTGACTGGTTTACTAGCTAGTACTGCTCATTCATCCCCCTTGCATCATGGACAGAGTGAAAGAAAGATTCGCCATGTTAATGTAATTATGTAACACTTACTTTTCATATACATGAAATTATTGTTTTTTTCCTTTTCTATATCATGATTTTGCAGTGCGTTTCATGTCAATTTTGTAGACAGTTGTGTTTTGATTCTAACTTTTAGCTGTGAAGCAGTTATTTGTTGAATATAATGCTATTTGCATCAATGTTCTAGAGACTAGACAGTTGTGATTACAGCTCCTACTTGCTGCTAAACACTTCCTTCCTGGATATTGGGGATTAAGTAGAACAGAAATCCTTAAAACTGATTTCCTGAACATAAACTAGGGGTAATGTGTTCTGCTTGTGTGAACCTTAGTGCAGTTATATATTCATGTAAAGAGAAATAAAAACTTCGTTGCAATTGGTTCATGTATATGCATGTTAAATCATGTGAAAAGCTCTTAATATTGTTAGGCTGATCGAAAATGGGAGGGCTACATTGTGTAGTTGAAGAGCAGTTCAGGTCTTCAGGATCAAGTTCAAGACAGACATATTTGTTTCTTCTGATCTCATATATATTGTAATTGCAACCTAGCCACAAGAAGAGAATCTGTTGATAACAAATAAGTTCTTAATAGTTCATCTACAAACATTGTTGAATGATGAATTATTAGGAGATTTTGATAGTAGAAGCTGAAGTGCATGGGCCTAGGTCCTAGAGGATCTAAACTGTTTTATCGTCTCTAGCTTTTCTTTGATGTATACACAGCAACCAACTCCATACATTGATGGAAATCAACAGATTTAATCGTAATATACCAAGTTGATGAGGTTGATATGATTTGTAGTGTTCCCAGTTTTGGGGCTTTTGAGTCGGATGATAGGATTTTAGTTTAACCATCTGATCTTAAGAGGATGATTCAGAAGTTCCACTGTTCCAATTGGCAATAAACACTTTCACAAATAAAAGGTGTTTCTCTGTACTTTTTTTGCACATGATGGATTACTTGGCTTGCATTGGACATTAATGAGTAACCATCGAAGTAAAGGGTATTCTGGCTTCAACTTGTCTCTATATTTTATAAATGCAAGATTCAAATTCTTTTTCTGTGTTTTAATGCTGATGGTGGTCTATCAACTTGATATATGCGCCAGAGATGTGAAGCTGCTAGCATGGGGGCCTGGATATCTTTCGCTTTGGATCATTTACCTCCAAGAAGACTTGAAAGGTCAAGTTTGCCCCATCTTGCCTGTAGGAAATGGGTAGTGGGTTGTTCTTCATCTCTTCCTTCAGGATATGATGATGCTTCTCCTGAAGATTTGTGGGAGGTATGTGGACTTGTTGTCTTTGGAAATACATTTAGATGCTAAATGGGATAAGATGTGTGATACTGTAAACAGTACCATGAGATAAAGATTATGTTATAATTTTGAGCTGTTAAATAAGGGCTACTAATCCCATGTTGTTTTGATTACCTCAGGATCTTAAGCCTGCTATTGCATACCTTACATCTGATGAGTTAAAATTAGTGCGTAGTGCTCTAAATGTAAGTTTTTACAGTCCTAATCTATGATTATTGTTTATCAATGGAGTGATTAGCATTTTATATCATTGTACTGGACATTTCATTTTCAGGCAACCAATGTATTTGAAAAAAAATCAAAATTCAATTCTAATTTCTGTTGGTGATGGTAATTTTTTTATTGTGTAGCTGGCCTTTGAGGCACACGATGGGCAAAAACGACGAAGTGGAGAACCGTTTATCATTCATCCTGTTGAAGTTGCGAAAATTCTGGGTGAACTTGTGAGTTACACAATATTATAAATTATTCTTATGAAATACCTGGTTAGATATTGGGGACATTTTTAATTATATTGAATTCTTATACTTCATTTACTTCTGAATAATGGTGTAATCGAGATGACTTAACTGACCAGTAGTCATTTTATTAGGAATTGGACTGGGAGTCGATTGCTGCTGGTTTATTACATGACACCGTTGAAGATACAAACCTTGTTACTTTTGAAAAAATCGAGAAGGAATTTGGTGCAACTGTCCGTCACATTGTTGAAGGAGAAACTAAGGTGTTATTTTTTTTAAATTTTGCTTAATACTACATTTATGCTTATTTCATTTTTTGTTGCTAGATATTTCGTGTCAACTTTGATTCATGCCTCTGATTCAGGTGTCAAAACTGGGAAAGCTGAAGTACAAAAACGAAAGTCACTCGGTACAAGAAGTGAAAGCACATGATCTTCGACAAATGTTTCTAGCCATGACTGAGGAGGTAACATATTATTAACTGATTATCCAAGTTCTTAATTATGTCAACTTTCACTGAATATGTTTTTTTTTTCAGGTCAGGGTTATAATTGTCAAATTAGCAGACAGATTACATAATATGCGTACTCTTTCACATATGCCTTCACATAAGCAGGTGGACTCAAAATTTGATTAATCATCTGCAAACCTGTATTTTTCAAGGTCTCATTGTTTTTATAGTTTTTGACCATGTACAGTCCAGCATTGCTATGGAGACGCTCCAGGTTTTTGCCCCTCTTGCAAAGCTCCTTGGGATGTACCAAATTAAGGTAGGCCGATTCACATATATACTATACAGGAGTTCTTTTTTCGGTATAGCTTCTTACTTGACATATAATTACTTTTTTTCTTTTTTTGCAGTCTGAGCTTGAGAATTTGTCCTTCATGTACACAAATCCTCAAGATTATGCTAAAGTCAAGAGACGAGTTGCAGAACTCTGTAAAGAACAGGAGAAAGAAATTGAAGAGGTAAGTAGCTAATATAAAATTACATGTTAATGTTTTCTAATTATTCATTTCTTTCACCATTTTTTCATTTCCCCCCCTTTTTATTTTCATCTCTTAGGCAAATAAAATTTTGATCAAGAAGATTGAAGATGATCAGTTCTTAGACCTTATGACTGTGAAAACTGAAGTGCTTTCTGTCTGTAAGGAACCTTATAGGTAAGGTGATGGACCCGAATTCATTGGTCTCCTTCATACTATCTGTCTTATTATTTGATTATGTTGACTTTTTGAAGATTTTATATGTTGACTTCTTTTACTGAAGCTTCCAACTGCATCATGTTGATTTTTTTGCAGCATCCATAGATCTGTACTCAAATCTGAAGGTTCAATTAATGAAGTAAATCAAATTGCACAGGTAATTAGTTAATCAGGGGCTGACAAGTGGTTTATCTAGAAACCTAGAGTTAATTCTAATTATATTTTTCTTACATGCTCTTTATGCATTTTGATCGACAGTTGAGGATTATTGTTAAACCCAAGCTTTGTGTTGGAGTAGGGCCTTTGTGTAATGCACAGCAGGTAATTTTTATATTTTTTTGCCAAATTCTTGTTGCAGCTTTTAGAGAAACTTAACATAGACATCTATATAAATGTTATTTTCATGCAGATATGCTACCATGTTCTTGGGCTTGTACATGGGATCTGGACTCCTATACCCCGAGCCGTGCGTATCTTGTTTTTCGTTTTAGTTTGTATTCAGCTCCTTAACTTGTTAACGTTGGAGATGATAATTGTACAACTTTTTTACAGATGAAAGACTACATTGCAACCCCAAAACCCAACGGTTATCAGAGCCTTCATACTACTGTGATTCCATTTCTTTATGAGAGCACGTTTCGTCTAGAAGTTCAGGTAGATATTAGGAGCCATATCAGCCAAACATTATGACTTATCAGAAATAGACCAACAGTTAGAATTAACAGTCTTCTAACAGATTAAGCACTTTGGAACAGAACAATCAATGCTTACATACCATCATATTACCATTTGCAGATTAGAACTGAAGAAATGAACTTAATAGCAGAAAGAGGTATTGCTGCTCATTACAGTGGGAAAGTTATTGTTAATGGCTTAATCAGACATACAATAGCTAACGACAGAAACTTGAGAGGGAAAACAGTCTGCCTTAACAACGCAAATGTGGCCCTCAGGGTATGGTATCTTTTACTCATTTCAACTGATCTTCTCGATAGTTCTTCATCTTTCTGACCCCATTGGTAATTATATATAGTTGCTTTCCTTCTTCAGATTGGTTGGCTCAACGCAATTAGAGAATGGCAAGAGGAGTTTGTTGGAAACATGAGCTCTAGAGAGTTTGTAGATACAATCACCAAGGATCTTCTAGGTAGTCGCGTCTTTGTTTTTACGCCGAGGGGAGAGGTAAAATGAAGAAATATGTGGATACTTGGCATACCATTTTGTATGTCTCTAAATTGTTTTTCTTTTTTCCTTTTAAGTTTATTCTATTATCTATACATGTTGTTACAGATCAAAAATTTGCCCAAGGGAGCAACTGTCATCGACTATGCTTATATGATACACACTGATATTGGAAACAGTATGGTGGCTGCAAAGGCAAGTCCTTTCTGTTTAATTCTCATTTTCTTTCTGAAGGATCTAAAGTCTAATAGTATTCTGTCTTTTTTTTTCTTTCTTCAGGTCAATGGCAATATTGTTCCTCCCTTGCATGTGCTTGCAAATGCTGAAGTTGTGGAGATAGTGACGTATAATGTTAGTTGATCTCAACCATCCTCATCTAATAATTGAGAATAACTAACTTGGCTTTTGTTTCCTAATGATTCCCATTAAGGCTATGTGCCTATGTTTAGCAAACTAGCTGATAAGGTAGTTGGCCATGTTTGGCAAAAACTAGCTGATAAGCATGTAAAACGACCAAAAAGGACATCTGGAGAAAATAATAAATTACAATATTTTATAATATAATCAAAACAAATTTATAGTAATTTAATATGTTAATTAATACAAAAAAGATAGTAAAGGAAAATTAAATAATACAATATCTTAATTAAACGAATTTAAAATTTATTATTATATATACTATAAATTTTGAATTTGTTAAAACAAATTTAGAAAAAATCAATATTAATTTATGATTTTAAATAACCATTACATGTAATATGAATATAAATAAATAATTGAATAATAATAAAAAAAGTAATTGATAACTAAAATATTGATTAATATTAAAAAAATAATAATATAAAAATAATTGATATGGCTAACAATAATTCTAAATAATTAAAATTAACATCAATGTTTAATTAAAATTTAATTAATATTTTCAGCTAATATTAATAATAATTAATTTTAAATAATTAAAATTTATTTGTAATTAATAGTTAATAAATAATAATTAATATTAATAAGGGTATAATTGGAAAAAGTCACAGAAAGCTCCTCGTAAGCTACTCCAAGTGGTTTATCAATAAGCTAGCTCATGGCTATGTATGGCAAACTAGCTGATGACTTATAAGCTAGCTGGTAGTTGATAAGCTAGTTGATGAAGAAGTCACGTTTGACAAAAACTAGCTTATAAGCATGTAAAATGACCAAAAATGACATCTTCAAAATATTATCAGTTACAATATTTAATTATATAATTAAAACAAATTTATAGCAATATAACCACAAGGTTTGTGGCTTACTGGTTAAAGCCTTGGGGGGATGTGGCTCATAAACCCATCTACCCCGGGTTCGAATCCAGGCGTTGGCAACTTGTGGTCACTGAGGAATTATCTAGGGCTGCATGCTTAGCAGTCAATCAGTGCCAGGGATTAGTCTAGGCAAAGCCTAGGATATCCTTTCAAAAAATTTTATAGCAATATAATATGTTAATTAAAACAACCAATGTAGTAAAGAAAAATTAAATAATATAACATGTTAATTAAAAGAATTTAGAATTTATTATTACATATATACTATAAACTTTGAATTTGTTAAAGCAAGTTTTAGAAAAAATATATATTAACTTATGATTTTAAATAACCGTTACATACAATATAAAAAAATAATCAAATAATAATTAAAAAGATAATAGTAATTGATAATTAAAATATATTGATTATTATTAAAAAATAAATAAAGATAATTTATATGATTAACAATAACTCTAAATAATTAAAAATTAATATCAATGTAAAATTAAAATTTAATATAATAGTTTCAGTTAATATTAATTAATAATAATTAAATTTAAAAATTTAATATTTATTTATAAAAATAGTTAATAAATAATAATTAATATTAATGAGGGCAACATTGGAATATTCACAAAAAACTACTGAAAAGCTACTCCAAGTAGCGTTTCAAAAAGCTAGCTTATGGTCATCCAAACAATGCCCATGTCCATCCAAACATGTACTAAAAAATAAGCTAGCTTATAAGCTAGCATATTTTTGCCAAACGATGCCCAAGTATATTCCCTAAATTCCATGTAAAATGAATATTATGGATATGCATGTTCTATTAATCATAATTACAAGCTGCAAAAACGGAAATTGTGTGTATCACGTTTTCATCGACATTTGAGTGACTTGATATAAACAAATCAGAAGTTTATCTTTTCTGTTATCATATGGAAATTGAAGTCGTTGCATGCATCATTCCGGGAAAAGGGATCTCAATAGTGTCGTTTCTGCTGGCTAATAACTAATAAGTTTCTTGACTACCAGGCCCTCTCAAGCAAATCTGCTTTTCAGAGGCACAAGCAATGGCTACAACATGCAAAAACACGCAGTGCCAGACACAAGATTTTGAAAGTAGGTTATGTCGAATTTTTATTATTTTTATATTTCTGACCCAACGTCTGTTATCTTACATGAACTGACTTTCTGCTTTCTACAGTTTTTGAAGGAGCAAGCTGCTCAATCTGCATCTCAACTAACACTTGATTCAGTCAATGAGTTTCTTGCTGATTCTGGAGATGATAGTGAAGAAGTTGAAGAGGTAGCAGACTACTCTAAAGGGACCCATCATACGTGGGAGAAGATTCTCATGAATGTCATGGAAATGTCATCTATGAAGAAGATGATTGGTGAAGATCTTTTTCAGTTCAAGAACGGTAGTATTAAGGTTCCCAAGGTTAATGGAAAACACAATAAGCATTTGCAGCATGTGAGTTTGAAGGCTAAAGGAGAGGCACCACTGTCTCATGGGAACGGTGTTGCTAATAAGATGATTCTTGCCGACGTTCCAATGTATAAAGACGTCTTGCCCGGTCTTGAAAGGTGGCGTGATGGGAAGGTTGCATCCTGGAGTGATTTTGAAGGACACTCCATCCAGTGGATGTGCGTTGTTTGTATAGATCGAAGAGGTACACTTTCCTTTTCAAGAACTTTCCATTAAGTTCTGTGTGGGTTAAGCTGTTTGTCCGCATAAGTTTGTATGGGTTTGAGAGGGTTCGATTATTTCTCGGGAATTTATGGAATTAATTTGTTTGAGGTGGCTTAATGGGACAAATGAGGGGACTTGTTATTCCATATAGCCGTTTTGGCTTAATGGCTTAACGATTAAGCCGTAAAGGAACACTTCTGTATGGTGAGTGAATAAGCTGTCCAGGCCATTAAGCTTCTTAAGCTGTAAGTAAACATCCCCTTAGGGTTCTAATACTGCTTAGCCGATCTATCAATTATGATGTAGCGATATATTTAACCAACACAATCTGCTGCTTCAACTTCAAACGTTTTTGGGAATACCGCACTTACACTGAGGATATTAGAAGAGCTTTTTAAAAAAAAATATTCCTAACTACCTATATTCACTGCTAATTCACAGGCATGCTTGCTGATATCTCAAAGGCATTGGCAGATGTTGGTGTCACAATATGTTCATGTGCGGTGAGTGACAATATGTAATTATATACTTTTTAATTAAGTGACAATTATACCCTTGATAATAGAGGAAGTAATGGATTTCTTCATCTCATAGTCAAGGGTAGTAATAGAAACTAGACACTCACTTTTAAAAATGGACAATTGGACAGGCTGAAGTGGATAAAGGTAAAGGAATGGCTGTCATTCTCTTCCATGTTGAATCAAGCTTGGACAATATGGTAATTTTCTTAGCCAAATTTGTCTAATTATTTCCAATCAGGTGAAAATTGTTTTTGGGGACTTACGTTGTTGTGTTGGTCCAGGTTAGTGGGTGTTCGCGTGTCGATATGGTGCTTGGCGTCTTAGGATGGTCCACAGGGTGCAGCTTAACCGAAAATCAACAAGTACGAGAATGCTGATATTAGTTACCTGGTCAGGTAAGAAGTTTTGTCCATTTGGCATACTACCAAGATTCTTTATTTGGTGTATATATATATATATAATATATCCAACCATCAAATAAATGAATAAAAACTAGGAATTTGATGAAATCTGTAGAGACAAGGGGAGTGTATATAAAGGAAGAGATAATTGGGAAGTATACATGTAAAAATACATGAAATTATAATAAAGAAGTGAAAGTGATACACAAGTGTATGTGGTGGATTCTTGGTCTTGTCTTGGTTTGCACTAGTTATTGGAAAATTGAACTTTCACTTTTTTTTGGGAAGGGTGTCCTAGGCTATGCCTAGACTAATCCCTTGTCAAATTATGACTGTAAGACATCAGCCCTGATTAAACCTCAGTGGCCACAATTGTTGTGTACGCCTGGATTAGAACCCTGGGCAGATGGGATATCCCACCACATCACCCAGGGCCTTAACCAGTACGCCACAACCCTTGTGGTTCTGATGATAGTTATTATAAGAGCATCACCAATGGGAGGTTCTTATAAGCAGAATGTGTAGGTTTTTCTTACAGGAACAACCATTGAATTTGGGAGTTCTTACAAGAACTTGGTTCTTATCTTGAACTTGGTATGAAGTGACATTTTGAATGTTTTCTTTTAATTATAAAGATATAATAATTATTGATATTGAAAAAATACACGGGAATGGTAATAGAGGTTCTTATAAAAAATACTAGAGTAAATTACATTCCCGGTCCCTGTGGTATGCATGTATTACGGATCAGGTCCCTAAAATGCAGAAATTACACTGAGCCTGAGCGTCCCTGTGTTATGCCAAAACGCACACAGAGGGTCCCTCCGTCTAACAGAATCCGTTAACCCAGTTAACTCAAGGGGTATTTTGGTCTTTTTACTCTCTCTTTTGTCCTTTTCCTAATAAGGGGACCGGGAATGTAATTAACTCAAAATACTATTATGGACTTCTATATAGGTTCTTTATTTTGTGGGTTGGAAGTGAACCGACAAGAAAAAGTACACAGAGTTGTTTCTTACAAAAACATCTCCAATGGAGGTTTTTATAAGAGCCAATTTTTTGTATTTTATTTTATTGTCAAATCATTAAATTCGAACTCGTAAAAGTTCACGACAGTCGTTCACGACAGTTCTTATAATATTTTTTTTTGTGGTCTCATTTATTTTTTCCACGTCAATAATTATTATTACATGTATACATAATATTAATAATTATGAAGTCAAGAAAATATATAAAAAAACTCGTAGATTGTCATTCACACCAACTTTGTACTTGAACTCGAAGGGGGTGAAGTTTTAAAGAACTCTTTCTAATATTGGTTTTTGTAGGAAGCGTACATTTTCTTTTTCTTATAAGAACCTTGCTCTATAAGAACTCCTTTTGTGAGCCCGATAAATCTAATAAAATGCCATTTCACACAAGGTTCAAGGTAAGAACGAAAGTTCTAGTATAAGAAACTCCAAGGATGTCGGTATCGTGTAACTTGTCAATGGTAATTCTTATAACCTACAATTTTTTGTAATTGAAAACCTCCCATTGGAGTTAAAATGAGGTAAACCAAATACACACATTGTGGTTGCTAAATGCACACCTGGCATCTATACATCAATATTCTCTTCATGCATATCAATACCAAAAGTTCCTTTTTGCATTTTCAATTTATGTCAATTTTGATTTAAACAGGTGTGCATGTAGCAACACTCTAAATATCAGTAACTATCTGTTACGATTTATATCAGATTAAAAATGTAAAAAGTAAGTTTTAATGATGATGTATATAAAGATAAAAATAATATATGTGCATTTAGCCAACCCTTTTAAATAGAACCATGATTCATGGATACCCGGTACCACATCTTTCATGGACACTAGGGTAATTACCACCCCACCCCACCCCACCCCTGATCGTGGGACCAGAGCATAGAAAATGATGGTTCAACCCCACAAGGTATGTAGTTGAAGTACACAAATCCAACCAACAAGAAGATTGAACCCCTTCAACATCTCTTGAATGGAATCTTTCTACCAACAAAAAGATTCACATATGAAGATCAAGATTCACATATGAAGATCAAGATTCACATATGAAGATCAAGATTCACATATGAAGATCAACCAACCTAGACCTTTCTATATTACAAATTACATTTGACACATCCATGTAATCCCTTATCAACATTGAGATTACTATTTATAGAAATTGAATCAATCATCCCCACAAAAACACTTCATATAACACACCAAAAAAACAAAAAACAAAAACAAAAACAAAAACAAGCTCAATTAACAAAACTATATAAGTGCAACACCATATACATACATCTAAGCAGCCGATGGTGCACAGACGGCTGGAACTTTAGGGTCGGAAAGTGCCGCCGTTGAAAAAACCATCTCGCCGCCATTGTTGTCGCTTCCTGTCACATGATGATGAGCAGCAGCTGCCAGCTGATTAGGGTTCTTGTAATCTAAAGACTTATCGTTATATATATTCCACCATTTATTCACTAGCATCTTTATATCTTCCCTTTGCATATTCTCTTCCTTCCCAGTATACCGCCATGGTTTCGACCCATCTGCACAGTAATGAACAACCTTCACTTTATCAAGATCGACATTCTCTGGATGCCGCCACAGCATCGCGAGAACAAGATTGTAATCCACAGGGATCGGTTCGTAAATATCCCTAAAATACATGTTCAGAAAATCCTGCAAACAAAACCCCAAGATTTGTAATTTGTTAGCTAAATCACCATCACCGGTGGCAAATTAGGACGGAATTATCCGACCATAATCGGATATCCATTTGTAATTGGACCGGATTGGATCCAAAATTTCAACTTCCAGTCTGATCGATCCAATAAAACTGAACCAATCTAATCCAATTAGCCTCCCACTACCATCCCATTAATAACTATATAGTTACTAACATCTTATGATATTATTTTTAGTTGATATTTATATATACGGTTTTTTTAAAACAAAAAAAGTATATGAACAACAAATTGAAATCGTAGATTAATTAGTTGAAAGTTGAATCAAAATATTCGATGAAACCAATTTGATCCATTAAATAATTAATAATAATATTCAATGCATGTAACATATCCGACCCAATCATAATCATAATCATCCATCAGATATCAGATTTTTTCATCCAATCTAATCCATTGGATCAAAATATTCGATGAAACCAATTTGATCCATTAAATAACCAATAATAATATTTAATGGATGAGACTAGATCCAATCCAATCATTCATCGGATTAGTTTGGATGAAAATATCCAACATCCGATGGATGATCAGATAAAGTCGGATCCATCTAAATATATTGGATTTCAACTGATGAACACCCCTAAAAATTAATCTGATTCCGATTGCGAAATTACCTGTTCGGCAAAAGGGGTGGGAGGTGTGACCCTGAGGGTTTGTAGCAGATCATGATATGTGAGAAGATTGGGTTCGAATACAAACATGCCGGCGTTGAAAAAAAGAGATGGTTTTGGACCCATATCGGCCGGCCACCGGACCTTCTCCGGGCACTGCTGGCAATACCCAATCTGGTATTGCCGCGTGTGACTCCACGTCTTCTCACAAAAGCAATCCATGACGGCGTAAAAATGGCCGTCCGGCAAGTCAAACAGGTGGTCAATGTTATCGTACACCTGAATGTCTCCATCTAAGTATATCATCTTACCGTACTCCACAAACTGCAAGATAATTAATTAAAAAAATTAAATCCACGTGTTAAAACATGATGATGCCACGTATGAAATGGTATGTAGACACGTGGAAGAAAGAAAAGGCCACATAATTATATTAAGAGTAAATTACATTTTTAGTCCCTATGGTTTGTTACAAATTTCTATTTTCTTCTTTATGATTTTGAAATTGCAATTTTCATCCCTATAGTTTATAATTTGATTATCTTTTTCGTTTTTATTAATTAAATTTTATTGCTATTTTCATCCTTATAGTTTACAATGCATTTTTATTTTGGTCTTTCATACTTAAAAGTAATATTTTGGTGTCTAGACGAATATAGAAATGAATTGCAAACCATAAAGATGAAAACCCAAATTCGAAACCATAGGGACTAAATCTGCAACTTTTAGCAAACAAGGGGACGAAAAAAGTAACTTACTCTAAATTAAATTAAATTAACCATAATACCTCCCAGATTCGGAGCTTGGAGTAGTTGATGACGTAATAAGCCATAGCAAACTGTGTCTGACTTTCCGGCGGGTAAACCGGTTCGATTTCTCTAACGATGCATCCCTGAGACTCCAGGATACTGCGATGATCCGCCGGAACGTCGGGAAGAACCGCCACGACAAGAGGGTAAACGGAGTTAACCTTTCGTAAACCCTTGGCCAATCCAACAGCACCTTTTATATAGTCACCATTACCGGCCAAGAACGTGACGTAAGCCTTTTTCTTGGAGTTGGACGTCGTATGGGGGTTGACGGCGGCCGGAGCCATTGATTCTTGAAGCAAGCGAAGAAATAATGATCGAGAAAATTGCAAGGAAAGTGATGGGAGATCAGTGAATATTGCAGTTGCAGGTGGTGAAAGAAGAAGAAGAAGGTGGTTGTATATATAGGTAATAGGTAGCAAAGTAATTAACTGATGTTGAATCCTGTGATCGGTTAACACGTGGCAATGATGGTGATCGGACGGCGAGGAGATGGTTCGCGAGAAACTTCTGGAGAAAGAGAGTATAGGGGAGAAGTTGTGAAATGTAGAGTTGTTTGGAAGAAACTAGAAATGTGACTCTCCTTCATTTATAAGTTTATTTTAGGGTTTTTGAAAACAGACCCTTTTTATTTATAGGTTTAGGGTCAAAAGGAGAGCATCTTTATATATTTTATAAGATAGAAGGATACAGTGGTGGATCCAGGATTTTTACCTAGTGGGGTCATCTTTAAGGTAAATTATGACCGTAAAGTCGTCCGATGTGTTTTTACTGGGGGGAAACTATGATAAAAAGTTAAAAAAAAAGTTTTTAACCTATAAAAATAAAGAAAAACAAGATTTCATTGGGGGGATGGGATTTCAAGAGTTTTTTTAATTTAACCTCCCAGATGGGATTTCAAGAGTTTTTTTCGATTTTTTGGTTGATTTCAAAAGTTTTTATTTTTTATTTTTGGTTGATTACGAGATACGGTTGCACCTTCTTGAAGTTTCCAAAATAATACGGTAGCACCATCCAAAACAATACGGTTGCACCTTTCACAAACCTAACATTTTTTACCCTTTGCCGAACGAATAATACGGTGGCACGTGCCACCGTAACCACCCTTCTGGGTCTACCTATGAGTTCACGTGTATTATCATATCATATGTGATAAAGGTGTTCCCATATTTTTGTAAAATGAAAGTGTTCAAAACCTTTATTATATATATAGGCGCATGATTGTGAACGTGAGAAGCGTGAGAAGTGAATATGAATTTTTGATCACTTTTAATTTTGAACTCACCAATGAATCATGCTTCGGAATTGCCGAATTGATCCGATGCATCTCATCCCAATGTGTATCTAATGGTTGATAATCAATTCTCACGTTAACTCAACTTCCTATTGAGTTCACCTATGATGACCTCAATCCATTTGTAGCCATATATGGGATTAGTTAGTGTACGTAAGCTGACGATTACCAAACAAAGGAATATTGTTTAAGGTGCAAGATGGACGACCATAAAGAAGACTCTATTCATTAGATGGTGAATATGACCATGATTTAACCACAAGGCTTGTGACGTACTGGTTAAGGCCTTGGGGGGATGTAGCTCAAAAACCCATCTACCCCGGGTTCGAATCTAGACGTTGCCAACTTGTGGCCACTGAAGAATTATCTCAGGGTTGCATGCTTAGCAATCAATTAGTGCCAGAGATTAGTCTAGACAAAGCTAGGATACCATTTAAAAAAAAATATGACAATGATTTCACTATGAACTTGTTCCCAAAATAATAATAATTTAAAATACATATTTATAATAAAATAAACAAACATATAACAACAAAGTTGTATATGCATAATATCTAGTACATAAACCCATGATTGAACATGTAAGGTCATATAACATTACACCAAGTTGTTCATAATTCATATCAATAAAATGATTTGATCTACTTATTGGGGATTTTATCCCAAAGCTGAATCGATGACCTATGTATTGTGTATAAAGTAAGAAAAACTTCTTGGATTAAAAAAAGTAAACAACTTTGCCAAAAGAAATTATTGTTGTTAAAACAATTTATTTAAGTTTTCCGTATAAAAAGGGCTTATAGGACACTTTGTTTCAAAAGTATCCTAAAAAGTTTGTTAAGAGGTCCAAAAACGTCTTATAAACTTATTACTACGACTAAATATGACACGTAAATATTTAGTCATATCAATTCAAGTCCTAAAAAATAGTCTATTAGGATGTTTAAACATTTTTAATGACCTATAAACTCAATTTAAGTTAACGAATATGGCAACATATATTATAAACCAATTTAGTTGATTTAATTAAAATAAACTGAAAATTTTGTATTGGTTATTGTAACAACCCAGTCCAAATTAAGCATAACTATCATTAATATTAAACAATTACAAAACTGGATCCATAAAATTTCTTTACATCTGACTAAATAACTTAGGTTGGCGGAAACAACCTTTACACAACTGAGAATAACTACTACTAGAATATGAGTGGCGATATCTCTATCTGCATCTGTGCTCTATCCTGCTCTTGCTCGACTACCTGAGCCTCATGCAATCTGCTTGCCTGAAAAGGTTTAGTTTGGAAAATGTGAGGGTTAGACCATGAGGTCTAGTGAGTCCCTCCTGACAGTCCTCAAAAACATTTAAAAACAATTTCTAACTTTCAAATATCTTTGCATAAAACTTTCTCATAACTTTCCAATGTATACAAGACTTTCAATAATAAACTTTCACATAGCTGAAAAGTAAAAATCTTTCACGGATAAATCCGCTCCCGTAAATGGCACCCTGAAGTCACCCGAGGATGACAACGAGTCAGTATCACGCTGCCTTACTGGGACTCATTCCCATGGCATAAACGGAACCTCCCCCCGACGTGAGTACTGGCGGAACCTCCCCCCGACTTAGCCAATTTACGTCTACACAATGTATGCATACATCTCACATAAAACTTTCACATAAAAGCATTCACGGAATAGGTCCGCCCCATAAATCATACACGGGATAGGTCCGCCCCATAAACCACACACAAATCTCATTTAAAACTGTAAACAACTTTCATGCAATTTAAAGCATAAGAATAAAACATGGCATTTCTCATCATGTACTTGCTTTAGAAAACATGTTAAAATCCACACGTTTTAGTTTAGAAAACTCACCTGATACATTTGCTTGCTTTTCCCTACTCTGCTCTTTAATCCCAAAATGTCTACCTGAACGAAAGGATATAATTAAAAGCTGACTAGAACTATCCGGACACTTCTCACTTTCCATCCTACTTTTCCGGACAGGTTACCGGGTAACCCTACTTTTCCGGATACCGCTTAGTACCCGGACAACAACTCTTATCCGGACGACACAGATTCTCCGGACGACTAAACTTATCCGGACATCACCATCTTTCCGGACAACACTATATCCGGACACCTTCTACAACACGGCCAGGAAGTTTCCCGGACACCTTCATACTTGAAGGTTTCCGGACGACCGCTGGGTGAACTTAATGGTTCGAATTCTTGCTAACCACTTCAAAACAGTAAGGAAATGCGACAAATCACTTTCTTAAGCATCTACGATCATTTCCCCATAAACTTTACTAATTAAACACGATAAAGGTGTTTAAATCTCCTTTAAGAGCCTCAACACTATTTTAGCAAGAGAAAACCCTCAAAACCCAATAATCATCACAACAGATCTTAATAGGATTTAGGATTAGAGATTACCTGATAGATTACTTGAAATGAACGAATTCCAACACCATTCCTTCTTCCGATTTCAAAGCTTGATGATTCTCCTTTTCAAATGCTCAAAACTCTCCAAAACCCTTTTCCTCCTTTCTCTCTAATCTTTCTTGCTTCAGCCGACATCAACAATCAACAATCAGGAAAATGAAATGTTTCCCTAGGGTTTTGTGCCCATTTATACTCTATAACTCATTTACTAACTAGCCCCTCAACTTCTACTTTTATTTAAATTCCACCACAAGACTTTGGAACTCTTACAATCTGGTCTCGGTTATTACAAGTATGGTTCCATCCATCAACTTATAGGCAAGGGCGGAGCCGGGATTTCGAATCAGAAGGAGCATCCGGTATACAAAAATAAAAATAGACTAAAAATACAGATAAATATTAATTTCTTAAAATAGTAAGCACAATGATTTATATTGGTGAAATGAGAAATTAAAAAATAATTATAACTACCCGACTACTTTATAAAAATAGAACACCGATCTTAACAACTTCAACAACAATCTCGACAATTTAATAGAGCGCCAATAGGCACGATTGAGCCTTTTCAATTTCTATAATTGAAATCGGAGGTTTAAAAACATTATAATAAATTATAAAGTAAAGAAAAATCGTAGATTTATGTTAATTTTTCTATTTATTTACAATATATTAATGGAATTATGTCCAAAAAAACATATATAATTGACATTGAGTTGTTATAAATCAAATAAAAAATGTGTATCACCTTGTAGTGATTAAAATAGATAGAAGAACCCCATCAATTAATTATTATTGGGACAAGAACCCATCCCTCATTGGTTGTTTGCAGATTCCATTATCAAGAAGTGCATCCACAATAAATGAAGAAAGTCATCAAAGAAATGTTAAACAAATTTCATTTTTGTAGGGACTACAAATGCATATGAAAAATAAGTTTAGGGACTATATATTATATGTGTAAAAAGTAGCCACAATATCTAAGGCTTTATTTGTTTTTGGAATTTCAGCTCTTAATGGTCACTTATCACTTATTCGGCCAGACATTCCTTAATTTAGATTGTCTGTTTTTTTAACTTTTTCAGACCCACTTATCACTTAAAATAATCTTTAGAAAAAAGTTGTAGCCTAACCACTTATTTCTCACTTATTTTGGAAAGGTTTTTGTTTTGCTTTTAGGAGCATCAGATTTGAGATTTTGGAATGATAATACCTTCAAGGTTTGAAATGAATAGACAATTATATATATTCAAACGTTTGTCAGTTTACAAAATACAAACAATTTTGTTGATTCAGATTTCAGACTTCAGCACCACCACTTAAAAATCAGAAGTGAAATCAGATTTCAGACTTCAGCACCTCTAAAAAAACAAAGGACACCTAAATCTCTTCTAGTCTTCTGCTTTAAAATATAGATGGAGAAGTAAATGGGAGTCTAGAAAAACAACTTAAAATATAGATGGAGAAGTAAATGTGAGTCTAGAAAAACAACTAAATATTGCACCTCCATATCTTCATGTACACTCTCAAAAGCATAAATTTTAAAGGGATCATGGAATCTTGTCAACCCACTTTTGGTACGAAATATTGTTTGTATTTTGTACACTCTAAAAAACAACTAAATATTGCACCTCCATATCAAGTCTTATGTTAACTAGATTTATCATATTTAAATCATCTCATTTGGAAATCTTGGTAATAGAGATCGAAATTTAAGTAATAGACATGTACACACATGATTGACAATGCCATCTACTAAAATAGTTTTGTCGTATTTATCTCTTCGACTAAATTGATACTTCGTAAAAAAATCCTTTTCGAATGGATCCAAATAACAATTATAATTCAAATATTAAACCCTAACCCTAAATTAACAACAACAAAATAATGGTTTTCCATCAATTAGGCTATGTTTGGCAAACTAGCTGATAAGCTAGCTTATGACTTATAAGCTAGCTGTTGACTGATAAGCTAGCTATTGACTGATAAGCTAGCTGATGAAAAAGTCACGTTTGACAAAAAGTAGCTTATAAGAGCATCTCCAATAGCTTCTCTAAAATAGAGAAATGGAGGTTTTGTTCTCTATTTGTCTCCAACAGCTTCTCTATCTTGTTCTCTAAAATGGAGAAAACAAGAAAAAACTCAAAGTTTAGAGAATTCTCTAAAAAACTTGATGGGAGGTGAGAGAAATTATTATTTTATTGATTTCCACCAATAAGATTAAACTATCATCCTTTTATATAATTTTTCAAAAAAAAATTACATTGGGATGATAAAGTTTATAATATTTTAATAATATAATTAATGTTGAAATCTCTAAAATAGAGAATCTGTTGGAGTGAAATATAATTTGATTTAGAGATTTTGACTTTTGCTTCTCTATTTTAGAAAAATTATAGAGAATCTGTTGGAGATGCTCTAAGCATTTAAATAACCAAAAAAGACATATTAAAAAAATAGTTAATAAATAATAATTAATATTAATGAGGGCATAATTGAAATATTTACAAAAAAACTACTCATAAGCTACTCCAAATATCTTTTCAAAAAGCTAATTTATGGTCATCCAAACATATACCTCAAAAATAAACCCTTGCCCTAACAACTAATAACTAAAAAAATTAACAATTATACAATAACTAACAAACTCTAACCCTAACAATTTATGATTAACAATTAATGTGTAAAAACCAAATAATATAAAATAAAAAAATTGCACTAGAATTGGGCTAAAAGAATTCATGGGATCAAACCTTATCTTTTCCTGGGGGTCAAAAACATATGTATTTATAAACTCTTTTGTACAAACCATATGGAACTATGGAAGTGATCAAGGTATGCATATATACCTTGATCGAAAATTCTAAATCCATCGCTTAGTTAGGGGATGTTCTTTTGGGGATTATTGGTCTGTCTGGGAGATATGGCTGATTCGCACAGCCATATCTCCCCGTTCGGTAGCGGCTGAATCGGGAAAACAAGGGCTGACCGAATAAGCTATCAAAGTAATGTCCTTCACACTCAGCTTTATTATTTCCCATTTATTTCCTATTTTACCCCAATCTCTTTATTAGAACAAAATCTAAAAAACCCTCAACCCACGCCACACTCTCCAGACCAGACGCCACCCTCAGCTCCTCACCGGTCGTCGCCACCTCCTCACCGCCCGACGCCACCATCAGCTCACCGCCCGTCGCCACCTGCTCACCACCCCGTCGCCACCTGCTCACCACCCCGTTGCAGGTTTGAAATCGATTTGCAGGTTTGAAATCGACTTGCAAGTTTGAAATCGATTTGAAATCGATTTGCATGTTTGAAATCGAGAAGTCGATTAGGGCAGAAACTCGACGAAACTCGACGAAAGTATAACAACCCAAACAAAAATGAACATTTCAAATCATAAAAATTAGATTATCCCCAAAACGGGTCCCGAAATTTCTTACATCAGTTCAAAATCTGGTTGGCGGAATCAACCTACACAACTGAGAAATAACTAAATATCTATAGTGTTACTAAGAGGTCAAGTCTTCCTGCTACGCCCTGCTCACTTGCCAGAGCCCTTCACTACCTGCTTTCCTGAAAAGGTTTTTAATTTAAAAGAGAGCGAGGGTTAGACCATGAGGTCTAGTGAGTCCCTCCAACAGTTATCAAAGCATTTAAACAGAATTCCCTTTTCAGTATAAATCATACATAAACAGTTCAAATGATATCACTTCGGATATAAATCCGCCCCTCATAAATTGACACCCTGAAGTCACACTAAGGTGACAACGAGTCAGTCTCATGCTGCCTTTCAGGGTCACACCGCCCTTGGCATAAACGGGAACACCCTCCCGGCACGAGCTGGCGGGCCCCTTCCCGACTTAGTCAATTCACCTCAAGATCAATGTATGCATACATCCCACATAAATTTTCAAATATCAATTCATGCAAATTTAAAGCATAAGCATAAAGCATGGCAATTCTCATCATTCAAACACATTTTGAAACCACTTTAAAAGCCACACATTTTAGTTTAGAAAAACTCACCTGATGCTCTTACTTCTCTCCTCTAAGCTGGTTCCGACTCCCTAACGACTTCCCTGAACGCACAGGAAAAAGTATAAGCTAAACCATCTAACTTATCCGGAAAACAGGTCCATCCGGACAACACATCTATCCGGACAACACAGCTATCCGGACAACAGGTCCATCCGGACAACTCGCCTATCCGGGAAACACAGCTATCTGGACAACAGGTCCATCCGGACAACTCGCCTATCCGGGCAACACAGCTATCCGGACAACAGGTCCATCCGGACAACACCTCTATCCGGATACTAAACCCTCTGGGTGCTTACCCGGACACCTTCTTCTAATGAAGGTTTCCGGACGGGCGCTGTTCGAGTTTTTCACTCCAAATCCCGTCCTGAGCTCCGCCAAAGCAGCGATTAGGCAATAACAACTACCCAAAAGCGTACTAGAACCAAACCCCACAATATACATCCATAAAAACATAAACAAGAGGAGTTTAAACCTTCCACAAGAGCTTTGGCATGACTTTTATCAAACTAGACTTCTCAATACTCTACAATCAACAACCTGATTAAATGGAGTAATGGATTGAGAGTTTACCTGCTCAAATGCTTGCCAGAAACGAATTCCTCAACAATCCTTCTTCTGATTTCCAGGCATCAAGCTCCTTCTTCTCCCAAAATCCACAAGAGCCCCAAACCTTTCTCTCTTTCTTTTCTCCAAGAACACAGCCGACATACACCCAAAATCAGGAGAATATGGTTTCTCCTAGGGTTTTGAGCCCATTTTATACCTCCTCTCAAAATACCACTCAGCCCCTCTACTTCCATTATTATTAATACTACACCCCAAGACCTAAAATCCTTCGATTTTGATCCGGGTCGTTACAACACTCCCCCCTCAAAAGAATTCCGTCCCCGGAATTCCGTTTTCAAAAAGGTGAGGGTACTTGGACCTCATATCAGATTCCAATTCCCACGTTGCTTCTCGTCCCTTGTGATACTTCCACTGAACTTTCACTAATCGAACTTCCTTATTCCGTGTCTTACGCACCTTGCTGTCTACGATCTCGATTGGCTCTTCTTCAAACGTCAGCTTCTCATCAATGCTGACATCTTCCAACGGAATGGCCACATCGGTCTCGGCCAAACACTTTTTCAGGTTCGACACATGGAAGGTCGGGTGAATCTTCCATAATTCTTCTGGTAATTCTAACTTGTAGGGTACCGCACCTACCCTTTCAATGATAACAAAAGGCCCGACATATCTCGGTCTTAACTTCCCTTTCTTCCCGAAACGCGCTACTCCTTTCCAAGGTGAGACCTTTAACATGACCTTGTCCCCCACTTGAAATTCAATAGGCTTCCTTCTTCTGTTCGCATACTTCTTCTGTTCGCATACTTGCGCGATTCTCCCTCTTTCACGGATTACTTCAACTTGTAGGCTACTACTCTTACTCGTTCCATGACAACGAAAGCCAACTCCTTATCGTCCGTATTTCTTGCAAGGTCACTAACACCTCAACTTCCAACATCTGCTCTCCAGAAATAGAGGCGTACATCACACTATGAATTTCTTCTCAATAACTCATCTAGCACTACAAGGTCGTACATTATCTATCCAACTCCCATAACTTCGACGGACCCACAGACGTGGTCCACTTTACTTTTCTCTCAAACCTCCCGGTTCAACAGTCTTATGTTTTCCAATCCAACCACTCAATTCTACTTGGTTACCCCAAACCGTTTGAATAGAAAACATAACCGCACCCCATACTTTAAAACCGCCCTCGGCGAGTCACCACTTTGCTATATCGTGCAATCTTGCACTATTTACTCGTACCCTCTTCGATCACTATACTTGCTTAAATCACACCTGGTAAATCCAAGGCCAATCGCACCTCAATGTGCTCGCTTCCGTCCACACACCGGGACTCACGATTTTAAAACACGTCTAATTAAGGTCTCTCATACATCTTCACTTTCCTAAAAGAAGGAACTTGACGGAATTCCCCGCCACAACAATGAAAATCATTACCCAGGAAAATTCACTTACTGACAACTTAGCGTAAGGCCAACCTTGTACATCCCGACAAACTCATACCCAGGAGTTCCCTCCTCGGGGCACATGATTTTTTTTTTTAATTACCTCTTCCAATCGACATATGACTAAGCCGATCATACTCCCTTCCCGAATCACATCGGCTACAGCTCAACAACTAAAACATACGTTCTCCCCACTCTATCACTCCACACTTATACGTAACTAAAAGTAGGAAACTTCTATAATCTCTCATTGAAGTGATCACCCATCCGCATTGAACTTATTCAGAAGTCACATCAATTTCCCACTGCATCCTACAAGCGTCCAATTAACTATGACACAACTTCGGTTACCCTCACTCAACAAGGAGAAGTAACCATGCTCACTCAAAACCATTCCCAACAGCTCATCACTGGACGACCAATTCTTTTGAACATTTCTTACAATATCACTAACTCAACTCATTCAACTGCCTGTTCCCCTTCTTTCTCGTATAAAAAAAACATACACAAATCCCTTTCCTCAATACTCTTTCCAGGAGTTCGCACTCTTATCGTTGGCAATCTACACACACACTACTCCACTTTTCGGTGTTACTGTCAAGCTTACTACTTCCAACCTACTTACTTATTCTGACACACAATCTTCACTTCCCCACGTTAGTGCGGAGCACCGTCAACCAAACATTACTTGCTCATCTCTTCCGACCTTTCCCCATACTGATAACACTTTCTCGTCACTATACATAACCAAACAGTTGCATCAAAATTCTAACTTAAGGCATTCACCCAAGTCATCTCGAAACGACACCAACATTCGAAGTTACTACACATTCAATGACCTCGGACTATTACATTCTCGGATAATTCCTTTACACTTAAGAACCAATTCACATCCTTTAAAGATTTCGCATCTACTACTCCATATATTTGACTAACCAACCATCATCTTCTTTAAACTTCCAAATGTTCCAAAAAATACACTTACTTAGCGACTCGCACAATTAAAAACACTTGGTTTCTCATTTGGGTAACCACCCACTACCGCTCCGACATTCTATTCCGATAACAGACATATCACACGTCCACTTACAAACCACGTACTCCAACAGCTTGCTAACAAATCAAACACCTTATCCGAAATCTTCGACAAGGCTTCCCCTTTCTAACATCACATTACTACAACACTGGCTGACACATTTACCTTGGCAATTGATGCCACTACTTATCCGTACATTCTCCACCCATAACATCTTATCGCAGACCAGGTCTCCCATGGTCATTCGTACACAACTCAAACTTACCTTCATGATCTCTCGCATAAATAACCGAGTCTATCTCGCTACTCTGTCTCTCCCCAGTTCTAGTTGAACCACAACTCACGAGTTCCTGATTAACTCTAACATACTCGTTTCTTGCTAGCTCTTTGCGATCCCAAACCATTACATAGACAGGGCACAATTCCTCACAGATCGACATAATCTATAGACTCACTTCGTTTGTGCTAGATACTTCACCCTTTACGAACTATCCACCTCGTAAGTAAGACGCTTATCTGAAACCGCAGTCTTTCACCATCTTAACACCCCTAAAAGGTGCTCCCTCGACTTTCAACCCTCTGGTTCAAGTCCTTGGCCTCAACCACCTTACACAACTGCCGACTTCAACGTCAATAGTCAACCTGTTGATACTCTCTTGACCTATCCTTTAACATGGGTTCCTTACTGAACTTAATCCTTCCAACACATCATAATCAACTTTATTTTCTGACGCCCTTGTTTCACAACTTACTCACGTAACATCAATACTACAAGATCACCTTAAGACTCTTATTCAACGCCGAGGATTTCTCATTTTTGCCTCACCACACTACTCATAACGAGTTGCTAACACCAACACCTTGATGACTTCTAGTCCTTCCCTGAACACAACCGTCCCTCGACAACTGTAATTCCAGTCACCGCACAAGGGTACAGACCCTCATACATCCGACACTAAAGTCCATTTCTGACTCTTCCACTGCTCATCTCTCCTCTCGCACAAGTACCAAAACTACGAACATTCTCCCCTGATCTGTCCAACACCTCTCCACTCTAGGAGTTCTTCCTTAGCTTAAAATGTAGTACTCTACGACCTAGTGAGTTTATAGCCTTCATGCATGACAACGCGATAAATAAACCATCACACTTTTGATTATTTTAAAGAAACAACACTTGGAAACAACTTGGGTACACACGACCCCTTCAATACCCTGCACAACGATCTCGAGAATCGTTTGCATGCAACTTTCCGTAAAACTTAATCTTACTCAACCAAAATATATTGTTACGACAGAAATAAATATTGGATTAAAATCTTTTCATACGACAGAATTTTGAAAGGACTTACCGACACGAAGTAAACCCGTCGGTTCTCACATTCACTTATATAACTTCAACATGTCGATACTTATCTTGGTCATAAAAGTTTTGCATTCAAACGTCTTCTTGACTTTTGCAACAATTTAACTTATAATAAAAGAGTAGAATATTTTGTAAATCGTAGTCCTCAAAACTTCATTGTGCGATGTAAATGGATTTGCATTTTTCTTTAAACATACGCTTGCACACGCCGACTCATATCCGATCAAATTTGATATTTACACATTTACTTTACTTATGAAAAATCTCATATGCACATATACGATCTTAATGCACGAAACTCTACTTGTAATTGAAGGCTACTCACTCAAACAAGGTCAATCGCTTTACTCACGCAACTCATCATTGACACTCTACTTTCGACCAGCGGTCGCCCCCTCAGTCTTGCAACAATTTGCTATACATACATTCAACGGTCCACTTACTCAACCATTTCATATTACTTTCGTCTAGACCAATTTATCTCATATAATACTTCTACACGCTTTCAGTATTCTACAGAAATCTCTCTTCAATGATCTTGCCACTGAACAACTCGACTAAAGAGTCAGGGCTCTAATCCCCTGTGCTCTTGGATTGTCACTTTCAAGATCTCGACACTGTCCTTCCTTACTATCCGAACTGATCTATCCCACGATTTCTAGAACTGGGAATCTCCAGAAACAGGAGTCTTACTCACAATCAATCGTTCAACCTCTTCGACACCACGAAGATCTACCTCTAGACGACTCATAACATTCTAACCAACATTTCTTCTCTACGATGTATACATATAACACATCATGAACGCTCTATCATGATACTTTCCCAACAATGGGTCTCAATCTACCCCTCAGGGATCTTGCTGACACTCTAGAGTACTGAAACACGACACATGACTAGCTTCAGACTACAACTTCGGAATAATAAGACAGATCAAGCACGTACATGTACCTGTAAATTTACAATTACACTGGCCAGGCGTAATCCCAAACTTACCTTACATGACCGTCCTCGGTACCCTATTAGTCCCCTTTCCACTGTAGTGTCCTCCTAACGCATTTCTTGTTTCTCAGTTGTGATCTCTACTCCAAAGTTTAAGTTTAGGCCCGTCCGGTCACCTAAATCCCTTAAACTATGGCTCTGATACCAACTATAACAACCCAAACAAAAATGAACATTTCAAATCATAATAATTAGATTATCCCCAAAACGGGTACCGAAATTTCTTACATCAGTTCAAAATCTGGTTGGCGGAATCAACCTACACAACTGAGAAATAACTAAATGTCTATAGTGTTACTAAGAGGTCAAGTCTTCCTGCTACGCCCTGCTCACTTGCCAGAGCCCTTCACTACCTGCTTTCCTGAAAAGGTTTTTAATTTAAAAGAGAGCGAGGGTTAGACCATGAGGTCTAGTGAGTCCCTCCAACAGTTATCAAAGCATTTAAACAGAATTCCCTTTTCAGTATAAATCATACATAAACAGTTCAAATGATATCACTTCGGATATAAATCCGCCCCTCATAATTTGACACCCTGAAGTCACACTAAGGTGACAACGAGTCAGTCTCATGCTGCCTTTCAGGGTCACACCGCCCTTGGCATAAACGGGAACACCCTCCCGGCACGAGCTGGCGGGCCCCTTCCCGACTTAGTCAATTCACCTCAAGATCAATGTATGCATACATCCCACATAAATTTTCAAATATCAATTCATGCAAATTTAAAGCATAAGCATAAAGCATGGCAATTCTCATCATTCAAACACATTTTGAAACCACTTTAAAAGCCACACATTTTAGTTTAGAAAAACTCACCTGATGCTCTTACTTCTCTCCTCTAAGCTGGTTCCGACTCCCTAACGACTTCCCTGAACGCACAGGCAAAAGTATAAGCTAAACCATCTAACTTATCCGGAAAACAGGTCCATCCGGGCAACACATCTATCCGTACAACAGGTCTATCCGGACAACAGGTCCATCCGGACAACTCGCCTATCCGGGCAACACAGCTATTCGGACAACAGGTCCATCCGGACAACTCGCCTATCCGGGCAACACAGCTATCCGGACAACAGGTCCATCCGGACAACACCTCTATCCGGATACTAAACCCTCCGGGTGCTTACCCGGACACCTTCTTCTAATGAAGGTTTCCGGACGGGCGCTGTTCGAGTTTTTCATTCCAAATCCCGTCCTGAGCTCCGCCAAAGCAGCGATTAGGCAATAACAACTACCCAAAAGCGTACTAGAACCAAACCCCACAATATACATCCATAAAAACATAAACACGAGGAGTTTAAACCTTCCACAAGAGCTTTGGCATGACTTTTATCAAACTAGACTTCTCAATACTCTACAATCAACAACCTGATTAAATGGAGTAATGGATTGAGAGTTTACCTGCTCAAATGCTTGCCAGAAACGAATTCCTCAACAATCCTTCTTCTGATTTCCAGGCATCAAGCTCCTTCTTCTCCCAAAATCCACAAGAGCCCAAACCTTTCTCTCTTTCTTTTCTCCAAGAACACAGCCGACATACACCCAAAATCAGGAGAATATGGTTTCTCCTATGGTTTTGAGCCCATTTTATACCTCCTCTCAAAATACCACTCAGCCCCTCTACTTCCATTATTATTAATACTACACCCCAAGACCTAAAATCCTTCGATTTTGATCCGGGTCGTTACAGAAAGGAATGGCAGAAACTCGACGAAAGGGATGGATTTGCAGGTTTGAAATCGAGTGGGTGAGGGAGATGGAGGGTGAGGTGCGGCTGTGTTTGCGTGAAAACGAGAAGGAGTGAAATAAGGGGTACATTGTGAATAAATAAATAAAGGGTAAATTGGTCATTTCTAATATTCAGACTGTTTATTCAGCCCAACAACCGAACAACAACTTATCTGTTAACACTCAGACAATCATATCCACTCAGACAGTCATATAGATTCAGGTCTTAACAGAAAATGAACAGAACAACACCTTAATGAACTCAAAACTAAGTGACTACTAACATACAAAGTTTCGAAAATAACTTTATATCTACTGATATATAGAGTTTCAAAAATTAATATATATATATATATATATATATATAGGGAGCTTCAAATGTAAACTTTTTTTCGTGTAAACGTGCAAACTCTCGATTTCATAGGTTTTTTTGATGAATTTTTTTTATGGAATTGTTTATTTTGATGAAATTGTTTCATATCATTCATTTCTTGACGATTTTTTTTGCGAAATTTATAGTTTCATAGGTGAAAACGAAAAATGTATGAAACAATTCATAAAAATGAAAAAAACCTATGAAACTACAAATTTCATAAAAAAAATTCGTCAAGAAATGAATGATATGAAATAATTTCATCAAAATAAACAATTCCATAAAAAATTTCATCAAAAAAACCTATGAAACTACAAAGTTTACACGAAAAAAAGTTTACATTTGAATGAGTCTCTCTCTCTCTCTCTCTCTCTCTCTCTCTATATATATATATATATATATATATATAAAGGTAGAAAATGATATATATTTTTAGAGGTATTATGGGTGTGCCAAATGATTAAGGGGTAGGCTAAATACACCGGAGGATTTGCTAAATGCACCCAATAAAGATGAGTTGACATCCTATCATTCCATGCCAATCATTATATATATAATATAATAATATATATATAATATAATAATATATAATATATATATATATATATATTATTTGATATATATTATTTATTTGTTTTATATGTATATATATATATATATACATTGTTATTCTTTTTATTTAAATATATATATTATTATTATAGCTGAAGATCTAACAAAATAATATATATATATATATATTATTATTATAGCTGAAGATCTAACAAAATAATATATATATATATATATTATTATTATTATTATTTTGTTATATATATATAGTTATTCTTTTTTTTTACATTTTACGTTCTTATCTATATTTATCTAATATACTCCTTTAAAAATAATTTTATTTACGTTTATTCTTGAATATTTAATAAGTACAAATCTTAATACATCGTGTACAAGTTTAAAAGTTTTAAAACCTCCAACGTTCAACATGATAATTAAAAATAAAATTATTTTTTATTTTTAAATTACATTTTATACCATTATAATTAGTTATTTAATTTACTTTATCTCTTCTTCTTTCATTTTTATGTTACATCCTTATCATATCAACATACATAAACTATATTTATCTAATATACTTCTTTAAAAATAATTTTATTTACGTTTATTCTTGAATATTTAAGAAGTACAAATCTTAATACATCGTGTACAAGTTTAAAAGTTTTAAAACCTCCAACGTTCAACATGATAATTAAAAATAATTTTTTTTAAATTACATTTTATACCATTATAATTAGTTATTTAATTTACTTTATCTCTTCTTCTTTCATTTTTATGTTACATCCTTATAATCGTCTCTTCGATACGTTTTAATTTTAACAAGTTATACCATTATAATCGTCTCTTCGATACGTTCGAAATGAGCCCAATCTTGAACGTATTCTCATTGGGTACGTTAATGATAACCATTATGTGAACTTAGATATGACAGAAGGATACTTGTTCCCTACTATTTGTACCACATTTTTATTGATATTAGAGTAAAGAGTAAATTACAGTTTTGGTCCCTAAGGTATGTCAAAAATTACGAAACTGATCTTTTAACTTCAAAAATTATCTTTTTGGTACATGTGGTATGCATTTTGTTACGAAATTAGTACGATTGGTATGGAAATTGATTGGTTTGTCTCGGTATAAAATTGACACCCCTATATATAAACAAAAAGAATAATAATATATATATATATTTCTATATTTCTAATATATATATATATATATTATATAAGACAAATAAATAATATATATAAATTATATAAAACAAATAAATAAATAATATATATATATTATATAAAACAAATAAATAATATATATATATATATTATATAAAACAAATAAATAAATAATTATTATATAAAACAAATAAATAATATATATTTTTATATTATATATTTAAATCAAAAATGATTGGGTACGGAATTTGATGCTAATTACACCATTACTTTTTGGGTGCATTAAGTAATTTTGGGTGTAATTAGCACACCCCATGATTAAATCATTGCTACCTAAAAAAACACCTTTCCAACTTAATGCTAAACCTACTACCTTGGTTGGTGACATGGAGAAAACATCAACTTATAAAACACATTTATGAGTCATGAGTAAAAACCTTATAAGTTAATATTTAAATTTAGTAAAGATCTTATAAGTTAATATTGAAATTTAGAGTTAAATATAAATTTGGTCCCTATTGTTTACCTAAATTAACGAGTATGATTCTTCTAAAGAATTATTAATAAGGAGCTGGTTTTATTTTTTATAATGAACACAGTCCCTTCTACTAACTTCGTCAATTAAGATTCCATTAGTGAGGGACAATTTTGTCAATTCACCCCACTCTCCCTCAACTTTCATTTTAAATAACGAATTTCGTTTCTCAAACTACTTTTCATTTTGATAACAGATTTGGTCATTCAAACTACTTTTAATTTTCATAACACATTTGGTTCCTTAAAATAATTTAAAATACTTGTATTTTTCAGGCATAAAATATGCATAGCTTGTATATAATGCATATTAAATGAACAAAATCAAATTGTATTCAAATTAAAAGTTAGTGTCTATCTATTTACATTTTATTTTTCACTTGTATAATATCACTTTTGTAACACAAATATCAATGGTTCTCTTCTTCGATACTCTTGAAAATCTGTTAGTAATATACTCCAGTATCATTTGCCGGCCATGTCATTATCGACGGGCATTTTTTTAATCAAATTTTTGTTGGTAATGGACGGATTTGTCCCACAATAATAGCCTACAATTTATAGTGAGATAAGAATGGGAACGGATGTCCGTCGATTGATGAAATTGATGAAGTGGATTGTAAAGACCTCATAAGCAAAAATATGAACATCGATGGTGACTGTATTATAATTGGTAAGAGCATCTCCAACAGCTTCCCAATTTTGGAGAAAAATGAGAATATGGAGATTTTAGGCTCTACTTTTGCTCCAACAACTTTCCCAAAACTATCTTCAAAATGGAGAAAACAGAAGAGAGAATGTGTTTTTCTCTAAATATGAAGATCACTCCAAAAATGATTACCAAGTGAGAGGACCAATAGGAAATTTTAAAAATAAATATGTAGAGAGAGAAATAGTATTTTAATAGATGAATGAAATATTTTAATATTATAATCAATATTTTTTTTTCTAAAATGGAAAATCTGTTGGAGATGGATGTACTTTTTTTTGGAGATTTTGGTTTTTAATTTTCCATTTTAAAGAAATTTTAAAGAAGCTGTTGGAGATGGGCTCGCATCAAATCACTGTCTTCTTTTCTGTTTGAGAGAGAAACTATACGAGGAGGATATGGGCTCAAAAAAATGAACTTATTTATAAAAGAGTTTAGATGGTTTTTGAACTGTAACTTAAAATCATAATAATTAATTTTAAATTATTTTGATTATTTAGAAATTAAATAACCAGTAACTTGTGATGTGACTAAGATAAAGTAAAATTAATGTTACAATCTCTAATTTTAATAATTTAAACTGAGGATGACATGGTGGTGGTGAAAAATAGATTGTTTTTTTTGAAAGGTATCCGAGGACATTGTCCCGACTAATCCTGACAATGTGAGGTAATTGCCCCAGCTGTTAAAGCGTGCAACCCTGAGTTTATCCCCAGTGGCCACAAGTTGGAAGCGTCTGGATTCGAACTTGGGGTAGATGGGTTAGTCACATCCCCCACAAGCCTTAACCAGTACGCCACAAGTCTTGTGGTTCAAAAATAGATTGTTGGATTGCTTATTTTTATTATGAGCATCTCTAATAGCTATGTTATACGTCCTTATAATAAAGATTATATATATCCAACTCCAACAACTAGATTTTGGTCTAATTTTTATATTGAGTAAACTTCAGTCTTTATCCCTAACGTTTGTCAGTTTTAACGGATATCGTCCCAAAACTAACGAAACTTGGATTTGGTCCCTCGCGTTTATCATTTCACTTTGGTTTTGGTCTCTCTTCCTAACGGATGTTAACTTTTTCCGTTAAGTCCAATTAAATGAGGAATATTAATAGAAAATGTTTATTTTAATGATCCTAATACCCCTCATTTAATTGGACTTAACGGAAAAAGTTAATGGCCGTTAGAAGGAGGGATCAAAACCAAAATGAAATGACAAACATAAGGGACCAAATCCGAGTTTCATTAATTTAGAAACAATGTCTGTTAAAACTGGCAAACGTTAGGGACAAAAAGTGAAGTTTACTCTTTTATAAGAATTAAGCGCAAATATAATCACCACAAAAAATGGTCATGTTTTAAATGTTATTTTATAAAACCATTATGCAATAAACATTATCATAAAATCAGAAGTTTTAAAATTTTATGGGGACGTTTGGTTCGTGGAATGGAATTTAATGAAATTGGATCCATAGAAGGAATTTGACTTTGAAAGAATTGTAATGGAATTTGATGAAATTTAACCACGCGTTTGGTTGGTAGAAATGCAATGCTTTCACTTAAGCCAAGGAAATGACGAATTCCTTAAATTGTGGAATTCAAAGGATTCCATCATTTTTATATGTGAACCAAACGAAGAAACTGGAATTTGGTCAAAGGAATTTGTCATGCCAATTCCATCAAATTCCGCAAACCAAACAACCCCTGTATCTATATAATAATATTTCGCAAATTCGCATTAAGGAAAAGATTGTGCATGAGACGAAATGGATTTATTTTGGGGCCTCAAGGCCCGTGGTGGGCTTGCATTTAAATTGTGACGCAAAATATAATAAAATAATTTTTGATTAAATTTAAATCATTAAATTTGCATTTTGCAGTAGCATTTTCAACAGATTTTTTAAAATAGAGTTTTTAAAGGTTTTTGTTTCAATAGATTCTTTAAAATCTTCTTTAAAACCGAGAAAATATGATAGAGAGGATGAAAATCTCCAGATTTAAAGATCTCTAAAAAAATAACTACTTATGAGAGAGCAATTTAAAAGAAAGAAACAATATTTTGTGAGTTGTATTGAATATTTTAATAATATAATTAATTGTGTAATTTCCAAAATAGAGAATCTTTCAGAGATGAATGTAACTTTTTTGAAGATTTTGACTATTTACTTCTCCGTTTTGAAGAATCTGTTGAAGATGCTCTTATCACATTATGAAAATTAACGTAGAATAGAAATGAGATGAGCGGGGATAAACCGGGTTCACCTTGAAATTTGAGAGATCTATCAATTTATAAAATCAGATAATCAATATTCTGGGTTATAAATAAAAAGCATGGCATTTTGGTTTTCTTTTCGAACCCTTTCTACTTTTTCCCACCGATCAACGAAAAATTCCGTAAAACCCTGAATTTACTCGCGTAAAAAGTATCCCATAAATAATTACATGATTAAAAAAATAATGTTAGCATGATAAAGCCAAATATAACATAACGTTTAAATGATGTATTTAAAAATTATTTTATTTTGTAAACAAAAAACATTATTGTTGAGTTTCAAAAAATTAAGGTGAGAAAATAAATGAGAATGTGTTATTAATTGATTGAATACATGCTACAAAACAAAAGAATTCATGATGCAAAAAATCATTTTGATAGATGATGGCTTGATTGATTATACATTTTCTTTTTTTTCAATGTGATTTTTTCTCTATCTTTACCTATTTATATATTGTTATGAGATATGCAACATTTTATCAATGTAGAGTTGGATGACATTTAAAAAGATCGATTCTTTGGTCTCCTAAACGTAGAGAATATGCAGCTTTCTTGTATTCATTCCAGGTAAATGACTTGTAAAGTCTTGGGTTCCCCGGGGAGATCATTTGTGGGATAGGAGATACCCATTCGTTCAAAGCTGGTGCAGCAAAATACATCATTGACGTTCTTGACTTGCTCGACGTGTTTGCCATTACTCTATGCCTTACGCTTCTGAATCTTCCATTTGTCAAAACCTGCAATTTTTATGGTAGCTTATTCAATTTCTTGCTAACAAGAACAAAGATTGATTAAGATTTTGTTTAGTCATTTAAATTTCCGAAATGTACCTCTAATGCATCACCAACGAATACACAAAAGTCTGTAGGTTGGGTATTGACCGGTATCCATAGTCCGTCAACAGTAGAAATTTGGAGTCCGGGAACGTCGTTGGATCTCAAGATGGTAAAAATCTGAGGATCAGAATGCTCTCCGAAACCAATTCGATGGGTTGGCCTCGTTTGATTGGAGTGGGTTTTAAGAGAAGAGTAATGATTGACTCGAAAGCAAGAATCGCTATCAGTATCTTCAATAAAACGACTAAAGACGTGAGTGTCTGGTAGAGAAAGGCCAAGTGCCAATATTTCCAGTAACCCACATGTCAACTCCTTAACGACGTGGATGTAATCATCAACCGCACAACTGCACACAAGAAAACCAAAAATAAGTTTCAGCTGTAATTACACCAAGGCCATAATTTATTTGTGGTGGCACCGTAACACAAATGCAACAAAATGGTTGCATCTTTAAAGACCGTCAAAAGAAATTACACTATCCCGAAAAAGTTTTGTGGTTGCACGTGAACCCTTATAGACCCGTTACCGGGTAAATGTTTAGATTTACTTATATTTCTGTCTTCTTTAAACTTTAATATACTGAATTTGTATAATATGACATAGTGTCAAATAATGATTTCAAGATTTCTTGATTTGGGTATGAAAAGTGATGTACTCGTATTTCTCTATTTTTGGTTGGTGACACATGGAGTGTTCTAGAATTCCTTTTGAATGGAAATTGGTGTCCACTCACCGGCCATAACTACTTTTTTTAAAAATATAAAACAAAAATTTATTAATAAAAGTGTAAACTACAAATTTGGCCCCTGTAGTTTGTCAAATATAGCACTTTTCATTCTAAACCTTCAAAGTTACAAAAATAGTTTGAAAAAAATGTTCGGATTTAATCTATTCCTTTAACGGTCGTTAAAAAGTTCGTTAAATAAGAGACATTTTTGTTCTTTTATCGATTTTTTTTATCTTTTACCTAATCAAAAACCACATGGATTAAAATCATAAAATCGATTTTGATTAGATAAAAAATAAAAAATCGATAAAAGAAGAAAAATACACCTTGTTACTACAAAAAATTAACGATCGTTAGAGGTAGGGAGCAAATCCAAACATTTTTATTAATTATTATGATTATCTTGTAATTTCAAAATTGTAAAGACAGTTATTTTTACTTATGACAAATCACATGGACCAAATTTTTAGTTTATGGGCCGTTTACCAAACACTTACCCGAGTAAGTGTTTACCAAGTCATATTAGTCACCGGATTGATATGGCAAGGACCAAAAAATTTACCCGGTAAGAGCGAATGAAAGGGTCGAGAGTCTTACCCCGGTAAGTGATGACGATGACCCTTACCACGGTTAGCGCTTACTGGGTGAATTGTTGCATACGAAACCGATTTGGCAGACTAAAATCGTACCCAGTAAGTAAATGATAGTGTTAAATTTGACTAATAAACACTTACCCGGATAAACATTTGATAAACGCCCTTACTCTTAGTAAAATAATAGTATGTTTTCTAAAATTATTATGTGTTTAAATAAAAAAAAATGTGAGTTAGTGTTGCGTGTTTAAGGGACACACGTGAAACTATGTTGACTTTTTGATTCAAATGAAAAGAAGTTTGACTTTATAAGGAAAAGTGATTGGGTCATCACTTTAAGATTGCGTAAGGCATGATCTCAGTACCCACATAATACTACTCCTAGTGGGATCGTGTATGTGTTAAACCCTAAACCTCAAATCTTGAGAACATTTCTAACAGCTTTTCTAAAATAGAGAAAATCGTATTTGTATTCTCTATATTGCTCCAACAGTTTCTCTATATTGTTCTCTAAAAAAAACTAGAGAAAACTCCAAGTTTAGATAATTCTCTAAAACTTGCTAGACGGAGAGATAAACTACTTTTTTATTCATTTCGACCAATATGATTAAGTTATCATTATTTTATATAATTATTTTTAAAAAATGTATTGGGATGATAAATTTAATTAATATTAAATGAATGTTGAGTTCTCTAAAATAGAGAATCTGTTGGAGCTAAATGTAATTCATTTTAGATATTTTGACTTTTAAGTCCATATTTTAGAAAAATTATAGAGAATCTGTTGGAGATGCTCTAAACATTGCAAGAAGATTAGAAAAGATGGTTAAAGAAAAATAAAAAATCTATAATTGAATTATTAAAAAAAATTGTAAATTAACATTACAAATATTAATAGATTTATTTCAATAATTCATATACATGTTTTGTTTTTTATTCTTAATATCCTAAAATATATGTCTACAATAAAAAATTAATACGATTTTAATAAACATGTAATTATTATACTTTTTAATTACCAACAATATAATTTTACCTTTAATTATAGGAAGATATTTTCTCCATCTCATAATTAAAAGTAAATATAAAAAAAAATTGAAAATGATGGATAAATTAAAAAAAGTAAGGTAGACCAAAAGATAATAATAATTTATTTATTTTAATTAAACTTCTTATTATATAATTAAAAAAATCAAGCATTTATTAATTAAAATGATGGAGTGGTTTCCGGAAAAAGGAATCAAACAAGAAAACACAAAGAGTTTGTTAATGGAGAGAAGCCGGCTAAAAAGCCGGGTGGGCCTCAGCCGCAAATATTAATAATAATATGTAGGAGCCGACTCATCGGCCAGCGTGGCAGCCGAACCAACCCATTAATTAAATTTAAACGGGGACCCGACCCAAGTACAAATGACCAAACACTACATGTGTCGGAAGACATCTCATACATAATATTATTACATATTCTCGTACTCTTAAAAATGTTGGGGATCACAAAATTCTTGTACTTGAACACGAATCGTTATCGGGGACATTCATTTAATACCGATAGGACCACTGATATGATATATACAGTTGTTTAAATGATTGAGATTTTTGTATATAACAGCAAATGTACGTTAAAAAGAGTGTCTTGTCTCTGTCCATGATTGATTTCTTTTGTTGGTAACCATCACCGAACAAATTGATCAAGATCGGTATATATATATATATATATATATATAACGTGATCATCACTCAAATTATCAAAATGTACCTCAAATTTGTTGGGTGGTCGGTGACGGCATTGAGGGTACTGTCGTTAGACCTGTTGGCTTCAAGAAGCAGGTATTCGAGTTCGCCTATATCGCCATTGAAACCGATGTTACGACAACCGTAGCCGAAAGGGGTTGGTGGATTGGCTTTGACTTTTAGTTTTTCATTGGCGGGTTTTGAGAAAAACCCGCTGGCAGCTTCCTCCATTCGGGATATGACCTCCATGGGGACTCTGTGATTGATGATCTTGAAAAAACCGTAATCTTGACAAGCGGTGACCATGTGTTGGGACAAGGTTGTGGGGTCCAGAGAGAGGTCGATGATGGGGATCCCAATGGCTCTGGTTTTTTTGGTTCGTAATGGAGAAGGAGAAGAAACGACCATTTTTCGTGTTTGAAGATGAAGATGAAGGTGAAGGTGGAGATGGAGAATGGAAGGTTTATGATGGGATTAAATAGTATGTAAGATTGCGTGAAGAGGGTACCACAACTATCAAACGGGACCTTTCTTTAATGGACGACACAAATATTTGTTTTTATGGCCACTTAATTAATTCGTAAAAATAAATTATTTAATTTGTTAATAAAACATTATTAAATTTGAAAATAAATTAAATGTTAATTAGCATTGTCACTTTTGTTTAAAATGATATTTGTTTACCAATTAAATGTTTTAAATTACGTAAATTTATTTAATTATGGGTATATGTTATCGGCTTTTTTAAAGATCGACGGGGAGTTTTCAAATTATTATAACAAAATTAAGTTTATAGGATATATAAAATATTCAAGTGTCATAATTAATAAACAATTTGTAATAAGTTTATAAAATGTTTTATGACGTCTTAATAACTTTTTTAGTACACTTTTGAAACAAATGTGTCCTATAAAAAGATATGTTTATAGGACTTTTTTTCAAAAATGTCTTATAAGAAAACTAATATGAACATTTTGTTTCAAAAATGTTTTAAAAAATTGGTTAAGACGTCCAAGAACATTCTATAGATTTATTACAATACATTTGACACAAGTATGTCGTCCTACACGCTTAAGTTCTATATATAAGTCTATTAAGAGAGATTATTTTGGACATTTGTGGTATTAATTTATTTGATGTGGCATTATGAGGAAAAGTGAGGGGTTCTAGCTTATTCCATATGATAATTTTGACTTAATGACTTAACGTTTATACTGTAGAAAAACACTCCTGTATAGCTGAGTGAATTGAACAACTCATCTAAATGGTTTAGCTTACTAAACAATAAGTAAACAATCCCTACATCATCAAATCTAATTTTATCTTGAATATTATTTATAATAAGTCAAATGTGGGTTTTTTCTTGAAATGGTAGGTAAAATAAAGAAAGAACCTCAACTTACACCTACCATATTATATGTATAACTTTTAAGTTTTATTAGGGTCAAAATAACTAAATAATTTTCTATGTAACTTTGAAAACATAGTTTTTTTTATTTCATTATCAAACACTTGTAGTATGAAAATATGAAATAAGCGAGTTAGCTTCTTTGACCGTTTTTCTACGTTGAATTGTCTTTTGACAATTGACATGTACGTTAGCGAAGAAAAATCGGCTGATGTCAATTTATATCTTTTTTTCATTCATTTTCTTGCTTTATTTCCACTAATAACATAAAAAGGAAAAAGTACCACTGTTTGACGCAACATGGAATCACGAAGGAACAATAATAACACGAAAAAAGGGCGAGACCTACTTTTTTAAATGTCTATTGACAACAACATTAAAGAAGATATCAATGTCAGTGGAATACCATCATACACCTGTTCCGCTTATTTACAAAATTATAAACAAATAACCTATTAACAACATAAAACCTACATCGTTTTTGAAACTTCTTCCTCCCTCCATTTCATAAGCAAACGTTTGTATGTACAATTTTGTTTGAGATCTTATATTATGCTAAAAGTAGAACGTTCAAAAAAATACATATGATTATATTTTACTAATAAATAATATCATTAATACCTTAAAAAAGACTTATTTACTTGTGTTTTAAAATTATTATTATTTTAAATTTAATATTTTATGTTGTTTTTGGTTGAATAAAGTTTCTCATTGATAAAGTTTTCCTTTTTAATTTCAATTTAAGCATATAACGAAAATGTTTATGGCATTTTTTGGTAAAAAAAAAAGTTAACTTATAAGCTATTTTTTTTACATGTTTGGATGACCATAAGCTAGCCTTTTGAAACGCTACTTGAAGTAGCGTTTGAGTGGTTTTTTGTAAATATTCCAATATTGCCCCTTATTATTATTTACCAACTATTATTATTAATAAATATTAATTTTTTAAATTTAACTATAAATAATTAATAAATATTAACTGAAAATTATTAAATTAAATTTTAATTATACATTGATATTAAGTTTTAATTATTTAGAATGATTGTTAATCATACAAATTATTTTTATTTATTTTTTAATATTAATGAATATATTTTAATTATCAATTAGTATTATTTTTAATTATTATTTGATTATTTTTTATATTGTATGTAACGGTTATTTAATATTATAAGTTAATATTTTTTTTTCTAAAACTTGTTTTAACAAATTCAAAATTTATGATATATATGTAATAATAAATTTTAAATTTATTTTAACTAACATATTATATTTTTAATTTTTCTTTATTACATTGGTTGTATTAATTAACATGTTATATTGTTATAAATTTGTTTTAATTACATAATTAAATTTGTAATTGATAATTATTTGAAGATGCCCTTTTTGGTCATTTTACATGCTTATAAGCTACTATTGCCAAACGGGAATTTTTCATCAGCTAGTTTATCAGCTACCAGCTAGCTTATCAGTCAACAGCTAACTTATCATATAGTTTGCCAAACATAGCCTATGTGATGTCTTTATAATGTGAAAACCTCAATATTAGACTATTGAAAAACTTATGTACAAAAATACGCCTAAAATTAATTAATTAATTACTCTGAATCATAACATTTTCCCTAAATTATTAATTTCTTATAATCTTTTATTGGATAAAACATTCTCACATTGATAAGAGGTAAAATAAGTTTACCCACTAAAAAGATGGGTTTTATAGAATGTCTAAAATATATAAGTGTATTAATATAATATTTTATGGAACTTAACTTTATGGGTGCGTTTAGTACGCAAACAGGACAGGACAATGTGGGACGGAACAGAACAGGACAGAATAGAACAGTTGTTCCACGTTTGGTAAGACAGAACTGGATAGAACAGAACAGATAACATTGACCAATTTACCCTTGCTAAATTTAGAGAATGAATAAAATATGAAATAGAAGGTTTATTTGATGTTTTTGTAACACCCTGAATTTCCATGATATTTTAATTAATATAAATGAGATCGAATTGTAATTTAGTCTAAGTTGTGGACTAAATTGTAATTATAAACTCTAGGGTTGAAATTGTATTTTGACCAAAGTTTATAAGTTAATGTTGAAAATTAGAACTTGAGGGGCTGGTTGGTCCTTTATTGAAAAATTGAGATTACTTAAGGTTAAGGAAAGTAATCTCATTTGAGATGTTATCCCAAAAAGAATTATGGAGTCGGTCCAGAGAAAAAGCAGGGAGAGAAAGAAGAAAAGCGAAGAAAAGAAAAGTTGGAGCTGGGATTCGTGTGGTAAGAGTTTGAATCTCCTTCTTTAATTCTTAATCAGTTGAGTAACATCAGTTTGAATCACTCTCCAGTGGATTGTTGAATCAGAGAGAAGGAAGATTTGGAATTGATGGGGTAAACTTTTGAACATGTGAGTTCATCTCTTTCATCTAGAAATTAACAGTTGAAATTGAATCAGATTTGGTATGTAAATTGTCTGAATGAATTGATATAATTGTTAGAAATGAAATGGGTCAATAAGCTGTATTTTAGATAAGTTTGTTAAGCTAATTTTGACGTGAATCGATGACCCTGAATCGAAGTCCTAGAATTAGTGGATTCCGGAACTGGGTAAATTGGATCCAGAATTAATGTGTACCGGAACTGGGTTTAAAATTCGGTATTGGGGATCGATTCCGGAACTGGTTCGGATCCGGTATTGGGATCGATTCCGTGTAACATCCCACAAACACAACAGAACATACATAGCATTAAATCATAACATTTACAAATCTGGGTCCCAAATTTTCATTACAGTACTCTAAAACTGAGGTTGGCGGAAACAACCTATACACAACTGAGAACACCTACTACTACAAGTGGCACCAGCACTGTCTTTAACTGCATCTGTGCACTATCCTGCTCTTGCTCACTTACCTGAGCCTCCTACTATATGCTTACCTGAAAAGGTTTTAGTTTTGAAAAACGAGGGTTAGACCATGAGGTCTAGTGAGTTCCCTCCATAAACAGTGTACATCAACATTATAAAATCATTTTAATTAAAACAATTCACATTCCTCATATAATCATCATTCAACCATGGTACTGCACAGTGTTTAAGGATCACATAACTAGTCACATATCCGAGTAGGAAGGAAACGAATTCCCTCCTACAAGCTGCCCATAAATCCGAGTAAGAAGGAAATGAATTCCCTCCTACAAGCTGCCCATAAATCCGAGTAGGAAGGAAATGAATTCCCTCCTACAAGCTGCCAGATCCCACCGTGCAGACCGACTCCACATAACATACACATAGCTCGTCAAAATCATGAAACATGAAATTCGTGTAATACGTTCTAATTCATTTCATCTTGCAGAATAATCTTTTCCTTAAAACATACTTTTCATGTGAAAACGTTCGTAAAAGCTTGTAAATAAATCATACTCATAAACATGCCATGATCAGTAAAATATTAACTTTCATTCACGTAAAAATCATGTAAAATAACATGGCATTTCCACATAATCACTTTCTTTGGAAAACACGTAAGATCACGTATTTTAGTTAGAAAAACTCACCTGATGCGTTTAACATCTTGCTTTACTTTACTTCTGACTTACAATTGGTCTACCTGAGAAATGGATGAAATACAACTACTCAGATCCTAAATCAACTTTCCGGACGCCATCCAGACTCAACTTACCGGATACATAACTTACCGGTCAATCGCTACTTTTCGGACAACTTACCGGACACTTACACTTACCGGATAACTACACTTACCGGATAACTCTTACCAGACACTTACACTTACCGGACAACTTGGACTTTCCGGATACTAATACCTGGACACTAGTCCTTTCTGGACACAACCATCCGGACACTAGAACTTATCCGGAAATTACTACCCGGATACTATAGACAACACCCGGAACCCCCCCACTGTCCGGACACTATTGTCCGGACGGGGCGACGTCCGGAAACTACGGCTGGACGAAAAACAAATTCCCAAAAGTGACTAATGAACCCAATTTCTGCTATAAGTTCGATTAGACAAATATAAGGGTTCATCCACCAAACATAAACACCCACTTAATCCATTTCATTACCTCTAAATCGATACTTACTAATCAAAAACCCCCAAAACCCCATTTTTGAACAAAAAGGTGAAGAACACAAAGGAACAAAAGGGTTTTACATCAAAATCACAGCAGAGAAACATGGAGTAGCAAGGAGAAGAGTTTGAATGAGATTACCTTCAATGATTACACCACAAATTCGAATTCTCCACTTGGTTTTCTTCTTTTCTTCCTTTTTCTTCTTCTAGCCACCAAAACACACACACACAAGAGGCTTCTAGGGTTTTGGCTCCCATTTATACCTTTCACAATTAGCATAAGAGCCCCTCAACTTAACTTTCATTTCTAAAACTTTAGCCACCAAACTTTCATACTTGCTAGAAATTCGGGTTATTACATTCCGGAACTGGTTCGGATCCGGTATGGGATTGGATTCCGAAATTGGGCCTCGAGTCCGGTAAAAAGGAATTCCGGAAGTGGGCTTGGGCTTTTGGGATCCGGAATTAAGGATTTCCGGGAGTGGGTTTATGGATCCGGAATTAATAATTTCCGGAATGGGCTTGTTGGGTCCGGTATTAAATGATTTCGGATTTGGGTTTAGGATCTGATTTCTGTTAGAATCCAGTTAAGGATTTGATTTTAATTTAAAAGTCCGATTCGATTAAATTATGGACTTGAGTTCGGAATACTTTTTCGATTATAGTTTTCGGAAGGGAAACAATTGAAAATAAAGATATGATAGATTATTCAATATTCTTAGAGTTAAGAATATATTAAGAGATGTAGCGTGATATGTTATTATACATATATGTTAGTAAGTGTAATGGATCCATAGGCACTAGTAGTATGTGATCACGTGGAATAGACCGGGCTCTTAATGGTAATTTCCGTTGATTTGATAAATGCGGAATAGACCGGGCGCTGAATGGTAATTCCCATTTTGTTTTGTGATTGAATAAACGTGGAATAGGCGGGCCGCTAATCGTAATTCCCGTTGACCTGTAATGTGGAATAGACATAAAGTAAATTGTAATACCCATTTCGAGAGGTGATTAGTAACGTGGAATATACATAAAGTAATTTGTATTTCCCGTTGACCTATAATGTGGAATACGCATAAAGTAAATTGTAATTTCCATTTCGAGAGATATTAGTAACGTGGAATATACATAAAGTAATTTGTATTTTTGACCTATAATATGGAATAGGCATAAAGTAAATTGTAATTCCCATTTCGAGAGGTGATAAGAAATGATTGAATAGGCAAAGTAGAATTGCTATTCATGTTGAATGATTGAATAGGCAAAGTAGAATTGCTATTCATGTTGAATGATTGAATAGGCAAAGTAGAATTGCTATTCATGTTAAATGATTGAATAGGCAAAGTAGAATTGCTATTCATGTTGAATGATTGAATAGGCAAAGTAGAATTGCTATTCATGTTAAATGATTGAATAGGCAAAGTAGAATTGCTATTCATGTTGAATCATTGAATATACAAAGTAGAATTGCTATTCATGTTGAAATAATGGAATAGGCAAAGTATAATTGCTATTCATATTGACTGTAGTGAATAGGCAATGTATAGTTTCTATTCGTAACTGAGATGTGGAAACGTGAATTAGACAAAGTGTAAGTGTTGTTTTCATTTGCTTTCGATGGATTAGAAATAGGCAATATATAAGTGCTATTTCTGCTTCCATTCCAAGAAAAAGGTATGGCGATTGAATGTAAGTCCTTAGGCTTGATCGATAAACTAGAATCCTTGATGATTCGTATTAGGCTCACGAATATGTTGATATGACTTTCTGAATGTTAGTCATATTGATGGGATCGAGTATGTTCCCGTCCTTATGATACGAGTACGAGTACGGTAAGAATGGTGGCAAACCAGGTTTGTTTATATGCTTGAATATCTGAGTTTTCAAGTTGTTAATGTTTTAATTTGAATTTGGATGTTTTCACTAGGCGTAAGCCTAATCGTTCAAATTCAATTTTCTTACCAGGTAAGAGTTTAGGGAAGTAAGGGGATATGGGACGAGTGCTCTTGGTATTCAACCTTTGATGTTAAGCGGAGAACTTAGACGATGCGAGGAGGCTTTTGATGAATTGCTTAGATAACAAGTTAATCTAATTATAGTTGACATGATTAGATTAATAGGTTATTTAGAGAATTCGATTTGTGTATAAAGGAACCCTCATAGTTAACTCTCTGTTTATATAAATAAAGGTTTGGATGATTTTTCTGATTTTTCTTGTTTAACTTTAAGGTTCAAATTGGTCCTGATTTTAGGGTGTTACAGTTTTAGAAAGAATTATATTTTATTTTGAGGTTATATTGGTAGAACATAAGTCTGCTTCAACTTGTTCCATGGGGTGGGGGTGGAACATGCTTGTTCTAGTTTGTTCCACCTTGTTCAAGTCTGTTCCACATAAAGGTTCTGCCAAACGTTGGACAGTGGACCCTGTTCTGTTCTGTTATGTCATGTCCAGTGTACCAAACGCACCCTATAAGAACAAACTATAAAGTGTCATATCTAAAAGTGTTACAACTATTAAGCTGCTGTACAGAGTGGTTTTGGAGGTGCAGACTATAATGTTTTGGGGTCTGAGTTCAGGTGGTGACATGAGCTGTATAGATTAGGCTGTCTCATTAAGTTGGTGGCTCAGGGGCAGCGGCTGTTCCATTTAAGCTGCTGCTGTTCGATGGCTCAGGGGCAGCAGCGACCTCATTAAGCTGTTGTCCCGCATGGTTTGGAGGTGCAGATGCTACTGTTGTCCCGCGTGGTTTTGGAGGTGCAGATGTTGTCCCTAAAAGTGTTATGTGCTAGCCTAAGTGCTTATTCCATATGGTTGTTGCGTACTTTGTCAGTGTTGGTTTATTTCTTGCAAACCGACGTGGGTTTCGTCTGTTTGTGACTTTGGTATTTGGTTTGTATGGTTTTGGTTTGGTAATAAAATTTTCTTGCTTTCAAAAAAAGTATATAAGACGTTTTTTTGGTGTTTTAACGAATTTAGGCATATTTTAAAAGTATTATAACATTTTTACTCAAGTTGCACGAATGTTATGTCCTATAAACTTAAGTCATACTCATATATATGAAATAGTCCTGTAGAACATTTAGACATTTTTATTGTCCTATAAACCTAATTTTATTATAATGACACTAAGTAATGAAAAAAATAGGATGATCAATTATCATATATTATATTTTACATATTTTATTATAGTAAGCAATTACTCGTCACATAGGAAATAAAATCGTTATTTTAACTCAATTAGATACTAAACAACGATTATTTTCAATAAGCACTTAACTGGGTCAGATTACCTACACCATTCAACAATAGCTAATTCCTTTTTAATAAACAACCGTGTTTGACAAATTCAATTTCTCATTGCACATCAACGACCGACTTATTTTTTTATTAGTAAAACACACACGTACATCACACGTAATAATCAGTATTCGACATGCTCAAACTCTGGCTTAAATTACATTTTTCTATTTAATTTTGTATTTGGTTGGGGATTTTGGAGGTAGGGAAATGGTTATGATACATCCCTTTGCTATTTGCAATATACACAAGAAAGAGTGGATCAAACTTTGTCCGGCTTTAATCAACTACGTTCATCTCAATGGCACATTGTTACAATTTTTTATTTTTTTTTGTATTATTTTAAATTTATAAAATAAGTTTTTTTATCGGATTTTATCGTATCATTTTAAAATTGATGTTTGATTCCCTGAAAGTTTGCCACGTGGATATGATTATCGTTCAACCATATAACATCTTGTGATTATCACGAGGTTGTTTGCATTAGTTAATAACTAGAAAATTTGATTATTGAATAAGTTTCTTTGGGGAGGGGTTCAAAGACAAAGTATTACTAAAGAAACAATATATATATAATCATCCATGTTACAAAGAAATGAGAAAAAGAAATATATATATATATATATATATATATATAATCAAAGGGGTGCTAGACTAGTGGTAAAGGCTTGGGGGTAGTGCTGGAATATGCCTATGTCTCAAGCTCGAACCCTGGGGGATGCATCCTGGCGATATCCAGACTTTGGGCCTGGTCCTTTGGGGCTGGGCCTGGGGCTAGCTATACCGTGTGACACCAATGGGCCGAGCGCTAGTCAGATCGATCCATAAGGTCGATCGGGTCGACGGGGAACGTGTGTGTGTTTATCTGCCGTTCAAAAATATATATATATATATATATATATATATATATATATATATATATATACATACATAGAGGAAATTTCAAATACAAATCATGTCATTGTTACAAACTATACAAACCAATCAATTAAGATATTAATGAAATGATGAAAATTCATTTATTATGATCTAGATATTTATGGAAGATGATTATAATTCATTAATTATAATCTGAATCTTTATGGAAGATAAATATAATTCATTAATTATGATCAATGCTTTATATTAGAAAAAAATTAAAATATTTATGAACCACATATTTCTTATAGAAGATGGACGGTTGAGATTGGTTTGTATCGCAAACTATATATATATGGTTGAGTTTCGCTGAGAAGTTGAGGTTAAATTCACTTCTCACGTTTTTCACGTTAACTTTACTATTCACATATCCTTTGCCTTTATATAAATATATAATATATATTGTACTTATGTTGTGAAATGAAATGGAAAGACATAAACATAGAGAAAGGTGAAATGAGGGGATAAAAACATGTATTAATGGACAAATAACAAATTAAAGAGCATAGTATGTTAAACAAAGCAAATTAACACCTAATCTTTTGTTGGATAACAATCCTTTCCTTTCTTGTGATTAAAGTTTTATATATAATATATATATATATATATATATATATTATATTATATATTCTGGCACATTGGTGTATAGCATATTGGTATTGGGTCAACCTTCAATCATTTCCACCTAAAGTCAGGAGGAATTCATTTTATATTCAAGGGTGACACCCAAACAGGTGTTGACAAATTGGAGCTTAAACAATAACAATCTCAACCAATTCAATATCAATTAAAATATTACTTTCTCTTTCATCTACTTACATAATATTCAACTCCAATCCAATCTTAAAATTTTCATACTCCAATCACAATCCCCTACAATTCAATCTAATCTACAATATTATTTTACAAAAATTATATATTTTATTTTTTATACATATATTTTATTTTTAATTATAAGTATAAAATATAGATTAAACGAACGAACAATTACATATTTTGAAACATAATTATAATTATAAAAAAATACCATACAACTGAAATTAAATAAAACAAGTCGTAAAAATAAGTACGAAATTAAATATCTGAAATACATAAATAACCGTAGTTAATTATTTTGACCGATTTTTTGCCATATATGCTGAGAGCTATCAGGATGTTGAGAATTCGAAAGAAGATTTGGGAAGTCTGGATCCATAGCAGATAATTGAAAGAAAGTAGCAAAATAACAAGAGGATTGAAATGAAGAGAAAAATTGGTGTGGTGAAAATATGTCAAGATTGGTCTCTATTTGTAGGGAATTGAAAACCATGAATTTTGGTATATTTTTTTAATTTTTAATTTATTTGTAAAAGTCTGATTTTTAATTAGATAAGTTTTATCCTAAAAATCTAAAACCAACCAATAAAAACTTGACATGTGTCAATTTCTTTTAAAAATAAAACATCAAATGGTGCTCGATCTTGGTTCGTTGAGCGGCTAGATTGCTTGAGATTGTTTTGTTTAATTTTTTTTCTATTTTTTTTAATAAGTCTTTTGTCTTACTCTCAATCTGATTGTTGTGGATTGCTGTTGTGGATGGTCTATAACATCCCAGTCATGAACCTCTTCAGAGTTTCATGACTCTGCCACACCAGCTTTCTCTCTCTGCCACATCAATTTTCTCTTTTCTACTCATTTTATAAACTTTTTACTCCCAATCATGAACCGGTTAATGGTTAATTTAATAAAAAACAATAACTAAACTTTAATTATAATTAAAAGACAATAATTATTAATTAAAATAATAAAAGTCACAATAATTAAAAATTACAATAATTGAAATATACTTATAATAAAAAAATTTACTGTTATAATTAAAACAAATAAATAAAATATACTAATAATAATTAAAAGACAATAATTATTTATTTTATTAAATTGTTTTTTAATTGAGTATTAACTTGAAGATAATTTGTTTTTAATATTAAGGGTGAAGTCTGGAATCATTAATTGGCATGTATTAATTGGGTTTTTATATAAAAGTTGGAAGGATGGAAGGCACATGGACCGCTCCATCTGCATGGAGCGGTTTGCCATGTGGGCAAGCCCTCAATGGTTACAAAAAAATGGACCGGTTCTCACTTTGCCAACTAGACACAAGAACCTCCCATTGGGGATGCTCTTAAGGATGCGTTTGGTACACTGAACATGACATGACAGGACAGAATAGATTAGAGATCACTGTCCTATGTTTGACATAATTTTTATGTGGAACAGACAAGAACATAGTAGAACAAGCTGGAACAGGCATGTTTCACCCCCACCTCATGAAACAAGGTGGAACAAACTTATGTTTTACCGATATGATCTCAAAATAAAATCAAATTCTCTTTTAAAACATTAAATACACGTTATATTTTATATTTTTTTTTGTATTTTGTTTAATGTTATCTGTTCTGTTCAGTTTTGTCTACCAAACGTTGAACAACTGTTCTATCTTGTTCTGTTCTGTTATATCCTGTCTGCGTACCAAACGCATCCTAAATTATATTAATCTTTACTTATCATAAGAGGAATGGGAGACATTAATTCCATGCCGTCGCATTAATTACTAATTATTAAATGTTGGGGAGAGAATAAATGTCGTGGACGGAAGGTCTCGGTGGGATTGAGGAATGTCGCGACGGCCGGCAATAATATTTAATTTAATTTAATTGAAATAATGAGAGAGTGACACGTGTCTCTTCAAAACCACAAGCATCGAAATCATATGCCACCATTCCACTAACCGACGCTTCCCCCATATAATTGTCTCAAAAAAAACCTAATAGTACCATGTATTCAATTCCAAAAATGGATTAATTTTGCTTATAAATAAAATAGACAAGTGTCTATAATACTTTCGTTAATAATCGTATATTCATAAAGAAATGGTATTATTTTCATTGTTAATATTTAAGATTTTTAAATGGTCTTAGAAGCCACGGCGAGTCCATGACGTTTGTCAAGACGTGACTTATGATGGCAAATATTTATATCATATATGAAAACATATGTAGTGTACTATTAATCGACGAGTCAATTATAATAAACAAGTTAAATTAGGTTATATATTGAAAAACTAGCAAATAAGACATTAAAAACGTAAAGAAAAATCAAATACCGCACAGTAGACCATGGCGTGCCACGTGCATAGCGTGACGTAAGACGCGAGCCTTAAGTCACAACGTGCCATGACGGATGTCGCGACGATCCTTTTAAACCAGTAATATTTACTTAGGACGAAAGGAATAGTAATCGACAACTCTTTTGTTTGTTGGATTATTGGGTATAGGCTTAGCCTTTATTTGCATGTGAGTCAAAGAGAATGATGGGCCATGAGATTTAAAGAAGGTATGGAACTAGATCATGTTTTAGCGGATCAAATCAGTTGGTTATGGCCTAACGGTCCTTAATCGATTATGGGACCAGTTATAGGACCGGAAATGGTCTAAATTTTTATTTAAAATCTAATTTTAAATGTAATTTTAAGTATAACTTAAAATAAAACGTATTTTTTATCGTATTTGATTGACCCAATTATAATAAAAGTATTTTTTAAATTTATTCGACTGACCTAATTATAATAAATACGTATTTATTAGTGTACTTAATTGACCAAATTCGTCAAAAAAATATTATTTATAAGTTAAAAACTGATTTAAAAAATCAGAGTTTTTTTTGCACAAAAAAAAACTGATTTAAAAAATAAATAAGTGGGACCGGTTTGAGTCCGACCCAGGACCGGGACCAATTTTCATAACCTGACCTTATAAAGCTAACCGGACCTTCATATTTGGATCGGAACTGGGACCGGTTAGGATATTGCTATTTAGGACTGGGACCTATTTGGGCCTGACTGAGACCGATTTTTGGCCCATCTCTAATCAGGATAGACCGGTTCGGTTTTGAAAGGAAATATTTGGGACCAGACTGACTTAGGCTATGTTTGGCAAATTAGCTGGTAGCTAATAAGCTAGCTGTTGACTGATAAGCTAGCTGATGAAAAAGTCACGTTTGACAAAACTACCTTATAAACATGTAAAATGACAAAAAATGACATCTTCAAAAAAATTATCAATTACGGTATTTAATTATATAATTAAAACAAATTTATAAAAATATAATATGTTAATTAATACAACCAATGTAGTAAAGAAAAATTAAATAATACAACATGTTAATTAAAAGAATTTAAAATTTATTATTACATATATACCATAAATTTTTAATTTGTTAAACAGGTTTTAGAAATATATATATATATATATATATATATATATATATATATATATATATTAACTTACGAGTTTAAATAACCGTACATATAATATGAAAAAATAATCAAATAATACTTAAAAAGATAATAGTAGTTGGTAATTAAAATATATTAATTAATATTATAAAATATATAAAAATAATTTATATGATTAACAATAATTCTAAATAAATAAAAATTAAAATTATATAACTAACCTTTAATTTAATAATTTTCAGTTAATATTAATAATAATTAAATTTAAAAATTAATATTTATTAATAATAATAGTTAGTAAATAATAATAAGGGTCAATATTGGAATACTCACAAAAAACTACGCGTTTCAAAAAAATAGCTTATGGTCATTCAAATATGTACACAAAAAAAAAACTAGCTTATAAGCTAGTTTTTTTTTTTGCCAAACAATGTCTTAGTTCGAGACCGATTTTAGTCATCATTAGTTTAAACCTCTTTAAATTTTGAGTAAAAAGTTACAAAATACGTTCATATGGTTTACAAGCATTTTGGAAATTATAACTTGACTTTAGAAATTACATTTGAACTCCCATCATTTTCATTTGCTTGTACTTTCCTATTGGGTTTTTTTTTAATTATAATTAGTTTTTTTTCTTCATATACTACTGAAAAATGAAAGACTATATAGTTTCATCCTCATTCGCCCACCTGATTCCTTCACCCCTTTCATGGTGCTCCTAGTCAGTGGCGGCCCTGTGGGCGTGCCAGCGGTGTCGTCGCATGGGGCCTCCATTATCCAGGGGACCTCCGTGAAATACAATTTATAAAGCTTTATATATAAGTTAGCTAAAACAATAATTGATAAAATTGTAGCTTGACGGAGTGGCAAGCGGCCTAAAGATGATGGGAGTGGCATGGAACGAAACCCTACGATCGAATCATGTACTGTGTTTTTTAAATTTCTTAATTTAGTGTTTTTCTAATTAAAGTTTTGAGGGTTTTTTATTTCTTAACTAAATTTTTAATGATTTTTTATTTCCTATTTCTACTTTGTAACGTATTCTTCAAAGTTCAAACTGAAAATCCCTAATCCTTGATTATTATTTTTATTTTGTGTTTTAGGGGGTGTTTGGGATTGCTTATTTAAAACAACTTATGCTTATTTTTAAAAGTGCTTATCAACTTATGTCGTGCTAAAAAGGAGTTAGGGGTAAAAATGTAATTTGAACAAATAAGTTATAAGCATTTCAAATAAGTTAGAATGAATTAACTTATCAAAAACAACTTATTTGTGGTGAGAAAAAGTCATAAGCAGTTTTCTTTTTTTCAATCCAAACACTAAAAATAGTTTATTTGCGGTGAGGAAAAACAATTAGCAAATAAGTCAAAAAATAAGCAATCCCAAACACCCCTTAATCTATATTCGTTGTCATCACTCAACATTAAACGTCTCTTTTCGTTTTTTTTTTCTTTTTTAAAATTCTAGGTACAATTATTTAGGAGTTTTTTATGTTTTTAATATTTTTTTTTAAAAGAGCCTTTGATTGATTTATTATTAAACATAAGTCGGACTATGATAGAAAATAACTTAAATAGTATATTTAAAAAAAATAAGGGCCACATTTAATCTATCGCACAGGACATCCTAAATATCAGGGCCGCCTAGTCTCGACGTATACAATCCCATCGTTCATGACCACCCTTCCCCTTGTCTAAGCGTATGCACTCTTTACTTCCCTGATATTACATTGTGTTGTCTTGTTTTGAAGACGAGAGTGAAAAAACAAGAAGGGCTTAGCACTGTAGTACAAAAACTTTTCACGAATAATTACTATGAACATCAAGAAAACACGCAACAAATTTGTGCAAATTCATTCAAAAAATTTAGGATACTGTAACACCATCAAATTTGGAACGAACAACTAACCTTAAAATTCAATAAAATACCCAACAAGATAAAATCATTTCTACAATTCATTTTTTAAAATACCTCGGAATTTAAAACACTATCAGTCTATAATAAAATAACTTAATCGGGTGTCACTTAACACCACAAGTTGCTAGTCCAAACCAAATGCGGAATACTTCAATAATCAAGTCACCTCTCGTGCACTCTACTAGCACTCTCCACTTCACAAAGTAGCTAGAGCTACCCCAACCTGAGCCTGTTGCACATGCCGACAAATAAAAGGGGTTAGACTTACGCCTAGTGAGTTCAAACATTTTATCATGACTATATAAAAACATAAATCGAAAGAGTAATAGTTCTAGTCATGATTTCAAAAGAGCTTACTTTAATTCCAAATCATCCATTTTCAACTCACACAATTCCATGGGAAAAGGTCCCGAAAAGTACAAAACGTTTTCCAATTGAATTACGACTCCAACTTGTTTATAAATACGTGAATAATTCTAGTTTAGGCAAAACCTTCAAATACGGTTGACGACCAAACACTTAACCCATAAATCATGGAAACCATCTATTAAATACAAAACTTTATTAAAACATAATATGAAGCAACACTCACGCGACCGTAAAATGTAATAAAGATCAAATACCATAAACGGGGGAGTCCCGTATCCGTTGAAGGTGGAGGTAACACATAAGTATACCACCCATACAACGTTGAAACCCAAATTACACCGTAATCGAAGATATACCTTGACGTCTACCTCCAAGGTAACGCCTCAAGGCCAGGCACATCGAGACTACCTCCAAGGTATAACTCCCGAAGGCGTGGATCGCTACACAAAACCTCCAAGGTAAGTGCCCAAGACTATATCCTCCTAGTGCCTACTTGGAAGTTAAGGTCATAAAACATGGGTACCGAGGTCCAACCTCAAGGTATCCAATCGACCATTACTAACGACTGACTAACATGCCTATGGATCCAATGCAATACAGTCTACAAACAACACGCCTATCCCGGTAGGGGTGCTCAAATTTCCGACCAACCCGACCAACCCGGCTAACCCAACCCAACCCGAGGCAAAAAAACTCAAACCGAGCCAACCCGATGTATAATCGATACTATTTTTCACCAACCCGCATATATTGGGTTGATAACGGGTTAACCCCAAGCCAAACCGACCCAACCCGCCAACCCGTGAAAAACATTTAAATCTAATGTTAGGTTCTTGTTACCGTCATTTTGTTACTGTCGAAGCAATGTTACTATTGAAAATTTATAAATAGACAATTGTTGGTCACTTGTTACTTTAGTAATCTTGTTATTGATTCTTGATGTCGCATTTATAAACAAAATATTTATAAGAAATCTTTTATTAGACGATTTAGAAAACGGTTGAACATTTAAATATTTAGAAACATTTAGTAATTTGTTTAGACACGACAACTTAGTAAAAGTTGAAATGATAGACACGACATTTAGTGAAATGATCGATAAAAGTTTCAACCCGACTAACCCGACCAACCCAACCCAACCCGAACGGTTTGGGTTGGGTTGGGTTGCACTTTTGATTGGGTTGGGTTGGGTTGAGATTTTTCAAACCGCAATGATCGGGTTAGGTTGTCAAAGTGCCTTCAACCCGGCCAACCCAACCCGTGAGCACCCCTATATCCCGGAATGACTCACTCACCCAAGCATGTAAATATCAACAACGTGCAATAATATGCAAAACGGTGCAATAAAAGCAACCCATACATAAGACTCCACATAGTCATTTAAACCGGACAAATGTCCCAAGACTACCTCAAGTCAAAACCGAGCAAAATGCTCCAAGCTTGCTAGACCCGTAAATAACGGTCATCATCGCATAAAATGCATAAGCAATCACATACCACGAAATCATCATTAACCCCATAACTCGACACGGTTAAACAAAAGGGTCATCACAAAGGACTCACGCCCTTAATATTCCCAAAATGATTCATAACCCTAAAAGTGCATTTCTCAAATGGTTTATAAAATCAATTACGCTAACATGATCAAACCGTCAAATAAGCCTCATTTTAAGCAATTAATCTTTCAAAGACAATTTATGGTTTCTAACCATCCAATTATCCAAAAGCCCCAATTATGGGTGTTTTACACATTTGTGAAGATAAACATTTCACAAGAGTTAAACTTATTCAAATAACTCAACCACATATATTTCAAGTAAAACACACAATTATTTGGAAAATACTATTTTGGCATGTACAAAGTTTTCGCAAAGTAACTTGAACTCACCTTGCTAGATTTAAGCTAAATCTAGAGTTTTTCCAACGTAAGCTCCTTTGATGAAGTTTGCATCCTCAAGCTCAAAACTTCCAAAACCTAGATTTATGAGTTTCCAACCATTAATACCAAAGTCTAACCATAAGGAATCATTCCTCAAACGTTTCCATCTAAAACCCCCAAATTATACCAAACCCTAGTTCTTTTTTTTGGGAAAGGAGGACGGAACCTCCGGAAAAATTTATTCAAAAAAAGAAGCAAAGAGACAATCTACGAGGGGCATACCCCAAGCAATACAAAATGCCTACCAAGAACTTGTTTAGGGTATAACCAAAGAGTAATTCTAACCCAAAACAAAAAGTTCCCAAGCCAAACACTTAAACAAAATTGGCAAATCAAAACAATTTTCCATCGACACTTCTTCAAGCCCACCTCCTTATATCCCACTTCTTCCAGGCTCCACCATAAGAAATAATTATGCTTAGCAATCCAAATAAATATCACATCCAGCCTACTCTCACTTCCTTTTGGGTTTTTGCTTTGCCATACTATACTCCAATACCCAAGAATGCTTTGACCCAAACTAGCCATAAAATCTAGCCCAATACAATCATGATTTTCCAGATTAACCCAATCTCTTTTTTCACCTTTAAAAATAATGGGGAACCCTCTTAAATCACTGAACCAGAACTGGCTGGACTCATTTTCCATAACAGGATCGATTCTTAAGGGAAAGAAAATTAGAAATTTAGCAATATGCCAAAATATCAGACCAAGAAAAGCAGAGAAAACAAATTGTTGAGAAACCCATGCAGTTTTCAACAGGCTTAGAAGGGTAAAACACCATTTAGTACCACAGCAACAGTATAAACATACCTTATCCTTATCCCTCCAGTTTATACTATAGCATTCACCCCATTTAATATTTTTTTTAAAACCAATCAGGCCCTTTCTTATCCACCAGGAATTATCACGAAGGCACATGGTTATTACTATCATTTTTAAGATAGAAGCCATTGCTATTAATACCCAAATCCCACAGATAAGCAACCTTTTTGCTGTGGGGGTTAACTTTAACTTTCAATCCAAGCAATTTCATTCCGATGAGTTCAATAATTTGTTTGGAAAGGCAAGTAGCAGATCTCATACCCCTAGAGTGAAGCCTATTATTTCTTTCTTGCCAAACCAAATAAACAGCAGCAGCAAATAACAGTCTGTGTGGGAGACAGCCCATATGGAATTAGTCTTCTGACATGGGGAAATCAAACTAATGAGCTCACCCCATTCATTACCAATATTCCTTGCATTCTGAATTAAACTATAGACTCCAGAGAAGGCTTCCAAATTCCTCCAAACTTCTTGAGTGTAATGACACCTTGTGAACAGATGGCAGTGAGTTTCCACATCATCGTTGCATAATGAGCAAATATCATTCTCTGCAATATGCCATCTTGCTAGCTTATCAAGAGTCCTCAATTTCCCATGAATCGCAAGCCAAAGGAAAAAGGCATGCCTTGGGATTCCCTGACTATACCAAACAAGGTTGCACCAATGAACATTTGCAATATGAAAATATTCATCTCTCCAAACATTTGAAACACTGAAATCCACCAAATCTCCATTTCTCTTTTTCCAGACCACCCTTTCTGGTATATTGGGATTAAGTTGAGGCATAAACATTTGGAGGAGATTGCCATATTTGCTCCAAATCTCCATGGGCCACATCCAAAAACCATCAATGTTGATGTCCTGCACCTTTGAGTCAAGACTTAACCGTGCATTGTAAATGTCCCTCTTGGATATAAAGGTGCATAGAGGGCCAAGAGGGTGCCAATTGTCAAACCACAAGGATGTAGACATCCCACTGCCCAGCACGTGAACAAGCTGACTTCTGAAATTGTTCCTAATTCTCACAGCTTTCCTCCAGAACCAAGAGGCATTATAGACTTCTCCCACATCCCAAAAGTTCCTCTTCTTCAATATATACTCATTAATCCATTTTACCCATAATGATTCCTCTTGGCTTATTAATTTCCAGATCTGTTTAGAGAGGAGGACCTTATTCCAGCTCTTTAGGCTTTTCACACCCAAACCCCCTTTTTCTCTTGGCAAGCAAGTTCTCCAGGCCACTTTTGCTTTCCCTTTGATTGCCTCACCATTACCCCAAAGAAACTTCCTCAGAACCATCTCTATCTCCTTAACAACAGAAATAGGAAGCAAAAAAATGGAAGCCCAATACACATTAATGGAAGAAATGACAGTATTGATAAGTTGTAATCTGCCAGCAAAGGAAAGCCACTTATTCTTCCAGTCAGAAACCCTTCTTTTGATTTTGTCTATTAAGCCCACACAGTCCTTGTGATAAAGTTTAATAGAGATCAAAGGAACTCCAAGGTATCTGACAGGGAGGGAGCCCAACTTGAATGGAAGAATTTTCAAGATCTCAGATCTATTATGTCCCAACACATTACCAAGGAAAGAAGTACTTTTTCCAAGGCTAGGCTTGAGACCAGAAACACTACTAAATTCCAACAAGGCATCCTTGAGAACAATAACAGAGTCAGGATCACCATAGCAAAACATAAGTGTGTGATGCCAAGCTTTTCACACTTAGGATGAAATCTAAACTTTTGACTTTGACCAATTCTTCTTTTGACCATGAGGGTTAAGACTTCCATAACTAAAGTGAAGAGATATGGGGACAGGGGATCCCCTTGTCTTATGCCTCTCCTTCCAGCAAAGAACTCATGATGATCCCCATTCACTCTGATAGTAAAAGAAGTAGTTGAGACACATTTCATAATCCAGTGGACCATACAGGGGTGGAAGCCAAATTGCTGCAGAATAAACTTTAAAAACCCCCAATTAACAGTATCATAAGCCTTTTGGATGTCTACTTTAAAAGCACATCTCCTCACACATGTGTTCTTGTGATACCCTCTTAGGAGTTCTTGAGCTAACAGGATGTTATCACTGATCTGCCTGCCAGGAATAAAAGCAGATTGATTTGGGTCAACTAGGAAACTTAGAGAACTCTTGATTCTAATGGCAATGATTTTGCAAATGCACTTTAGAAGCACATTGCAACAAGCAATAGGCCTGAAATCAGCAACATTCAGTGGGGTCTGGAGCTTGGGGACAAGAGCAATAACTGTAGCATTGACCTCACTCAACAGTTTGCCATTTTCAAAAACTGTTTTATAGCACAACTGACATCCCTTCCAATTATAGGCCAAGCTTTCTTGAAGAAATAGGATGAGAAACCATCATGTCAGGTGCCTTTGTGTTATCGACATCAAAAATAGCATCATGGATTTCAGAGTCACACACATCTCTAACCATATAATCAGCCTGTTGAGAAGAAAGCTTCCTAAGGAATAAAGAAGAGGGCTGACTGATACAATCCACAGGATCCTCAGTACCCAAGATGGATTTAAAATGTTTAACAAACTGCTCTGCCACACTTTGACCAATGAAGCTATTTCCCTCCATTTCTTTTATTTCACCTATTCTGCCCCAATTGGTTTTTGCTTTACCCTAGTTCTTGGTGATGAAGAAAACAAGGTTTCTTTAACCACTCATCACCAAATTCGTCCCACAACACCACAAGGTATAAAGAAGATGAAATCAACAACAATAACACCTTTGGATAGGAAGAGATTACCTTTAACACTTGACTCCTCCAAAAGATGGCTCCTAAACTCCCAAAAAGCTTCAAACCTTCAAGTGTTCACCAATGGAGGAAATGGGTTATGTTGGGTAGAGAAGATGAAGAGGAGAGGAGAGGAGTTCTAGGGTTTCTAGTGAGAGAAACCGATTTTTAGAGAGAGAGTTGATAGGAATCGATCTTGGATGATAAATGAAAAAGAAGCTAGTTGAACTCCTTTAAAACCCGATATGAAACAGCAACCCAGCACCCTGGCGCGACAATGACACCGCGACTATGACCAGGGCAATGTCGCGGGTCATAGTCGCGACCCCCTGACATCTTTCTGTTTGATTTCTCGATTTGTCCCACCATCGCGACAATGCCACCGCGACTATGACCAGGGGTCATAGTCGCTGGTTGCGACCTACCTGCTGCCCCGCATTGTCGTTTAGTCCAAAACCGAATCTTTCTTCGGGTTTGATCACCGACCAAATGCCGTGCATGCGAAAACTACTTGACCCAAGTACGGAGCCCCAGAATACGAGAAATGAAAATACGAATAGGATTGGGTTTGCTTACTTGGAGTTTTTGGGGTGTTACAGATACCACCTGAGACCACCACCGCCACCCAGGTTTCAGCAACACCACCACCGGCCCGACAAGGCGACAACATCTTCTTTCGAAACCCAGATCAAGCAATTTTATCCACGAAAAGAAAAGGAGGCATACATACAATTTATAAACATAGATAGAGAAAGGCATGAAGTTAGCAGCTTAACGACCTTAATGGGACTGGCATCATCTATATATGACTGTTTGGTAGTGGTTAATGATATAGAAAGTGACTTATTCAGTAAGCTTCTAATGAGGAGCTTTATGCTAAAAAAACAAGTTTTTTCCAAACTTACTTCCATTTATGAAAAAACACTCCCAAACAAAAACCTTTCAAATCTATACAAATAGATTAATCCACACAGACAACTTTATCCGTACGGGAATGGAAAACTAACCAAATGGCCCCTAAATCACACAGGGAATTAATATATTTGCCTACTTTAAAAAAAATGAATCCAGGGCCACAACCACATATCTAAAAACTAAAAAGCTTCAGCCTTCAATAAAACAGCAAGAACCTATCAGGAACATTAACATATCAAATCGAAAGAAATGGCTTCATATCATGATTTACTAATGTTACATGAGATGCCCTTCTACGAATCTTTTCTGCAAATGATGTTTGTAATTTATGTTACACAAGATAGACATACCTTGTGTGAATAAATGATGTTTGTAGTTCATAGGTAATAGGATTATCATCTATTCACAAATGAATCCAAAAGAATGCTACACTTTTAGAATCAAGATAGACATACCTTATGTGAATAAGGCTTCATATGCCCATACATTGGTCTACAAAAAGATACTCAGAAGTCTACTGTTCTTCAAGTTTCTTGAGCTGCTTCTCCTCTCAAGACCAACCTACTTTGTGAGTACGACATTCACAACGTCTGGAAACTTCTCCTTGATTGCTGCTTTGACTCCCGATCCGATAGACTCAGGTCCAGTATACTTCACAATGCATTCCCCGCCTTCCACAGATAACACTTCCACACTTCCACCAAAGTTGGCTATGGCTGGCCTCAAGATTTCAAGATGCCCATTTACTGCCTGCAATTGCAAGATATAATACCTTATTCATATATATATATATATATATATATATATAGAGAGAGAGAGAGGTTTAGGGGAAAACCCCCGAAAAAATGAAAAACCGAGGAATACCCTGGTAACCATTCATCTGGACAGTAAGCACATGTGCATACAAATAATTTGTAAGCAATTTGTCTAGTATGTACATGTGCTTGCATACGTGCATAAAAACCAAAAACAAGTTCAGTTACTTGTATGCACATGTACATACCGTCCAGATAAATAATTATTAGGGTGTTCCTCAGTTTTTCATTTTTTTTTGGTTTTTCACTGAATCTCTCTCTACATATATATATATATATAGAGAGAGAGAGAGTCAGGTTCAAACGAGAACAATACCTAAATAAGAGAATAGGAAAACGGTTGAATCACATGTGATTTTACACTAACATCACATACAAAATCACATGCGATTCAAGCGACTTTACCCCGCGACCTGAAGTCACGGCCAAAGTCACCAGCACATATTTTTTTGCCCGTTAATGTAAAAGCACGTGCTTTTGCACGTGACTTGGCCGTTTTCGTATTCTCTTATTTAGTTACTGTTCTCGCTTGATCCTCCATATATATATATATATATATATATATTGTTAGTATCGATTCTATAATAGTAAACAAACTAAAAGCTTGCCTCAACAGTTGTTTCAGCAGGTTGTTCATCATAAACTTGAACAATATCCTTAACAGCATCTCCAAATTTTTCTTTCAGGACTCTTTCGATCCCCATCTTCATGGTGGTCGTTGAGCTTGGACAATTCCCACATGCCCCTGATTCATATGTTCTTTCAATTGCTACAATCTCTTCATTTCGATATCAAAATCCAATGTAGCAAAAATCATAACTATACTTGACTCAATTACAATAGAAAGATAATTTCTTTGTTATTGAACTCATGTAACACTAATAGCATTTAAGTACTGAATGTTTAACTGCATCAAATTCAGGCTAACATCAAAAAATCATATGTGTTAATCTATCACAGTCTACTGTTAGGGTTAATTAGATCCTCTAATCAAATACTTGAATAAGAAATTGCTGAACAAATCAGATGATATGTGAGGGGTTGTTTGTTTACCTCTTAATAGTTCTATTAAGAGGCAACCTCTGAATTGTTAAGAGGTAAATCTTGTTTGGCAAAAAAAAAAGTCTACCCCTTAGTGGTTCTAAAAACCTATTTTGTATCTTCCATTCAGCGCCCTGGTTTCAAAAAAATTACCAAACATCCATAGTTCATTTTATCCCTCTTAATGATTCTGACCACTTAATCATTCTGCACCAAACCATTCAGCCCCTGAGTCTAATTCTTTAACCTAAGAAATCGATTGAAACACGAGAAAGAAAAAACCCTAAAACGAACCTTGTAGCTTAAGAGAAACGACGCCGTCTTCAACGGATACAACGTCAACGTTTCCGCCGTCGGCAATGAGGTATGGCCTCACGTCATCGAGAACGGTGTCGACGTTTTGGGGAGTGAGTTCGAATTGCTGTGCGGAGTATAGTCCACCGCCGGCCATGGCCTTGATTGTGGTGATACACCTTCGATTTTGAGGAACCACCGATCTCAGATTCTTAATTCTGTTTCTAATTACGATGCAATCGGGTGAGGGAGTAAGTTGAGTGTTGGACTTTGTGGAGGATAACGGTTGGAATTGAGGTTGAGACATCAGAATAGGGGATGCGAACGCCATGGTTGGAAGTGGTAACCACCGTAGGCCGCCGATGAAGAAATGAGTAATCTGGGTGGCGCACGAGCTCCGCCACACCAATGTCACCGGTTTTTTTAAGACAAAAGTCAAGTGCCGAAAATAAAATGAAAGTTACGGTTTTAGTCCCTAATCTTCATTAATTACGGTTTTAACCACTGTAGTTTGCAAGTCATTACGATTTTCATCCTTGCACCTATGGTTGTAAAAAAACGGAAACTGAATAATCCATCTAAAACCAAATAAACCTCCAAATTTGTATATATATTTTGTTTTTAGGTTAAACGAGTTGGTTAAACAAATAAAAGTAGTTTATTTGGTTTGGTTCTGTTTATATTTTTCATGTTTGGTTAAGCCGAATAAATCGACCGGATAACATCCGCTTAACACCATCTATCACGAGTTAACTCATAGACATTCTGGTCGTTTTACCTATTTCCTTAAAAAAAAAACAAATAAGTAAAGTAAGTTTTTGATGTGGGCCTGACGTTTGCCATTTTCAACGAAAGTCGTCCCTAATCTTCATCTATTACAATTTTGTACCCCACGTTTGAAAATTCCAAAATGTCAACTTTTTCAGTTAAGTCTAATTAAAGTAAAGTACTTTGGTCATTTTACATTTACCCATCATTTTAGTTTTATTATTGCCAAAGAAAACAAAAACTAGTGAACCCTACTTCTCTCTCTGTCTTTCATTGTCCATTCTTCTTGACTGTGGACCCCACCCTTTCCTCATCTCCGATGATATGGTTCCTTACCATAATTCATCGAGGTTAATCAAGTGTTGGAATGGCTCAAAATAATCGGAACAACTGCAAAGAATTATGAAAGGAGAATATGTTACACCCACATATGATAAAAGAAAGTTTGGAACTATAGTTTTTGTTGCCATTAATGTTTCTGTTGCATGTGCTAATAATCTCCTTTCAAATGTGAGTAGGATATCTACTATGTTTCTATCGCGATGATGCTCTCGTGAATAATATGGGTGGAGTTCAAAATTCCGAAATTGATTATGAGTTAACCCTTTAATAACCCAATTGTAGAAGGGTTATCGTGAGGGTGAAGGAGAAGGATATAAAAGAAAGGGTTAGTTTTTTTTCTTTTAGAAAAAGTGTTGGTCCCGAAGGGCTATTCAAGTTTGTAGAAGGGGGGGGGGGGGGGTTGAATACAAACACAGATTTTACTTTTCTAAATTGTTTATTGATAAATCATTAACAATTTACAGCTTGTTGCGGAAACAAGATTAAGGTTAAACCTAAATCTAAACAAGTTGGAACACTAAGTTTTTTGCACTAAGACAAACACAGATTTTACTTTTCTAAATTGTTTATTGATAAATCATTAACAATTTACAGCTTGTTGCGGAAACAAGATTAAGGTTAAACCTAAATCTAAACAAGTTGGAACACTAAGTTTTTTGCACTAAGAAAGAGAAGGAAATTACTAATAATAACCTATCTCAAGATAAGAATGATGAACTTGTCCAGAGTTAGCAAGTTACTTCAAAATGAAGTGAGTTCTTCTTCTTATATACTGCATGCATTTAATGCATGGCAGCTTACACTTTACACGTGGCAGCAACTCATTGGTTGTACGTCATTGACCTTTGTTGACAACCTTAGTAGCCGCATGTTTGAACAGTGTAGTATCAGAGTGGTTGTACGATCTCAGACAATAAGGAGGTTCTTTTTCTGACATATCGTACAGAGATGTGCAAGGGTAGTTAAGACAAAAATACTTTGTACGGAGGACTTCATGATCAGCTTTTCGTTGATTCAGCGATCTATCATTCTTTATCAGCGAATGATAGAGTTCAGCGATAGCTGAAGTCTTGTAATTGATACTTCACGTTGAGTGGACAAATCTGAGTCTTCGTTGATCCGTATCAGTTCATTAGGAGACTTGTCGCTGGTTCTTGAGCTTGATCTTCGACTTCAGCGTAGAACCTATGTTAACGTGAAACTTGTCTTCAGGGATCATAAGTAAACAACTAACTTATCAGTGATTACCATAAGTACTGAACAGACTCAGAGTATTATGGTGAACAGTTTCGCTGAATATTTAATCTAAAGAGCGAGAGTTCCTATCAGCGGTACTGTAAGATCTTAGTACTAATCAGCGATAGTGAAACTCTGATACATATTGTTTACTTACAATTTTCACTAAGTATATAAGAGAGGGTCATTATCAAATCACTGAGGGTTTGGATCAACAAAAAGGTTAAAAGAATTGGCCCTTATTTAGGTGGAGTTAACTATAATTCGTTTTTATTGTGTTAGGATGAATAACAAAATTCGTTGGATTTTGCAAACATGAGACAAAATTGTAATAAACGAAGATAAGAGATGATCTTTGTTGAAAATGGCAAACTCCAAGGACCAAGTCCAAAATTTACTCTTATATAATATAATATAATATAATAGAAAACTAGAAAAAAAGATAAAAAATTATAATGTGCATACTCAAAAAAAAATTAACGACGTTAGGCAAAGGTTGAAAACCGAAATGAATTGCAAATCACAAAATCATAAATAATGAAGACCAAAGACGAAAACCAACTTTTTCATGAAGCTATAGGGACGAAAACAAACCAAATGTTTGATGAATCGTTCAACAGACCCTCGATGAACTCGAAGAAACTCAAACCGACACAACACGATAGATAGAGGTGCATCTTTCTCATCCATACACCGCCATATTGAAACCAGATAGTGAGTTAAGTATATTGATCCAAGAAACAAGGAAAATAAGGTTAATCTCTTGTCATCTAGATGCTTTCATCTACGAGTAAGCTCTAAGAAGACCATTCATGGCCGAGAAGGTAAGAAGTGTTAAGATTGAGATGGTATAACAAAGATTCTTGACCATATGCAAGAAAATAGGAGAAAGATTGGTGTTTAAGTCAATTAACTGGGTCCCAAACCATCAAAACTAGATCCATGTTCTTATATCGTTTGATCATATTTTTAAAACTTTGTCTTCTATGTGGAATCCTTGATTGATGTCACACGGTATGTATTTTTAAATTTTCTAATAATATGTAATATAAAACATGTTTTAATTTATTTAAGAAAGAGTGAAAAGAGTAAACGACCAAAATACCTCTCGTTAGTTGGATTAACAGATAAACATACTGATCTTTAGTGTGAAAGGTGAAACAAGTAGATTTTGTAAACTTCAAAGTCAAATATTAAATAAACATAGTTTTTGGATGATTTTTGTTAAAATATACAAAGTTCAAGAACCAATCCTGAAATTTACTCTTTAAAATATATAGTAAATTGTTCATTTACTTTTCTTATATAATAGAGTTAAATTCAAATTTGGTCCTTGTGGTTTACATAAATTAACGAGTAAGGTCCATGAACTTTTCTTTTAACAAATAGCGTCCCTATAGTTTCATGTTTTATAACGGATAAGGTCCCTCCTTTTAACGCTGTCAATTAATTTATGTCAATGACCCTCCCCTCCCTCAACTTTCATTTTTATTAACAGGTTTAGTCCCTCTAACTATTTTAACATATTTGGTCTCTTATAGTACTTTTCATTTTTATAAAAGATTTGGTCCTCCCTCAACTTAATTTTTTTAGATATGGTCCCTCAATTTTTTCAATAAGTTTTTTGGCACAAACATATATCTTCTTAATATAATGAGCAAATTAATTAAATAAAACATGAATCTTAAATTTTATCATTTCATAATGTTTTTTTGATTTTTTAGCTCAAATAAAATATAACTTTGATAAATTTCATATTTAAATTATTCAAAACATTAAAAATCTAATTGGTTAATGCTAAATTATAACACTTTATTATATTTAATATATAATCAATATTTCTTTAATATATATTTATTAAGAGTAAATTACTGTTTTGGTCCCGGTGGTTTGTTAAAAAATACGAAACTGGTCCTTTAACTTCAAAAATTACCTTTTTTATCTGTGGTATGCATTTCGTTATGAAATTGGTCCCTCGAGCTGACGGTCGTCTATTCCCTTCATTAAGCTCGAGGGTAAAATGGTCTTTTTATATAATTTTGTTTCTTTTAACATTTTTAATCAATTATACCCTTTTTCTTTTATTTTTTAGAGTAAATTACTGTTTTGGTTTCTGTGGTTTGTCAAAAAAAAAAATACAAAACTGGTCATTTAACTTCAAAAATTACCTTTTTGGTATCTGTGGTATGCATTTCGTTATGAAATTGGTCCCTCGAGCTGACGACCGTCTATTTTCTCCGTTAAGCTCGAGGGTAAAATGGTCTTTTTATATATTTTTTTCTTTCAACATTTTTTTAATCAGTTATACCCTTTTTCTTTTCTTTTTTAATTTTCTTTTCTTCAATCTTCATCTTCTCAAGAACATGAAGAACACCATGATCAAGAACACATGGCACCAAGAACAATTCAGATTTAAATACCTAATTCAAACCATATTGAAATCCTAAAGATCTAAATCAAACCCATATATAATAACCTAATAAAAATCAAGAACCATAACTAAAAATATCCTTACAACCTCGATAATTTTTCGGTAACAATAGGTGACAACATCCGATGTACGATGTACCTCCAGATCAAAAAATAAAACCAATCTCGGATGAATCGGAAGCAGTACCAAAAGCATAAGTTGTTTTAAATAAGCAACCCAAACATCACCTTTTATATATATATATATATATATATATATATATATATAGAGAGAGAGAGAGAGAGAGAATGAGAATAATCCCACAACCTTTCTTTATCTTCAACAACAATTTTCTAAAAACCCATGTAAAGTTGTTAGTTTCCTTCCATAATTGCAATTACCCAAAATCTAGAAACCCCATGTTGCTTGTTTGCTTTGTCAAGAAGTTCAAGAAAATTTGATCTCTAATGGTGATGAAGATGATCAAGCCAAAGATGATGTTCAAGTCTCGTAAATGATATTTTGATTTAGGTTTTGATTTAAATAATGTTTTTGGGATTGGATTTGGATTGTTAAATATTATTGGTGTTATTTGAATTGGATTTAAAGTTTGATTATCATGGTTTCTTCATGGTGTTCTTCATGTTCTTCATAATCTTTTTGAAGAAGATGAAGATTCAAGAAAAAAATAAAATATAAAAGAAAAATGGAAAAACTGAGTGACCAAAACTGTAATTTAATATATAACTAATTAAAAAATGCTAAAATAAATGAGAAAGGGTAAAAAGATCATATTACCCTCAAGATAACGGAGGAAGTAGACGGCCGTCAGCTCGAGGGACCAAGTTCATAACGAAATGCATACCACAGGTACCAAAAAGATAATTTTTAAAGTTAAAAGACCAAAATCGTATTTTTTGACATACCACAGGGAGTTAGGGACCAAACAATAATTTACTCATTTATTAATTTATCATTTGACAGCTTCATTTTTAGTATATATTAAATAGTTTAAATAAACTAGTTCAATTTATATTTTTATATCATATTTAACCATAATAATTTTTTATATATTAATTAGTTCTAGTAAATTACTTAATTTGACATCTAGGTTTATATCTTAGTATCTAACATACTAGGGCTGAGCAAAACCCGCCCAACCCGAAGAACCTGACCGGCCCGAAACCCGATGAACCCGAAGTTTGCTCACCCGATGAATTGAAACCCGAATTGGCCCGAAACCAAAATTTGATGTCGGATATTACGGTTCGGTTTGGGTTGGGTTTTTCCAAACCCGAACCATTCCGAAACCCGAAGTTTTTTAAAAAAATATTTTTTTTATGTAATGAATCGTAAATATAAATATAAATATGTATTTGTGTTTTGTAAATTGTAATTTATATTTCTAAACTGAAATCGATAGACGAGAGTTGCAATTGCAAACCCTAAACCCACCCAGTCCAGTTTCGATTTAGGCTCATGTGGAAGCTTCACGATTAACGAACGAAACCAAATCGAAGGCCGAAGCTTGAAGCTTGAAGCTTCACGAATTCAACATCTGGTGTGGGGATTTCACCATCGAAGGCCGAGGGGGACGAAGGGGACTCAACCCATAGAAGAAGACGAAGGGGACTCAAGTCTCAAACCATCGAAGATTCGAAGGGAACTCAAACCATCAAAGTCTAAAACTGGTAAGTTTCTTTGTTTCTGATTTGTTTCGTGTTGAGATTTTAGATTTGTGTTTGATTTTGTGTTTCTGATTTGTTTCCTAACCTGTAACACCTCGAATTTCCATTACATTCTATTTGTTATGAATGGGGTCTATTTGTATTTTAGTTTGAGTTTTGGACTACTTTGCAATTATATAACTCATTGGGGTTAAAATTCAAGTGACCAAAGTTTAAGGCTAATTGTGGAAATTTGGAACTTGAGGGTGTGTTTGGTTATTAATGGAAAGTTGGATGTAGATAAGAGGGAGTAGCTGAATTGATAAATACCTCAATTCATTGTTGTTGGAGTCGGCTAAGAATAGAGACAGAGAAAAGAAGGAGAAAGCAAATTGAATTCATTGGATTCTCTTGTGGTAAGGGTTTTGAAAATTTCTCTTGTAAACTCTTAATCAGTTTAATAATTGCAAGCCTGAATTATGTTCCAATAGGCTATTGAATCAGAAGAAAGAAGGATTTAGATTCTTGGAATTGTGCAGAAGAAGTGGGTTTAAGAACCAAAGGTGAGTTCATCTTATTTTGATTTATAAACATTAAAATTGGATATTTTGGTGGTGTTATCTTGCTTACATGTTATAGAACTGGTATGAGGATGTGTATTGAATTTAAGGATGAATTATTGAGACTGTTTGATGAGGAAATAAGAACACAGCCGTAGTTTCCGGATAAAAAGGAAGTATCTGGAAACCCCTGATCGATGGTATCCGGACGAAGCCTGTTGGTCCCATTTTGGACAAGCAAACAATAGAAGAACAATCCATATTTAAGATGTAGAGATAAGATGAAATATAAAGAACATAATATTCAAGAACTCACCTCATATTCATTGATTCAAAATATGGAGAGGAAAATGAAGAACACCACACTTTACATTTTGGATGACTCTCATGAGATTAGTCAGTATGTGTTTTTGTGTGTTACTCCAAAATGACCTAATGACAAATGAAACCCTAAAATCCTTTATAAATGGTCCATTTACAAGAAAAGGCTCAAGCCCATAAAGCTAACTAAAAAGCCCATACACTTTTTCTTTATAAAACATTTAATTAAATTAGGAGCTAATTTAAGCTAACAATCTCCCCCTAATGTTTTATAAAGAAAGCATCATCTTCTAGTCTCCCCGTTGCTTTCTTTAGAAACATTGGTGTTCCATTCTTCGAGTCCTCAAAGCATCACGAGCTCCCCCTCAAATGTAGGCTCATCTTCTTGAAAGACCGAGACAATTAACCCCATTTTGTCCAGCTTTCACGTCTCAACTTCACCGCTGTTTTGAACCATCAAGGAGCCTTTTTGAGAGAAAACATAAAACATGCACATTGAACTCCAGCCTCTTAGCTTTCCAACGAGCTATAATTCATTCATTTTGGATGAAAAACGAGTGAGTTGTGCAAGTTTTCCCTCAGCTGCGCAGAACGGTCGTCAAAACAGAAAATTTGACGCTTAAGATCCCGTTGAGTAAGCATTCAGCACCGAGCTTTAAACATGAATAATGGAGGAGTGAGTGACAATCAATATGTCACAATAGCAGCATGAAACCGTGAAGAACCGTCGAGAGAACACCGTTCTTGAAAAGCGGAAAGAGCACGAGTGAAATGCAATGTTTTCGGTCTAGCAAGAGTCCATTGACTTTGACACAGATTCTGGCCATTAATAACACTGATTCAGACCAAACTCAAAACATGAAAAAGTTTCATTTGTGTCTTAGGAATTCAACGCAACTGGACTCATGTGAATCAAAGAACCGAGTAAAAAGTTGTGCACATGTTTCTGAAATAGCGCAAAGCTGTCAGAAAATCTGAAATATTTCGGGCTTCGGGCTTCTGGCAGAGGCTCTGTTCAGCCTCACAGAGGCTCTGTTAAGCCTCACAGAGGCTCTGTGAACTTCCCTCTATGAATTTTTCGTTATGCACTTCGAACCTATTGTTTTTGGGTATACACACCTTTTGTCGTACAACTTTGGCATGTCTTCCAGAAAGCCTTTGCAGAGGCTCTGTGCACATCCACAGAGGCTCTGGACAAACTCACAGAGCTTCTGTGGTTAAGCTCTGCAATTTGATTAAACTCTGGTTGAATTCTTCTTCTGCAGATGTGATCTGATCTATTACTCTTTGAAGAAAGCATCCTCTGTAGTCTTCTGCGGTTAAGCTCTTTGTACGTGTGAAGCCTCTATGCTCAGTCTCAGAGGCTCTGTGAACCAGTCTCTTTAATCTTCTGCGAAATGAAATGGTCAACCTTGGTCAACCTCTGAAGATGGATGTTGTGCTGCAGTTAATTGGTGGTTCTCACAGAGGCTCTGTGCAACTTTACAGAGGCTCTGTGCAATTAGCTTCTGTGGTGCAGCCCTTGTGAACATCTTCTGCAGGCATTCGATATTGATAGCAGCTTAATGATGGAGATTCTGTGCACATATCTGGACAACCTTTCAATTGAACAACTTTAATCTGTGATCGATCTTCTGAACAACTTCTGCAGATTTAACTTCAGCAACAACTTTTTCTCTAGATAAGCATTACCGGACAGCTGCTTAAAATAGAGGCTCTGAGCACCGCTTCTGAATTTCAATCTTCGTCTGTCGAAAGCCTTATAAATTTTGATCGACTCCAATATCTCTGCACAACCATGGACAGCTTCTGCCTCACTTTTCTGGACAACCTCTGAACGAACTCACAGAGGATCTGCATGGCATCTGAACAATTTCTGCACGAGCAATAAAAACAACAGCAGCCTTGATCAAGCACAGAGGATTTGGACAGCCTCTGATCTGCTCATGATCAGCCAAGTAAACCCACGATTTCTGCTGTCTGCTTCTTTATGCATTTTGAATCTTGATTAAGCTCTGCACATGTATAATTTATCGCAAAACCTGTCAATAACCAGCAGAGGGTGTCGAAGAGTTCAATTTAAGTGTTGTGCGTGAAGGGTCTACAACAGCTTCTATGATCTGCTTCTGCGAGATTATGTTCTGTACGATAGTGGCTTTTTTTTATTAAGCTCTGCAATAATTCAGCAGCAAGCAGATCTGCACAATGCAACCCACGAGCTGCATTTTTCTAATTCTGGAGACTTTGTATGCACATGATCAAAGTTATGGGTCTGCACATAACTATGATTTCATTTGACCAAAATCAGAATAAAAAAGGATCAGAACTCTGTATACACAGAGTTGAATTCTGAAGTTATTTTTGAACTCTTTAGTGACATTCATAGATTCATGTATCAAACAATCTCTAGTCTGTCTGATGAATCTGGATGAGCTCTGCGAGTCGATACCCTTGTTGTGCAAATCTGAGCTTCTGCACAACAACTGTAAATGATCGAATTTAGGACAGCAACAACGAACAGCTCTTCAAATAGGAACTTTAACAGCTTCTGCGGATTAGCTTCTGGATCAACCACACTAAATAGCAACAACAAACAGGAGCTTAATCTCACTGCTTAACCTCTAATTGCATCAGACTGCTGCTCCTAGCTGCTGTTAACAGGAGCTTAATCTGGACAACATGTTTCTGTGTCATGCTTATCATCAACTAAGTCAGACCTGCACATTTGACATCATACTTCGAAAAATCTGATGCACTTGGATAGCTTATGAATTGAGTTTGAATGGCTCTTCTTGGAGAGCATTTCTGGACAGTTGACTATTAAGCTCTGAGCACAAGAGCTGATGCAGAGTTAAGCTCTGCACAAAATTACAGAAGCTCTGTGATCTCCCATAAAATCTCTGTGATCTGTTTCTGAGAGCATATCATCGACATGTTTCTGCTTCTTTTGGATGGACAGTGGCTTTCTGCAGTAAGCCTACTAAATCTGGACTATTACACATCAAGATCTAATAACTAAATCTGGAGTGACAACACTGCTTCTGCACATACATTCTTGAACACTACAAATCTGCACAACACTAGAATCTGACTTTCTGTTTTACACAGCAGCAAATCTGTTTTAGAGATTCTTTTGGACAACCATTAATCGAGCACAAAGGCTCTGTGGTCTGTGGATTTCTCTTTGGCAAATCCAACTTCAACAACATCTAACTTCAATAACATCTTGTTCCACCATTAGTTTAAACACAGAATCAACATTAATAGCAAACTAACAGCAACTTTTCCTCATTTTGAATTGGCTTTCTGCGTGAAGGATCTGTACATGATAAACAAACATATGCAGCTCCTACAAATAAGATTGATCACATAACCGCCTTTGCATCAATTTTTGAACCAGTTCTGCACAGATCAGAAGTTCAAACAGCAGCACAGCAGAATCTTTATGTTACGACATCGAACACAGCAAAAAATTCACAGTTCTATTTGCTGCCAAAACTCAGTTTTAATCTGATGCAGAATGGCACTAGTAGCAAACAACTGCATCAAACAGCAGCTTAGTTATGCTGCACATCGCAAACAGCATAAAAAAACTTTCTGGACAGATTTGGACTATTTGACAGCAACTTTCTGCTTGACATCAACGATTTTCAGCTTGACAGCACGTTTATAAGCTTGACAACAATGATTTTCAGCTTTGACAGCAACTAGAAAGTGACAACAACAAATTTAATTCACTTTGCCATCACCAAACATCAGCTATTTTCAGCTTTGACAGCAACAAACAACAATAAAAACTTCTTTGACAACAACTTGTAGTTTTGGCAGCACTAAGATCGAAACAGCAACATGATAAATTTTGTTTTGACAGCAACTGACAGCTCATAAAATTTTCTGTTTTTATACATCAAACGCAGCAACAACCTTCTATAATGATTCTGTTTGATCAAAAATTGGACAGCCTTGATCAAAATCCTTTTTGCTCGAACAACTTTCTGTTTTGACTTTGCACAAGAACCGATTTAACAACATGTTGCATACCATGGACAAATCTGAAATCTTGATGTATTAACTTTTCAGAGTCTTGATATATCCCAAATTTTCCAATATATAGCAAATGTTCACAAGCTGGAATTGATGTAGAATAATGAGTCGATCTCCATATATCTTCTTAGAACAAAGATTGCAGAAACTTAAGTTTCTGATTGATCACTTCAGAAAGTTAAGTTTAATCAATCGAAGATCCAAAAATAGTTTCAGATCTGACTTTGAACAAGAAACACAACATCAAATCTTTCTCAAACAACATTTTCATGACTCAAATGATTTTGTTTTTCATTTAAATGATTATGAGCAGCGAAAGACAAACAAAATCTGAGTAAAAGAGAGTCCAATCTTGGATTTAAATAAAAGTCAGATCAAAGATCAATAACCTTACTACCAAGATGCCAAAAAGATGCTATGGACTTAAGCACACACAAGGATGAGATCATAGATCAACCATCTACTTAGTTCTATCAAATATTAGACCAATGAATGAGAAAGAATCAAAACACACACATGTATTAAATCTGATCAGATTTGATTCAAATAGAATCAAATCTTCACTTAGGCATTTTATCAAACATGTGGTGTGCAGAATCAGATTTTGTGAAGAAACAACAAAGTTTTCTATGAAAGATCATCCAAATCTCATATAAATGAAGAAATGGGTTTCTTATAAGCACAAAAACAGAAAATAAACCATTAGAATGATATTTGTGTTTAGGCTCATGTGATTGAATCAATCTAAGCACCAAAACAACAAATAAATCATCTAATAACTTCTATTGTTGCATAGATGACCGATTTTGAAGAAAAGTTTCTTCAATCGGCTCTGATACCAATTGTTGGTCCCATTTTGGACAAGCAAACAATAGAAGAACAATCCATATTTAAGATGTAGAGATAAGATGAAATATAAAGAACATAATATTCAAGAACTCATCTCATATTCATTGATTCAAAATATGGAGAGGAAAATGAAGAACATCACACTTTACATTTTGGATGACTCTCATGAGATTAGTCAGTATGTGTTTTTGTGTGTTACTCCAAAATGACCTAATGACAAATGAAACCCTAAAATCCTTTATAAATGGTCCATTTACAAGAAAAGGCTCAAGCCCATAAAGCTAACTAAAAAGCTAACTAAAAAGCCCATACACTTTTTCTTTATAAAACATTTAATTAAATTAGGAGCTAATTTAAGCTAACAAAGCCCAACATCCGGTAAGTTTCTTTTCAGTAGTTTCCGGATGAAATAGATACCGGATGGTATCCGGATTACTTTGGTTTCCGGATGTCGTCCGGATTGATTATGTTTCCGGTAAAACATTCGGATAGGCTTAGTATCCGGAAAGTATGATGACCGGTAAGTGATGACGTCCGGATAGTTGTGGTGTCCGAAAACTTCTGATGTCCGGTAAGTGCTAAGTCGCTGAAGGGGGGACAATTAAGGATGAGGATACGATAGGTTATCTAGCATTCTTAGAGTTGAGAATATGATATGAGAAGTGGTGATATGTTGTTATACATATCCACTTAAAATTGTAATGGATCCATAAGGCATGCAAGTTACTCTTATTTGTCTTTAATAGGACGGTTGTTCTCATGTTGTAACTAGAAATAGGCATCGGGTCATCGGGGGCAACTTAGTACGGTCTTATGGGAGCCGGATACTAGCCATTGACCACATGGTGTAATTTCTAGTGAATGAGTGTACCTTGAATCATTGGGGGCCCGGTTATGAATCGCGATTTATTGATCCCATTGGGGCCATTGATTCTATGTAACGACCCAGTTTCCAAACATGCCTCAAATAACATATTATACGTAACATAGTTTCATAACAAAAGATACATCATGTTGCATTTGCGGTCCCTTAGTCTTTCTTATCATAATAAGTATTTCAGTACAAACTTTTTGCTAATAATTTACATGATAACTACTAACACGATAGATACAAAACACTTCACGGATCTTCATAAACATACATCTTCAAAAGTAATTTATAGATTACCCTATCACTTGCCCTTATTCGCTCCACGACCTGGAATACATATTTTAAAACAAAATGAGGGTTAGACCTATTGGTCTAAGTGAGAAAATCCCTGTTACTTTAATAAACCTTGGTAAAAACATACATATACAACCAATAATCAAATACCAAATACGACTCTTATGCATTTGTGTACATCTCATTTTCATGGCCATATTAGTTGGTTGCAAGCCAACTAATTAGTTTACTCCGATGCACTATCATACAGCCAACTCCGTTGTCCCTTCGTACAGCCAAACTCCACCGGTCCTAAGTCCGGCCAACGTGCACTCGTGTAGTGTAATGCTCATATAAATACAATATACATCTCAATATATTATATTTCAAATATAAGCACATAATCACACTATATATCACATTCCCAATCAGTATATGTATTCCAGTTTAAAAATGGTTTAAAGTAAAACTCACCTGATTGCTTATCAAAAACCCTTCCAAGCTTTTCTCAAGCAATCCAATCTTTCACCTAAAATTCACAGAATCTGAAACAAATTAAATACAAATATCTCTTTACTAATCAAACACATAATACTTACCAGCAAGCTAAGAACTCTAGATAAACCTATCTAATTCTTACCCTCAAATGATTCCTTTAAAAACTAAGAATCTTAAATAATCCAAAATTCTCGTCTGTTATCGCAACCAACTAGCTGCGATAACTCTTATCGCAACACACAGTACTTGTCGCAACCCACTGTTGCGACATTTACTTCTCATCGCAACCAACTGTTGCGATAATTGCCTCATCGCAACCAACTGTTGCGATGTACACCTTGTCTCAACTAACTATTGCGATACTTATGAGCTTGTCGCAACCCAAGGTTGCGATACTCATAACCATCGCAATTATCATAACTGTCGCAATCCACTACTGCGACATTCATATCTGTCTTAGTCAACTAAGTTCATACTTAACCCAGAAATTTATAGTTTTAAGCTATGCATGATTCTGTAATTTTGCAGATATGTTTAAGACTACTTTTAGAACACTATTCTAAACCCAGATTTCTCACATCCTTCTAAAATTATCATGACCCATTTCTAAACTCATAGAAAGCTTAATAAACATAAAAGGAAGAACTTGTATAGGATTGTTACGTCTTTGTTTCTTCAATTATTTCAGCAATTCCAGCTGAAGATCATCAGTTTTCTTCTTCTTCTTCTTAGTTTTCTCTCTTCTCTCTCTCTTGCCATAACAAACCCTCTCTCACACACACACACTTAGGGAGTTTTTGGTTGTCTAAATGAAAGACACCTCACTTCATCTAAATGAAATGGGGCGGTGGTGATGTTTGGTTAATCCAAACAAACCCCAAACTTCCAATAAATGGCAAAACCTACCCTCTAACTCCCATATAAAAATTAAAACTTACCCCTTAACTTATAACTCCATAAAACACTTAACTAAACTTAAACTTATAAAACTAACCCTAAATCTATCTTAAATAAATGTTTAAATAAATCAATAACATACCTGGTTATTACAACATCTCCCCCTTAAAAGAATTCTGTCCCGGAATTCGGTTAAGCGAAAAGATGAGGGTATTTAGTTCTCATTTCTGATTCTGATTCCTAAGTAGCATCCTGACCTCTATGATGTCTCCACTGCAATTTTACTTGCTTGATCTCCTTACCATTCCGCAAAACTTTAACTTAACGGTCAACTATGGCTTCAGGTTCCTCCACAAAGTTCAGCTTTTCATCAACCTGAATATCTGGTAGAGAAACCACCTGATCTGGCGTAACCAATCACTTTCGTAAATTTGAAACATGAAAAGCGTTATGGACACCACTTAACTCCGGCGGAAGTTCTAACCGGTAAGCTACTTCACCGATTCTTTCTGTAACTGCAAACGGTCTGATGTACCTTGGACTAAGCTTACCTTGCTTCCCAAATCGAATGACTCCTTTCCAAGGCGAGACTTTTAACATTACAAAATCTCCAACTTGGAATTCTAAAGGTTTTCGGCATCGGTCAGCGTAGCTTTTCTGTCTATCTTGTGCCACTTTCAATCGTTCACGAATTTGAGTAATCTTATCCGCAGTTAACTGAACTATGTCTGGCCCTGCTAATTGCTTTTCTCCCACTTCATTCCAACACAGAGGCGTTCGACATTTTCTACCATACAGAACTTCAAACGGTGCCGCTTGTATGCTGGAATGATAACTGTTATTGTAGGCAAATTCAATCAACGGCACATGCTTATCCCACGATCATCTTTTACGAGTGATGCTGATATACCCACTAACCGTTCTGGTTTCAAGTGTTCTTCTTGAAAGGCTTCTATTTGACACTTCTTCAATTCGTCAAAGATGTTAGGTAGAAGTTCAGCTCGAAGTGCAATTGCTTTTATTGTTCCGCTCCTTTCTTGACGACTCAGTGCATCAGCTACTACATTCGCCTTTCCTGGGTGATAGAGAATTTCACAGTCATAATCGTTCACCAATTCTAACCATCTTCTTTGTCTCATATTCAGTTCTCGCTGATCAAAAAGACGTTAGAGACTCTTGTGATCGGTATAAATTTGACATTTAGTATCGTATAAATAATGTCTCCAAATCTTTAGCGCGAAAACAACTGCTGCAAGTTCCATGTCATGCGTAGGATACTGTCTTTCATGATCCTTCAGTTGTCTAGAAGCATAAACAATAACTTTTCCACGCTGCATTAGTACACATCCCAATCCCAGTTTGGAAGCATCACTGTAAACAACAAAATCATTGGAACCTTCAGGTAGTGACAGAATCGGTGCGCTACAAAGTCTTTCTTTCAAAATTCTGAATGCTTTATCTTGCTCTTCTTTCCATTCAAATTTCACATTCTTTCGGGTCAGCTTGGTTAGAGGCGTAGCGATGCGAGAGAAGTCTTGTATAAACTTTCGATAGTAGTCGGCTAAACCCAGAAAACTTCGTACTTCTGTTGGCGTTCTCGGCGGTTCCCACTTTTCAATTGCCTCTACTTTCATTAGATCAACTTGAATGCCTTTCTCGGAAACTACATGCCCAAGAAACTGAACCTCCCGTAGCCAGAATTCACATTTAGAAAATTTAGCATACAACTGTTCCATTTTCAACAATTCAAGAATCAAACGAAGATGTTGGGCGTGCTCTTCTTTGGATCGGGAATAGATAAGGATATCATCGATAAACACAATAACAAATTTATCTAGATATGACTTACATACCCGATTCATTAAATCCATAAAGGCAGCTGGGGCGTTCGTCAGTCTAAAAGGCATCACTAAGAATTTGTAATGACCATACCTTGTGCGGAAAACAGTTTTCAGAACGTCTTCTTCTTTAACCTTCAGTTGATGATAACCAGATCTTAGATCAATCTTGGAGAAATAACAGGCTCCAACTAATTGATCAAAGAGGTCATCAATTCTGGGAAGCGGATACTTATTCTTGATCGTACGCTTATTCAGTTCCCGGTAATCAATACACATCCTCATCGACCCGTCTTTCTTTTTCACAAATAGGACTGGAGCACCCCACGGTGAAGTACTGGGTCTGATGAAGCCTTTATCAGAAAGATATTGCAGTTGTGTCATCATTTCTTTCATTTCTGGAGGAGCCAAATGATACGGTGCACGGGTAACAGGGGCGGCTCCAGGAATCAGATCTATACCAAACTCTACTTGTCTAACTGGCGGAAGACTATTCAAATCTTCTGGGAAAACTTCCGAAAATTCACAAACAACAGGAATATCCTCCACCTTATTATTTTCTAGCTTAGTATCTATTACATAAGCTAAATAACTCGGGCAGCCTTTACTAACACACTTACGAGCTTTCATCATAGAGATAAGGCAAGACTGATGATTTCTACGGTCACCATAAATCACTACCGGTCCCTTCTCAGGTAAGACAACATTAGTCAACTTCTTATCACAAATTATATTAGCCTGATTCTCGGCTAACCAATCCATTCCCACTACCACATCAAACTCGATCAAAGCTATAGGAAATAACTGAATAGGCACTCTACACCCATCGATATCTATAACACAACTATCAAATACCTTTTTAACCGGTACTTGATTATCATTTGCAGTATCTACCATTAACGCATGATCTAATCTTTTAGGCTTTAAATGCATATAAGCAGCAAAAGAAGGAGACACAAATGATCGGTTTGCACCGGAGTCAAATAACACTTTAGCACTTGTAGAGTTTATTAGAAATGTACCTGTAACCACATCAGGCATTTCTTCTGTTTCTTGTGCTGTCATTTGGAAGGCTCGACCCTTTGCTTTCGGTACTTCAGGCCTTTGTATTCCCCCCGGCCTAACACCCGTTGGTCTCACTGTCATACTACCCTGCTGTGTTTTCCATAGTGGACACTCAGACTGAATGTGATCCGGCGAACTGCATGAGAAACAGAATCGAGTTACCCGACAATCTTTAGCGATATGGCCAGTCTTTCCACACTTGTAACAAATTCGGGAATCAACATAACAATTTCCCTGATGGACACGTTTGCATTTTGGACATGGTCTTTCAGCTGATCTGAAAGGTAGACGACTATCAAATCTCGGAGATTTAGACTTCTTTGGATCATAAAGCGGTCCTTCCCATTTCCTCTTTCCCACACTTTTATCACCAGTATCCCTCCCTTTATCTCTTTCTACATTTTCCGCGGCATCCACTGCGGCTGAGAATGTATCTGTTCCCTTTGCGATTACTAGACCTCTGATTTCCGAATTTAACCCAAAGATGAATCTTTCCATTTTGAGTGCTTCAGTGGCAACATAATATTCGGCAAAGCGGGACTTCTCCAAAAAACGCGCAGTATAATCCCGAACTGATAGCTTACCCTATTGCAGATTCATGAACTCTTCTTCCAATTGTCTTACGGCAGCTTGAGGACAAAACTGCCTTTTAAAAGCACTTGCAAATTCTTCCCAGGAAAAAGTAGAATACATATCCGGTCCTTTAGAAGTAATAAGAGCTTCCCACCAATATAACGCATCAGCCTTCAGCATCGCAGTTCCATATACACTCTATCTTCATCAACACATTTGCTGGTTTTGAAGATAGCTTCTATCTCTTTTAGCCACCTCATAGCCTTCACTGGATCTCTTTCCCTAAGTAGGTTGGAGGTTTTCAACTTAAAAACATATTGTAATCACACTTCTTGAGCACTGGTGTAACAATAGGTGTAACAGGCGTCTCTCCTTCCAAGATAGGATCTGGTATTACAGTTTCAGTATGACGAGTACGGTCGAACATAGCTTGTATACTAGATTGTAATCTTCCCATTTCTATAGCAAAATCATTTCTGGTAACAAATTCAGTGCCGTGGGGATGACCCCTACCTCCAGTTTCACCCCGACCTCGTCCCGCACCTCTTCCTCCGGCTCCAGTCAACATTTCCTGAATATTTCTACTTCTTGTATTCGGCCTTATTGGGTTTCCTTCTTCATCTCTATCCATATTTCCAGAACCACTCGCCATTCTGTTGATTTCAACAAGGTTAATATACACGTAAGCACATACCCCATATAATAAGGTATTCCAGTTCAAACATGTACCTGTAAGTTCATAATTACACTGGCCAAATGTAACTTGAAATTACCTTACATGATGTTCCTTCTACCTTTTTATATTTAACATCCCAAGGGTTCTAAAATTTATTAGGGACATCCTACTTCACATGCAGTTTAAGTCTAGGTATGGATCCGAATACCTAAATCCCTTAAACTAGGGCTCTGATACCATCTGTAACGACCCAGTTTCCAAATGTAACACCCTAAAAATCAGGGCTAATTTAAACTTCAATTGAAACCAGTTATGACAAAATAACATCCAAACTTTTATATAAGAGGATAATTAACTATGAGGTTTCATAATTACAACATGGAATTCTCCCAATAACTTATTAATCTAATCATGTCCACTACAATTAGATTAACTAAGTTATCTAAGCAATCCATCAAAAGCCTCCATGCTTTAGCTAACTCCTCCGCTTATCTCTTAAGTTGGATACATCAAAAGCTCTCGGCCCACATCCCATTTACTTCCCTGAGCCTGTACCTGATAAGAAAATTTAATTTGAAAGATTAGGCTTACGCCTAGTGAGAACATTCAAATTTCAAATTAAAGACATTAACAGTTTGAAAATATCTAATACATATAGACAAACCTGTTCTCCACCATTCTTACCATACATATGCTCACCTCAACGACAGGATCATGCCCGATCCCATGAATATGACTAACATTCAGTAGGTCATATTATCCAAATCAAGAGCCTACTACTAATCCTTATAGATTCTAGACTATTGCTCTTATCCAAGAAATTACATATTGCTTTATGCCTATTTCTTGACCCGGAAGTAGAGATTACAAGTTACTTTATGTATACCTCTGATCTTCCCCTAGAAATCAGGAATTACAATTTACTTTACGCCTATTCCTTGATTTCTATACTATGAAATAGAAAATACAATTTCCTTTATGCCTATTTCTCATTTCATAACACCTTTACTAATTGGGAATTACAATTTACTTTATGCCTATTCCGCATTTCAGGTCAACGAGAATTACAAATTACTTTATGCCTATTCCTCGTTACAATACGTACCGTGCCTATGGATCCATTACATATACTATACACAGTTTTAGTATTCACTTAACCCCAACCTTTTAGCCTAACACACTAACATCCGACCGTAAGTATGTTCAAGCTACTAAGATTGTAATTCAATTTCTCAATCATACACTATCCAAAAGTTATCAAAACTACAAATTATCAGATACTTATAAGAATCCAGAATATCAAAAGTGGCCAAACAGCTAGAGTTTCCGGACACCCCCAAACTATCCGGATAACAGAACTTCCCGGATACCCACACTTACCGGACATACTAATCCCATCCGGATACTTACCGGAAACATAAACAGTCCGGACACCAAAACTTTCCGGACAACATGGCTTTCCGATCAATATGGCTTTCCGGACAATATCCGGAAACCAAGATAATCCGGATACCATCCGGTATCTAATTCATCCGGAAACTACAAACAATTAATGCTTACCGGATGTTCTTACCTCGTCCGGACACCTTCGCACAGAGGTTTCCGGATACTGTTCTTTTGTCCGGAAACCTCGACCTGCAGCCTATTTTTACAGTCTAAATCCGTGTTTGTTCTATTCAGCTTGTTTCGACACTTTCATTCAGTCCAAATACAGTTTATACACATGTCTTAATGTTTAATTTAACAGAAAACAAGGATTTAGATCAAAATAGAGAATGAACTCACCTTTAAAGAAATAAACCCACTTCTCTTCTCAATTTGATTCCAAGCTGTTGTCAATGATTTTGGAGACCAATTTCAATAAACAGGTTTGTTCACTACCATACATCTATAACAAGCTTTATCTAAACCCATGGTAAATTTCTTACCAAGATGAAAACCAATGCTTGCTTTCTTCTTCTTTTCCTTCTTTCTCTCTAATTCTCTTTCTCTCTGCCTTGTTTGCCGACTCCAGAATCTGAATTGAGATAATATCTCAATTCAGCCCAAGCCCATCCCCTTAATATCCCAATTTTCCAATATACACCCACAAGTTTCCAACTCTACACAATAACATCAAACTTTGGCTAATTAACTTTTAACCCCCATTGATTTATATACTTGTAAAGACAACACAAACTTACAACTTAATTACAAAACAACTTCACTTATATTAAAATATAACATAACGAAATTTCGAGATGTTACACCAAACATGCCTCAAATAACATATTATACGTAACATAGTTTCATAACAAAAGATACATCATGTTGCATTTACGGTCCCTTAGTCTTTCTTATCATAATAAGTATTTCAGTACAAACTTTTTTGCTAATAATTTACATGATAACTACTAACACGATAGATACAAAACACTTCACGGATCTTCATAAACATACATCTTCAAAAGTAATTTATAGATTATCCTATCACTTGCCCTTATTCGCTCCACGACCTGGAATACATATTTTAAAACAAAATGAGGGTTGGACCTATTGGTCTAAGTGAGAAAATCCCTGTTACTTTAATAAACCTTGGTAAAAACATACATATACAACCAATAATCAAATACCAAATACGACTCTTATGCATTTGTGTACATCTCATTTTCATGGCCATATTAGTTGGTTGCAAGCCAACTAATTAGTTTACTCCGCTGCACTATCATACAGCCAACTCCGCTGTCCCTCCGTACAGCCAAACTCCACCGGTCCTAAGTCCGGCCAACGTGCACTCGTGTAGTGTAATGCTCATATAAATACAATATACATCTCAATATATTATATTTCAAATATAAGCACATAATCACACTATATATCACATTCCCAATCTGTATATGTATTCCAGTTTGAAAATGGTTTAAAGTAAAACTCACCTGATTGCTTATCAAAAACCCTTCCAAGCTTTTCTCAAGCAATCCAATCTTTCACCCAAAATTCACAGAATCTGAAACAAATTAAATACAAATATCTCTTTACTAATCAAACACATAATACTTACCAGCAAGCTAAGAACTCTAGATAAACCTATCTAATTCTTACCCTCAAATGATTCCCTTAAAAACTAAGAATCTTAAATAATCCAAAATTCTCGTCTCTTATCGCAACCAACTAGCTGCGATAACTCTTATCGCAACACACAGTACTTGTCGCAACCCACTGTTGCGACATTTACTTCTCATCGCAACCAACTGTTGCGATAATTGCCTCATCGCAACCAACTGTTGCGATGTACACCTTGTCGCAACTAACTATTGTGATACTTATGAGCTTGTCGCAACCCAAGGTTGCGATACTCATAACCATCGCAATCATCATAACTGTCGCAATCCACTACTGCGACATTCATAACTGTCTTAGTCAACTAAGTTCATACTTAACCCAGAAATTTATAGTTTTAACCTATGCATGATTCTGTAACTTTGCAGATATGTTTAAGACTACTTTTAGAACACTATTCTAAACCCAGATTTCTCACATCCTTCTAAAATTATCATGACCCATTTCTAAACTCATAGAAAGCTTAATAAACATAAAAGGAAGAACTTGTATAGGATTGTTACCTCTTTGTTTCTTCAAATATTTCAACAATTCCAACTGAAGATCATCAGTTTTCTTCTTCTTCTTCTTAGTTTTCTCTCCTTTTCTCTCTTCTCTCTCTCTCTTGCCGTAACAAACCCTCACACACACACACACACTTAGGGAGTTTTTGGTTGTCTAAATGAAAGACACCTCACTTCATCTAAATGAAATGGGGCGGTGGTGATGTTTGGTTAATCCAAACAAACCCCAAACTTCCAATAAATGGCAAAACCTACCCTCTAACTCTCATATAAAAATTAAAACTTACCCCTTAACTTATAACTCCATAAAACACTTAACTAAACTTAAACTTATAAAACTAACCCCAAATCTATCTTAAATAAATCAATAACATACCTGGATATTACATTCTAAGGTAATGAGAAACGTGGAATAGACCAGGCTCTTAATGGATAATTCCTGTTCGCCTATAATGTGGATTGTAATCCCATTTTGGGAGGCGATAGCCTATAATGTGGATTGTAATCCCATTTCGGGAGGCGATAGCCTATAATGTGGATTATAATCCCATTTCGAGAGGCGATAACCTATAATGTGGATTGTTAATCCCATTTCGGGAGGCTATATGAAATGATTGAATAGGCAAAGTAGAATTGCTATTCATAGCCTATAATGTGGATTGTTAATCTCATTTCGAGAGGCTATAAGAAATAATTGAATAGGCAAGGTAAAACTGCTATTCATATTGAAATAGTGGAATAGGCAAAATATAGTTGCTATTCGTGATTGAGATGTAGAAACATGAATTAGATGAAGTGTAAGTGTCGTTTTCACTTACTATTCGGTGGATTAGAGATAGGCAATATATAAATGCTATTTCTGATTCCATTCCAAGAAAAGGCATGGCAATTGATTGTAGGTGTTTAGGCTTGATCGATAAACTAGAATCCTTGATGATTCATAGTAGGCCTTCGAAGTTGATGACATGACTTTCTGAATGATAGTCATGTTCATGGGAGCGGGTATGTTCCCGTCATTATGATACGAGTACGAGTACGGTAAGAATGATGGCGAACCAGGTTTGTTTATATGCTTTGGATATTGGAGTTTTCAAAGCTGTCAATGTTTTAAATTAATTTTGGATGTTCTCACTAGGCATAAGCCTAATCGTTCAATATAAATTTTCTTACCAGGTACCAGCTCAGGGAAGTAATGGGATGTGGGACGAGAGCTTTTGAAGTATCCAACTTTTGAGATAAGCAGAGAAGTTAGCTAAGGCAATGAGGATTTTGATGGATTGCTTAGATAACCTAGTTAATCTAATTATAGTGACATGATTAGATTAATAGGTTATTTGAAGAATTCGATATTTGTAAATATGACCCTCATAGTTAATTCTCTGCTTATGAATAAAGTTTGGAAGGTGTATGTTTAAATCTTGTTAAACTTTAAGGTTTAAATTAGCCCTGTTTTTAGGGTGTTACACAACCCGACCGAGCCCGATTCCACCCGAAACCCGAAACCCGAAATGTGTTATGGACGGGCTTCGGGGTCTAAACCCTCCACCCGAAACCCGATCGGGTTTGTTGTTTTTGGGCCTGAATCGATCCGATCCGACCGATGCACACCCCTATAACACACTGTCAGATATTTAATTTTAGCGTTTTTTTCAACTAATCAAAATAAAATAGTTATCAAGATTATATTTTATTTGAGCTAAACGATTTTATGAAAATAAAATTCCAAAAAAGATAAAATACTTTAATAGTAAAATTTAAGATTCAAGTTTTATTTAATTAATTTTCTCATTATATTAAGAAGATATATGTTTGTGCCAAAAAGCTTATTAAAAAAATGAGGGACCATATCCAAAAAAATTAAGTTGAGGGAGGACCAAATCTTTTATAAAAATGAAAAGTACTATGAAGACCAAATCTGTTAAATTGTTGGAGGGACTAAACATGTTAATAAAAATAAAAGTTGAGGGAGGGGAGGGAGGGTCACTAACGGAAATTAATTGACGGCGTTAGAGGGAGGGACCTTATCCGTTATAAAACATGAAACTATAGGGACGTTATTCGTTAAAAGAAAAGTTCAGGGACCTTACTCGTTAATTTATGTAAACCACAAGGACCAAATTTGAATTTAACTATATATAATAAGATAGGTGATTTATTATTTTGCTTTTACCATATATTTCAAACTATTCAAACATTCGTGCCCTAGTTGCCTCAACCATGCTCCCTGCCTCCTACCTGCGTTTAGAGGTGGCAAAAACTGACCCGACACGCTAACCCGACACGAAATAAACGGGTTTGGGTAATACATTTCAACCCGTTTAAGTAAACGGGTTGACACGACACGACACGAAAATTAAACGGGTAAGGTTAGGGTTAAAAATTTCAACTCGAAATTGACCCGTTTAACCCGTTTAAATTAGGCCATTCTTTGAACAATTAAATATGGGCTTTGACTATTATCTATTTATGTATGGACAATTAAATATGGGCTTTGACAATTAAATATGGGCTTAGACAATCAAATTTTTAGTTTTAAAGTTTCTGCCATGTTATTAGAAAATTCATAGAAAATCAACCGTTGGTCCAAATGAGGTGTACGATATACCATTAGAAAGATTAGAATGTCCTTAAGAACTGTTATGAAGAGTTAAAGTCCTAATTATGAGTTTAAATGTGTCAAAACACTGAGTTTTCACATTGTACACAAGAACCTGCGCACTATTTTTGTAAAGGCTGTAGCGGTCTGCTTATAGCTCCGAATTGCATGAATCTAGTTTCTGTGGAGTCCCAAGATATCAATGAACAACTTTCATTTAGATGATAGTGTCCAATTTGGCTTCTAAATGGAAGAAATATATCGTAACTTATGGCATATAGGAGCTGTCAATTTCTGTATGTTTCACAAGGAAGTGGGATTTCCTCCCATCCCACATTGGTGGGAAACAAAAACCTTATGCTCTATGGCCACTATAAATATGATCTCACCCCTTGTATTTTCATTTGCATCACCCCCCTTGACCCTAGCTTGGTGGTTTGAGTCCGTTGGCTTGGACCCTCTAAGTTGGTGCATCCTATTATGTTGGAGCACCCTATTAAAAGTTTTATATTTATAAATGTTAAACGGGTTAAATGGGTTAAACGAGTTAAATGGGTTAGTGGGTTAAACGGGTTAGCGGGTCGTGTCGGGTTAGACGGGTTAAATCAGGTCGTGTTTAGGTTGAGATTTTCTGACCCGTTTATTAAACGTGTCGTGTTCGGGTTAGGCACTCTCAACCCGTTTAACCCGTGAACCCGACATGAACCCGACACGACACAACCCGTTTGCCAGGTCTACCTGCGTTTGCACATTGTTTTGGCCCCTATTGTTGCGCACCTGTTGATTGTCTTCTTTATTGCTTTCTCCTGCAACCAATCTTTGTCTCATCTACTAAGAGGTATCTTGTTTGTTATGTGTCTGATTTCATGTACCTATTTATCGTTCAATGCTAGATTGGTCATGATAGCTTTCATTTGATTAAAGTTTAGATGTCCATGGCGTGTTTTTGCAATCTTCAGTGCATTGATAATGAACACATGATCTACAATAAGTTTCTAAACTCAAACAAAATCTGTTAGCTTGGTAATATAAGTAGCTTGTAATTAAGTTAGTCCATTAAGAATGATGATGAGGAATGTTGATTGTTTTAATTTTTGTTCGTTTATGAGGGATAATTGTGTAAAGTGTAATTGGCATTGATGACAATTTGTAACACCCTCGAATTGGGAAAGAGCGACTAATTAATTTTTTTGATAATACATCCGAAATGATAGGATTTACTCCCTATAATTCAATAGGTGAAATACCTCAAATTTCAAACTACGATTATCCTCAAACAATACATATGAAACAAGTCTTATTACCAAGACTAAACTCACTTCGGGTATTACTTCACCCAAACACAATGCTACCCCCAAGGGTAAATGCGGAAGTCATTACTTAATCAATTCACCTCTCGGGCACATTTCTAGCACCCACCCTTTCACACGTGTCACTAGCACTACTCCCAACCTGAACCTGTTGCACATGCCGACAAATAAAAAGGGTTAGGCTAACGCCTAGTGAGTTCAAGAGTTTATAGCATGATTTAAATAATTCTTTAAATGAAAGTTTGCAATATAGATTATGATTTCCAAAAGAGTTTACAAAAGGGATATAAACGACTCATTTTCCAACGCACCCAAAATCTAGGAGAATAGTTCCCAAAAGGTATAAAACGTTTTTCTAAAATGAATTACGATCCTAACTCACTCAAATACGTGAATAAATCTTTATTAGGCAAAACCTTCAAATATGGTTGACGACAAAATACTCAACCCATAAATCATGGAAAACCATCCATTTAAATATAACACTTCATTGAAAACATAACACGAACAAATACTCGCGCGAACGTAAAATGTAATGAAGTTCCAAATACCATAAGTATGGAAATGACCTGCTTCATTTAAACTTTAATATACATGGAGGGGAATCCAATATTAAAGTCATCCAACCGCAGTCAAATGTATAAGACCAACAATAATAATAAAACAGGGACAATATAAAATCCCAAGTAGGTTGGCCAACAACGGGGGAGACCCGCACCCATTGAGAGTGGATGAACACAAAAGTACGTCACTCTAACAATGTTAATCGTACGACACTTCACTGCATAAAAGCCCAAGTGTCCCATACGACGCCTTACAAGTCACACCCAAAGAGACAGCTGACCTTAGTGAAGTATCAATAAGAATACCACCAAAGGCTCGGCACAAGCGGGATACAACCATGGCATTGCCCCGACATGGCGAAGGTCAATAAAACGCCCGTCAATCAACCTGGCAGCTCAACCGGACTCAGCCCTCCTAGTGTGCCCTTGAAGGTAAAGGTCATCAAACATGGGGTTCGGTCAAATCCCGCAACACCCAGTAGACCATCAAATAAAGACTGACTCACGTGCCTATGGATCCAATGCAACACAGTCTATAATAATAAGCCCATCCTGGAATGACTAACGCACCCGGGCATGTAAATATTAATAACGTGCAATAATATGCAATATGGTGCAATAAAAGCAAACCATAAATAAGACTCCACATCGAGCCATCAAAACCGGACAAAATGTCCCCAAGACTATCTCAAAGTCAAAACTGAGCAAAATGCTTAAAACTCATTAGACCCATAAATAACGGCCATCATAGCATAAAATGCATTTAAATATCGATTAGGTAAACTAGTACCACAAAATCATTATTAACCCAAAACTCGACACGGGTTAAACAAAAGGGTTTTTCCCAAAAGGACTCATACCCTTATAATTCTCAAAATGACTCTTGACACTAAATTGTGCATTTTCCCAAATGGTTTATAAAATCAATTTCACCATTATAATTAAACCATCAAATAAACTTCATTTTGAGCAATAAATCTTTTAAGGACATATTTATGATCTTAACACAACAAAATATCCAAAAATCCCAAATATGAGTGTTTTACAACATTTATGAAGTTAAATACTTCCAAAGAGTTAAACTCATCAAATAACTCAAGAATTGATAATTTCAAGTAAAACACACAAACATTTGGAAAATAACATTTTTGTCATGTACAAAGTTTTCACAAATCAACTTGAACTCACCTTGCTAGATTTAGGCTAAATCTAGGTTTTCCCCGAACGTAAGCTCCTTTGAGAAACTTGCATCTTCAAGCCAAATCTTTCAAAAACTTCAACTACCACCAAATACTCTTAGATCATCCAATATACTTCAAAACTATTTCTAGATACTTGAAGAGCTCCCAAAAACGAAACCATAGCAACTTGAATCACTCAAATCGGAGTTGGGATGCAAAAGTTATGAAGAAATGAAGATTGAAGCTGAAAATCGCGTCTTAATACACCAGACCCGTTCCCGCGGCCTCAAGTCGTGTGATAGGTCACGCGCCTCCCCAAGGCGTGGACTCCAGATGCTTACGCGGCTTGGGCCGCGGCTCAAGGTTGCGCACCAGGCCGCGCGGCCCCCTGTTGGGTCGGATACTGTTTCGGCCGTAACTTCTTCGTTATAGCTATGTTTTCGCTCCGGAAAGAACCGTTGGACTCGTATTCGAATTCCCCATCAAACAAGACCATAAAATCTAGGATTTAATCCAAAATACTATTTTTCATATTTTTCTTAAAGATCGGTTCCACACTGATTCGAAATTGTGCTTATCCAAAAATTACGGGTGTTACACAATTGACAAGTAGTGATTGTTTTATTTTTTAGAGGCATGATAATGAGTAATGGTGATTGTTTTTTTGTTCATTTGTTTTTATTCGTTTATTTTCATTTATGTTCGTCGAGGCAGTGGTCGTCAGAGAGGGACGCTAATTCATCAAGAATCAGAGGAGTGGGGATAGGGTTCATTAGGAAGGTAATAAGAATATGTTGGAGGGCAGACAACATATATTTAAATTGTTATGATTTTGATATAAATATATATTATACTATATTGTTTTATTTATCTTGAAAAGAAGGAAAGGTGAAAATAACCAGAATTACTCTCATTTATCTGGATTAAAAGAAAAATATTGATACAGGGAGAATTCGAGAGTTAATAAGGTTTTCACAAATAATTGATACCACATGACGCAGTGTAGGTTTGCGGAAGGATCAACAAACGTCTAAACCCTTTTGATAAAGGAGAATTACGACGTAAAACTCGAAAACTTAATAGAAAACTCTCTAAAATATGAACTTTATTGAATAATTAAAACTGATTAACAATAAAACCTAACAACCCTATTTATAGTCTTAGAATAACTAAGAGATAACTATGAATTTAGTCATCGGTACTTGTATTGGGACTTAAGTCTCGGTATAACTACCTGTAGGGTTGTTTAATCCTTCTTCGATGCCAAATTCCGAGCCTCTTTCGGGCTCGTTTTCCTTTTCGAGCTCGTTTATCTTTTTTCCAATTATTTGTGAAAACCTTTATTAACTCTCGAGTTTTCCTTGTATCAAACATAATAGTAGTTAGTGTGAGGGACAGAAACGTAAATAAATTACAAAATGAGGAGTATTTTGGATTAAAAAAAACAAAAGATTGTATACTTTTTAGATTTTGTAACAATTGAGACAACATTTTCATGAGTGTTGTATAAAAAAGAACACCATATTCAATATTGGAGGAGGTATATTGATTATAGCAATGTTTAAACATGAAAGAACTTATAATTAGAACAACTTATAATTCCAAATATGATGTATTTTTATGCGTATTTATAACAACCCTTTAATTTCAAATCCAATGTGTAAGTTATGTTTAAGGAACAAGGTAAAACTAAAGCAACTTGTAACTTCATTCCACAACACTTTCACTAACTTCCACTCCATAGACACATGACCAAAGATAGAACTACATGGAACCGAAGATCTAGGAACTAACATAGATTTGAATCATTTGATTTGCAACATTGAAAGGAATGCATGCCATTTGCAAAAGAAAATGCTTGAACCAAATGCATCTCAAATCAAGTCGGTGGTGTTTTATTGATTAGGCACATCACCCGTTATGGCAAAGCCCTTCAACGTACCATACTTCAGTAAAAAAGACTTGCTTTTTGCAGAGTTGAATCTTCAACAAAAAACCTAGGTATCCTAATCGTAGTTTGATATAGCAAAAGTATCAATTTTATCGTCAAAAGATTGTTAATTGATTAATTATTTAATTAATATTTAGCTGATACCAACAAGATGCAGAAAATCAATGAAAAAGCATCAACAATCTAATATGAACTATGAGAGTACATAACCATTATAGATTGAACTATTTCAAGCATAAAATTCTCATTTATGCTTAATAAAATTTACATCATGGATCAACCACCTTCAACCAAAACACAAAAACAAACAAACAAAAGAAACTGTCAAATCTACATCAAAATCGTTTACATATATGTGGCTCCCGCTTGTGAAATATCCATCAAACTTCCAAATCTGGAGGTATGTGTTTACTCCGTCGATCGTCTCCATCTATGCATCTAATGTTCGATTTTTTGGTTGATTTTCACCGGTTTGTGTTGGATTGGCTATTGCATTCTAAATTATCTTCATCCTTCAGTTATTCATCTTCGATTGAGAAGTGAGCTCTAATGAGACCTATGCATCAAAAATTCTTGATAAATACATTTACAATAACGAAACAAATCAAGAAAGCATTAATAAAACAAAACAAAATAAAATCAATTTTTTTGAGACATATTTGATTAATGCCTATTTGAGACATATTTGATTAATGCCTATTTTTTTGAGACATATTTGATTAATGCATATTTGAGACATATTTGATTAATGCCTATTTTTTTTAGACATATTTGATTAATGCCTATTTGATAAGAAATAAAATCAAATTGTGTCCCGCTGCATCGCATGGGTACACTGACTAGTAAAGATAAACAATTGTTTGAATTGATTTCAAGAAAATGGAAATGGGGAAAATAAAGCCGTTAGGGTTTTGGACATTGGGGTTTTTGTCTGAAGCGATGGTCTCAGGTTGAAGTTTATCCCGGTGGTGGATCAAAGCTGAAGCTTGACCCTCGTTAGACTGCTTTAAATCGAAGGTTTCCACGTCGTCGCCACCGTAAACCGCCGTCCTCCTCCCATTTCCACCACTGAAAAATCCCACGAAGAAGCTTTCAAAGCTGTGCCACCGACATCATCAACTTGTTCTTTGATTGAAGATGGTTCAAAGCGCTTGAGCTTCTTATAGATACACGTGGCGGACCGGCGTTACCCACAGGAGGCTTAGAACCGTCGAATTCCGTCATCACCTTCCACAATATTTCTCAATTCCATATTTTTCAATCACGGGTTGATGCCAAATGGGTCCGACCCGAATAACAGGTTTCACTTAATAAAATCTTCATCGCTACTTGACTTTTATCCCCCTTTTTATTCCTAGACTACTAAAATGCCTTCTCGCCGTCTCTATCAATTCTAGGGTTTTAAAATTCCCTTTCTTTTTAATTTCTTAGTTGCAATTTGGGGGTTTTGTGGACGTTTTGATTTCTAAACAATTAGACAGTAAATATGCTGTCTTCTAATCGGCTTGTGTCAGCCTTCAAACCATGGGTGAGTGATTGCCCCAATTAGGATTTATGCTTCTTAATTGACCCTATTGAAATTTCATGCTATGCTCCTAACTTCCCCTAAATTTCTTTTTATGTTCGTTTTCCTTTTTGTATGCTTTGAATGTAATATCTGTATTAGATTCTTGAAACTTGCAAGTGTCTTTATTGTTACATTGTTTATAATTTGGTTAGGTTAATTGTTCATTCATGGTCTTGATTTTGTTTCCTTTTTGGGTATAAAAATAAATAATCTGAAAGAGAACATTAAGGTTGATCTTCATGGGAAGGTGGAAGTGTCTTTTTGAAATGGATGAGCTTCGTAAAGTTACCATAAATCATCTTCATATTCGCCCCTTGGTCTCTCAACTCAGGGATACACATTCTTTTGTAAGAAAAGATGGATGCTTTATATGATTTTGGCCCCGTGGAGTGGAGTAATTACCAAAAAAAAACTAATGATACTGTAGTATGTTGTGTATAATAAACACAAGCTTGTTTGGTTGGTTTTCCATTAAGTTGGTTGATCTGTTTGTATAGAGTATAGATGGGAAGGTTTTTGTTTGGGATGGTCTTTTCGTAGATGGAACGAGCGTGTTCTTTAAATGGGAGGGGCAGGTTTGGGAGAAAAAACTTGGATTTCTGCATTAGGCGCCCTGCTAGAAGCTTACTGAATAAGCCACTTTCTATATCATTAAGCCACTTTCTATATCATTAAGCCACTATCACAGTCATATAGTAGACCTAATAAGCTGTGAGTCCCATTAAGCTCATTATGTTGCTAACAAATAGACCCTTAGAGGTTGTTTACTTACAGCTTAATGAGCTAAATGGTTTGGGCGGCTTATTTGCTCAACCATACATGAGTGTTTCTTTACGGCTTTATCGTTAAGCCATTAAGCTAAAATGGCTATATGGAACAAGCCAGGACCCCTCACTTGTCCCCATTAAGCCACCCCAAACATATTAATACCAGAAATGGCCACAAAGAATCCAACTCTCTCTTTGACTCCGTCAAACCCATTGGTCTTACGTTCTTCAGATAGACAAATTAACCCATACAGAGCTTAATGTAAAATAAAGTAAACAACCCCTTAGTCACCTTGAATTAAGGACTCATGTGGACCGGAAAGGCATTCCCTTTATTTGTTGTCTGCAACGATTATCTACGTGACTTGGTTCTGATATTGTAATTCTATTTTAGTCTTTATTTTTTAGGGAAAGTGACGATATCATGCTTTGATCGTGATGTCTCAAGTTTTAGTTTCGTTTTAGGAACCCGTTTGTAACGATGGGCATAGTGTTGAGAATGCTGTTGAGCACGATGAATCGAGCTCAGTGAAGTGCCGCACAGAAGGGATAGCAACGGTTTTGTTAAACTTTAAGGATCCGATTGAGGACACGACTTCTGGCATTGATGAACAAATTTCTATTGTAAAAACATCGATGAAGAGAACAAAGGTGAAGAGTCTTGGTAGCAATTATAAACATCTAAAACGTTCCAAGAAATCGAAGGCTGGGATTACTTCCGATGATCCAAGGGTATCAAATGTGCGGAAAAGTAAAGAAGTAAGCAACTCTCAAGAAGCTAATAGCAGTGACCAAACGTTCGATAATACCAAAAATCTTTCTCGTAGAAAGACAATGGTGGGTTGAAAGTTTCATTGTGTGAACAAAAACTATATCTAATTAACCACAAACATATATATAAATGATTGAAGGATTGTTTATCTCATAAAGTATACCTTATTAAGTGTTGATTTTCCTTTTTTCTACTTGTGCAGCTTGATAAATCAAGAAAAATGAATTCTTCAAAAAAGAACGGGAAATTGACTGCGGAAGATGTTGGAGACGTGGAAGCCTTACCTCAAGGTGTGTAGTTTTTATAATTTTTTATGTTTTTTTTTCACACAAATAGTAAGTTCTTACGGTGACAAATTGGGCAGGAGGTACAGATGATCGGACCAAAGAAACGACCCCGGATGGTGTCGAAAAAGATGACGGCTCCAAAGATTCGTCGACTCCTGTCGTTATTGGTTTGCAATGCAAGTCGTTGATGTACTCGAGAACCAAAAGGCAGCAACCAGATGCACCGTTGGCACCCAAAATAACAGGCGATGTGGTGCGAAATCTACATTTTGTTAACTTGTTTTTTCAATTTCGTTCACGTTTAATTAGTTTTATAAATTGGGTGGCGGGTGGCGGGGGCATAATCATAAATTCATAATAAAGCTATAAAACCAGCTGATATAGAAATCATCATGTTAGCTTGTATGATATTATTTCACAAAAAAACTGGTTTTTATGTAGGCGGGTGGCGGGTGGCGGGGGCATAATCGTAAATTTATAATACAGCTAAAAAACCAGCTGATATAGAAATCATCATGTTAGCTTGTACGATATTATTTCACAAAAAACTGTTTTTTTATGTAGGAGGGGAACGAAGCGGATACTAACTCGATTCCCAAAAGGAAAAGGGGAAGGCCGCGCAAATTACCACTCAAAAGCCCCAAGACTTTGTTGGCAGGTATACCCTTTAAAACGATTTTCGCCACTGATCTACATAACATTGTACCTCTCGACTATAAAAACTTTTATTTGTGATTCCAGTGAATCATCAGGACGGAGATGCGGGTCTTCCGGAAGATAGCAAAATGAATGCAAGTATCGGGGATGAATCAAGAAAGGAGAACCCGAAAGTCAACGTAGACAAAAGTAAAAGTTCCGGGATAGCGTTGATCGTGCAACACGAGAAGCCGAAAATTGTAAAAGGAAAACGAGGAAAGCGACGCACAATAAGTAGCATAAACATCGAGGCTTCTCCACAAGGTGCAACAATGACATCTTCTATAGATCATAAATTCGTAATCTGGGTTGGGTTCCGGTGAGAAGTTGAGGTTAACGTGAGAAGTGGTTATCAACCGTTAGATGAGAAATGCACTGAGATAAGATGCACCGAGATGTACCGGATCAATTTCCTTTTAAGCCGCAATTCATGGAAGGGTGTTTGATTAAAAGGGATCAACGGTTCAGATCCAATTCTCACACTTCTCACACAATCTTCGCCTTTGTAATCTTGCCTAATTTTGTTTCGTTATCGTGTCGATTTTTTTAATGATTTTTGTTTTCTGCAGATTGTCAAGATTCGTTGAAACAAAAAGCAAACGGAGGGTTGGAGGGAAATTCGGAACCTTCTGTCGAGAAATCACCCGACTCGATGTCGGATGATCAACCGCTTTCGAGGTGGTTTGAAGGAATGCACTCGACAACAACTGTTGACAACAGCACGGGTAATTACGATTTACGGTCATGAAACTAAATACATTCGGGTTTTATGTAGTTTTTAACGGCGGTTAAAACTTAAAAAAACGTTTTCTCTTTATCATACAGTTGCAAGTAAGAAACACTTGGAAAATCTTGAAGTCTCTCCGGCTGTCGATGGTGGGAAGTTGTCGTTTGTGAAGAGTAGTCCGCTTTGGGAGACGTTGGAATCGATGGAAGTGTTCCGGAAGATTCCACAAAAGCCACATTTTCGTCCCTTGAATGTTCTAAAGGAGAGCGCCCGTGAAGGACAAGCCATAAGTCAAATGGTCAACTTTTCGAAAGTGGTGGAGAATACATCTGCTTTGCGATTCGAAAATTCAAGAAACGCGATTGAAGAGTGTTTGGAAGTGCTCGTGGAGCTAGAAAGCCATGGGTTCGATGTGAAGCTGATAAGGGATCGTTTAACGCGATTACTTTTGATTAAAGATAAGCAGGAGGAGTTCGAATCGCGATGGAAAGAAGTTGAGAACAAAATAGAGATTGAAAACGTTGAAGGAAGGAGAGATGACGAAGAGATCGAGGTGCTGGATAAGAAGATTAAGGAGCTGTTGGAAAGACGATCGCAGGTTTTGTTGAAGAAGGAGAAGAAGGGTTTGGAACTCGGTGGTTTGGAAGCAGAAGTTGATGGCATTAAAGTGGGTCTGAATGAAATCAGACGCGAATTCGATGGCTTAGCTGCTGCATCCTTGTGTCCGCCATGATCGGCTGTAAGTGGGTTTAAAGAACATATTTGGTGTTTAGTTTTTCGGTAGGATGTTATGAGCGAGTTTTCTAGCGTGTGATGTGTTTTTTTTTGTTGGTTTTGGTATCGTACATAATCTAGACTTAAATTGCGGGCTTAAAAAATTTGGAGCTAAAACCAAACGTTTTGTTGGTGATTTTTGGTGTCGTTGGTTATTTGGTGTAATTGAGATTTACATGCGAGACTGAAGGGGTTTTATAGGACGTGTGGAGAACATTCTTGCATATACATGTACTTGAACCCGTGATCACTGTAGATCGTTTTATGGCTGGGGCAAGGAGGTTGCGACCCCTTGCAGGGTCTAGGGGCGGCGTCCCTCGTGGTTGTTGACCGATCATCGGATGGGGTCAAAGGGGGCAAGGTCTTAGTGTGTGTATGGTGTGGAATTTGGCATGTTTTTGTTATGTTAATGCTCTCAGCACGTTTTTTGTGCACCACATCATGTGCCACCAAGACTTTTCAGATGTTTGGGGATCCTATAGTCTTTTAGTCCACCAAAATGGTATCGTATGCAACAATTTAGCCGGTAAGCGCTAACCGTGGTAAGAGCCGTCGCACTCACTTACCGGGTAAGACTCGGTTCTTGCTTTCGACTCTCGGTCCTTGCTTCCGCTTTTACCGGGTAAGATTCTTAGTCCTTGTCATATTCATTCGGTAAGCTAATGTGACTTGGTAATCACTTACCCGGGTAATCGTTTTGTAAACGACCCCTAAATCATTTAAAACGAAATACATAAATCTGACTAGACAAGATCTCATTCATTTAGCATCTACAGAAGCTACTCATCTTTAGAGAAATTAATCTATTACTCTAGTCCAGAAACTCTATTAGAAATCATGTTATTGAAAAGTTATCATGTCTAGAGATAACATATATAGAGGGAGGTTTAAGGGAAAACCTTCAAAACAATGAAAAACTGAGGAACACCCTGGTAGCATTTCATCTGGACGGTATGCATCTGTGCATACAAGAAAATTAAGTCGTTTTTTTGGTTTTTATGCACGCGTGCACTATGCATTTGTGCATATTATAAATTACTTGTATGTATAAATGCATACCGTCCAGATGAAGGTCCACCCGACTGTAACATCCCTTAATCCCAACACACAAAATACATATATTTTACCTCAAAATAACATATTATATTTCAAATACGGTCCCTTAGATTCTACAATTAGGTCTATACAGTACAAACTTTTTCGAATAAAGTAAAATACATAATAGATACTAAATACAACTGGAATCTTCATAATCATTCATTTTCCACAAAAGCTAAACATGATAAACTCTATCATTGTCTTTTGTTTGCTCCATGACCTGGAAAACATATTTTAAAACAAAAATGAGGGTTAGACCTTGAGGTCTAGTGAGAAAATCCCCGTTAGTTAAAGAAAACATTTGCACAACATCATACACATAATTCACATAAGAATACCAATTATGACTCATACATCATGTAACTTTTCATCTCTTTCTCCTTTCTTTTCCTTGGCCATATTAATTGATAGCAAGCCAATTAATTAATTTACACCGCTGTACTAAATACAACCAACACCACTGTCTCTCTGTACAGCCAACTTTCACCGGTCCTAAGCCCGACCAACTAGTACCCATACAATGTAATACTCATATAAACACTATATGCACAATATTACATTTAATCACATATATGTATTCCATTTGAAAACATTTTAAAGAAAAACTCACTTTGTTGGTAGTTTGAAGCCACACACGCGCAAACGATACCAAAGAGCAAAACCGGCAATTAACGCCACAACCGAACACCACCCAAGCCACACTGACGAGGGGTAACCGAACCTGTATATAATATATACATATTGATGAAATCCACATACTTATATGTATACAAGACTCACTACGACAATTGACAACCTTAACAACTCACCGGACACTCCCGAAACACAACCGAGCTAGAAACGGGACAACCGACATCAATCAAAAGACTTTGGGTTTGTAATTGGCACTTACAAATATGTTCAATGTGTTCAAATGCTATTTTACACTCAAAACGAGTACCCATACCCCTATATTACGCCTTAAAACGACTCCGGTACGCAAGAAACAAAAACTGAAAAATGCTGAAACAGTGCTTGGCGCGCCTTCTGGCGCTAGTTTACTAGCACCAAGGTAGCGCGGAGCACCTGCACTTGAAAATCATCCGAAAACTCACCCTTCTCAACCCCAATTCATCCCAAATCGATTTTTAAGCCTTCAAAATGAAATAATGGATGTTCTAAACCTTTCCCCATAAATACCCAACCACAAAACACCATTTAATCTAACAAAATCCATCTAAAACCCATCCAATGGTTCATGATTTCAAAAACCAAAAAGCTCAAAACTCAAACCATAGAAAAATGGAGATTGCCAAGCAAAGAGGATGGAGTTTCTTACTGATTTGATCAAAACTTACTTCAAACTCATAGCAAACTAAGAAACATAGAACAAGAGGATTTGCAAGATTGTTTACCTTGTATTTCTTGGACTGAATCTTAATACCCAGCTGAACCTTTGCTTCTTTCTCCTTCTTTTCCCCTTTTTGATTCTCTCTCTCTTTTCTCTCTATCACAATACACACATACACCCACACTTAGATATTACTGAATGATGTCAAAGGAGACACCTCCTATTTGAGGTGTTTGTGGCGGTGGGGGGATGGGGGTTTGGTTAAAATGACCAATCAAACCCCAAACTTATCCTATTTGGCAAAACATAACCTTAAACTTCCAAATAAAACTAAAGTATACTCCTTTAACTTATAACTCCATAATATTAATCCCAAACCTCTCTTAAAATCAAAATAATGAAAATAAATAAACCAATAATATACCCGGTTATTACAACATCTCCCCCTTAAAAGAATTCCGTCCCGGAATTCAGTCAAGCAACAAAAGAGGGTAACTATTGTCGAATTGATATCACATTCTTTGAACACATCAAAGTGTTTACGGAACTCCCAAAGGACTTTTTACTAGACCAACCGCTTTACTGCTTCTAGTTTACCAATTTTTTTTCCTACTTCAATATTTCAACCCAAAACATCAAGAGTTTTAATTTCTCACAAGAATTTCGCTCCATTAAAACAACGATACTTTCTCAATAATCAAATCCAACAAAGGTTCAAATTAACTCGAAAATTCACTTATCTCATAAAAAGAAATAACTTTTACTCATACGAATCTAATCCAAATAACACAACATTCTATGCTTACTCGGGACAATTACCACGCTAATACTACTTTTAACCTCACCGGCCTTTTACTACAAACGTCGTGTTCTACACTTTTACGATACTAACTCTAAAACGTAATCATATACTTTCAATATAAAACTTGCTTAGCAAATACAACCTATTTCTTATACTCTTTCATGGAATAGAATATACTCAACACGAATCACTTTATATCACAGAAAATTTCTTAATTTTATCGAACCCGTAAACTTCATTCTATCTTTTCCATTTCTTATACTAGCATAGTATAACCGCAATACTCTCACCTCAATGCTTAATTGTACTTGACACCAAATCATTTATCAAATTAAAATAAAGTCTAAATAGCAACTTAATTTCTCGAATATCAGCAAAACACAATCTCAAACATTTCAATTATCTCAATAACCTCACCACCATAACTCATACCGACTTCTATCCAAATATCAATACTAATTCAGTCTTGATAAAATAACAAACTCACTATCACATCAATTCCTCACATCTCCAACTTAGCACCAAAAATACCAACACAAACCTTTAGACATTTGTTTCACTTAAACCACTCCGCAATTGAAATTTATCAACACCGGTCTCACCTTACCCAACTAATATAATTACCAAATCATCATATAATAATTTCACTACAAAACTAAGCCGAAAAGAATTCATCACAACTCCGTAAAAATTCATGACACTAATCATAACACTTAATAATATAAATCCATTTTACAACTTAAATCCGCCAATCCAATCTGGTGTTTTCTAACGGTACAACCTTACTTGCTTCGGCTAAACCCTTCCGCAGAATCAACACGGGAAAGGCTGAATGAACTCTCACTAAGCGTAACCCTTCAATACCAAGGCGCATACCAATAATTTAGTACCCTCCTAACTAAAACAACTCTTATTCCAAGAAGAAAACCCGTGTGATACAAACAAGGTATATTATCTCAGATCAATCATACCAATAACATTCACACATCTAGACTCCAGGTTCACCTCATCCTACTACCCTTGCTATGACGGAATCTCCACTAGTCATGACGAGTCGCCTCGCGAATGCACAGACGCATACAGTGTGAAATCAGATAGACATTCGAATAAAAGATTCTATCCCACGACGGTTAGACTCAAACAAGAGCTGCGCAATAGAACTAAATCAAACATTCTAAGGTTATTTAGTTTCTACTGTATACCACTTATAAGGCATTCACTTAACAACCTATCAGGACTAGCATAAATTCCTACTAGCAAGCAATAGTCGTGCAGCAAAGTGTAATAAGCACCAGGAAATCTAGCATACATACTCCTATGTTCTAGAAAGCAATAAATTACACTAAGTACTCTACCTTTTCCCTTGGCATCGGCTGACTGTACACACTGCACCTTCGATCACTGTCTCTAAAATGTCCCAACAATCCAACCCTCCAAAAATAACGACATTCTACTCCCCAATAGATTACAAAATCAACTTGGAGTATCACCTTAATCCGTAGTTGAACTTTCCTCCATAGGTCATCCCCAACTCTACCGTCACTTCTCTAATCCAAAATACATCTAAGACAGACAACACTTTCTTGCATTAATTACACCGACTACGAACCTTAGATTACAATTGATTTCCACACTTGCCACAACATCACTCTCGTACTACTACCACGCCCTATCGCATGGTCCTTCACCCCGATCATTACATTCGACTATTTTCTTCTACTCTCTTCTTAACATAAAACACGTTTCCCCAAGGATAGCTCATTAGGAAGTGCTTACTCTAGACCGATCCTATGAGCTAGCTTTCTTTCACCTCTAAACCAATCGCACACACCCAATTCCCACAATTATTATACTTCACCAATAATTTCACCACACCTCAAATCAGGAATTTAACCGAGTTAATCCGAAATCACATTCATGCTCGAAACAACCACACGCTTTTTCATTTCTCAAATATCATTAACATCATCTTTCAAAACGATAATAAACAATTTGGGTCCACACTATACACCCATCCCCAAAATATAACAACCATAAAAACATCTTATTAACAAAATCAGTACATCTTTATTTCACCTCGTGCCTCGATTAGCACAAAATTATATATATATATCACAAATCATCTAACACATTTGAAATTTTATTTATAACATAAACTTTAACATTTGGAGGCATAACCTAGCGTTTGAAATACTGAATTTTACACAACGCCACATTCTACACTTTCGCAATATCTTTCCAAAATTCTAACATGCACCTTTAATTTGAAAATTGCTAACAATTGCAAGTGTTAGATCAATCATTCCAAATTAAACTACCAACCACTTTCTAGTTTCGATTATCCTTGATTTCTCACTTAAATTTATCTCAAGCAATATCATAATGAATAAACATACTAATTTCGATATCATCCAAAATATTTGTTACACTCTTACTAAATTAGAACCAACCTCTTTTCACACCAAATGCTTCCAAACCTACACTCTTACTAAGCCTCATCACAAATAATTCATATATCCCCAATATAAAATGTGTTAACAAATGAAAACTTTAAATCAATCACCCGACAATCTCTTCTTTCATCATAACTACTTATTCCAATATATTTCGAATTACCAAGGATCACTTATCATTACCTAATCGAAAGTTTTAACAAAATCAAATTCCAACACCATCCTATACTTACTACTACCTCAAATTCCAACAAGATTATCAAAAATAACTTAATAGGCATTCCACTCCTATCTATATTACCAACACAATTATCAAATTCTTTTCTAATGCAAATAAGCAACAAAAGATTGAAAACACAATTAATCGGTTTGCACCGAATTCAAATAGCACTTTAGCACGTGTAGAGTTTATAAAAATATACCTGTCTTCGTCTCTATCCATGTGTCGAGACCGACTTGCCACTCTGTAGATTTCAACAAGGTTAATATACACATAAGCACATACCCCATATAATAAGATATTCCAGTCCAAACATGTAACTGTAAGTTCACAATTACACTGGCCAGGTGTAACTCGAATTTACCTTACATGATGTTCCTTCTACCTTGTTATACTTAATATTCCAAGGTTCTAAAATAATAGGGACATCCTACTTCACATGCAGTTTAAGTCTAGGTACAGATACTAATACCTAAATCCCTTAAACTAGGGCTTTGATACCATTTGTAACGTCCCTTAATCCCAACACACAAAATACATATATTTTACCTCAAAATAACATATTATATTTCAAATACGGTCCCTTAGATTCTACAATTAGGTCTTTATAGTACAAACTTTTTCGAATAAAGTAAAATACATAATAGATACTAAATACAACTGGAATCTTCATAATCATTCATTTTCCACAAAAGCTAAACATGATAAACTCTATCATTGTCTTTTGTTTGCTCCATGACCTGGAAAACATATTTTAAAACAAAAATGAGGGTTAGACCTTGAGGTCTAGTGAGAAAATCCCCGTTAGTTAAAGAAAACATTTGCACAACATCATACACATAATTCACATAAGAATACCAATTATGACTCATACATCATGTAACTTTTCATCTCTTTCTCCTTTCTTTTCCTTGGCCATATTAATTGGTAGCAAGCCAATTAATTAATTTACACCGCTGTACTAAATACAGCCAACACCACTGTCCCTCTGTACAGCCAACTTTCACCGGTCCTAAGCCCGGCCAACTAGTACCCATACAATGTAATACTCATATAAACACTATATGCACAATATTACATTTAATCACATATATGTATTCCATTTGAAAACATTTTAAAGAAAAACTCACTTTGTTGGTAGTTTGAAGCCACACACGCGCAAACGATACCAAAGAGCAAAACCGGCAATTAACGCCACAACCGAACACCACCCAAGCCACACTGACGAGGGGTAACCGAACCTGTATATAATATAAACATATTGATGAAATCCACATACTTATATGTATACAAGACTCACTACGACAATTGACAACCTTAACAACTCACCGGACACTCCCGAAACACAACCGAGCTAGAAACGGGACAACCGACATCAATCAAAAGACTTTGGGTTTGTAATTGGCACTTACAAATATGTTCAATGTGTTCAAATGCTATTTTACACTCAAAACGAGTACCCATACCCCTATATTACGCCTTAAAACGACTCCGGTACGCAAGAAACAAAAACTGAAAAATGCTGAAACAGTGCTTGGCGCGCCTTCTGGCGCTAGTTTACTAGCACCAAGGTAGCGCGGAGCACCTGCACTTGAAAATCATCCGAAAACTCACCCTTCTCAACCCCAATTCATCCCAAATCGATTTTTAAGCCTTCAAAATGAAATAATGGATGTTCTAAACCTTTCCACATAAATACCCAACCACAAAACACCATTTAATCTAACAAAATCCATCTAAAACCCATCCAATGATTCATGATTTCAAAAACCAAAAAGCTCAAAACTCAAACCATAGAAAAATGGAGATTGCCAAGCAAAGAGGATAGAGTTTCTTACTGATTTGATCAAAACTTACTTCAAACTCATAGCAAACTAAGAAACATAGAACAAGAGGATTTGCAAGATTGTTTACCTTGTATTTCTTGGACTGAATCTTAATACCCAGCTGAACCTTTGCTTCTTTCTCCTTCTTTTCCCCTTTTTGATTCTCTCTCTCTTTTCTCTCTATCACAATACACACATACACCCACACTTAGATATTACTGAATGATGTCAAAGGAGACACCTCCTATTTGAGGTGTTTGTGGCGGTGGGGGGGTGGGGGTTTGGTTAAAATGACCAATCAAACCCCAAACTTATCCTATTTGGCAAAACATAACCTTAAACTTCCAAATAAAACTAAAGTATACTCCTTTAACTTATAACTCCATAATATTAATCCCAAACCTCTCTTAAAATCAAAATAATGAAAATAAATAAACCAATAATGTACCCGGGTAATCGTTTTGTAAACGACCCCTAAATCATTTAAAACGAAATACATAAATCTGACTAGAGAAGATCTCATTCATTTAGCATCTACAGAAGCTACTCATCTTTAGAGAAATTAATCTATTACTCTAGTCCAGAAACTCTATTAGAAATCATGTTATTGAAAAGTTATCATGTCTAGAGATAACATATATAGAGGGAGGTTTAAGGGAAAACCTTCAAAACAATGAAAAACTGAGGAACACCCTGGTAGCATTTCATCTGGACGGTATGCATCTGTGCATACAAGAAAATTAAGTCGTTTTTTTGGTTTTTATGCACGCGCGCATTATGCATTTGTGCATATTATAAATTACTTGTATGTATAAATGCATACCGTCCAGATGAAGGTCCACCCGACCCCCCCACCTCTCTCTCTCCCTCTCTCTCTCTCTCCCTCTCTCTCTCTCTCTATATATATATATATATATATAGGGAGAGGTTTATTTGAGAAGTGCTAAATATATGAGAAATAGAGAAGTAATCTTGGCCATTCATTTGGTCTACATCTGCGGCTTTGACCGTGAAACAACGGATAATTCCTCGCGTAGTCTGCACAAGATAGAGGGGTAGTTTCGTAAAATACGCGAGACGAGTTCATATATCACATATGAACTATACGTTCATATATGAATATTTGTAATTCACATATGAACTCTTTTTAACTAATTCATATATAAACCGTTGTGATTCATATATGAATCAGTTAATTAGTTCATATGGGAATTAGTTAAAAAAATAGTTCATATATGAATCACAAAGGTTCATATATGAATCAGTTAATTGGTTCAACTGATTCATATATGAACCTACAGTTAATTAGTTCATATATGAAACACAAAGGGTCATATATGAATTAGTTAAAAAAAGTTCATATGTGAATTACATGGGTTCACATATGAACAAATAGTTAATATGTAATCACACAAGTTCATATATGAACTCGTCCCGTGTTTCTGTAAAAGTTACGAAACTGCCCTTCTATTTTTGGAACAGCTGCAACTTTTGACCAATTAAATCCGATCTTGACCGAATAAATGACCAAAATTACTTCTCTATTTCTCATATATTTAGCACTTCTCAGATGAACCTAAGGCTATATATATATAGGGTTGGGTTCACGTGAGACCAACCTGTTTTCGTGAGACCGCGAGACCACAAAATTAACACTAAACCTTCACAGTGATTCATTGTGAAGGAAAGAAAAACATCGAACCTTCACACCAAAAACACTATGAAGGTTTACTATCACAGTACCTTCACAGTCTTTTGCTGTGAAGGTTTAGTGTTAATTTTGTGGTCTCACGGTCTCACAGAAATAGTCTGGTCTCACATGATCTCAAGTCTATATATATATATATTATATAAGATACAAATCAAATACAACCCATGTATTTGTTGCACCTCTTACAAACCAATGTGCATAAGTGAACAATGTGTGCATAATCTGAGATGCATATATGCATTATCCTATATGAATGTATGTCCATTATATGTAAATTCTTGCACGTATGCATATGTATATGTATATGCACATTGTTCACATATGCACACTGTGGTTTGTAAGGTGTGCAACAAATGCAAGGTTTGCATTTTACAGAATCTCTCTCTCTCTCTCTCTATATATATATATATATATATATATATATATATATAGGGGAGGTATCCGTTGCAAACCAGTCAGTTTGTGCAAACTGTGCAAACTCATATCCACCAATCACGTAACTTATATATTCATGATGCCAAAATATAGATTCATGAAGCCAAATTATACAAATTTTGCAGATTCATGAAGGTAGAAATGAGTTTGCACGGGTTTGCACAAACTAACTGGTTTGCAACGGATACCTCCCCTATATATATATATATATATATATATATATATATATATATATATATATATATATATACAGGGTTGAGTTCATTTGTTAACCCTATATTTCATGCTGTTAGAGTTATATTTGTATATATGAATAGTACAAGGGCTAGTCTGTAATTACTGTAACTTAGGTTGTATAAATAGATCTCTTTCTTTCATAATTAGGTTAGACTCTCTTTTGTAATTCTCTCTCAATATATGAAAGCTGGCCGATTCAGCCATCTCAAGTTTGTCCCTCAATCTATCAATCGACTCTCCAATTCTAACATGGTATCAGAGCTGTAGGTAAGTATCCTCCCATATCTTCCAGATCTGCATTCCTTTTTTTCCTCTTTATTTTGCTGCACTCTATTTTTGCTTCGAAAAACCATTCTCTTTATCAACCGACTCTCCAATTCTAACATGGTATCAGAGCTGTAAGTAAGTATCCTCCCATATCTTCCAGATCTGCATTCCTTTTAGTCCACCAAAATGGTATCGTATGCAACAATTTAGCCGGTAAGCGCTAACCGTGGTAAGAGCCGTCGCACTCACTTACCGGGTAAGACTCTCGGTTCTTGCTTTCGACTCTCGGTCCTTGCTTCCGCTCTTACCGGGTAAGATTCTTAGTCCTTGTCATATTCATTCGGTAAGCTAATGTGACTTGGTAATCACTTACCCGGGTAATCGCTTTGTAAACGACCCCTAAATCATTTAAAACGAAATACATAAATCTGACTAGACAAGATCTCATTCATTTAGCATCTACAGAAGCTACTCATCTTTAGAGAAATTAATCTATTACTCTAGTCCAGAAACTCTATTAGAAATCATGTTATTGAAAAGTTATCATGTCTAGAGATAACATATATAGAGGGAGGTTTAAGGGAAAACCTTCAAAACAATGAAAAACTGAGGAACACCCTGGTAGCATTTCATCTGGACGGTATGCATCTGTGCATACAAGAAAATTAAGTCATTTTTTTGGTTTTTATGCACGCGTGCATTATGCATTTGTGCATATTATAAATTACTTGTATGTATAAATGCATACCGTCCAGATGAAGGTCCACCCGAACCCCCCCCCCCCCACCCCTCTCTCTCTCTCTCTATATATATATATATATATATATATATATATATATATATATATATATATATATATATAGGGAGAGGTTTATTTGCGAAGTGCTAAATATATGAGAAATAGAGAAGTAATCTTGGCCATTCATTTGGTCTACATCTGCGGCTTTGACCGTGAAACAACGGATAATTCCTCGCGTAGTCTGCACAAGATATAGGGGTAATTTCGTAAAATACGCGAGACGAGTTCATATATCACATATGAACTATACGTTCATATATGAATATTTGTAATTCACATATGAACTCTTTTTAACTAATTCATATATAAACCGTTGTGATTCATATATGAATCAGTTAATTAGTTCATATGGGAATTAGTTAAAAAAATAGTTCATATATGAATCACAAAGGTTCATATATGAATCAGTTAATTGATTCAACTGATTCATATATAAACCTACAGTTAATTAGTTCATATATGAAACACAAAGGGTCATATATGAATTAGTTAAAAAAAGTTCATATGTGAATTACATGGGTTCACATATGAACAAATAGTTAATATGTAATCACACAAGTTCATATATGAACTCGTCCCGTGTTTCTGTAAAAGTTACGAAACTGCCCTTCTATTTTTGGAACAACTGCAACTTTTGACCAATTAAATCCGATCTTGACCGAATACATGACCAAGATTATTTCTCTATTTCTCATATATTTAGCACTTCTCAGATGAACCTAAGGCTATATATATATAGGGTTGGGTTCACGTGAGACCAACCTGTTTTCGTGAGACCGTGAAACCACAAAATTAACACTAAACCTTCACAGTGATTCATTGTGAAGGAAAGAAAAACATAGAACCTTCACACCAAAAACACTATGAAGGTTTACTATCACAGTACCTTCACAGTCTTTTGCTGTGAAGGTTTAGTGTTAATTTTGTGGTCTCACGGTCTCACAGAAATAGTCTGGTCTCACATGATCTCAAGTCTATATATATATATATATAAGATATAAATCAAATACAACCCATGTATTTGTTGCACCTCTTACAAACCAATGTGCATAAGTGAACAATGTGTGCATAATCTGAGATGCATATATGCATTATCCCATATGAATGTATGTCCATTATATGTAAATTCTTGCACGTATGCATATGCATATGTATATGTATATGCACATTGTTCACATATGCACACTGTGGTTTGTAAGGTGTGCAACAAATGCAAGGTTTGCCTTTTACAGAATCTCTCTCTCTCTCTCTCTATATATATATATATATATATATATATATATATATAGGGGAGGTATCCGTTGCAAACCAGTCAGTTTGTGCAAACTGTGCAAACTCATATCCACCAATCACGTAACTTATATATTCATGAAGCCAAATTATATATTCATGAAGCCAAAATATAGATTCATGAAGCCAAATTATACAAATTTTGCAGATTCATGAAGGTAGAAATGAGTTTGCACGGGTTTGCACAAACTGACTGGTTTGCAACGGATACCTCCCATATATATATATATATATATATACAGGGTTGAGTTCATTTGTTAACCCTATATTTCATGCTGTTAGAGTTATATTTGTATATATGAATAGTACAAGGGCTAGTCTGTAATTACTGTAACTTAGGTTGTATAAATAGATCTCTTTCTTTCATAATTAGGTTAGACTCTCTTTTGTAATTCTCTCTCAATATATGAAAGCCGGCCGATTCAGCCATCTCAAGTTTGTCCCTCAATCTATCAATCGACTCTCCAATTCTAACATGGTATCAGAGCTGTAGGTAAGTATCTTCCCATATCTTCCAGATCCGCATTCCTTTTTTTCCTCTTTATTTTGCTGCACTCTATTTTGTTTCGAAAAACCATTCTCTGCTGGTTTTTGGACAAAACACCAAGTTTTAAAGTTGCCCAGAATATTGTCACGAACCTGCGTACCAAATTTCAGCCAAAACCGATCAGTTTTGAAGATTCGACTCAAGAACATCTTGAATCTCATAACCATCGCAACCCTCAGAAACTCATAACTATTGCAACCCCTTGAAACTCATAACTATCGCAACTGTAATAACCGGGTAAGTTCGTTAGTTAAATTCTCTTTCCGTTAAAATTAGTTAACTTTAAAATGGGATGTTTAGGGTAAGTTTAGGTAATTTATGAGTTTAGGGGTGTTTTGGTCATTATCGAATAGTTTAAGCCAAGATGGTAATTTAAGTCTAATATTATCTTTTAACATTCAGATATTTTCATAAAACAGAAAATAATCAGATAGTGTGTGTGTGTGTGTTTTTTTTAGAGAAGAAGAAAGAGTCACAAGGTTAGCGCTTCAATTGGTTGGCTTGGAAAGTGATTTTGAGGTATGTTCCTTTACGTTTTATGTTTGTAATTACTAGTAGAAGGTTTCTATCGGAATAGATTAATCGATTTCACGACTGCTAATGATTTCAGTCGATTTCTGGGTAGAAATTGGTAAACAGACAGAGGTTTCCGGACGTTTTGATAGTGTCCGGTAGTTTTGGTTAATGGTGTCCGGACGAGTCTATTATCCGGTAAGTTTTTCCTTTCTATGGTTTCCGGATGAAATTAGATACCGGATGGTGTCCGGATTGCTTTGGTTTCCGGATGTTATCCGGATTGTTTATGTTGTCCGGAAAGTTGTGTTGTCCGGATTGTATGTGTTGTCCGGAAAGTTGTGTTGTTCGGATTGTTTTGTAGTATCCGAAAACTTTAGCTGTTTGGTCACTTTTGAGATTCCAGATGTTTTTGAGTATCCGGTAGCTTTGTGTTTTGTCGACTCTTGGATAGGGTATGAATGAGGACTGGATATACTGTGGACTCGACTTAAAGTTCGGGTTTGGGGGAAACATTTGAGGATAAGAGTTAGATTGAGTTATCTAGAGTTCTTAGCCTACTAGTAAGTCTTATATGTTTAGTTGGTAAGGAGATAATTGTATTTAAATTATTTCAGATTCCGTGAATTTAGGGTGAAAGCTGAGTCGTTGTGAGAAAAGCTTGGAAGCGTTTTGATAAGCAAACAGGTGAGTTTTACTTTAAAATGTTTTCAAACTGGAATATATATATATATATATATATATATATATATATGGATTGAGAATGTGATAAATAGTTTAATAATGTGCATATGTATGAAGTATGATATATTGAGGTGTATATTATGTTTATACGAGCATTACACTACACGAGTACACGTTGGCCGGGCTTTGGACCGGTGGAGTTGGCTGTACGGAGGGACAGCGGAGTTGGCTGCATTTTAGTGCATCGGAGTAAATTGATTAGTTGGCTCGCAACCAATTAATATGGCCAAGGGAAATGAGACAGGAAAGTACACAATGCATGAGTCATAATTAGTATCCATATTTGTGTTACGTATATGTTGTTTGTGTAAACGATTTTAAACTAACAGGGATTTTCTCACTTAGATCGCTAGGTCTAACCCTCGTTTTGTTTTAAAATATGTATTCCAGGTCGTGGATCAAGTAAGAGCAAGTAAGAAGGATAATCCGTGACTAGCTTTTGGAAGACTTATGTTTTTGAAGACCATGACGTGTTTGTAGTTATAACTTTGTTATTTAGTAGCAAAAAGTTTGTAATGAAATACTTATTATGGTTATAAAGACTAAGGGACCGTAAATGTTATATGATGTATATTTTGTAATGAAACGCTGTTATGCAATATATATTATTTGTTGTATGTTTGGGAACCGGGTCGTTACCGCAACCCTCAAAAACTCATAACTATCGCAACCTTCACTTGCGACAAGTCTCGTTATCGCAACCTTCACTTGCGACAACGCTCTGTTGTCGCAACCTACACTTGCGACAAGTCTCGTTATCGCAATTTACACTTGCGACACGTTCCGATTATCGCAACCTTTACTTGCGACAAGCTCCGTTATCGCAACCTTCACTTGCGATATCCGTTGGTTGCGACAAGAACCTGTTTTATCCAATTTCAAAACTCAACTCCGGTTCTCACTTTTCTGAAATTATTTCCGGAACACTCAGTTCCATCACTCACAACTCCGAAACTCCTCTCTTCAGTTTTCAATTCCGGAACACACGGTTTCGGTACCTCACGATTAGTTCTTTCCATTCCGAAATTTCCTTCCAGTCTTCAGTTCCAGATGGCTCTCAATAGCCAGTCTAAATACAGTGAATGCACGTTCTGTCACTCTAGTACTCATCTTCTCCTCAACTGCCCAATTCGAAAATGTCGCTGGTGTGGGATCAGACAGCCACGACACTTTGGGTCTGACTGTCCAAAACATCCACAGAATTCAAGTTAGCAAAAGCGACAACGCACTCAGTCATTTGCTGGATCAATCACTCAAGACTCCTCTACGCCGGCAATTCAGGCATCGCATAGCAACAACTCATTACCTGACCTTATGGAACTCATGCGTCGAAACCAAGAGCTTATAGAGCGACTCATGACAGGTTCTATGGGTATGAATTCTCAGTGCAATATATCAGCACCAGGTAACCCTTGGCTATTTGACTCTGGATGTTGTAACCACATGACACCTAAGGCTGACGGGTTTGTCTCTAAGCAGACCTCCAGAATGTTCTCATCAGTCCGTACTGCGGAAGACACTCACTTACCTGTATCTTTCAGTGGGACTGTTTCTACCCCAATATACAATTACCTGATGTGCTACATATCCCTAACTTATCTCTGAGCCTGATTTCAATCACTCAGCTTATGGAATCCGGCCTAATTGTTCTGTTTCATCCTTCTGGTTGTGTTGTGCAGGATCCAAAGACCAAGCAGATCCTTGGAGTAGGCCGTAAAGTTGGTCGGATGATTGAAGTGGTCTACCTCCGTCTTCCCTTACCCTCATCAAATTTTGTTGCCTCTGTTTCCGGTACCCCTTCCTTTGAATTATGGCATAAGCGTCTAAGACATCTATCTTTAGCTAGAATAAAACTGTTAGCTACTTCAGGATTAATAAGCAACACTTCTTCTGAAAACGTTTCTTGTTTATCTTGCCAACTTGGCAAACATCACGCCTTACCTTTTCAACTAAATGAATTTAAATCTGCTTCCCCTTTTGATCTCATTCACTCTGATGTTTGGGGACCAGCACCACATCCATCCATGGGTGGTTCTCGATACTGTAACACCCAAAAAATCCTTGTAAGTAATAATAGTCCTAATATTCCTTTATATTTTGACTTCTTAGATTATAATTGAATTCCTAAGTAATTTCCGTGATTTTTACTTGTTATTTGATAACTTCCGATAGAAATCAGTAAGTTTATTCCTTAAGGAAATTAATGAAAAATAGATGATAAAGTTAAATATTAGATTTTATGGATTAGTTGGATGGGTAATTTGAATACGAGTCCAACGGTACCTTCCGGGGTAAAAACGGAGTTTTAACGAAGAAGTTACGGCCAAATCAGTGGAAATCGAGAAGGCTAGCAAACAGAAGTTGGCGCCGATGCATCGGCGCGGGTGATCGGCGCCGAGCACCTGACGTGCTAAAAGGGGGTTAAACCCACCTCTTTATCCTTAGTCACTCTTTTCACTTATAACTCTTAAGCCAGATTGTTTGCTTCTGCTCTACACTTCTCAGGCGAAATTTCCATCTAAGATTAAGGGCTTTGCATCTTCATTTCATCTTGATTGGAGTAATTGGGTTCAAGTCTTCAAGTTAGGGTTATACCAATTGAAGAATTAAGGTGGGTAACTTGTATCTAATTGATTGTATTATACTTTACTACCATTCTTTATCTTGATTTTGGTATTGATAATGAGAAATCTTGATTAATAAGCTCTTAATGGTTAAGAGGGAAACCAGAAGAGTTCAAGTAAGTTATGGTGGATTAATTGTGTTTATTTACTTAGAATGCCATGGTAAATGTTAGTGTTAAAGGTTTGGGTTGGATTATACATCATTGATATGTGATTATGATGATATCTTAATATATGTCTTAATGAAGCAAAGATGGCTTAATGGTCAAAATGGACCCATTATTGAATTGTAAACATGGATGTTTATTATTGATATTATATAGAATGTGATTTGATACATATGGATGTATATGAACTACATGGAAGTAGTATTGATTATGTTAAATGGTTGGACCATTGTTAAGTGATTAATATGCTTTAATTATTACTTGGATTAACATATTTGGTATTCACATAATTGGAGGAGCACCTAGTAGGCATTGGAGGATATATTCTTACACACCGTGGGGTAAGTGTAATTGATTCATACCCTCGGATACCGTGGGGTTTTCCGTTGTGTTATGCCTTGTGACGCTACCGTGGGGTGCCGATCAAGGTATATCTTCGATTATGATGTAACTGGGTAGCATTATGGGCCTTCTCCATGGAATCCAATTTGTGACTATATCGAATTGTTATTCCTACATGCTATGCTTATACTCAATGTACTATGTGTAAACCTCACTTAGGCTTTAAAAGCCTAACACTTGTTATGTGTTGTATGTGTTACAGATATTAGTGGTTCCGGACACAAGAAGGTCTAGAACGGGGTTGTGAGCATGGGATCATTGTTGGAGAATTAAAGATTGGAAGACTTATGATAGAACTTTCCGACATCCTTTTGTAATTTGATTGCTATAGTAGTGATCAAATAAGTTAGTGGTCCATTAGTAGTTATAACTATCTAAATTGTCGTACTAATGGTTATGTAATGATAATTATGAATACTTTCACTTTGGTAATGAGTACCACTCTTCCGTTTTATGGAAGTTTTTGTTAACCCCTGTTTTGGGGTGTTACAGATACTTTGTTATCTTTATCGATGATCACACCCGCTTTACATGGATATATCTCATGAAACATCGCTCTGAACTACCTCAAATCTATATCACCTTCGCCCGTATGATTCTGACCCAGTTTTCCAAGCCTATAAAGATTCTTCGCGCAGATAATGCTATGGAATACAAAGAATCTTCTCTCCTCTCTTTTCTTCAATCTCAGGGTACTCTTTCTCAGTACTCCTGTCCAGGCACTTCTCAGCAAAATGGACGTGCAGAACGTAAACATCGCCACATCCTCGATATTGTTCGCACTCTATTAATCTCAGCCAAGTGTCCAGAACGTTTTTGGGGCGAAGCTGCCTTCATGGCTGTCTACACCATCAACCGTCACCCGACTCCCATCCTAAATCAAAAGTCTCCCTATGAAGTGCTCCATGGGGTCTCCCTGCATATGAACTCCTAAAAGTATGGGGTTGTGCCCGCTTTGTTCAGTTACAACCTCATGAACACACCAAACTCGAACCTCGTTCTCGATTATGCTACTTTCTTGGCTATGGTATTGAACACAAAGGTTATCGTTGTTGGGATCCAGTCTCTAAGAGACTACGTATATCCCGCCATGTCACATTCTGGGAACATCTTCTCTTCACAACAGTGTCCAAATTTCAGGACATACCCAATCCTTCCACTTCCTTCTTCACAGATAACTCTATCTCTTTAGACTCACTCCAATTAGATCCCATACTCTCCTCACCATCTGTTCCACCCTCTTCCATCTCATCTCCACCTGAGCCTTCACCTGTCTCACCTGAGCCTTCACCTGTCTCACCTGAGCCTTCACCTGTCTCACCTGAGCCTTCACCTGTCTCACCTGAGCCTTCACCTGTCTCATCTGAACCTTCACCTGTCTCATATGAGCCTTCATCTGTCCCATCTGTGCCATCTGATCATGATCAATCATCTGCACCACCTCCAAGGACTACTTCTGAGCCATCTGCTGAGTCTATGGATCCTAGCTCCTCTCAACCACAAGATAAAGTACGACGCTCAGACCGGGTAAGACAAGTTCCTCCTCATCTTCGTGATTATCATTGTTATGCTACACAATTGTCCAATCATGAACCCACTTCCTTCAAGGAAGCTGCTTCTAACCCTGTTTGGAATCAATCTATGACTGAGGAACTCCAGGCTCTTGACAAAGCCAACACATGGGAGTTTGTTCCTCTCCCACCGGGCAAGTCACCGATTGGTTGCAAATGGGTCTTCAAAATCAAAACGAAGTCTGATGGATCTATTGATCGTTACAAAGCACGTCTTGTGGCAAAAGGCTTCAATCAAGAATATGGAATTGACTACAAGGAAACGTTTGCTCATGTGGCTCGGGTCACCTCGGTCCGTAGTCTTCTAGCCATTGCTGCCACCAAGAGATGGCCACTCTATCAGATGGATGTCAAGAATGCCTTTCTAAATGGCGATCTCGAAGAGGAAGTCTACATGAGACTCCCTCCAGGTGTGACCTCTCGTCAGGGTCATGTATGTCGACTTCGAAAAGCCCTCTATGGCCTCAAACAAGCTCCTCGTGCTTGGTTTGAAAAATTTAGCAATATTGTCATCTCATTGGGGTTTTCTCCAAGTAATTATGATTCTGGCTTGTTTACTCGGACTACTGCTACAGGTACTATCTTACTTCTATTGTATGTTGATGATATGATCATTACCGGCAGTGACTCTACAGGTATCATCCATCTCAAACAGTCTCTCAGTTCATGTTTTGAGATGAAAGATCTTGGTAAGCTACACTACTTCTTTGGCCTTGAAGTTCTGTCAGACTCTTCCGGCATCTATCTCTGTCAAGCCAAGTACATTTCAGATCTGTTGTCCAAAGCTGGGATCACGGACAACAAAGTTGCATCTACACCCATTGAACAAAATCTGCACCTTGCTCCCAATGCCGGAACCCCACTGCGAGACCCTACAAGGTACCGTCAACTAGTTGGTTCTCTGGTCTATCTGACTATTACTCGCCCGGATCTTGCATATGCAGTTCATATAGTCAGCCAGTTCATGGCTGCTCCGTGCTCCGATCACTATGTCGCTGTTCTTCGTATCCTTCGATACCTTAAAGGGACAATGTTTCATGGACTTCACTTCTCATCCACATCGTCCTTAACTCTTCGTGCCTTTTCCGATGCTGACTGGGATGGAGACATAACCGATCGTCGCTCTACCACCGGCTATTGTTTCTTCCTTGGAGACTCTCTGATTTCCTGGCGCAGCAAGAAACAATCTCTAACAGCTCGATCTAGTACTGAAGCTGAATATCGAGCCTTGGCTGACACTACACAAGAACTTGTATGGCTACGCTGGTTACTATCTGATATGGGTGCTCATCAGTTTTCCCCAACACCATTGTGGTGTGATAACAACAGTGCTATTCAGATTACTCACAATGATGTATTTCATGAGCGCACAAAGCACATCGAGATTGACTGTCTTTTCACCCGACAACATGTTCTTCGCAAGACCGTTCGACTTCTTCCAATTTCAACCATTGATCAGACAGCAGATATCTTCACCAAAGCTCATCTTCCAGGGCGTTTTCGGGCTCTTGTTTCCAAACTCAACTTGGCTCATTCTTCCCCCACTTGAGTTTGAGGGGGGGGTGTTAGAGTTATATTTGTATATATGAATAGTACAAGGGCTAGTCTGTAATTACTGTAACTTAGGTTGTATAAATAGATCTCTTTCTTTCATAATTAGGTTAGACTCTCTTTTGTAATTCTCTCTCCATATATGAAAGCCGGTTGATTCAGCCATCTCAAGTTTGTCTCTCAGTCTATCAATCGACTCTCCAATTCTAACACATGCTACCTTTGTTAATCAAAATCTTAGCCATTGATGTTAAAACTAACAGATGAGATCAAAAGTAATCAACACATTAATTATAAATGGGGTCATGTGTAATATTTAATGAAATGAACATCAGTGTTAGGGGTATTTGTACTTGTGTTCATTTAATGAAATGAACATCACCCTTTCTTAAAACTTATACGACTAGATTAGATGAAGATTTGATAAATTTGTTCAACACATGTTCATAATCAAATTGTTCATCAATGTTCAACACATGTTCATAATCAAATTGTTCATCAATGTTCAACACATGTTCATAATCAAATTGTTCATAAATATTCAAGTTTTAAGTTCATAATCACGATGATCATTTACACGCATACAATAATTCTTTTAGTTAGTATTCATGTAACAAAGGAACTGACATGAACAATTTATCCACACATGAACACACATGAACTATTAACCTATACGACCAGATTACATGAAGATCTGCTAAATTTGTTTACATGAACTATAAACCAACACATGAACTATAAACCCACACATGAACTATAAATCCATACGACCAGATTACACGAAGATCTGATAAATTTGTTTTCATGATTTACATGAACCTAATGAAAATAAATCTTTATAGCACATTCAAAAAAACTTACCCATACAATCGTTTTGTTTGATTCAATATTTCCAACTCTACGTTTATCCGTCCTCGTATTATTGTTTGTATAATTTTCACCATGATCGAGCTGCGTTTCATCATCTTCATCAATCGTTGTCGAATAAACATCTACGTTGACTCTCTATCCTCATCATCGTTAAAAACATTGTGATTCATAATTTGATGGTCTATGTTCATGATGCAATAATACTTTTATAAACTAATTTCATACTAAAATGTTACAAACTTTTTATCATTTAAACTTAGGGCTAGAATCAGAGAAGAGATGATATTTGTAACTCCTCAATAATTAAATGTTACAAAAAAATATAGAATTTCATTTGTACCCTTATTTAATCATTGGACATACATTAACACCACATTACAAAATGCTTTCTTATTGATTGAAAAATGATTAACAAAGCTAACATGAATTATCAAAGGGAAATTCTATCCCTACCCCATGCCACATTTTGTATACCCCCTCCCTCACACACTTTTTTTTTAAATGTTACATTTTACACCCCTGTACTTAATTAATTAATTTACTTTATACCTTTTAGTTTTTTATTTTTCATTTTACACTTTCATTATATTAACACATATAATCATATACTAACTAAAATACGTTCAAAAAATACTTTTTAATTTTAACAAGTTACACCATTATATTCGTCTCGTCGATACCTTCGAAATGAGCCTAACATTGAATTTTTTTGATTTAATTATATTATTATGCGTCATACGTTTACGTTATTTTTTTATATTGTTATTCGTCGATACCTTCTTATTTTTTTATTTAATTATATTATTTCGAAATGAGCTCAATATTAACTAAAATACGTTAAAAAATACTGTTTATTTACTTTATATCCCTTCTCCTTTAATTTTCGGGTCGAAATGATCAGTTTCGGGTTAATGTCGGGTCGGAATAACTTTCAAATCCTTAAATCGTAGACTCTTATTAATTAATCCTTACCTCTAACCACTTTCAAATCCTCAAATCATGAACTCCTCAAAAAACGTCATTCTTTAAACAACTTTATAAAAAAAACTTTGATCGTTTTCTCAAAACCAATTAAAATAATTTAGAACATTAAAATCGAGATATATCACGATGTATTGCACGAGTATGCTTCTAGTATAAATTTAAAACATATTAAGATTTCGTTCTAAAACGTTAGCAAACTATGATTAACAAGATTTTGTATACCCCCTCCCTCACACACTTCATTTTTTTATTTAATTATATTATTATACGACATACGTTTACGTTATTTTTTTATATTGTACACATATCGATACTATTTTTCACCAACCCGCATATACTGGGTTGATAACGGGTTAACCACAAGCCAAACCGACCCAACCCGCCAATCCATGATGTCGCATTTATAAACAAAAATATTTTTTATTCCAAAAAATTCAATATTAGGCTCATTTCGAACGTATCGAAGAGACGATTATCATGGTCTAACCCGTGATCGCGGAGCCGTGCATTTGGTTCTCAATTTTCGGGTTTCGGATTGCTTCGGATCGATATATAATAAAATAATTAACTATAAGGGTATGAATTGTAAATATAAAAAATATTTTTATTTAGTATATATGATATATAATAAAATAATTAAATAAAAAATATTCAATGTTAGGCTCATTTCGAACGTATCGAAGAGATGATTATAATGGTGTAATTTGTTAAAACTAAAACATATTTTTTAAACGTATTTTAGCTAATATACGATTATATGTGTTAATATGATGAGGGTGTAAAATGAAAATTGAAAAAGTAAAAGATATAAAGTAAATTTGTTAAATAATTAAAAGGGTATAAAATGTAATTATATTTTATTGGTTGTCTGTGAGAGTAGACAAAAATCTGAAGAATGGCGGGGGTATGAAAATTGGCAGGGGTAGGGTTAGCAACACCCTTAACAAACTGGTGAATAAAGACAAAAATGTGAAGTAGAGTAGTAGCCATTTATTCATTTGATAATGTGGGTGTTGATGATGAGTAGTGTGTTTTAAATAGGCATTTAACAAGGCCATGTGTTTTGCTTGTATCTCCCATGTTGCAAAGTAATAACCAAAAATCAGGTACAAGCACCAACCCATCAATCCTATTTATTGCTTCCCTTTTTAATTTTTTTTTTCCTTTTTAAGAAAAAACGCCCACATATATGTGAAAATAAAGAAATTAAAAATGTTAACACTTTAACATCAAATCACATGCAAGAAGTCACAATTACAATTAAAGGTTGCAACTTGTCCTATGCGAGCTCAACTCACATATCTTTGGAGTTGTTTGTCAGTTGCTGAATGGTTTGGTACAGAATGATTAAGTGGTCAGAATAGTCAAGAGGCTTTTATGATATAGTGTAAAATGAAATATTGTTGTTTGGTATTTGTTTATAATGAAATCAGGGTGCTGAATGGTTAAGGGTGATCCAAAATGCTAAATCATTCCGAGAGTTTTGGAACCATTAAGGGTGCGTTTGGTACACTGGACAGGACAGGATAGAACAGAACAGAACATGGACCACTGTCCCACGTTTGTCAGGACTTTTATGTGGAACCGACTGAAACAAGGTGGAACAAACTGGAATAGGCCTGTTCTACCCCCACCCCATGGAACAAGCTGGAACAAGGTGGAACAGACTTATGTTTTACCGATATAACTTTAAAATAAAATCTAATTCTCTTCTAAAACATCAAATAAACCTTCTATTTCATATTTTATTCATTCTTTAAATTTAGTAAGAGTAAATTGGTTAATGTTATCTGTTCTGTTCTGTCCAGTTCGGTCATACCAAACGTGGAACAGCTGTTCTGTCTTGTCTTGTCATGTCATGTCCCACCTTGTCCTGTCTTATCATGTCTGCGTACCAAACGCACCATAAGAGGCAGACCTTTTTTTTGCCAAACAAGATTCAGCTCTGAACGATTCAGATATTGCCTCTTAATGGAACTATTAAGAGGTAACCAAACAACTCCTAAGTTGCCAGGCTAAAATGTATGACATCAAATTATAAGAGAAGTTAAAAAAAATTGTTTACGTTAAAAATGAATTACATTTCTTTGAAAATGTGGATTTTTCCCTTTTGAGGAATATAGACAATTAGTTCTGATAAAGAAATAGCTCAGTTGGCAAAGGGGTAGGATGACTTTGCCCATATATAGCAGAAGTGATAGCTGAGTAAATAAATAAATCTATATATCTATATAAAAACAAAACCCAACATTGTTGACATGGCACTTCCTGAGGGCCAGAATTGGTGGTTTCTTTTTTCTCAAATTTTCCTTTATTTTTTTTATCAATAATTTACATTTAAGTTCATTTAGGTCTAACCCTTTCATTTCTTACTGGCTTCATTTAGGTCTAACCCTTTCATTTCTATCTGCCTTTCCATCTCTCCATAATACCTCACCATATCTGGACTCTGGCTATGGTTTTCCCCGGTTTCTCCTTTCACGCCTCCATCTCTTTTCTTCTATGGTTTGTAGACTCATAATGATACGCCCTCCTTCAAATTTTTTAGGTTCTCTTTCTATGGGTTTTTACAACTATTATAGGTTTGGTCTTTGAGCTTTTACGACATTCTTTTTAGGGCATGGGCAAAAAAATGTTTCATGGCTGGGAAAAACGATTGAGGACATGCGCAAAAAACGGGGTTAAGGTTTTCTCGATTTATGGCTTCAAAATCATTCACAACTCTCCCTCTAAATGTGTATTTTTCAAGGTTATTAGCTTCGGTCTTTGAGGTGCAGGGTTGGGAAAATAGAACGAAAAGAGGGGTTACTGCTTGGAATATGGGATCGAAGGGTTTAGGGTTTAGGGATCGAAGGCAGACGCAAAAACGGGGTTAAGGTTTTTCTGGATTATGGGTTCAAAATCACTCCAACTCCCCTATCACTGTGTGTTTTTTAAGGTTATTAGGAACAAAAACAAGAGGTTTCTTTTAAATACAAGCAAAGGGTTGGTTGGGAAAAATGATGGATTCTAGAGTCAAAACCGGGGAGAGAATGGTCTGCACAATTCGGTTGCAATCGTGTTTTTCAGGAACACAACTGGACTTTTTCACGGGGATTCTTACTAGAGGTAGGGGTATTATAAGAGGGGATTTCTCATATGTTACTTCTAATTTTTGTGTGTGTGTTTTTCAATCGACAGGTTCATGGAATTCAACGGAGATGGAGGTTTTAACGATTATATATATTGGGACGTATTACTTTTTGTGCATGGCCTATCAACTTCTACCCACAAGTCAGAAAAGGTAAGTTTTCTGATGATTGATCTTTGAGTTTCTTTTTCTTACAATAAAAACTTTAAGGATGATTGAATTGAACTCCCTGTATGTTTTTCAGTTGATGGAATTCAAAGGAGATGGAGGTTTTATGGAGTGTACTAGGATGGTTAGTTTTTTGTTATGCAAAAGTAATATTGGAATTCAAACGGAAAAGGTAAGTTTACGGATGATTACATCTTTTTTCCTATTAATAAAAACTGTAAGTTTGATTGAAATAGAACTTATGATCTAATTATGTCATGAACGTCAATTTGTTCTCCAACTGATTACATTGTTGTGTGCTGAAGTTTTCTGATTGGGGATAGAAACATGCGGTGTGTTTGGGCTAAACTTCGATTTCGTGCTGTTGAATATGACAAAGCATTCCTCTTATCTGAAATGGCTCATCCAACATTTCGAGAATACAACGTTGTGGCGTCCATCACTCAATTTGTAATCCTGTAAATTTTATAAAATAATTTCAAGATTGGTATCTTAATCTTCCAAGATCACAAAGTATCATAACAAAAAACTTATAACTCTTGGTAGTTTGGAAAAGCAACAAAGATTAACCAAGAAAATTCTGCTAAACACTTCTCAATTCTTTATTCCATCTCCCAATGCCAATCCCAGACCCTAACCCCAAAAAGTTTGAATATAAACATCAATTGAGGAAACCCAGAGCACTTAACCCCTGCACCAAATTCACAGAATGCGCATCCCTAAAAAAGGTATTTGACGTGAATTCATACTTTTTCTAATTAGATGTATGGTAATTTAGAGTACCAAGGGTCTTGGTGCTTGATGATTGTATTAAGCTTAATAGATTTACAACTCTTCTTTCACATTTCGTAGTACCTTGGGTCTTGGATTGCTAATATACACTACTGAGAAATTTTGAAAGGCACTTCCTTAAGAGATGGTAACGTGTACTTAAATGTTTCTTAACTTAATAACTTCCAAAATTTAGTGCCTCAAATACCACTAAGTTAATTGTTAATTTGAACTTTTAAATTACATTTAATTCCATTTTAGGTTAGAGATAGTAAATAACATTGATTAATCTTCAATAACATTCCTCTCTAACTTATAGATTTCTATTAATAAGGAATTAATATTAATTTGTTTATATTATCTATAGACATGATTATTAGTTCTAAATATTTGTTATTTTCTCATACTACTTTGTATTCAACAAGTTCCTATTTACAAATCTTACGTTTAAGTTTTTTTTATCATCATTTGTCTTACATTCAGGTTTTCCATGCTTTCTAAGGAAACAAGGCATTAAATTATTTCAATTATTGATAAAAAAAGTTTAAGTGGCAAAATTTCGGTACAGGAAAAAATAGAGTATGGCATGAGATGGACTTTGATTTTGTTCCAAATTAGTTGTGTTTTCAAATGAAGATTATAAAAGATGTCAACTTCTAAGGTTGATTTGCCTCCATAGCTTTTGTGTTGATGAGTTGATGGGTTATAACTCTCGCCTTACCAGTTGATAAAGTAGGTAGTTCACGTCTAATTATTAATGGATGTGCATCATCAATAGATTAGAGCCAATAAAAACATGACACTTTAGATTTGTTTTTGTTATAGTAGCCCTTAACATATAATACGGTCTTCATGTGTGAATAGGACATTGCTTCAAGTGTGATTAATTAAGGATTTGGAAGGTGCTGATAGGACCCAATAATGTAGGACTGTTACTCCAACGAGTATACGCAAAAGAAAGTATAGTATACGATGAGACACGCAACTGATCGATGGTGTGTTTGAATTGGTAATCATCCCAATTCTATTTGAGACAACTAAAATTGAGTAAATGGAGAAGAAGATGCAAGGGTGATGGTCTTTTTTTTATTAGTAGCACTATATTAGTTTCTTGAGGTTGCGACAATGTAATGAATGAACTACATGGACATGGATGGTTTTTGGATCCAAATCGCATCGTAGTGTATGTCTTTATTTGATGAATTTTTACAACATATACTTCGATTAAATATGTAAGTTAGTAATTCTTACTTGATTTGATAAAGTTATTATTTAATTGTGTTGTTAAATGATTATATATTCTCTATTGAATTATAATAAATTAGTTCAGCGATTCATGAACTTCCTCTTTTATCTTTTCACAATATTTAGTATTCTTATTTAAATATCTCATATATGCATTGAAATTACATCAACTAAGTTCTATTAAATTATTACAAATATTTTGAATACGGTTCATTATTAATTTATTTATCAATTAATCTACCAATTATTATCCAAATTACTCATGCTACCGCGCAACGTGCGGTTCCCACACTAGTTTAATAATAAATAGGCTTCCATCAAAACCCTGACCATATATGGTTTTGGGAGACGAAAATAATATACAGTTGTTGTTTAAAGTATGCGAAAATGAGTCATTTTTGTTTTTATAAAGAAAATGTGCATAACTAACTAATATAGTTTAGGATAGATCATAGATCCCTTTGAAAAGAAGTTGTAATTAGAATTTTAACTTGTGAGGTACTAGTTATAGAAAGTTCCTTGTATAAAACCATAAATTCAATATATATATATATATATATATATATATATAGAGAGAGAGAGAGAGAGGGGGGAATCAAACGAGAACGATACCTATTATGATGAACACGAGAACCAATAAAATCATATATGATTTTAACATTAACGTGTAAAAAATTAAAACCACGCAAATTTGAAACCTATATATATATATATGTATATATATGAAGAATCGTGTGAGAAAAAAGAAGTTAAGGTGAGAAGATAAGAACGGATCTGGATCATTGATCACTTTTAATCTCACCTCACCCGATGAATTGTGCTTGATACGAGAATTAATTCGGTTTATCTCATACATCTTATTATAATGTGTAATCAAGGGTGGAGATCTCTTCCTATTATCCTTATATATATATATATATAGGGTTGGGTTCCGGTGAGAAGTTGATGTTAACGTGAAAAGGCTATAATCAGGTTCATGGGAAAATGCTAAATAAATGGATAATTGAAATACCTTGAAAAACTGATGAAAACTATCAATATGGATGTCAATTAACGAGTAAAATATGATCGGTTTTTGGTGTAATTTGTTTCGTGCAAATTTTGAGCATATTTCGTATTTTTCGATTTAAAAAACAGTGGGTCGGAGATTTTTTTGATTTAAAAATAAATTTGTAACCGCCTCTTTAATCACATCAATTAGATAAATTAATCTAATGGCTGGTGAAGTGTATTCCGTTTTTACCATTTTAAATAAATCACATCTACTAATTCTTTAATTCCAGTTACTAACAATTTCTTCAAAAAATATAAATAAATGATGGATTAGACTTCTTCTTCCTCATAGTCACACATGGTGATAGTTATTAGTTGACAAAGTGGTACCAATATTTCTTTACAACACATACAATTAATTATACCTACATTTTTCAATGTTTGGAATCCATCAACACCATTTGAATGGCTTAGATTTTTCTCAAATATTTTGTTCAAACTTTCCATAAAATTCACAACACGTTCAAATTCAAATGCCAGCCTCAATACTTCAGCCGTTCAGTCACCTCTGAAAGATGGGTTTCTTACAGGATTGGTCGAAATTGTCGGTAAACAATCTTTTGCTCCAAAAACCCACAAATAATACTATGTTATAACTACGATATGCTTTTTCCACCAACCGAAACAAATAAACGTTAAGCTCATTTAGGTTAGAGTACAATCCTATATACCACATTTATGACCATTTAAGAAAGACACCTAACACTTTTTTTCCTAGTTTCAACATACAACGACCACTCAATCCACCACCATCACCTTGTTTCCTCTCTCTTTGTTTCAACTTGTGGTTTTTTGGACTTCGCACCCATCAGAAATTTTGAACCGACAAAGTAGGTCCCAAATCTTGTGCAAATACTTACAATTTTCTTGAACCATATTTCTAACCCCCGAATACTTTTTCTTTATATTGATTATTTCCTCCAAGAAAGTGGTGTTCACATACTAATGCCGGTCAAATCAAGGCAAATAAGCACACATCTCGTTGTGCATTGTCAGAGGATCGGTTGGTTTTTCATTAAGTTCTATATGTTTGAGAGAGAGTTTTTATAGATAGAAAGAAGGTATTCTTTAAATATGGGGGCATATATGTAAAAAAACTTGGCTTGCTTTCTGCATAAAGCTCGATCCCCTTCTTACTAATAAACCATCTTTTTTATATCATTAAGCCACTACCAATGTATAGTTGACGGCATAAGGTGTAAGTCTTATCAAACTCGTTAAGCTGCCCTTAGAGATTGAAAAGCCACTAGTAGTTATTCATTGGCCCCTACATATAATTGCTGCAAACTCTTTATATTCAGCTGCAAACTTTTAAACATTTGTACTGCTTTCTTTCATAATTTCTACCCTTAACTTGACCATCAAAAGTCAAAACCATCTTCCCTGATTCTTGAACTTTTTCCAGTGAGTTTGTTATCTTCTTTCTTCCTTCTATTTTTGGCATTCTACAGCTGCATCTGGAATTATGCGTCTTTTATGCTCTTGACTACACGTATTTGCATGCACTTTTATGGGGTTTATATATGTCAGTGATAGTGTCTTGTAGTTTCTTTAGCTATCTTTGAATATAACTTATAGAAATTAAAGAAATCTTGTTTTACACCTTTCTGAATCTTTTTATCTGTTCTTACCCTTTTGGAATCTTACTGTGTTCTTTCTCCCCATCCCACTAAAGAAACATAAAATAATCACCAACCCCATTTCAAATTTCCAATCTTTTCGAAAAGGGTATATTTGTAATTTGTATCCATTAATGGAAAATGCTCAAGATTTCTTGAACAATCACCAGAATCTTGGTTTGTCATCCTTTCAGTAATTGGTTTATCTTGGGGGATTTGTCTTTTTTTCTTTTTTCTTTATCAAAATTATGAGTAATCTAAAAGGGTATCTTTGTAATTTGCATCCACTAATGGAATGCTCAAGATTTCTTGAACAATCACCAGAATCTTGGTTTGTCATCGTTTCAGTAATTGGTTTATCTTGGTGGATTCATCTTTTTTTTTAATTGAAATTACTAGTAATCTAAAAGGGATTAAGAGGGTATTTTGGTAAACTGTTTATAGGGGGTTTAAAGAAGTGCACAGAATTGGTGGGAAATGATTAAGCAATTTGCAGTGAAAGTGGAAGATGGAAGAAAAGGGGTTGATGGTGATCCATCTGTTGGTCCAATTTATCGTAATCTTCTAGCAAAAGATGGGTTCCCATCTCTTGATTCTGACTTGAAAACTACTTGGGATGTTTTTAGGTATTTCATATTTCATATTTCTTGTATATTGTTATTGATTTCTTCAATAGCAAATGTAAAAGTTACAGATTTATTACTCGAAATTCGCAGGAATTCAGTCGAAAAATATCCTGATAACAGGATGCTAGGATGGCGTGAGCTTTTGGATGGCAAAGTATAGCTTATTTTACTAACTATATGCACTAGAAAATGGTGGTTGCCACCTTAATTATATATAAACTTGCCCCCTATTTGTTTGATTTTCAGTGGGGGGCATATTTGTGGAAAACTTACAAGACTGTATACCAAGAAGTTTTGCATATTGCTTCAGCAGTAAGGGCTTCTGGAATTGGACCTGTAAGGACTGTTATGTGGTTGAAAAAAACCTATTTGGTTTTACTTTAAACTTTTGTGAGTTTTTTTTATACTTTGTGATTTATGTATGATCATAGGGTTGTAAAGTGGGAATCTATGGATCAAATTGCCCTCAATGGATTGTGGCAATGGAGGTTAGTTTTCTGTAATGATTTCAGAACTTTTTGTTTGTGGATTTAATTCGTAATTATGATCGAATGATCGAATTCTGAGTTAACCGTTTACGTTTGATTAGGCCTGCAATGCGCAAAGTTACATTTCTGTACCTCTCTATGATACCCTTGGTAAACCGTTTTTTATTTATTTATTTTTTGGCGTCAAATCTTATATTTTCGATTAGGATGTTAATGACTTTTGAAGCTTTTATCAAGCAGGATCAGGAGCTGTCAACTTTATATTGGATCATGCTGAAGTTGATATTGTTTTTGTGCAAGATAAAAAAGTTAAAGAAGTGAGGACCTAAACTTTTCAAGATTTTGTAGCGAAATCGATATATTTAACCATAAAGTTTCAAACTTTTCATGATTTTGTAGCGAAATCGATATATTTAACCATAAAGTTTCAAACTTTATGTTCACCCGTGTGTAACTTCGCTTTGATTTTGCAGCTATTGGATCCAGAATGTACACATACTCAACGGTTAAAGCGTAAGGATCACTTTTTAAATAGTTTCAACAGCCAAAAATACGAGCGAACTAACCTTCTTTTCTTGATTTTTGCAGTCATTGTTTGTTTCACTTCAATGAAGGATGAGGAAAAGGAGAAGGCAGATTCCATGGGGATAAAATCGTATTCATGGAGCGAGTTCGTTAAAATGGTTAGTTTTTCATTTGGATTTCGTCTCTGCATAAACTACGTTTTGCTGCTTTTTAAGTTAAGTTTAATGTTTTTATGGCGTCAATAATTAGGGGAGTGAACATCCATCGGAGCTGCAAACACCTAAACCAACTGATATATGTACGATTATGTACACTAGCGGCACTAGTGGAGATCCAAAAGGCGTTATATTAACTCATCAAAATGCTACAACAAACATAAGAGGGGTCGATCTTTTCATGGACCAATTCGAAGACAAGGTATTATCACCTACTAAAAAGTTTAAAAAGTATCGATCTTTCTTGTTTTTGACCACAAAAATGTCGAGAATCTTGATCATCTACCCACCTGAAGATGTGTTTTTATCAGTAATCTTGATTCTTTTTACCTGTTTATGCTCATATTCGTGCTTGGAAAAGGTATTATCACTTACTAAAAAGTAAAAAAGTATCGAACTTTCATGTTCTTGACCACAAAAAAGTCAAGAATCTTGATCATCTACCCACCTGAAGATGTGTTTTTCTCAGTAATCTTGAATCTTTTACCTGTTTATGCTCATATTTGTGCTTGGAAAAGGCATTATCACCTACTAAAGAGTAAAAAGCATCGATCTTTCTTGTTCTTGACCACAAAAATTTCAAGAATCTTGATCATCTACCCACCTGAAGATGTGTTTTTTTATCAGTAATCTTGATTCTTTTACCTGTTTATGCTCATTTTCTTGCTTGGAAAAGGTATCATCGCCTACTAAAAAGTAAAAAATATCGATCTTTCTTGTTCTTGATCACAAAAACTTCAAGAATCTTGATCATCTACCCACCTGAAGATGTGTTTTTTATCAGTAATCTTGAATCTTTTACCTGTTTATGCTCATATTTTGTGCTTGGAAAAGGTATTATCACCTACTAAAAAGTATCGATCTTTCTTGTTCTTGACCCCAAAAACTTCAAGAATCTTGATCATCTACCTACTTGAAGATGTTTTCTTATCAGTAATCTTGAATCTTTTACCTGTTTATGCTCATATTTTGTGCTTGGAAAAGGTATTATCACCTACTAAAAAGTAAAAAAGTATCGATCTTTCTTGTTCTTGACCCCAAAAACTTCAAGAATCTTGATCATCTACCCACCTGAAGATGTGTTTTTATCAGTAATCTTGAAGATGGGGTGTTATCACCTACTAAAAAGTAAAAAAGTATTGATCTTGCTTGTTCTTGGCCACAAAAATGTCGAGAATCTTGATCATCTACCCACCTGAAGATGTGTTTTTATCAGTAATCTTGATTCTTTTTACTTGTTTATGCTCATATCCATGCTTGGAATCCGGAACCAAGATAGATGACGGTGGATGATGTTTATATATCTTTCCTGCCTCTCGCCCACATCCTTGACCGCATGATCGAAGAATACTTTTTCCGTAAAGGTGCTTCTGTTGGCTTCTTTCATGGGGTAAATCCTTAACTCGGTCTCTTTTTGGTCATAACACGGTGTTTTGGTTGCTTTGGATGCCTTCCCACTTTATATCGTAACTATTTGAAGGATATCAACGCGTTGAAAGATGATATGATGGAGCTGAAACCGACATTTTTGGCTGGCGTACCTAGAGTTTTGGAAAGAATTCACGAAGGTATATACTTGCAGCCCGTATGGCAGTCTTTATGCAAGGGTTGGGTTTCAATGAGAAGTTGAGGTTAACGGGTTATCAACCGTTGGATGAGAAATAGGATGCACATTAGGATGAGATGCACCGGATAAATTCCCTTCTAAGCCACAATTCATGGGATGACATTTGATTAAAAGTGATCAACAGTTCAGATCCACTTCTCACGCTTCTCACGTTAATCTCAACTTCTCACAGGATCATTCTCCCTTTATTTTGCAATTGTTTGTATCCTCTTTATTTTATATATTTCGTGTTTCAGGCGTGCTTAAAGGATTAGAAGAAGTTAATCCAAGGAGGAGAAAAATATTCAACATTCTATACAACTAGTACTTGATCATTTCTTTTACTTTGCTCTTTTTATATGATCTATACGAAGAAAAATATCGAAAAATATAAGTTTTTAATGTTATATGCAGCAAACTTAAATGGATGAAAGCAGGTTACAAGCAGAAAGATGCATCACCACTTGCAGATATGCTTGCCTTTCGAAAGGTCGGTCCCGCCATCGGATTCTTCACATTTATGCAGAACAAAGTGTATTCTTTCATCGTTCTTTTGGTGTCTAGTTTTACCAAAAATTTTGTTGAATCTTAGGTTAAGAACAAGTTGGGTGGTCGGATTCGTCTTATAGTATCTGGAGGAGCTCCGTTAAGCAGCGAAGTTGAAGAGTTCTTGAGGGTTACATCATGTGCTTTTGTGTTGCAAGGATACGGTAAATATACAAAAAAAAAGCAATCACCAATCCCCCGTTGATTTATGATTATCCATCTTAGGGTCTGTTTACTTACAGCTTAATGGTCTGGGAGGCTTATTCGCTCAGCCATACATGAGTGTTTCTTTACGGCTTAATCGTTAAGCCATTAAGCTAAAATGACTAAATGGAATAAGCTAGGACCCCTCACTTGTCCTCATTAAGCCACCCCAAACAAATTAATAACAATAATGCCCGGAAAGAATCCAAGCCTCTCTTTGCGTCCCACAAACGCGGTGGTCTTCCGTCCCTCATACAGACATATTTATCCAGACAGACAACTTAACCCATACAGAGCTTCATGTAACAAAAAAGTGAACAACCCCTTAATCGATAAATAATCCCCTAATCGAGTTGCACATAGACCCTTTGGCTTTCTAAGTTGGCTTAATTGTTGCAGGGATGACCGAGACTTGCGGTTTGGCGACTTTAGGATTTCCGGATGAAATGTGCATGCTTGGAACCGTTGGTTCGGCCTTCGTGTATACAGAGTTACGTCTAGAAGAGGTTCCGGAAATGGGTTATGATCCGTTGGCGGATCCTCCGCGTGGTGAAATATGTGTGAAGGGGAAAACTTCTTTTGCTGGATACTACAAGAATCCAGAGCTGACCAATGAGGTTATGAAAGATGGGTGGTTTCATACAGGTTGATCTCTTTATTCATATGTGAATACTATACATAATTCTGTGATGATTAACTTGATCTATGTGCATCATCAGGTGACATAGGAGAGATGCAACCAAATGGGGTGTTGATAATTATTGACAGAAAGAAACATTTGATAAAACTATCTCAAGGGGAATATGTTGCACTTGAATATCTGGAGAAAGTTTATGGCATCACTCCCATTGTTGAAGATGTACATTTATTCATTCTTCTTCGCGTTCACTTAGACTTTTATAAGTTCAATTAGGAACCCGGGAACCGCCTACTGCACCATGTGATCCTGTTCATCATGAATATTCATCATGAGTAGAACATTCATGATGAATATGGAAGTGTTTATTCATCATTAATCACATATTCATGATGAATATGTTACAACATTCATGGTGAATAACATGTCCATGTTCCTGATAAATATGCCACGTGTCGCGTTGTGGACGGTTCCCGGGTTCCTAATCAATCTTAGATTCCTAACGAAACCTGCCCCCAACTAAAACTCGGATAGTTATGTCCTTAGATTTGGGTTTATGGGGATAGCTTCAAGTCAGCGTTGGTTGCAGTAGTGGTACCAAACAAAGAGCATGCCGAAAGATGGGCACATCAAAATGGGCATAAAGTTTCTTACGACGAGTTATGTAAACTTACACAACTACGCGAGTATATTCTTTCCGAGCTTAAATCTACTGCAGAGAGAAACAAGGTATCGTTTATATACATCTGTTTAAGGATCTTTACGAGTTTTTTTTATTAACGATATCATCTAATTGGCATGCTGTTTTGGGTTCGTGTAGCTAAGAGGTTTTGAACACATAAAGGGCATAATCGTGGAGCCTCGGACCTTTGAAGATGAAAAAGATTTGCTGACAGCAACTCTGAAGAAGCGAAGAGATAAACTTATGAAGCATTATAAGGTAATCCAGGTCTTTTAAACACGTTTCTTGACGGTTTTCGGGGTTTTTGATTGTGTACGATGATATAATGCAGGAGGGAATCGACATTCTTTACAAGAACTTGACTCCGAAGAAACGCTGATAAATATATATATATATATGTGTGTGTGTGTGTGTGTGTGTGTGACAGCAGCTATGTGTTTTTTGTGTTTTAAGTTGGTGTGCTATCCTTTGTACCTTCATATCACTTGTTTGAATTCTATTAAAAATATGTAAGTTTCACATATTTAATGAAATACCTAGCCATGCCTAAGAACTTGCATTACAATGCATGCAATGAGATGGTAAAATCTAAACTAAACAATATAAATCAAGAATATCGCGCTCGAAAGCAGGGTCAGCGAGAAATGTAAGCAGTTCTGACATCTACCTTTGAAGAGTACAGTGGTTGTTTTTGTAAATATCCACGGCTCGTGAGCATAAAGAAAAGACAAAAACTTGCCTCTCCCAACTAATAAACAATTTTTACCGTCCCTGATCGGAAGAAAGCTCCGGACAATTTACTCATATTTGTTTGAGATAGTGTTGTGGATAGATGAATGTGTTTGATGTAGAAAACCAGACATTATATAAAGAGAAAACAAATTTGCCAACGAAAAATTAAGGTTTTTGAGAAAATGTGAATTTTCAAGAAAAGTATAGCTTTTTCGGATATGAGACCCATTTTTCAGTATTTTCGCCAACATCCTCTTAAGTTGGCAAACCGCATGAAATTTTGGAGGAATGCATGAACAAGTACCTACTTTTTATGACATGTGGACCCGACGTTTTGACGAAAGTACAGTCCATTTGAACAAATACATAAAAAGTTGATCATTTTTTTAAATACACATGTATTTTGGTCATTTGTGCTATTTTCCCATGAAATATTTCTTCAGTTATTGTAAGACCTACCCATTTTAGCCACCCTGCCTATATGCAATAAGATGCTGAAAAACAGAACATGACAAAGTTGTGCCATTTCAAAAGCAGTCATTTTACAACCAATCCACAGGAAACCAAGACAATGCAACAGAAATAGAAACATTTGTCTCTTTATGGTGCGTTTGGTATGGATAGGACATGACAAGGTGTGACAAGACAGAACAGTTGTTCCACGTTTGGTATGACCGAACTGGACAGAACAGAATAGATAACATTAACCAATTTACCCTTACTAAATTTAAAGAATGAATAAAATATGAAATAGAAGGTTTATTTGATGTTTTAGGATAGAATTGGATTTTATTTTGAGGTTATATTGGTAAAACATAAGCCTGTTCCACCTTGTTCCATGGGGTAGGGGTGGAACAGACCTGTTCCACTTTGTTCCTGTCTGTTCCACATAAAAGTCCTGCCAAACATGAAACAGTGATTTATGTTCTGTCCTGTCCAGTGTTTCCAGTTCCACCTAGAAAAATCCACTCCAAATATATACATGTATATATATAATCTTCTTCTGAGAACCTATAAAATTGTGATAACCTTGAAAACGAACATATCATGTGCTAAATACTACCCTTACATGAGAAAAAAATCATGTGAAACAAAACCGTAAGATAATGGGGATCTATTTTTTGTTTTTCATATATCAGAAAAGAAAAAGGAAGCATAACACTGGCAACTCTCTTTTGCAAATGTTAGAAACCCAAACAAACAAAACATGGAACTTAACTGGTTTTAAGATTATTCAATTCATTCATTCATACTGAACCAACAACTGTTGCTAAACTAAAATACATGATGATGATGATGATGATCATAAGTAGAAGTAGAAGTATTTCAGCCTCCAATAACCTTGGAAAACAAACAGGTGTGTCCACATTCCCCATTGCTGAATTTGGTATTTCATAGTTTTTGATTCATGCTCTCAAAATCTCATGTAGAACAAGTGAATGTGAAAATGAAACCTGGAATCTATCTTCGGTTTCTGCTCTCCTCCTTGTCCTTTTCCCGTTTCTTGTAGAGCTTCTCCAGAACACGTTTCGCTTCACATTGTGGAAAGTTTTCGAGATCATAGTAATGTGGTGCAATGTCAACAATCCTGAAGATTAAAACAAAAAAAGTCACTACTTTGATAGAACGGAACCAATACTCCACTCCACAGGGTTAGGTTCAGGGGGAAATCGCAAAAAAAAATGAATGACACCCTGGCAATCGTTCATCTGAACGGTATGCACATGCAAGTAATTTGTAACATGCACACGTGCATGAAAAAAAAACAAAAAACAGCTCAATTTACTTGTATGCACATGTGCATACCGTTTTAATGAACTACTATCAGAGTGTTCCTCAGTTTTTCATTTTTTATGTCTTCCACAGAACCTCCCTCCCACTCCATGTATAGGAGAATGGAAGGATACAACCACCATGAGATTAATGAAATCTTATTAGTTTAGATGACTAACCATTCACCACGAACATCTGTAACAGTGCGTATGAAATTTCTGCTCGTTAAGACATATTCATTGTAAATAACCCATTCAGGCTTGTGGTCCAAACAATTTGACGGGTGCAAATGGACTACCTGCAAATCAAAGACAAAGTATGAATCAATAGTACGTCAAAGCCAATATAGTTTTGATCTCCTAGTTAGGGGCTGTTTGGCAGTTGCTAAATGGATTGGTGCAGAATGATTAAGTGGTCAGAATAATTAAGAGGCTCTTAGGATATAGTACAAAATAAACATGGTTGTTTGGTAATTGTTCATAATGAAATTAGGGCGCTGAATGGTTAAGGGAGACCCAAGATACAAAATCATTTAGAGGGTTTTAAAACCATTAAGAGGCGGACTTTTTTGCCAAACAAGATTCACCTCTTAACGATTCAGAGGTTGCCTCTTAATGGAACTATTAAGAGGCAAACAAACAGATATAGATAAATGTTAAAAAGATTGAGAAAAAAAGCAACGAACTTGATTATCTTTCACGGTCAAATAATGTCCAGTCCGCTCCAAATGGGCAACCTGCATGAAGTACCCTGCTAACATAGCTTTTCGGATGTTGATGTAGTAGTCACGGCTGTTAAAATCTGTGCTGCATAACTTGAGGTTAAACCTGGCCATTATCCGAGCTAGCTGTTGCCTCACGTTATCTGCCGACTTAAGTGCTCTATGATTTACAAAGTTCTCGTAACACCATGATTGATCCTCGTCTGAATGCAAACGGACATAAATATTAAGACCAATTCATGTTCCAAAATCTTTAGTGGCTTTATGATAAGATAAAAACAAAGGCAAGAAATTGAGCGCTTACTATTTTGCTTGTATGCGTGATAGACATTCAACAGCGTAAGATGATCCCCATCAATGTGTCCAAATCGAGCTTTTGCTTCGTCAGCAGCCTTCTGAGCTTCTCTAGGCCGGACAAAGCAATTGGGTACTAAAGAAAAAATTGGGTTATCACAGAGGAGGCCCACGGTTGGTCAGCAGATTCATAGAGGCGAAGACCACACCATTTGCTTCATGAAGAATACTGAGAAATTGCAACTATTTGCATCAGCACTTCCTTTAGAAATTCTATGGTGCATGCCAACCGGGGGCATGGAACCGAGACGAAGAACAGTTGCTGATGACAACCTAAGACACATCTAACCACAAACATGCCCCCATGTACATAACACTATAAACCAAAACAACCCTGTATATCCCACCCAGTGGCAGATCCAGGATTTTTTTCCTAGTGGGGGCACCTTTAAGGTAGCTTAAATACCTGTAAAGTTGCCCGATGTAGTTTTAGCCTACATCCAACGTTTCGAGGTCTTTTTAAAGTTTTTTTTGTAGATTTCAAGGAACTTTTTTGGTTTTTTCGTTAATTTCGAGAGTTGATTTTGAGACACTTTTTTTAGTTGATGAGGGGCTGGACCAGAAATTACTTTTGGAGGGGGAGAGGGGGGCACTAAGGTAGAAAGTTGAAAATTCTACGTTTTTAACCTAAAATTTTCATTTTTTCTTTTTAATGGGGGCCAATCCCCCCCCCCTAACTTTGAACTACATCCGCCCCTGATCCCACCTGTAGTGGCATCTGGGGGAGGGTAAGATGTAGGCAGACATGACCTTTACCCCTAAGAGTTAAAGCAGCAATTTTCATGCATTTGTAGGGAATTATTATTTATGCAAATGCATGATCAAGTATTAACCAATATGCATCGGCATATTACGACCCTATTATTAATTTCCAATTCCATTTTAAGATAGACTAATTCCATGCATGAAAAGAAAAGCACATAAGAATGCAGTATGTACCTGACAGCATAGCGGAGATGGAAAGAATTTCGTTCGAACAGTTGAATTCAGAGCTCACTACAAGCATCTTCCCCATCTGAGGATCTAGAGGAAATTCACTCATAATTTCACCCAATTTTGTCAAATTCCCATCATCATCTAACGCTTCCAAGTAATTTAAAACCTCTAGTGCACGCATCAAAGTCTCCGGAGCAGGAGGGTCCATAAAATCAAAATGGACGAGATCATCTATACCAAGTTTCTTCAGAGTGAGAACGGTATTTGCAAGGTTTGATCTAAGAATCTCCGGGTAGGTCTGCGGCTGAAGATCGTTGTTGAAACTTCTCTCCGTGTACAGTCTGAAACATTTACCCGGTTGTGTTCTTCCAGCACGACCTGATCTCTGGTGGGCACTTGCCTTTGATATAGGAGAAACCAACAAAGACTCGACTCGCACACGTGGGTTATAGACTTTCTGTTTTGCAAAACCAGGGTCTATGACGTAAACTATGCCATCTATGGTTAAAGAAGTTTCTGCAATGTTGGTTGAAATGACAATCTTCCGACCAGCAGGACCCCCTTCTGTTGTTGGAGATGGGGCAGGTTCGAATATCTTCTGCTGCATAGCCGGAGGTAATGTTGAATACAGAGGAACAACTTTCACGGGCCCCACCTGGTCTCCCATATTCGCGACTTCTTTTGTTATCTTGCGGCATGCATCTTCTATTTCCTCTTCTCCGGTAAGGAAAACGAGTATATCACCAGGAGGTTCACACATATGTATCTGTACAACTGTTCGGATTGCTGCTTCAAGATAGTCCCTTTCAGGTTCTTGGGTATAGAAAATTTCGACAGGGTGAAGTCTTCCAGGAACTTTCATTAATGGTGCACCAAAGAAATAACCCTGAAACTTTTCAGCTTCAAGAGTAGCACTCATTACAACTAGCTTAAGATCAGGTCTATTCTTCAGCACTTCCTTTAAAAGCCCAAACAAAACATCTGTAGCCAACGTCCTTTCATGAGCTTCATCAAGAATTATCACTTTGTACCTCTCGAGAAGTGGATCTGTCATGGCTTCTCTCAATAGCATACCATCTGTTAAGTATCTACACAACCAAAGAACAAATATCGGTCAAATAATCAAATTAGGGGTGCGTTTGGTATGCAGACAGGATAGAACAAGACAGGACGGGACAAGATAGAACAGAACGTGATAGAACAGTTCAGCGTCTAGTAAGACAGAACAGAACATATAACATTGACCAACTTACCTTGTTTATATATTTTGATTAATTATGTAATTTATTGAATTACAATGAAATGAAAAAAAAATTATAACAAATAAAATTATTAGAAAGTTTTCTTCAAGAGATTAAAGAGATACCAAATTAAAAAAAATGTAGTTTCCAATTTTTATTTTTTAACATTTTCTATATTTTTTTACTATTAGTATTTAATAATGTACGTAAATTAATCAAAACATAGAAACCATATCAAAATAATATTTTGAGAAAAGTAAAGTGAAAGTTTAAAGAGCATCGAATACAATAAATAAAATTTAAAGAATGAATAAAATAGAAAATAGAAAACGTATTTAATGTTTTAGAAGAGAATTAGATTTTATTTTTAGGTTATATTGGTAAAACATAAGTATGTTCCACCTTGTTTGGAACAGCTATGTTCCACATAAAAGTCCGGCCAAACGTGAGACAGTGATCCTTGTCTTGTCCAGTGTACCAAACACACCCTAACAGATGAGAAAGCAATTTCATTTGCAGCGGGGATCGTACAAGTGTTTGTAAAGCTTACTTTAATACAGTTCTGGGACTGCTGCAGTCTTCGAAACGAATGCTGTAACCTACTTCCTCACCAATTGTTACATCCATCTCCTCTGCAACTCGACGAGAAACAGACATGGCAGCCACCCTACGAGGTTGGGTGCAACCAACCATGAATTTCTTGCGTCTATCTGCACTCTCTACCTCAACAGCTTCCAACACAAATTGAGGAATCTGTTGGCCACAATTTCACAATTCAAATTCAAACCTCAACAAGCTATTTAGCAAACTAAATCTTCAAATTGCAAAAAAAACACTTTTAACGACCAAACACTTTCCACCATTAATGTAATAACATAAGCAATTCGAAGAATCAGAAAATTAAAACAATACATGTACAATTTCCCAGTAAAAACAGACACAAATGGCAGATCTAGACATAGAAAAAGGCACATGAATTGAAACGAGCAATGGCGATATGAAAATAGCAAAAAGGAAGTGTTAATAACTAACCTGTGTGGTTTTACCACTACCAGTTTCACCGACTAAAATAAGCGTTTGATTATCCTTGAGAACTTTCAAAAACTCCTCTTTCTGATGCCAAACTGGTAACGTTTTCCTCTTCTCCAAGATATCGTAATAACGCTGCGAGTAAGGACGACCATTCCACCGGTTCACCAGCGGCATACCGGCGGTGGTGGTGTTGATGCCGTGAACGCCGGCTCCGCCGTTTGCTTTGTTAACCTTCGCCGTGGCTGTGGCTTCATCGACGACGTCGAACAAACTCACCTTCCGTTTCCTTTCTGTACCCATCGAACCCTGGCTATGGTTATCGGAGAAATTCCAAATCTTTGGGGTTTGCAGCAATTCCCCTAAAGAGAGAGAGTCTCTGATATAAACAAAGTCAGAAACCCTAATACGAGTTCCAAGGGGAAAGAGAGACGATGAACGTCGGCTTCAACTTTATATATAATGTACCACCGTAACTTTCCCCAAATACAATTTTCATACGATTAGAGTAAATTACATCGTTGGTCCCTATAATTAGCTCAAAATTTAGATATAGTCCCTACTTTTAAATAAGTATACTATAGGTCTTTGTGGTTTGCATTAATTCAAGGGTAAATTAGTCAATTTCACTTCTTTTTATTATTCTTTTTTCAATCAAAACACTAAAAATAGCTTATTTACGATGAAGAAAAGCAATAAGCAAATAAGTCAAAAAAATAAGCAATCCCAAACACCCCCTAGGTCATGAGTACCCGTACCCTTTGAACCCAATGAACTCACTTGTCATCTCAGCGTCACATCAGCTTTTCTCTCTTACCCAATCCTTACCCAAAAGTGGAGTACCAGTACCCAATGAACCCACTTGCCACCTCATCCTTTTTAATTCTTTTATTTATACATTTAATTATTTAACAAAATAAAAATATTTATATATCTTTTAATAAATAAAAATAAGATAAATAATAAAAATTCATATCATTCATTAAAAAATTAAAAATTACAAAACACTAAACACTAAAAAAATAAAAATTACAAAAAACAAAACACAAAACACTAAAATTTATGATATTTTCTAATTTTATCTTTTCTCGCTAAAGTAGCCCTCAAAACGTCTCCCGAAAGGTGATCATGCGGGGATATGAAAAAGTCGAAGTCTTGTTGATATCGCTTTTCTCGTTCGAGTTCCAACTGTTCTCGTTGAACCTGCAACTGTTGTTGTTCGAGTTCAAGTTTTTTCATTTTGTACTCCATTGTACCCTCAATCTGCTCGTTGAACGAGTCTATGGTCGTCAACAACTGAGTAACACTTTCGTTCGTATTCGACCCGCTCGTATTACCCGTTGATGTTTTTTTTGTCTTGTTTCTCCCGATGGGTCGTTGAAGTTGCTCGACATCTTCATCGTCATCATCGGAAGGTTTGGTACGTTTTGAACCCCGGGATGAATTTGTCGACATCGTGCTGGGTTTCAGGAACAAAGTCGTCGTCGAGATTGATTGCGGGTTGAGGAAGTTGGTAATTGGCGGGAGTAAAACCTTGTTGAAGCAAACCAGGACGTGTAAATTGATAAGGAATATAACCTTGTTGAGAAAACCCTTGTTTCGGAACATAACCTTGTTGAGAAAACGGTTGTTGCGGAACATAACCTTGTTGAGAAAACGCTTGTGGCGGAACATAACCTTGTTGAGAAAACGCTTGGAAGCCAAGCTCCGGGTCTTGTTGCGGTGTATCTGATCGGTTACGACGGGATGTAGGTGTGATGTTTGGATTCATGATGAAATTTGAGAGAAATGGAAGAAGATATTGAATTTGAGATAAATGGAAGAAGGTATTGAATTTGAGAGAAATGAAAGAAGGTATTGAATTTGAGAGAATTTGAGAGAATTTGGTGTGAAAAAATAAGATGTTTGGATTAATATATATAGTGTGATTAATTTGAAAAAAAAATAAAAAAAATATTTTTTAAACAAACTAGCCGTTCAACGGCATTTTTTTTAAAAAAAAATTAAAAATTAAAATAAAATGGAACGGGTATATCGGGTTGGGGAACCCGGTAGCTGAACCCGGCTGCTACCCCTGCCCCCCCGGTATCGGAACCCGTTCGAACCCAATGTGAACTCGGGCCTTACCCGTCGGCCGCTACACATGGCCTTAGTAAAACAATCTATATCTTATAGATATATAAGTTATTATACATTTTTAAGTTTTTTATATTGATAACAATGCAATACAAGTACAACCAACAAAATAGTTACACTTTTTTTAGCATCTTATTTCTCTAAATATTTTATAGGGAATTTAATTAAAATACCCAAAGTTTGACTTTTACTTATCAAAATACTCATTTCTCTTCTAAATTTGCCAAAATACTCATTTTTCCGCGATTTGTTCCGCGATCGCAGGATAGGGTGTTTTTTGAAAAATTTCATCCCGCTACAACCCGCGACACATACTAAATTGTAAATTGAATTTGATATTTGCACTTTCAACCCTATACTTATTTACTTACTTTACTTTATACATTTTACTTTCATAATATTAATTTTACATTTAACACATATAATCATTTATTAACTAAAATACGTTAAAAAATACGTTTTAATTTTAACAAGTTACACCATTATAATCGTCTCTTCGATACGTTCGAAATTAGCCCAATATTGAATATTTTTTGATTTATATATTTTAATATATATCATATACACTACATAAAAATATTTTTTATATTTAAAATTCATATTCTTATAGTTAATTATTTAATTTATGGTACTCTTATAGTTAAAATACGTTTTATTTATTTTATTATCGATGGTCCAAGTGTAAGTATTAAAAATTGGCGGAGGCTTTGTGATGGACAGACATCGATCCTTTTGTGCATACTCTGTAACTGCAAATACTTCAGCTCCAAACACACATGAATCATCATTCGCCAAATACCATTTTCACAATTCTTAAATGAGTCCAGTGATACCAACTTGTCAAAACCCCATTTCATATTCTTCTCGTGAAACCTTGTCCTATTGCCATTCACGATATCTATAAACACATACAAATAATAATAATTTAAAACGATTTAATGAATTAGTTAATATATGATTATTATGTTAATGCGATAGGAGCATGGGCGGACCCAGTCTTGTGCATACGGTGGCACGTGCCACCGTATCGTTTGTCCGGCGAATGGTAAAATTTTGTAGCGGTATGAAGAGTGCAACCGTATTATTTTGAAGGGTGTAACCGTATCGTTTTAAATGGTGCAACCGTATCAAAAAAACTCTTAAAATCAACCAAAAATTCCCAAAAAAACTCTTAAAATCAACCAAAAAACCCCGAAAAGTTCTCTCGAAATTGATTTTTTTTAAAGTTCCTCGAAATCGAGAAAAAAATTAAAAAAAATTATTCTCAAAGCAATGGAATTAGGCTAAAACAACATCGGGCGATATGGAAATTTTTAGGTTCGTCAAAGATGCCACCGTAAGAAAAAATTCTTGGGTCCGCCTATGGATAGGAGTGTAAAACAAAATTGAAAAAAATAAGAGATGTACCATAAATTAAATAATAAACTATAAGGGTATGAATTGTAAATATTAAAAATATTTGTATGTAGTATATATGATATATATTAAAATATATAAATCAAAAATTATTCAATATTGGGCTCATTTCGAACGTATCGAAGAGACGATTATAATGGTGTAACTTGTTAAAATTAAAACGTATTTTTTTAACGTATTTTAGTTAATAAACGATTATATGTGTTAAATGTAAAATTAAAATTATGAAAGTAAAAGGTATAAAGTAAAGTAAGTAAATAAGTATATAGGGGTTGAAAGTGTAAATATCAAATCAAAATCATAATTTTGTGTGTGTAGCGGGACTATTCGCGGGACAATGGTTCGATCGCGGGAGAAAAATTTTCAAATGTGGTCCTTGTCCGCGATCACGGACCCCCTTCGCGAAAAAAATGGGTATTTTGGCAATTTCAGGAAAAAAATGGATATTTTGGTAAGTCAAAGTCAAACTTTTGATATTTTAATTAAATTCCCTATTTTATATCATACTTTATTACTCAATAGCCCAAAAACATATCATTGGAGACATAAACTACCAATATATTACAAATGGGCCAAAGCCCGTATTTTAATTAAATATGCACATAACATGGGCCGGTTACAGACCGGGTCCAAGTCTTTGGAATTTAGAGATGATGAGAAATCGATATTGGGGAGGGTTGGGTTGATCTCAAATAGGGGTGCTCCAAAACCCGACCAACCCAACCCGATGTGAAATAATTCAACCCGATGTCCGATCGAGTTGTAAAATCTTCAAACCGTATGTATTGGGTTGATATCGGTTTACGAGAATTTGAATCCAACCCAACCCGATGAACCCGATATATATATATATATATATATATATATATATATATATATATATATATAGAGAGAGAGAGAGAGAGAGGTGGGTTCAAACGAGAACGCTAACTATTTACGAGAACTACGAGAACGGCCGCCCATGTACAAAATCACTAGTGATTCGCGTACAAAATCATTGGTGATTCGCGCGACTTGCCACGCTACTTGCAAGTCGCGGCCCAAAGTGCGCGTGTCCAGAATTTTAATCACCAGTGATTTTGTACGCGAATCACCAGTGATTTTGTACATGATCGGCCGTTCTCGTAGTTCTCGTAAATAGTTCTCGTTTGAATCTTCTTCTATATATATATATGGTACAAATCAAATACAAACCATGTATTTGTTGCACCCCTTACAAACCAATTTGCATATATGCATAATCTGAGATGCATATATGCATTATCCCATATGAATGAATGTCCATTATATGTATATTCTTGCACGTATGCATATGCACATTGTTCATATATGAACACTGGTTCCGCACATATGCACACTGTGGTTTGTAAGGTGTGCAACAAATGCAAGGTTTGCATTTTACGGAGCCTCTATAATATATATATATATATATATATATATATATTCAATCTCTTATTCATCTCTATATAACTCATTCACACACACTCACACAGTCACATACACACACACGTATATATATATACATAATATATATAGGTTGGGTATTTTTTGCAAACCAGTGTATTTGTACAAAACTCGTACAAACCATACCTAGCTTTATGATTTTGTAAATTTGGCTTCATGAATATTTATATATATATTTTGGCTTCATGAATATATAATTTGACTTCATGAATATATCATTTGGCATTTTTAACTAATTTTTTTCGATGGAGCCCTAAAATACCCTTATTTTTGTAAAAAAATTAGTTAAAAATGCCAAATGATATATTCATGAAGCCAAATTATATATTCACGAAGCCAATATATATATATAAATATTCATGAAGCCAAATTTACAAAATCATGAAGCTAGGTATGGTTTATACGAGTTTATACAAATACACTAGTTTGCAAAAAATACCACCCCTATATATATATATATAGTAAATGTTAACATATATATGCAAATTGAGAAAAACGGTTGATGGCGATATGTTTAAGATTTAAGAAATATGCAACTTGGAGACGTCAAACTATTTGATCATATTTGGTTTAGACATTTTTATACGTAGTATCTAAATATTGTCTTAATTATCGGTTGTATTTTAAAGACATGTTTTTGTTTTATTTTTATGTTTCTAGTTTTGATTTTACCCTATTTAAACACAACCCAACCAACCCGATCAACCCGAACGGGTTGGGTTGGGTTGGGTTGGGTTGAATTTTTTTCAAACCGCCAACATTGGGTTGATGTGTCGAAATGCCTTCAACCCGATCAACCCAACCCGTGAGCATCCCTAATCTCAAATCGACTTTTTAAAATAGGGTTGGCCGATCCTTGTCTCAATCAAATTTCTAGGCCCGATCATAGGTCCGGCCCGGTTTAAACTTTTTTACATAAAAATATATTAATGTTTTAATAATTTCGATTTTTGAAATTTAGTATTGAAATATAATTTAAATAATACATTTAAGTATAAAAAATCTCGAAACACTTGAAGTAACTTGTAAACTTCCAAAAAAAAAACATCAATAGTTTGAAAATCTTGTTATATAATTTATATAAAATTAATTTTCTTTATAGAAAAATTGAACCTATACATAAGCAGTCTTGGGCCATGGCTTAAATTTCCGTAAGAAGCGTAACTGGTATCGGACCGTCAGACTATAATCATTCCCTAGCTGTCCTGGGTCGGTCGAGCCCTGATCTCAGGCCAGGTCGGGTCGGGCCCTGGTCTTAGGTCAGTCGGGCCCCTATTTGGCCGGCTTTATTTGGATCAAACAATAGTTTTAGCAAAGCCACATGAAGGCTCGTTTTCAGATAACAACTCGTTTAGACTCGGGTTATAGTTAAGCACCAATTAAGACTCCACCTGAGGACTGACTAAAGTTTAAAAGTGGCCCCAAAAAAGTTGCTAAATTGGCCACCATCTGTGTTACCATAAATATATTCGCTGCAAATTGTTCAAAAATGTCCCACGCAAACTGGTGATTATGATGGCTAGCAATGAATGGCAAGCCATCAAGGGAATGATGGTGCACAATTGAAACTAAGAAATATATGATATCCATAGAAGTTAAGATATCTACGATTGATGCTAATGAAAACATTCAAAATCGTGAAACAATGCATGAGAACCATAAGAAAAAAAAATACAAACCATACATATTAAATACAATCATATTGTGAAACAACACCGCCTTTTTACATATATTGTTTGACAATATGAAACAACACATAGTTACTAGTTTTCACAGTTTTCAACCTCTTTGTATTTCTGATTTGATTATTCTCATATATATTACATATATTTGAATCGGTAGGAAGAATGATCCTTTTAAAATCTTCAATTAGAATTATAGAATCGTAATCAAAAACCCTAAAATTCATATGTCGTTGTCTTGGTAGAACGAAAAATAGGGCTTTGAAGATGTTCCAAGCATAAATATAAAGATCCAAGAATGATGAACAATATTAAAGGTACAAATTCTTTAGTTTCTTTCCATTCATGTTCATTCAATTTGCTATATATACTTAATACTTGTATGGATTCTTTAGTTTGCTTTTAATGCATGTTTATTGGATTATTGTATAATGTATTCTTACTTCTATTTAGGTTGTATTCGATTCGTTTCTATTCGATAAATATTAAGCCCTAATTTTCATGATATTTGTAAAAATAATAATAATCTCTCCTATATTGGATTAAGCCTTATGATATGTTTTTAAAACCTTAAGATGTCTACTACGAATATTTGTGAGGCAAAAAAACTCTATTTTTGTTTTAAATCGGTTAAATACTGGGATTTTTTAAACTAACCAAGTTTAAAATATAAGGAGAACAAATAACGAATTTGGAAATTTGTATAAAAACTTATTTTGTCAAGGAGTTGGTTCGTAATTTTTGTAGAATCACACAATATTTATCTAAAACTTTATTTGAATACGATTTTCTAAAACCTTATTTTATGATTATTTTGGAAGGAAAAAAGAAAGGAAGAAAAAGAAAAGAAAAGAAGGGAAGAAAATAAATATTTGTATTTGTATTATTGAGATTGAAGAAAAAAACAAGTTTTCATGTTCTTGAGTAAAAGAGAAGGTGTAACAACCCAAAATAACCAAAGCAATATCATAGACAAAAAAAGCCCAAATTACATTAAAAGACTAACAACATTCTCAAAGTTTAGTGGTTCACATACGAATACAACCGAGATGTCTAACTAACAAAATAAGAGTAGTGACGGTCTCTACTCCCATCCCAACGATCTTTAAGCCTTCTCTTTTCCTTTAGAAGCAGCTCCTAAACCGCCCTTACCTGAAAATGATTTTATTTTTTGAAAGCGAGGGTTAGACCATGAGGTCTAGTGAATTCCCCCTTGAAAACGTGTTCACACAAGCCGTTTAAAAAATACAATGTCGTTCCACAAATAACAGTAACATTTCAAAGACATGAATCCAAGCAAGGGTGTAGCATAGTGGTCTCCACGTCCATCACCTCATATGAGGTCAACACTCGGGGGCCCCATAGTAGATCCCCACGACACTCGGTAGATGCCGTATTCGTGTGCACACGAAACGGATTCGAGGCACACGGTCTAACTCATTCACCAAGGATTCACAACAATCCATGGTCCAACACCACTGTGCAACCCGACTCCACACATGGCAATAACCCATAAAAGCATAACTAATCGTACGTGAGGATATACCTCCATCAATAGTAAAATCACATTTTCATGTCAACAGTAGTTTATGCATACAATCATTTTATAACCAAATTCAGTCATTTAAAACCTTCACAAATCATTTTTGAATACGGTAGAATGTAAAGGGAACTCGCCTGTAACTCGGCTAATTGACACTTTAACCGAATCTCACTTTTCCACCAATCGAACACCTGAATTGGGGTTAATAGAGGTGATGTTAAACTCCCTAATTATGCCCCAAAACACATCTAAGACAACCCTTAAGTGATACCACAATTCTAGCCTAAAACAGTACGTGAAACGAAAATCGAAAACGCGAAACAGTGCCCGGCGCTACTGCCCGCGCTAGCCAACTCGCGCCACAAAGGGCGCGGGGCACTGGACAGATTCTGGCGCCACTTCCCGCACTAGCCAACTAGCGCCACAACTAGTGCGGAGCACCTGCACCCGATTTTTCAGCCGAAAATGGCTCTTTCTCACTCCCAACTCAACCCAAGTCGATTTTTGAGTCTCCCAATCGAAGTAATCGATGAACTAATCTTTCCCCACAATTCCCCAATTAACAAAACATCAATTAGACCAAAAAATCCACTCAATGGTTCATCCATTTTCATCACCCAATTCCCAAATTAGCTCAAAACCCAAAACCTCCATTGGAGTGGTGCAAGCTCTTCAAGAATAGCTCACAACCAGCCGAGGGATTCATTAATCCCACCCTCTCCAATGGTTTTTAGTCTAAAACTTGAAATCAAAAGGAAGAAACAATGAGCTCTACCCACATTCTTTCTCAATACAAGCAAAAAGATGGAGATTAGAAGGAAACCATACCTTGAGGATGAATCTTCTAGCTACAAGATGGAATTCTCCTTCGTCAATCTCTCAAGAGAAGCTTCTACCCAAATCTCCCTTCTCCTCTAGCTCTCAGCCGACACAATGAGGAAATAAGGGTTTTTCAGCTTATTAACTTTCCTGATTTCACACACTTGAACACGTAAGTTTCCAATTTCACACTTTGGCCCTAAAATTCCATTTATTCTAAAATTTGCAAGAAGAAGGAAAATATGGGGTGTTACATCACCTCCCCCTTATTAGAATTCCGTCCCCGGAATTCCATCATTGAAAAGGTGCGGGTACTTTGCCCTCATCTCGGATTCGGTTTCCCACGTTGCTTCCTGACCCTTGTGGAATCGCCAATGCACTTTCACTAGGTTGATAACTTTGTTCCGCAATTTCTTAACCTTACGGTCGGTGATAACTTCGGGCTCTTCAACAAAGTTTAATTTTTCATCAACGTGCACTTCATGCAACGGTATGGCCATGTCAACTTCCGCTAAACACTTCCTTAGATTTGAAACGTGGAAGGTGTTGTGGATTCTTTGTAAATCTTCGGGTAGTTCCAACTTATACGCTACCTCCCCAATGCGCTCGATAATCTCAAACGGTCCAATGTAGCGGGGACTCAACTTTCCCCTCTTTCCGAATCGAATCACTCCCTTCCAAGGAGATACCTTTAGCATCACTTTATCCCCAATTTGGAATTTGATGTCCTTACGCCTCTTGTCCGCATAACTCTTTTGTCGATCACGCGCAACTTTCAATCTTTCTCTCACTTGAACGATCTTATCCGCAGTCAACTGTACTATCTCGGGCCCGGCCAGTTGCTTCTCTCCGACCTCATTCCAATAAAGAGGTGTCCGGCACTTCCTACCGTAGAGCACTTCATAAGGTGCAGCCTTTATGCTCGCATGATAACTATTGTTATATGCAAATTCGATCAACGGTAGATGATTCTCCCAAGAGCCTTGGAAATCTAACGCGCAAGCTCTCAACATGTCTTCCAGAGTTTGGATAGTCCGATCGCTCTGGCCATCGGTCTGCGGATGATATGCGATGCTTATCTTGATTTGAGATCCCATTTCTCGTTGAAAGCTCCTCCAAAAAGTCGAGGTGAATCTGCTATCGCGATCTGAAACTATTGATGACGGTACACCATGGCGGGTTACTATCTCGTCAATGTACAACTTTGCCAACCTCTCCATCGAATACGATTCTTTTATAGGTAAGAAATGCGCCGATTTGGTGAGCCGATCCACAATCACCCAAATGGCGTCGAAGCCCCTTGGAGTTCTAGGCAACTTCGTCACGAAATCCATCGTAATTTGATCCCACTTCCAAACCGGAATGTCCAAAGGTTGGAGTTTACCGTACGGTCGTTGATGCTCCACTTTTACCCGCAGGCAAGTATCACACCTCTCCACGAGATATGCTATATCCTTCTTCATACCCGACCACCAATAATTTTGCCGCAGATCTCCAAACATCTTATTTGTTCCCGGATGGATGGAGTACTTTGACTTGTGAGCCTCCTCCAATATCAGTTTTCGGACATCACCCAGCTTTGGAACCCAGATTCTACCATTGAGGCATTTTAACCCTCGACTATCTTCTACCATAGAGTCCACTTTTCCCACCATCCTTTCTTTCTTAAGGTTCTCGACCGCTAACGCTTCCGTTTGCCATTTCTTTATCTCTCTCAACAGGTTAAACGTGACTTCGGATTTTAAGGCTAAGATCCTTGAAGCTTCTCCCATTTTCTTACGGCTCAAGGCATCGGCCACTACGTTGGCCTTCCCGGGATGATACTCGATCTCACAGTCGTAATCAGTCAACAATTCCATCCACCCGCGCTGCCGCATATTTAGCTCTTTTTGATCGAAGATGTGACGAAGACTTTTATGATCTGTGAAGATTTGACACTTCGTCCCATGCAAGTAATGCCTCCAAATCTTTAAGGCGAAAACAACGGCCGCCAATTCCAGATCGTGTGTGGGGTATCATTTCTCATGTTCTTTCAATTGATGGGATGCATAAGCAATCACCTTCCCACGCTGCATCAAGACACATCCTAAACCTAACTTGGATGCGTCGCTATACACCACAAAGTCTTCTGGTCCGTCCGGTAAGGTTAGAATCGGAGCACTACTCAACATTTCTTTTAATTTCCGAAAGGCTTCTTCTTGACTTCCGGTCCAACTGAACTTGACGTTTTTCTTAGTCAAGGAAGTCAACGGAGTAGCAATCCTTGAAAAATCTTTGATAAATTTCTGGTAATACCCCGCTAACCCAAGAAAGCTACGGACTTCTGACGGCGTCCTAGGCGGTTCCCAGTTCCTAATAGCCTCCACTTTTGCTGGATCAACTTTAATTCCACTCTGGGACACTACATGTCCTAAGAACTGCACTTCCCGAAGCCAAAATTCACATTTTGAGAACTTGGCGAAAAGCCTTTCCCGCTTCAATAACTCCAACACAGCCCTTAAATGCTCTCCATGCTCTTTCTCCGACTTCGAGTAGATAAGAATATCGTCTATGAAGACGATCACAAATTTATCCAAGTAGGGTTGGCACACCCTATTCATCAAATCCATAAAAGCGGCAGGAGCGTTCGTCAGTCCGAACGGCATCACTAAAAACTCATAATGGCCGTAACGGGTTCGGAAAGTTGTCTTTGGAATGTCTTCTTCACGCACTTTGAGCTGATGGTATCCCGATCTCAGATCTATCTCCGAGAAGTAGCTAGCCCCTTGCAATTGATCAAACAAGTCGTCAATTCTAGGAAGCGGATACTTGTTCTTAACTGTGACTTTATTGAGTTCACGGTAATCTATACACATCCTCATTGTTCCATCCTTCTTCTTCACGAAGAGCACCGGTGCACCCCACGGCGAGGTACTCGGTCTCACGAACCCCTTGTCCAATAACTCTTGAAGTTGGGTCATCATCTCCTTCATTTCGGATGGTGCCAACCGATATGGTGCGCGAGCTATTGGAGCGGCTCCCGGCACCAAGTCGATCCGAAACTCGATCTGATGATCCGGTGGTAGATCGCTCAAGTCATCCGGAAATACTTCCGGGTACTCTCCCACTATTGGTACTTCCTCTACCCCACTTTTTTCCTTTTTGGCATCCACCACATAGGCTAGGTAACTTTGACATCCCTTCCTTAAACATTTGGTAGCTTTAATCATAGAAATAAGGCTAGACTTCCTATCTCGACGATTCCCATAAATCACCACCATCCCCCTATCCGGTAGGTGGATATGTATTAACTTTTTATTCCACACAATGCTAGTGTTATTTTTCGCTAACCAATCCATCCCCAACACTATATCAAACTCCCCCATTGGCATAGGGTACAACTGCAACGGTACCAAACTCCCCTCTACGTCTATACTACACCCCTCGACCACATCGCTAATGAATACCCGATTATCATCGGCGGTCTCCACTTCTAAGGCATGATCTAAACGCTTGGGTTTCACTCTCAAACACTTCACAAAATCGGGAGATACAAAAGAGCGGTTCGCTCCTGAATCAAATAACACTTTGGCACAAATAGAGTTCACCAAAAAGATACCTGTCACGACATCCGGAGTCTCCTCCGCCTCAACCGCAGTCATGTGAAATGCACGCCCCTTCGCACGTACCGGCTCCTCCTTTTTCTCATTCCTCTGGCTCCCTTGACGACTCACATATTGTCCCGATCCCCCTTTTCTTCAACATAGGACAGTCAAACCGCCTATGGTCTGTCGATCCACACTGGAAGCATGCTCTCTTACTCGGACAATCCCTCGCCATATTCCCCGACAATCTACAATGAAACATGATCTCGAGTCCGCCATACATTCTCCCCTATGAACTCGGTGACATTTTCCACACGGCTTGTCACCAAACCCACGATTTCCACGTGGCTTCGGCCTAGAGATCTTCCCTTTCCGATTATAATTTCCCAGTCCTTCCCACTTTCTCTTGTCCCCGACCCTCTCATTCCGTTGGCGATCCTTTTCTTTCTCGGTTAATTCGGCCGCATTTATGGACGATTGGAAGGTGGTAGGGTTTCTTGCCAAAACCAACTCTCGGATGCTACTCTTCAATCTATAAATGTACCGCTCAATTCGACGCTTCTCGGTCGGTACATACAACTCCGCAAAACGAGCCTTCTCTAAGAACTTGGAAGTGTACTCCCTCACAGTCATTTCTCCTTGTTCTAGCTTCAAGAATTCCTCTTCTAACTTTTTGATTGCCGCCAGAGGGCAAAACTGAGCCTTGAACTTGCCCACAAAATCCTCCCATTTCATAGTCTTAGCCGCCGACGATCCCCTTCCTCCAGTTTCGGCATCCCACCAAAAGATGGCATCCGATTTCAACATTGATAGGGCATAAATCACTTTATCCCCCTCGACATACTTGCATATGTCAAATACCAACTCCATTTCCCGAACCCACTTCATTGCTAACACCGGATCGCATTCCCCCTTAAAAGTATGAGGTTTGCAAGACAGGAATGCTTTGTAGTTGCATCCTTTAGCAACCGACTCATTCACCACTTGAGTTGTAGATTGCTTATGGCTACCTGTCTCCGTCACGGGTGGGCTAGACAATTCCGGGACCGCTTTACTTTCACTCTTCTCCTTACTTTCCGACGCCGACCCATCGAGACGGTTTATCCAACGATCCAACTTGTCTTGGAGTTTCCCCATTTCAGTGGCAAAGGCCTCTTGAGTCACAAATACTTGACCCCCCGTTGCCGAGCTCTCTTGACGAGACCCATCATGCTCAACCGGTATCTCAACACTTTTTGCTCGGCGAACAACCGGAGTCTTTTTCTTTGTACGAGTTCCTCCCGCTAGTGTGGTAGCCCTTCGTGGTACAGTTCCACGTCCCCTACCACAACCTCTTCCCCTTCCTCGAGTGACCGTCGGCCTCGGAGGGTTCACCGGTCCATCCGCAAGGACCTCCTCGGACGTGACTACCCTCATACCGGGCACCGACCTGCTCCTCAATGTTCTTTCAGACATGGAGAAACTGAAACATATCACGTAAAACAAACGTTTAATACCAAACTTCACACTATGAGGCAAATTAAGCATCCCCACGTGCCTGTAAATTCAGAATTACATTGGCTAGATGTAACCCCTAATTTACCTCACATGATGATCCTTATCACCCCGTCCTATGTTTCCTTCCTAGGCCATTTCCTATGGGCATCCTATATCTCGGTTGTGTCCCTATCCTCAAAGTTTAAGTTTAGGCTCATCCGGTCACCTAAATCCCTTAAACTATGGCTCTGATACCATTTGTAACAACCCAAAATAACCAAAGCAATATCATAGACAAAAAAAGCCCATAAGGGTCCCAAATTACATTAAAAGACTAACAACATTCTCAAAGTTTAGTGGTTCACATACGAATACAACTGAGATGTCTAACTAACAAAATAAGAGTAGTGACGGTCTCTACTCCCATCCCAACGATCTTTAAGCCTTCTCTTTTCCTTTAGAAACAGCTCCTAAACCGCCCTTACCTGAAAATGATTTTATTTTTTGAAAGCGAGGGTTAGACCATGAGGTCTAGTGAATTCCCCCTTGAAAACGTGTTCACACAAGCCATTTAAAAATAAATGTCGTTCCACAAATAACAGTAACATTTCAAAGACATGAATTCAAGCAAGGGTGTAACACAGTGGTCTCCACGTCCATCACCTCATATGAGGTCAACACTCGGGGCCCCCATAGTAGATCCCCACGGCACTCGGTAGATGTCGTATCCGTGTGCACACGAAACGGATTCGAGGCACACGGTCTAACTCATTCACCAAGGATTCACAACAATCCATGGTCCAACACCACTGTGCAACCCGACTCCACACATGGCAATAACCCATAAAAGCATAACTAATCGTACGTGAGGATATACCTCCATCAATAGTAAAATCACATTTTTATGTCAACAGTAGTTTATGCATACAATCATTTTATAACCAAATTCAGTCATTTAAAACCTTCACAAATCATTTTTGAATACGGTAGAATGTAAAGGGAACTCACATGTAACTCGACTAATTGACACTCTAACCGAAGCTCACTTTTCCACCAATCGAACACCTGAATTGGGGTTAATAGAGGTGATGTTAAACTCCCTAATTATGCCCCAAAACACATCTAAGACAACCCTTAAGTGATACCACAATTCTAGTCTAAAACAGTACGCGAAACAAAAATCAAAAACGCGAAACAGTGCCCGGCGCTACTGCCCGCGCTAGCCAACTCGTGCCACAAAGGGCGCGGGGCACTGGACAGATTCTGGCGCCACTTCCCGCGCTAGCCAACTAGCGCCACAACTAGCGCGGAGCACCTGCACCCGATTTTTCAGCCAAAAATGGCTCTTTCTCACTCCCAACTCAACCCAAGTCGATTTTTGAGTCTCCCAATCGAAGTAATCGATGAACTAGTCTTTCCCCACAATTCCCCAATTAACAAAACATCAATTAGACCAAAAAATCCACTCAATGGTTCATCCATTTTCATCACCCAATTCCCAAATTAGCTCAAAACCCAAAACCTCCATTGGAGTGGTGCAAGTTCTTCAAGAATAGCTCACAACCAGCTGAGGGATTCATTAATCCCACCCTCTCCAATGGGTTTTACTGGGGTGTTTGGTTCGCGGAATGGAATTCGATGGAATTGGAATTCATCAAGGAATTTGACTTTAAAAGAATTGGAATGGAATTTGATGGAATTTGACCACGCATTTTGGTCGCGTTTGATTGGATGGAATTGGAATGAAATTATTAAAGCAATTGGAATCTTTTTGTTTGGTTCAAAGAATTCAACTTTGGAATTGAAGTTGGAATTAAATATCAAAAAATGTTATTTTATGATTTTTCTGTCATTTTATTTAAATTATAAATATCAGTAAAATTATCATTTAATAGATTAGATTATTATTTATAATAATAATAATAATAATAATAAACAATTGATTAAAACTTGAAAGGTGAAGTACATATGCAATTATGCATGAATAATACCTTTGATTTTGTTAAACAAAAACAAAAACAGAATACAAGAATCTGTATACATTGTATTTGGCTGCACTGCAGTGCTGCACCTATTGATTTAGTAATAAAAGGGTCTGATCTAGATAAAAAATAAATAACATTTAAAAAAAATAACATTTTTAAAATAAAAAACATTTTTAAAATATATAATATATTTAATAAATATATAAAATATATAACTTTTTTAATAATATATATATATATATATATATACCGGGCCCGAGGCGGGTCGAGGGATGGTCGCCCCGGCCCCGACCCCGTCCCCGGGTTTCTGAAATGGGGTTTCCCCGGCCCCGGTACCCGGTTTGGCGGGGAATCCCCGGCCCCGGTCGGGTCGGGTGGACCGGGTTCCCCACCGGGTCGGGCCAAATTGTCATGCCTAATCGAGACCCTTGTTCTGTAGAGACGAGCCGCACAAATTGATTTGGATTAGGGAAGGATTCCGTCGAAATGAAATGAAATCCGTGCGATAACTTGTGGAATGGTGAATTCAGTAACTTAAGGATTTTGTTGGAATTTGAGGGATTCCGTCGTTAACATTCCGTGAACCAAACAGGGTCATGGAATTTGGTCAATGGAATTGGCCATTCCAATTCCTCCAAATTCCTTCCAATTCCATGAACCAAACAACCCCTTGGTTTTTAGTCTAAAACTTGAAATCAAAAGGAAGAAACAATGAGCTCTACCCACCTTCTTTCTCAATACTAGCAAAAAGATGGAGATTAGAAGGAAACCATACCTTGAGGATGAATCTTCTAGCTACAAGATGGAATTCTCCTTCTTCAATCTCTCAAGAGAAGCTTCTACCCAAATCTCCCTTCTCCTCTAGCTCTCACTCGACACAATGAGGAAATAAGGGTTTTTCAGCTTATTAACTTTCCTGATTTCACACACTTGAACACGTAAGTTTCCAATTTCACACTTTGGCCCCAAAATTCCATTTATTCTAGAATTTGCAAGAAGAAGGAAAATATGGGGTGTTACAGAAGGGAAATGAAAGATGTCAGGTTTACCAGTATACCCCTATTTATTTCATGGTTAAATATAAATAATGGGTTTATGTGTAGTTTTATAAATATATATATATATATATATATATAGGGGTGGGTTCAAATGAAAACTTATTTTCAATTGTGAACATGAGGACAAGTCACAACCATTGATCAAGATTTGGAAAATTAATCAATGGTTAAAACTTAATGAAAACAATTGAGAAGTGATTAGGGACAAATCTGGAAATTTAAATTAGCGCCTACCATCTTTGACTTTTTATTTTCTTTTTTAATTAAATTTTTTTTACCACCTTAAAGTTTAAAATAAATTATCTTAAAAATTACTAATATTTTAATCAAACAAAACACATCAAAAAAACGAGAATTTCGTGCTCTTCGATATGACATCCATCTCGATATAGTTTTTTCTTCATTTTAACTATTTTTACGTGAAATGCTATGTATGTGTTATATTCAGTATGAATATTATTCATGATGAATAATATATGAATGACCCATGAAGGTGTGAACACATGACGCACTCTCTTTTGTTTTCCGATTCACAATCGAAACTTGGTTTTATTCTTTATGAATATGTATGCACATCTCCAAATGTCCACATTTAGTATGAATAACAAAGGTGAACGTTCATTCACTATTCATGATGAATAATACAATATTCAGGATAAATAATACAGTATTCAAGATGAATTATATAACATTCAGGATGAATAATAAACGAATTCATAAATCGTGTATTATTCACCCTGAATGATGTATTATTCATACTGAATGTGGACACCATATATTATTCATCATGAATAATACAACATTCAAGGTGAATAATACACGATTCATGTTTAATAATACATGAATCAGGAATTCGTGTATTATTCATCCTGAATGTTGTATTATTCATTTTGAATACTGTGTTATTCGTCATGAATAGTGAATGAACGTTCCCCTTTGTTATTCATACTGAATATGGACACCAGGAAACGTGCATACATATCCATACTGAATATAACACATACATAGCATTTCACGTAAAAACAGTTAAAATGAAGAAAAAACTATATCGAGATGGATGTCATATCGAAGAACACGAAATTCTCGTTTTTTTGATGTAATTTGTTTGATTAAAATATTAGTAATTTTTAAGATAATTTATTTTAAACTTTAAGGGGGGTAAAAAATTTAATTAAAAAAGAAAATAAAAAGTCAAACAAGGTAGGCGTGTGTTTAAATTATCTTCCTTTTTTACCCCTAATCACCTTAATTAATAATTTCAAAAAAAAACTCTATTTAATATGGGTCATTGGATCAATATAGATGGAAGGGCTAATATTTGTCCTCATGTTCACAATTGAAAATTAGTTTTTATTTGAACTTTCCTCTCTCTCTCTCTCTCTCTCTCTCTATCTATCTATATATATATATATATATAAATTATTTTCTTTCCTTTTCCTCCCACATTTGGGAGGAAAACCATCAATATTTTTCTTCTATTTCTTTTCCTTCTTTAAAAAACTCGAGAACACAATATTTTTTCTATTTTCCTTCTACATTCATTTTATTTTCCTTCCTTTCCTTCATAAAAAATAAACTCGAGAACTAAGCGTAAAAGTTTGAATATTTGAATATGGTTGGTGTTGATGAAACCTATGACTCCATTCAAATAGATTTGGATTGTAAATTACGTAATAAGTCACTCGTTTGTTAAAAATATAATCTAAAATAACCTTTGTGTAGATTATTGTATGCCCACGACACGTGTCATACAGAAATGCTGCCAATGAGTATGTAAATCTAAAGGGTCGCACACAAAAGAACACGTTTGTTTCCATTAGAAAGAAACCCGTTAAAGTCATGTTTGACAGTTAAGTAGTTATTCTTGAAAGAATAATTAAATAACATGTGTAAAATATAATTATGATAATTATAGGGTTTTATCTGTAAATATAAATAATTATTATTTGTTTAGATAAATATAATTATTCAGGTAATTATTCGAATTCAAATGACTTGAATTCAAATAATTACAGATAAACATAAATCCTATTTACTGTCAATATAAATAGGATGTCAAGTCAATTGTTTTCAGTTGACTGATTCGATTCTCTGGATCTGAATTATACACTTACACATATTAGAATTAGGGGTTTCTTTTGGGCTAGCACTCGGTGGAATTCGTGTGTTCGTGTGTGGACACCGTTAGAGGAAACATGCGTTGGTTTCTTAGTGCCCTGATCGTTCAACCACAATAGATCTCAAAAGATACAATTCTAAACACCCTATGGTGTGATTATTTAGTTAAATGCTTCATTGGATCCAACTGGGTTTTGTCTTTTAGAAATGTTTTCTAAATATTTGTAACCGACTTTTATATGTATTTTTGTTGCGTTAAGGTTACGAATTGAACAAAACCAAACACTTTGAATTCTTTATTTGTAGTTTTACTTGGTAAATTTATCGTAAATAAACACTTAGGGGCTGTTTACCTGATCACTTACCCGGGTAAGTGCTTACCGGTAAAATTCAACACTATCACTTACTTATTGGATAAGATTTTAGTCCACCAAAACGGCATCGTATGCAACAATTTAGCCGGTAAACGCTAACCGTGGTAAGAGTTGTCGCACTCATTTACCGGGTAAGGCTCTCGGTCCTTGCTTCCGCTCTTACCGGGTAAGATTATTGGTCCTTGCCATATTCATCCGGTAAGCTAATGAGACTTGGTAAGCACTTACCCGGGTAAGCATTTGGTATAATGGCGTGGGGAATAAGAAGAACTTGCCTTCAAATTGAGTGTGATAGATAGTTGTGTGTTCGAGCAAAAACATAATTAGAGGATTAAAGTATAATGCAAATCTAAATCCAGAAAACTACGCAAGATAACTATAGAAGGGATTAGATTTGCACAATTGGACACTCCCATGTTCGATGGAGATCGATCAGGATCACTAGAGTCTCTTTATGGAGAAATTGTTGCGATCGAACGTGTACTAAAGCGTAGTAGAAACTGATTTCCAACATAACGAGAGAACCTCACATTAACCCAATAAACAATTTAAATAAGAGCATCCACAATCATGGACCTCATAAGAGGTTCATGGTTTAACCACGTCAGCTTTCTCTTTCTGCCACATCTGTTTTCTCTTACCTATACATTTTATAGACTTTTCACTCACAATCATGAACTGGTTCATAATTTATATAATAAATTATATAATAATAAAATTTACTATTACAATTAAAAAATAATAATTAAAATTTACTTATAATAGTTAAAAGATAATAATTCTATTTAGACAATTATAATACAAACTAATTTATTTTATGGTTAAGAGCATCCACACGCGTCTTGCAAGTGGTCTTGCAAGATGACATGGCGTGCATGTGTCTTGCAAGATTTTGCAAGACTACCATGATCTTGCTAATTGTGGAAGGTCTTTCAACCATTATAATATATTAAACAAAATATTTATTAATTTAATTAGTTATTATTAATATTAGTTATTATTAATATGTTTGTTTAAATATTAGTTATTATTAATATGTTTATTAAATTTAATTCATTTATTAGTTTATTTGAACATTATTTTTTTAATATTTTTATTAAAATTTCTTACCCACGCTTTATTTTAAGAAAACAAAAGTAAAATTTTAGTTATCTATATTTTATAATTAATTTATTAGTTATATTATAATTTATTAGTTTAGAAAGGAGTTTGATCTTGCATGTGTGTAGAAGGTGTTATTGCAAAGCTGATGTGGCACTTGTGAAAGAAGTATGATCTTGCAGGTGTGTGGATGGTCTAATATACATTACGAACACTAAATTAATTTGTATTATTTTAATGTAAGGGGCTGTTTGTTTTTCAAAAATAAGTACTTAATTGCCTAAAATCACTTTTTCGGTCAGAGGTTGAGTAATTAAGTCTGTTTGTTTTTTTCATGAAATTAGACCCACTTATCACTTATTTGTGTCTGACCGAAAAAGTGAGAGCCCAATCACTTTTTTTTACTTATTTCTCAGTTCTCAGCCTCCATCTACTCTCTCCAAAATCCAAAATCGTGCGACTCATCTCCATTTCCCAGACATCTCCATCTCCAAATCAATCTCATCTTCAGATCAATTTCATCTCCATCTCCAAATCAGTATGTGATTCTTTTGCTTTCCTCCGTCGATTTTGCTGTCAAGAAATTTGATTTGACTTGATTTTGCTTTCCTATTCTCGATTTTGCTTCTGTTTCTATATGTCGATCTGTGATGCAGGTTGTAACAACATTTTGTTCTATATGTCGATCTGTTTCTTATGTCGATTTTGCTTTCCTATTTCGATTTTGCTTCTGTTTCTATTCTCGATTTTGCTTCTGGGTGTATCTATTGCTTCTGAGGTGTATACATACACACACACATACACATAAGTTTATAATGTTTCTGGGTGTATCGATTTTGCTTCTGTGTGTATCGATTTTGCTTCTGTGTATGTATATATATATAGTATATAGAATTTTATAATGTTTTTATATAATTTATATATAATATTATGAGGTGCAGGTTGTATATATATAGTATTCTGAGGTGCAGGTTCTTGTATGTGTATGTATATATATATATATATAATAGAATCTTATAATGTTTTAACACAATTTTGTTGGTATAATTATAAATTGTGTTTTCTAACAAAAGATTTATGTTTTCGAAGTACCAAATCAAGGGGATGATGGTTGTGATGAGGCCGAAGAGGTTCACTTGCATGAGAGTACCGCTGACCAAACATATATGGCTACTTTAAGAGAAAAATTACGACACAATTGATGCAAAATAGAGATCGATTTTAGTTGTTATGAGACTTTGTCCAATTTTTTTATTGTATTTGAACCAATTAACATATTTTAGTTGTTATGAATATTGATTTTAGTAGTATAATTTAATTTAATTCAATACTATCACATTTTCAGAGATAAAATGGACAATAGTACATATTCAGATGTTTTCAGATTTCAGCTTACAAAAACAAACAGTCTTTTTAATTCAGATTTCAGACTTCAGCGTTACCACTTAAAAATCAGAAGTGAAATAAGTCTTTAGACTTCAGCAACACTTAAAAAACAAACGCCACCTAAGTGAAAGACTACATTTAACATTATTGATAATTCAATGTACTGAATAAAGAAAAATAATTAAATAAATCAAATGTCTTCATTATTTAATGTTAAGTAAATCAAAGGCTTCATTATTTTATATTAAACAAATCAAATGGCTTCTATCAAATGGCATGGACCGCCCCATCTGCATGGAGCGGTTTGCCAAGTCAACACCTTCTCAATGGTGTTTCTTTTTAAAAAAGCGGTTCTTCATAGATGAGGTGCTTCCATGGACTCCCATTGCAGATGCTCTAAGTTAAGTTAAAGGACTTGAAGACAAAAAAATCTATTTGTTTGCCAAGTCAGCACCTTCTCAATTTTGATGAAGAAGGAAATGACGAATCAGGTGTGTGATTCCATAATGGTGAAATATAAAGGCAATGCTCGAGTGTAGGAAACACAAATCAAATGTCTTTGGAAGATCGTGTGTGGGGTATCGTCCCATACAAGTAATGTCTCCAAATCTTTAAGGCGAAAACAACGGCCGGCAATTCCAGATCGTGTGTGGGGTATCGTTTCTCATGTTCCTTCAATTGACGGGATGCATAAGCAATCACCTTCACACGCTGCATCAAGACACATCCTAAACCTAACTTGGATGCGTCGCTATACACCACAAAGTCTTCTGTTCCGTCCGGTAAGGTTAGAATCGGAGCACTACTCAACATTTCTTTTAATTTCCGAAAGGCTTCTTCTTGACTTCCGGTCCAACTGAACTTGACGTTTTTCTTAGTCAAGGAAGTCAATGGAGTAGCAATCCTTGAAAATCTTTGATAAATTTCTGGTAATACCCCGCTAACCCAAGAAAGCTACGGACTTCTGACGGCGTCCTAGGCGGTTCCCAGTTCCTAATAGCCTCCACTTTTGCTGGATCAACTTTAATTCCACTCTGGGACACTACATGTCCTAAGAACTGCACTTCCCGAAGCCAAAATTCACATTTTGAGAACTTGGCGAAAAGCCTTTCCCGCTTCAATAACTCCAACACAGCCCTTAAATGCTCTCCATGCTCTTTCTCCGACTTCGAGTAGATAAGAATATCGTCTATGAAGACGATCACAAATTTATCCAAGTAGGGTTGGCACACCCTATTCATCAAATCCATAAAAGCGACAGGAGCGTTCGTCAGTCCGAACGGCATCACTAAAAATTCATAATGGCCGTAACGGGTTCGGAAAGCTGTCTTTGGAATATCTTCTTCACGCACTTTGAGCTGATGGTATCCCGATCTCAGATCTATCTTCGAGAAGTATCTAGCCCCTTGCAATTGATCAAACAAGTCGTCAATTCTGGGAAGTGGATACTTGTTCTTAACTGTGACTTTATTGAGTTCACGGTAATCTATACACATCCTCATTGTTCCGTCCTTCTTCTTCACGAAGAGCACCGGTGCACCCCACGGCGAGGTACTCGGTCTCACCAACCCCTTGTCCAATAACTCTTGAAGTTGGGTCATCATCTCCTTCATTTCGGATGGTGCCAACCGATATGGTGCGCGAGCTATTGGAGCGGCTCCCGGCACCAAGTCGATCCGAAACTCGATCTGATGATCCGGTGGTAGATCGCTCAAGTCATCCGGAAATACTTTCGGGTACTCTCCCACTATTGGTACTTCCTCTACCCCACGTTTTTCCTTTTTGGCATCTACCACATAGGCTAGGTAACTTTGACATCCCTTCCTTAAACATTTGGTAGCTTTAATCATAGAAATAAGGCTAGACTTCCTATCTCGACGATTCCCATAAATCACCACCATCTCCCTATCCGGTAGGTGGATATGTATTAACTTTTTATTCCACACAATGCTAGCGTTATTTTTCGCTAACCAATCCATCCCCAACACTATATCAAACTCCCACATTGGCATAGGGTACAACTGCAACGGTACCAAACTCCCCTCTATGTCTATACTACACCCCTCGACCACATCGCTAATGAATACCCGATTATCATCGGCGGTCTCCACTTCTAAGGCATGATCTAAACGCTTGGGTTTCACTCTCAAACACTTCACAAAATCGGGAGATACAAAAGAGCGGTTCGCTCCTGAATCAAATAACACTTTGGCACAAATAGAGTTCACCAAAAAGGTACCTGTCATGACATCCGGAGTCTCCTCCGCCTCAACCGCAGTCATGTGAAATGCACGCCCCTTCGCACGTACCGGCTCCTCCTTTTTCTCATTCCCTTGGCTCCCTTGACGACTCACATACTGTCCCGATCCCCCTTTCTTCAACATAGGACAGTCAAACCGCCTATGGTCCGGCCATCCACACTGGAAGCATGCTCTCTTACTCGGACAATCCCTCGCCATATGCCCCGATAATCTACAATGAAAACATGATCTCGAGTCCGCCATACATTCTCCCCTATGAACTCGGTGACATTTTCCACACGGCTTGTCACCAAACCCACGATTTCCACGTGGCTTCGGCCTAGAGATCTTCCCTTTCCGATTATAATTTCTCGGTCCTTCCCACTTTCTCTTGTCCCCGACTCTCTCAGTCCGTTGGCGATCCTTTTCTTTCTCGGTTAATTCGGCCGCATTTATGGACGATTGGAAGGTGGTAGGGTTTCTTGCCAAAACCAACTCTCGGATGCTACTCTTCAATCTATAAAGGTACCGCTCAATTCGACGCTCCACGGTCGGTACATACAATTCCGCAAAACGAGCCTTCTCTAAGAACTTGGAAGTGTACTCCCTCACAGTCATTTCTCCTTGTTATAGCTTTAAGAATTCCTCTTCTAACTTTTTGATTTCCGCCAGAGGGCAAAACTGAGCCTTGAACTTGCCCACAAAATCCTCCCATTTCATAGTCTTAGCCGCCGACGATCATCCCACCAAAAGATGGCATCCGATTTCAACATTGATAGGGCATAGATCACTTTATCCCCCTCGACACACTTGCATATGTCAAATACCAACTCCATCTCCTGAACCCACTTCATTGCTAACACCGGATCATATTCCCCCTTAAAAGTAGGAGGTTTGCAAGACGGGAATGCTTTGTAGTTGCATCCTTTAGCAACCGACTCATTCACCACTAGAGTTGTAGATTGCTTATGGCTACCTGTCTCCGTCACGGGTGGGCTAGACAATTCCGGGACCGCTTTACTTTCACTCTTCTCCTTACTTTCCGACGCCGACCCATCGAGACGGTTCATCCAACGATCCAACTTGTCTTGGAGTTTCCCCATTTCAATGGCAAAGGCCTCTTGAGTCACAAATACTTGACCCCCCGTTGCCGAGCTCTCTTGACGAGACCCATCATGCTCAACCGGTATCTCAACATTTTTTGCTCGGCGAACAACCGGAGTCTTTTTCTTTGTACGAGTTCCTCCCGCTAGTGTGGTAGCCCTTCGTGGTACAGTTCCACGTCCCCTACCACGACCTCTTCCCCTTCCTCGAGTGGCCGTCGGCCTTGGAGGGTTCACCGGTCCGTCCGCAAGGACCTCCTCGGACGTGACTACCCTCATACTGGGCACCGACCTGCTCCTCAATGTTCTTTCAGACATGGCGAAACTGAAAATATCACGTAAAACAAACGTTTAATACCAAACTTCACACTATGAGGCAAATTAAGCATCCCCACGTGCTTGTAAATTCGGAATTACATTGGCCAGATGTAACCCCTAATTTACCTCACATGAATATCCTTATCACCCCGTCCTATGTGTCCTTCCTAGGCCATTTCCTATGGGCATCCTATATCTCGGTTGTGTCCCTATCCTCAAAGTTTAAGTTTAGGCTCATCCGGTCACCTAAATCCCTTAAACTATGGCTCTGATACCATTTGTAACAACCCAAAATAACCAAAGCAATATCATAGACAAAAAAAGCCCATAAGGGTCCCAAATTACATTAAAAGACTAACAACATTCTCAAAGTTTAGTGGTTCACATACGAATACAACCGAGATGTCTAACTAACAAAATAAGAGTAGTGACGGTCTCTACTCCCATCCCAACGATCTTTAAGCCTTCTCTTTTCCTTTAGAAGCAGCTCCTAAACCGCCCTTACCTGAAAATGATTTTATTTTTTGAAAGCGAGGGTTAGACCATGAGGTCTAGTGAATTCCCCCTTGAAAACGTGTTCACACAAGCCATTTAAAAATAAATGCCGTTCCACAAATAACAGTAACATTTCAAAGACATGAATCCAAGCAAGGGTGTAGCACAGTGGTCTCCACGTCCATCACCTCATATGAGGTCAACACTCGGGGCCCCCATAGTAGATCCCCACGACACTCGGTAGATGTCGTATCCGTGTGCACACGAAACGGATTCGAGGCACACGGTCTAACTCATTCACCAAGGATTCACAACAATCCATGGTCCAACACCACTGTGCAACCCGACTCCACACATGACAATAACCCATAAAAGCATAACTAATCGTACGTGAGGATATACCTCCATCAATAGTAAAATCACATTTTCATGTCAACATTAGTTTATGCATACAATCATTTTATAACCAAATTCAGTCATTTAAAACCTTCACAAATCATTTTTGAATACGGTAGAATGTAAAGGGAACTCACCTGTAACTCGGCTAATTGACACTCTAACCGAAGCTCACTTTTCCACCAATCGAACACCTGAATTAGGGTTAATAGAGGTGATGTTAAACTCCCTAATTATGCCCCAAAACACATCTAAGACAACCTTTAAGTGATACCACAATTCTAGCCTAAAACAGTACGCGAAACAAAAATCGAAAACGCGAAACAGTGCCCGACGCTACTGCCCGCGCTAGCCAACTCGTGCCACAAAGGGCGCGGGGCACTGGATAGATTCTGGCGCCACTTCCCGCGCTAGCCAACTAGCGCCACAACTAGCGCGGAGCACCTGCACCCGATTTTTCAGCCGAAAAGGGCTCTTTCTCACTCCCAACTCAACCCAAGTCGATTTTTGAGTCTCCCAATCGAAGTAATCGATGAACTAGTCTTTCCCCACAATTCCCCAATTAACAAAACATCAATTAGACCAAAAATTCCACTCAATGGTTCATCCATTTTCATCACCCAATTCCCAAATTAGCTCAAAACCCAAAACCTCCATTGGAGTGGTGCAAGTTCTTCAAGAATAGCTCACAACCAGCTGAGGGATTCATTAATCCCACCCTCTCCAATGGTTTTTACTGGTGTGTTTGATTCGCGGAATGAAATTCGATGAAATTGGAATTCATCAAGGAATTTAACTTTAAAGGAATTGGAATGAAATTTGATGGAATTTGACCACGCATTTTGGTCGCGTTTGGTTGGATGGAATTGGAATGGAATTATTAAAGCAATTGGAATCTTTTTGTTTGGTTCAAAGAATTCAACTTTGGAATTGAAGTTGGAATTAAATATCAAAAAATGTTATTTTATGATTTTTCTGTCATTTTATTTAAATTATAAATATCAGTAAAATTATCATTTAATATATTAGATTATTATTTATAATAATATTAATAATAAACAATTGATTAAAACTTGAAAGGTGAAGTACATATGCATGAATAATACCTTTGATTTTGTTAAACAAAAATAGAATACAAGAATCTGTATACATTGTATTTGGCTGCACTGCAGTGCTGCATCTATTGATTTAGTAATAAAAGGGTCTGATCTAGATAAAAAATAAATAACATTTTTTTTAAAAATAAAATTTTTAAAATAAAAAACATTTTTAAAATATATAATATATTTAATAAATATATAAAATATATAACTTTTTTAATAATATATATATACCGGGTCCGAGGCGGGTCGGGGGATGGTCGCCCCGGCCCCGACCCCGTCCTCGGGTTTCTGAAATGGGGTTTCCCCGGCCCCGATACCCGGTTTGGCGGGGAATCCCCGGCCCCGGTCGGGTCGGGTGGACCGGGTTCCCCACCGGGTCGGGCCAAATTGCCATGCCTAATCGAGACCCTTGTTCTGTAGAGACGAGCCACACAAATTGATTTGGAATAGGGAAGGATTCCGTCGAAATGAAATGAAATCCGTGCGATAACTTGTGGAATGGTGAATTCAGTAACTTAAGGATTTTGTTGGAATTTGAGGGATTCCGTCGTTAACATTCCGTGAACCAAACAGGGTCATGGAATTTGGTCAATGGAATTGGCCATTCCAATTCCTCCAAATTCCTTCCAATAACTCTTGAAGTTGGGTCATCATCTCCTTCATTTCGGATGGTGCCAACCGATATGGTGCGCGGGCTATTGGAGCGGCTCCCGGCACCAAGTCGATCCGAAACTCGATCTGATGATCCGGTGGTAGATCGCTCAAGTCATCCGGAAATACTTTCGGGTACTCTCCCACTATTGGTACTTCCTCTACCCCACGTTTTTCCTTTTTGGCATCTACCACATAGGCTAGGTAACTTTGACATCCCTTCCTTAAACATTTGGTAGCTTTAATCATAGAAATAAGGCTAGACTTCCTATCTCGACGATTCCCATAAATCACCACCATCTCCCTATCCGGTAGGTGGATATGTATTAACTTTTTATTCCACACAATGCTAGCGTTATTTTTCGCTAACCAATCCATCCCCAACACTATATCAAACTCCCACATTGGCATAGGGTACAACTGCAACGGTACCAAACTCCCCTCTATGTCTATACTACACCCCTCGACCACATCGCTAATGAATACCCGATTATCATCGGCGGTCTCCACTTCTAAGGCATGATCTAAACGCTTGGGTTTCACTCTCAAACACTTCACAAAATCGGGAGATACAAAAGAGCGGTTCGCTCCTGAATCAAATAACACTTTGGCACAAATAGAGTTCACCAAAAAGGTACCTGTCATGACATCCGGAGTCTCCTCCGCCTCAACCGCAGTCATGTGAAATGCACGCCCCTTCGCACGTATCGGCTCCTCCTTTTTCTCATTCCCTTGGCTCCCTTGACGACTCACATACTGTCCCGATCCCCCTTTCTTCAACATAGGACAGTCAAACCGCCTATGGTCCGGCCATCCACACTGGAAGCATGCTCTCTTACTCGGACAATCCCTCGCCATATGCCCCGATAATCTACAATGAAAACATGATCTCGAGTCCGCCATACATTCTCCCCTATGAACTCGGTGACATTTTCCACACGGCTTGTCACCAAACCCACGATTTCCACGTGGCTTCGGCCTAGAGATCTTCCCTTTCCGATTATAATTTCTCGGTCCTTCCCACTTTCTCTTGTCCCCGACTCTCTCAGTCCGTTGGCGATCCTTTTCTTTCTCGGTTAATTCGGCCGCATTTATGGACGATTGGAAGGTGGTAGGGTTTCTTGCCAAAACCAACTCTCGGATGCTACTCTTCAATCTATAAAGGTACCGCTCAATTCGACGCTCCACGGTCGGTACATACAATTCCGCAAAACGAGCCTTCTCTAAGAACTTGGAAGTGTACTCCCTCACAGTCATTTCTCCTTGTTCTAGCTTCAAGAATTCCTCTTCTAACTTTTTGATTTCCGCCAGAGGGCAAAACTGAGCCTTGAACTTGCCCACAAATCCTCCCATTTCATAGTCTTAGCCGCCGACGATCATCCCACCAAAAGATGGCATCCGATTTCAACATTGATAGGGCATAGATCACTTTATCCCCCTCGACACACTTGCATATGTCAAATACCAACTCCATCTCCCGAACCCACTTCATTGCTAACACCGGATCATATTCCCCCTTAAAAGTAGGAGGTTTGCAAGACGGGAATGCTTTGTAGTTGCATCCTTTAGCAACCGACTCATTCACCACTATAGTTATAGATTGCTTATGGCTACCTGTCTCCGTCACGGGTGGGCTAGACAATTCCGGGACCGCTTTACTTTCACTCTTCTCCTTACTTTCCGACGCCGACCCATCGAGACGGTTCATCCAACGATCCAACTTGTCTTGGAGTTTCCCCATTTCAATGGCAAAGGCCTCTTGAGTCACAAATACTTGACCCCCCGTTGCCGAGCTCTCTTGACGAGACCCATCATGCTCAACCGGTATCTCAACACTTTTTGCTCGGCGAACAACCGGAGTCTTTTTCTTTGTACGAGTTCCTCCCGCTAGTGTGGTAGCCCTTCGTGGTACAGTTCCACGTCCCCTACCACGACCTCTTCCCCTTCCTCGAGTGGCCGTCGGCCTTGGAGGGTTCACCGGTCCGTCCGCAAGGACCTCCTCGGACGTGACTACCCTCATACTGGGCACCGACCTGCTCCTCAATGTTCTTTCAGACATGGCGAAACTGAAAATATCACGTAAAACAAACGTTTAATACCAAACTTCACACTATGAGGCAAATTAAGCATCCCCACGTGCTTGTAAATTCGGAATTACATTGGCCAGATGTAACCCCTAATTTACCTCACATGATTATCCTTATCACCCCGTCCTATGTGTCCTTCCTAGGCCATTTCCTATGGGCATCCTATATCTCGGTTGTGTCCCTATCCTCAAAGTTTAAGTTTAGGCTCATCCGGTCACCTAAATCCCTTAAACTATGGCTCTGATACCATTTGTAACAACCCAAAATAACCAAAGCAATATCATAGACAAAAAAAGCCCATAAGGGTCCCAAATTACATTAAAAGACTAACAACATTCTCAAAGTTTAGTGGTTCACATACGAATACAACCGAGATGTCTAACTAACAAAATAAGAGTAGTGACGGTCTCTACTCCCATCCCAACGATCTTTAAGCCTTCTCTTTTCCTTTAGAAGCAGCTCCTAAACCGCCCTTACCTGAAAATGATTTTATTTTTTGAAAGCGAGGGTTAGACCATGAGGTCTAGTGAATTCCCCCTTGAAAACGTGTTCACACAAGCCATTTAAAAATAAATGCCGTTCCACAAATAACAGTAACATTTCAAAGACATGAATCCAAGCAAGGGTGTAGCACAGTGGTCTCCACGTCCATCACCTCATATGAGGTCAACACTCGGGGCCCCCATAGTAGATCCCCACGACACTCGGTAGATGTCGTATCCGTGTGCACACGAAACGGATTCGAGGCACACGGTCTAACTCATTCACCAAGGATTCACAACAATCCATGGTCCAACACCACTGTGCAACCCGACTCCACACATGACAATAACCCATAAAAGCATAACTAATCGTACGTGAGGATATACCTCCATCAATAGTAAAATCACATTTTCATGTCAACATTAGTTTATGCATACAATCGTTTTATAACCAAATTCAGTCATTTAAAACCTTCACAAATCATTTTTGAATACGGTAGAATGTAAAGGGAACTCACCTGTAACTCGGCTAATTGACACTCTAACCGAAGCTCACTTTTCCACCAATCGAACACCTGAATTAGGGTTAATAGAGGTGATGTTAAACTCCCTAATTATGCCCCAAAACACATCTAAGACAACCCTTAAGTGATACCACAATTCTAGCCTAAAACAGTACGCGAAACAAAAATCGAAAACGCGAAACAGTGCCCGACGCTACTGCCCGCGCTAGCCAACTCGTGCCACAAAGGGCGCGGGGCACTGGATAGATTCTGGCGCCACTTCCCGCGCTAGCCAACTAGCGCCACAACTAGCGCGGAGCACCTGCACCCGATTTTTCAGCCGAAAAGGGCTCTTTCTCACTCCCAACTCAACCCAAGTCGATTTTTGAGTCTCCCAATCGAAGTAATCGATGAACTAGTCTTTCCCCACAATTCCCCAATTAACAAAACATCAATTAGACCAAAAAATCCACTCAATGGTTCATCCATTTTCATCACCCAAATCCCAAATTAGCTCAAAACCCAAAACCTCCATTGGAGTGGTGCAAGTTCTTCAAGAATAGCTCACAACCAGCTGAGGGATTCATTAATCCCACCCTCTCCAATGGTTTTTACTGGTGTGTTTGATTCGCGGAATGAAATTCGATGGAATTGGAATTCATCAAGGAATTTAACTTTAAAGGAATTGGAATGAAATTTGATGGAATTTGACCACGCATTTTGGTCGCGTTTGGTTGGATGGAATTGGAATGGAATTATTAAAGCAATTGGAATCTTTTTGTTTGGTTCAAAGAATTCAACTTTGGAATTGAAGTTGGAATTAAATATCAAAAAATGTTATTTTATGATTTTTCTGTCATTTTATTTAAATTATAAATATCAGTAAAGTTATCATTTAATATATTAGATTATTATTTATAATAATATTAATAATAAACAATTGATTAAAACTTGAAAGGTGAAGTACATATGCATGAATAATACCTTTGATTTTGTTAAACAAAAATAGAATACAAGAATCTGTATACATTGTATTTGGCTGCACTGCAGTGCTGCATCTATTGATTTAGTAATAAAAGGGTCTGATCTAGATAAAAAATAAATAACATTTTTTTTAAAAATAAAATTTTTAAAATTAAAAACATTTTTAAAATATATAATATATTTAATAAATATATAAAATATATAACTTTTTTAATAATATATATATACCGGGTCCGAGGCGGGTCGGGGGATGGTCGCCCCGGCCCCGACCCCGTCCTCGGGTTTCTGAAATGGGGTTTCCCCGGCCCCGATACCCGGTTTGGCGGGGAATCCCCGGCCCCGGTCGGGTCGGGTGGACCGGGTTCCCCACCGGGTCGGGCCAAATTGCCATGCCTAATCGAGACCCTTGTTCTGTAGAGACGAGCCACACAAATTGATTTGGAATAGGGAAGGATTCCGTCGAAATGAAATGAAATCCGTGCGATAACTTGTGGAATGGTGAATTCAGTAACTTAAGGATTTTGTTGGAATTTGAGGGATTCCGTCGTTAACATTCCGTGAACCAAACAGGGTCATGGAATTTAGTCAATGAAATTGGCCATTCCAATTCCTCCAAATTCCTTCCAATAACTCTTGAAGTTGGGTCATCATCTCCTTCATTTCGGATGGTGCCAACCGATATGGTGCGCGAGCTATTGTATGAATGTGTCATACGTGGGTGATTATAATATATTGAGATATTATAATTACGTGAGTATTATATGAGAATATAATACGTGGCCGGGCTTTGGACCGGTGTGTTAAATTGGCTCGCAACCAATAAATTTGGCCATTGGTGGAAGGATAAGGTGGGATGAGACAGGTATGATGCACAAATCTTGGTTAGTATTAACTTACGTGTGATATATGTGTATTTATATAAAGAATATTTTATATAAATGAATTTTTATTGATTTCCAAATGTCAGGGATTTACTCACTAGACCCTTAGGTCTAACCCTCATTTTCTGTTTTAAAATATGTATTCCAGGTGGTGATTCCAGTAAGACTAAGTGATTAGAATACTTGGTGAATAGCTTTTTGGGGAAGATGAACGTTGTGAAGTTGTGGATGCTCTCGTACTTATAACTGTGTTATTAGTTATTATGTTATCTAAATAGGATCAAGTTTGTACTGAATTTTTATATTGATTAGTCAGACTTTGGGACCAAATGTGCAATATGAATTACTTTTGTTGAAAACATGTTATGAATTATATGTTATATGTATATTTGGATTTGGGTTGTTACAGATGGTATCAGAGCCCTAGTTTAAGGGATTTAGGTATTAGTATGTGTACCTAGACTTAAACTGCATGTGAAGTAGGATGTCCCTATTATTTTAGAACCTGGGGATGCTAAGTATAAAAGGTAGAAGGAACATCATGTAAGGTAATTTCAGATTACACCTGGCCAGTGTAATTATGATCTTACAGGTACATGTTTGAACTGGAGTACCTTGTTATATGGGGTATGTGCTTATGTGTATATTAACTTTGTTCGAATCCACAGAATGGCAAGTGGCACTAGACAAAGGAATCAGGGAAGAGGAAGGAATTCGAGTGGAGAGAATCCACCAATAGGAACAGGGGGAAAGGAGGAGATCGTGGTAGAGGCATAACCGGAAGGGGAACTGGGGGCCGAACTGGAGGTAGAACACAACCGCATGGTACAGAGTTTGTTACACGGGATGATCTGACTGCTGAAATGGGGAGATTACAGGATAGCATACAAGCCATGTTCGAACGTAATCGTCATAATGAAACTGAAAGATCAAATCCGGAACATGAAGTTGAGATGCCACTTACCGCTACTGTTTTACCGGTAAGGAAAATGTGTGACTATAAAATGTTTCTTAGTTGCAAGCCCCCTACATACTCAGGAGATCGGGATCCGGTAAAAGCTATGAGATGGCTGAAAGAAATAGAGGCTATCTTCAAAACGTGTAAATGTGCTGAAGAAGATAAAGTACTTTATGGAACGGCAATGCTAAAAGGTGATGCTCTGTATTGGTGGGAGGCTCATATAGAATCGAGAGGAGCGGATATATACTCTACTTTTTCATGGGAGGAATTTGTGTTAGCTTTCACAACACACTTCTGTCCACAAGCTGCTGTCAGACAATTGGAAGAAGAATTTATGAATCTACAGCAAGGGAATTTGTCAGTCAGAGACTATACTGCACGATTTTTAGAAAAAATCTCGTTTTGCAGGATATTATGTTGCTACAGAAAAGATGTAAATGGAGAGATTTATCTATGGGTTAAATTCAGAAGTCCGAAGACTAGTGACTGCCACAGGGCCAAGTACCTTTACAGCTGCGGTGGATGCTGCAGAAAATGTAGAACGAGATAATAAAAGGGATGCCGGAGATAAGAGCTTGGGAAAAAGGAAATGGGAAGGACCACCACAGGATTCAAGGAAGCCTAGATTTCAGAGGTTCGATAACCGTCCGTCGTTTCGACCAGCGGAAAGACCATGTCCGAGATGTAATCGCTACCATCAGGGAAATTGTCAAGTGGAATTTTGGGTTTGTTTTAAGTGTGGGAAAACCGGTCATGTTGTTAAAGATTGTCGATTAACACGGTTTTGCTTTTTGTGCAATTCTCCGGATCACCTCCAATCAGATTGTCCACGAGGTAGAATACAACAAGGGGGTACATCCGGGAAACCAGCCATTACTAGACCAGTAGTCCCAAGAATAGAACCGCCGAAAACGAGGGGTCGTACATTCCAAATGACAGCTAAAGAGGCGGAGGAAACTCCGGATGTGGTCACAGGTACATTTTTCATAAACTCCACGCGTGCTAAAGTGTTATTTGATTCTGGTGCAAATCGATCTTTTGTGTCTCCCTCCTTTGCTGCTCACATTCAATTAGAGCCTAAAATGTTAAAACATGCTTTATTAGTAGATACTGCAAATGATAGCCAGGTGGCAGTTAAAGAAGTTTTTGATCGTTGCATGATAAATATAGAGGGGTGTGGAGTACCGATACAACTATTTCCAATAGCTTTGATTGAATTTGATGTGGTAGTAGGAATGGATTGGTTAGCTGAGAATCAGGCTAACATAGTTTGTGATAAGAAAATAATCAATGTCGTTTTACCTGATAAGAGATCAGTAGTGATTTATGGAGATCGTAAGAATCATCAGTCCAGTCTTATATCTATGGTAAAAGCCCGTAAATGTGTCAACAAGGGTTGCTCTAGTTATTTAGCTTATGTGATAGACAGTAGGCCTGAAAAGATTAAGCTGGAGGATATTTCTATCGTTAGTGAATATCCAGAAGTTTTCCCTGAAGACTTGAATAGTCTTCCTCCTGTTAGACAAGTAGAATTTGGTATTGACTTAATCCCAGGAGCCGCTCCTATCGCTCGTGCGCCGTACCGATTAGCACCTCCAGAGATGAAAGAAATGATGGCACAGCTTCAAGACTTGTCTGATAAGGGCTTCATCAGACCCAACTCTTCGCCGTGGGGTGCACCAGTTCTATTTGTGAAAAAGAAAGACGGTTCAATGAGAATGTGTATCGACTACCGAGAGCTGAACAAGCGCACGATCAAGAACAAGTATCCACTTCCAAGAATTGATGACCTCTTCGATCAATTAGTTGGAGCTTGTTACTTCTCCAAGATTGATCTCAGATCTGGCTACCATCAGTTGAAGGTTAAGGAAGAAGACGTTCTGAAGACTGCCTTTCGTACAAGGTACGGTCACTACGAATTTTTGGTGATGCCTTTCGGACTAACGAACGCTCCGGCCGCTTTTATGGATCTAATGAATCGGGTATGTAAGCCTTATCTCGATAAATTTGTCATTGTGTTTATCGATGATATACTTATTTATTCTCGATCCAAAGAGGATCACGCACAACATCTTCGTTTGATTCTGGAGTTACTGAAGAAAGAAAGGTTGTACGCTAAGTTCTCTAAATGTGAATTCTGGTTGCGGGAAGTTCAGTTTTTGGGTCATATAGTTTCAGAGAAGGGTATACAAGTTGATCCAACGAAAGTGGAAGCAATTGAAAGATGGGAACCGCCGAAGACGGCAACCGAAGTACGTAGTTTTCTGGGTCTAGCTGGATACTATCGGAAATTTATAAAAGACTTTTCTCAAATCGCGACGCCATTGACTAAGCTGACTCGGAAGAATCTAAAGTTTGAATGGAAAGCAGAACAGGATGAGGCATTTAGAATATTGAAGGAGAAACTCTGCAGCGCGCCGATATTAGCATTACCAGAAGGTCCCGATGATTTTGTGGTCTACAGTGATGCTTCTAAACTAGGATTGGGATGTGTACTTATGCAACGTGGAAAGGTGATTGCCTATGCTTCTCGTCAATTAAAGGACCATGAAAGACAATATCCTACTCATGATATGGATCTTGCAGCAGTTGTCTTCGCATTGAAGATTTGAAGACATTATCTTTATGGTTCTAAATGCCAAATTTTCACTGACCATAAGAGTCTCCAACATCTTTTCGATCAGAAGGAACTGAATATGAGGCAAAGAAGATGGTTGGAATTGGTAAATGATTACGATTGTGAAATCCTTTATCACCCCGGGAAGGCGAACGTGGTAGCAGATGCACTAAGTCGTCAAGAAAGAAGTGGAACGATAAAAGCGATATCGCTACGAGCTGAACTCCCTCCAAATATCTTTGACGAATTACTGAAGTGCCAAATAGATGCTTATCAGGAAGAAAGTTTGAAATCAGAACAGTTAGTGGGAATATCAGCATTACTTGGGAAAGATGACCGTGGGTTATTGTGTATGGGGAACATAATTTGGGTGCCTCGTTTGGGTGGATTACGTGATCGTGTACTACAAGAGGCTCATCAATCTCGATTTTCTATTCATCCAGGTACAAATAAAATGTATGGAGATTTGAAACAATTCTATTGGTGGCCGGGAATGAAGAGAAGTATTGCTAAGTATGTGGAAGATTGTACTACTTGCAAGAAAGTAAAGATTGAACATCAGAAGCCGTTTGGTCAATTACAACGACTAGATATACCAATGTGAAAATGGGATCAGATCACTACTGATTTTATTACCAAGTTACCTAGAACTTCAAAGGGATTCGATTCTATTTGGGTGATTGTGGATAGATTGACGAAGTCTGCTCATTTCTTGCCGATAAAAGAAACTGATTCCTTGGAACGTTTGGCCAAATTGTACATTAATGAAATAGTAACTCGACATGGAGTTCCAATCTCGATTATTTCTGATCGAGATAGTCGTTTTACTTCCAGATTCTGGAGAAGCTTTCAAAAAGATATGGGAACGCAGATAAAGTTGAGTACAACATATCATCCTCAGACTGACGGGCAGAGTGAAAGAACAATCCAGACTTTAGAAGACATGCTTCGGGCTTGTATAGTTGATTTTGGGGGATCGTGGGATAAACATTTGCCTTTGATAGAATTTGCCTACAACAACAGTTATCATTCCAGCATTCAAGCGGCACCGTTTGAAGTACTGTATGGTAGAAAATGCCGAACACCTCTGTGTTGGAATGAAGTGGGGGAGAAACAATTAGCAGGACCAGAAATAGTACAATTAACAGCAGATAAAATTACTCAGATTCGGGACAGATTAAAAGTGGCTCAAGACAGACAGAAAAGTTATGCAGATCGACGCCGGAAACCGTTAGAGTTCCAAGTCGGGGAATTTGTGATGTTGAAAGTCTCGCCCTGGAAAGGAGTCATACGTTTTGGGAAGCAAGGTAAACTTAGTCCAAGGTATATCGGGCCGTTTGCAATTACGGAAAGGATCGGCGAAGTAGCTTACAGATTGGATCTTCCGCCGGAATTAAGCAGGATTCACAACGCGTTTCATGTATCAAACTTTCGAAAGTGTTTGGTTACACCAGATCAGGCAGTCTCTCTACCGGATATACGAGTCGATGAAAAACTGAATTATGTGGAGGAACCTGAAGCGATTGTTGACCGAAAAGTCAAAATTCTACGAAATAAGGAGACAAGACAAGTGAAAGTTCAGTGGCGACATCATAGGGGTCAGGATGCTACGTGGGAATCAGAGTTAGAAATGAGGACCAAATACCCTCATCTTTTCTCTTAACTGAATTCTGGGACGAAATTCTTTTAAGGGGGAGATGTTGTAATAACCAGGTGTGTTATTGATTTATTTAAAAGTATTATTTTAATTAAGTGTTATGGAGTTAGAAGTTAAGGGGTAAGTTTTAATTTTTATTTGGAAGTTTGGGGGTAAGTCTTGCCAAATAGAATAAGTGTGGGGTTTAATTGGTGAAAGTGGAGATATTATCCACCTCCACCGCCCCTCTCACCTTAGACACAAGGAGGTGTCACTTTGTTTCACTTTGAACAACTTCTAAGTGTGGGTATGTGTTTGATGGTTCACGGCAACAAAGAGAGAGGAGAGAAAAGAGAGAAAATCAAGAAGAGGAAGTAGGAATTTGATGTTTTGCAGCTGAGTTTAGGATCTACATCAAGAAACAAAAGGTATTAATCCATACAAATCTTTACTTTTATGTATAGGAAGTTTTTACATGAGTTTTGAAGTGGGTTTTGATGATTTATGGATGTTTTGGGAAATCTAAGCTTAAGGTTAGGTTATGTTCATAGTCTTAAACATATCTGCACCTTTACAGCAACATGCATAGCATAAAAGTACGATTTCTGAGTTTTTAGGATGAACAGTGAACTGCGATATTCAACGAAGTCGCAATGGTTGATTGCGATATTCAACGAAGTCGCAATGGTTGATTGCGATTTGGCTTTGAAGTCGCAATGGTCGATTGCGACTTGGTTTGGAATCGCAGTAGTTGATTGCGACTTAGCACTATGCATTGCGATTCTAATTTTACTTTTAATAGGTTGCGACTTGAGTCGGGATTTTATAAGTTTAGTTTTAAAAAGAGATATTTGGTATTTTGCATGATTTCAGATTCTGTGAAGGATTGAAGTACTGATAATTAACTTGGAAAGACTTTGGTGATAAACAAACAGGTGAGTTTTACTTTAAAGTATTTTTACTGGAATACATTATGTGGATAACAAATACTTGATAAATTGTATGAATGTGTCATACGTGGGTGATTATAATATATTGAGATATTATAATTACGTGAGTATTATATGAGAATATAATACGTGGCCGGGCTTTGGACCGGTGTGTTAAATTGGCTCGCAACCAATAAATTTGGCCATTGGTGGAAGGATAAGGTGGGATGAGACAGGTATGATGCACAAATCTTGGTTAGTATTAACTTACGTGTGATATATGTGTATTTATATAAAGAATATTTTATATAAATGAATTTTTATTGATTTCCAAATGTCAGGGATTTACTCACTAGACCCTTAGGTCTAACCCTCATTTTCTGTTTTAAAATATGTATTCCAGGTGGTGATTCCAGTAAGACTAAGTGATTAGAATACTTGGTGAATAGCTTTTTGGGGAAGATGAACGTTGTGAAGTTGTGGATGCTCTCGTACTTATAACTGTGTTATTAGTTATTATGTTATCTAAATAGGATCAAGTTTGTACTGAATTTTTATATTGATTAGTCAGACTTTGGGACCAAATGTGCAATATGAATTACTTTTGTTGAAAACATGTTATGAATTATATGTTATATGTATATTTGGATTTGGGTTGTTACAGATGGTATCAGATCCCTAGTTTAAGGGATTTAGGTATTAGTATGTGTACCTAGACTTAAACTGCATGTGAAGTAGGATGTCCCTATTATTTTAGAACCTGGGGATGCTAAGTATAAAAGGTAGAAGGAACATCATGTAAGGTAATTTCAGATTACACCTGGCCAGTGTAATTATGATCTTACAGGTACATGTTTGAACTGGAGTACCTTGTTATATGGGGTATGTGCTTATGTGTATATTAACTTTGTTCGAATCCACAGAATGGCAAGTGGCACTAGACAAAGGAATCAGGGAAGAGGAAGGAATTCGAGTGGAGAGAATCCACCAATAGGAACAGGGGGAGAGGAGGAGATCGTGGTAGAGGCATAACCGGAAGGGGAACTGGGGGCCGAACTGGAGGTAGAACACAACCGCATGGTACAGAGTTTGTTACACGGGATGATCTGACTGCTGAAATGGGGAGATTACAGGATAGCATACAAGCCATGTTCGAACGTAATCGTCATAATGAAACTGAAAGATCAAATCCGGAACATGAAGTTGAGATGCCACTTACCGCTACTGTTTTACCGGTAAGGAAAATGTGTGACTATAAAATGTTTCTTAGTTGCAAGCCCCCTACATACTCAGGAGATCGGGATCCGGTAAAAGCTATGAGATGGCTGAAAGAAATAGAGGCTATCTTCAAAACGTGTAAATGTGCTGAAGAAGATAAAGTACTTTATGGAACGGCAATGCTAAAAGGTGATGCTCTGTATTGGTGGGAGGCTCATATAGAATCGAGAGGAGCGGATATATACTCTACTTTTTCATGGGAGGAATTTGTGTTAGCTTTCACAACACACTTCTGTCCACAAGCTGCTGTCAGACAATTGGAAGAAGAATTTATGAATCTACAGCAAGGGAATTTGTCAGTCAGAGACTATACTGCACGATTTTTAGAAAAAATCTCGTTTTGCAGGATATTATGTTGCTACAGAAAAGATGAAAATGGAGAGATTTATCTATGGGTTAAATTCAGAAGTCCGAAGACTAGTGACTGCCACAGGGCCAAATACCTTTACAGCTGCGGTGGATGCTGCAGAAAATGTAGAACGAGATAATAAAAGGGATGCCGGAGATAAGAGCTTGGGAAAAAGGAAATGGGAAGGACCACCACAGGATTCAAGGAAGCCTAGATTTCAGAGGTTCGATAACCGTCCGTCGTTTCGACCAGCGGAAAGACCATGTCCGAGATGTAATCGCTACCATCAGGGAAATTGTCAAGTGGAATTTTGGGTTTGTTTTAAGTGTGGGAAAACCGGTCATGTTGTTAAAGATTGTCGATTAACACGGTTTTGCTTTTTGTGCAATTCTCCGGATCACCTCCAATCAGATTGTCCACGAGGTAGAATACAACAAGGGGGTACATCCGGGAAACCAGCCATTACTAGACCAGTAGTCCCAAGAATAGAACCGCCGAAAACGAGGGGTCGTACATTCCAAATGACAGCTAAAGAGGCGGAGGAAACTCCGGATGTGGTCACATGTACATTTTTCATAAACTCCACGCGTGCTAAAGTGTTATTTGATTCTGGTGCAAATCGATCTTTTGTGTCTCCCTCCTTTGCTGCTCACATTCAATTAGAGCCTAAAATGTTAAAACATGCTTTATTAGTAGATACTGCAAATGATAGCCAGGTGGCAGTTAAAGAAGTTTTTGATCGTTGCATGATAAATATAGAGGGGTGTGGAGTACCGATACAACTATTTCCAATAGCTTTGATTGAATTTGATGTGGTAGTAGGAATGGATTGGTTAGCTGAGAATCAGGCTAACATAGTTTGTGATAAGAAAATAATCAATGTCGTTTTACCTGATAAGAGATCAGTAGTGATTTATGGAGATCGTAAGAATCATCAGTCCAGTCTTATATCTATGGTAAAAGCCCGTAAATGTGTCAACAAGGGTTGCTCTAGTTATTTAGCTTATGTGATAGACAGTAGGCCTGAAAAGATTAAGCTGGAGGATATTTCTATCGTTAGTGAATATCCAGAAGTTTTCCCTGAAGACTTGAATAGTCTTCCTCCTGTTAGACAAGTAGAATTTGGTATTGACTTAATCCCAGGAGCCGCTCCTATCGCTCGTGCGCCGTACCGATTAGCACCTCCAGAGATGAAAGAAATGATGGCACAGCTTCAAGACTTGTCTGATAAGGGCTTCATCAGACCCAACTCTTCGCCGTGGGGTGCACCAGTTCTATTTGTGAAAAAGAAAGACGGTTCAATGAGAATGTGTATCGACTACCGAGAGCTGAACAAGCGCACGATCAAGAACAAGTATCCACTTCCAAGAATTGATGACCTCTTCGATCAATTAGTTGGAGCTTGTTACTTCTCCAAGATTGATCTCAGATCTGGCTACCATCAGTTGAAGGTTAAGGAAGAAGACGTTCTGAAGACTGCCTTTCGTACAAGGTACGGTCACTACGAATTTTTGGTGATGCCTTTCGGACTAACGAACGCTCCGGCCGCTTTTATGGATCTAATGAATCGGGTATGTAAGCCTTATCTCGATAAATTTGTCATTGTGTTTATCGATGATATACTTATTTATTCTCGATCCAAAGAGGATCACGCACAACATCTTCGTTTGATTCTGGAGTTACTGAAGAAAGAAAGGTTGTACGCTAAGTTCTCTAAATGTGAATTCTGGTTGCGGGAAGTTCAGTTTTTGGGTCATATAGTTTCAGAGAAGGGTATACAAGTTGATCCAACGAAAGTGGAAGCAATTGAAAGATGGGAACCGCCGAAGACGGCAACCGAAGTACGTAGTTTTCTGGGTCTAGCTGGATACTATCGGAAATTTATAAAAGACTTTTCTCAAATCGCGACGCCATTGACTAAGCTGACTCGGAAGAATCTAAAGTTTGAATGGAAAGCAGAATAGGATGAGGCATTTAGAATATTGAAGGAGAAACTCTGCAGCGCGCCGATATTAGCATTACCAGAAGGTCCCGATGATTTTGTGGTCTACAGTGATGCTTCTAAACTAGGATTGGGATGTGTACTTATGCAACGTGGAAAGGTGATTGCCTATGCTTCTCGTCAATTAAAGGACCATGAAAGACAATATCCTACTCATGATATGGATCTTGCAGCAGTTGTCTTCGCATTGAAGATTTGAAGACATTATCTTTATGGTTCTAAATGCCAAATTTTCACTGACCATAAGAGTCTCCAACATCTTTTCGATCAGAAGGAACTGAATATGAGGCAAAGAAGATGGTTGGAATTGGTAAATGATTACGATTGTGAAATCCTTTATCACCCCGGGAAGGCGAACGTGGTAGCAGATGCACTAAGTCGTCAAGAAAGAAGTGGAACGATAAAAGCGATATCGCTACGAGCTGAACTCCCTCCAAATATCTTTGACGAATTACTGAAGTGCCAAATAGATGCTTATCAGGAAGAAAGTTTGAAATCAGAACGGTTAGTGGGAATATCAGCATTACTTGGGAAAGATGACCGTGGGTTATTGTGTATGGGGAACAAAATTTGGGTGCCTCGTTTGGGTGGATTACGTGATCGTGTACTACAAGAGGCTCATCAATCTCGATTTTCTATTCATCCAGGTACAAATAAAATGTATGGAGATTTGAAACAATTCTATTGGTGGCCGGGAATGAAGAGAAGTATTGCTAAGTATGTGGAAGATTGTACTACTTGCAAGAAAGTAAAGATTGAACATCAGAAGCCGTTTGGTCAATTACAACGACTAGATATACCAATGTGGAAATGGGATCAGATCACTACTGATTTTAATACCAAGTTACCTAGAACTTCAAAGGTATTCGATTCTATTTGGGTGATTGTGGATAGATTGACGAAGTCTGCTCATTTCTTGCCGATAAAAGAAACTGATTCCTTGGAACGTTTGGCCAAATTGTACATTAATGAAATAGTAACTCGACATGGAGTTCCAATCTCGATTATTTCTGATCGAGATAGTCGTTTTACTTCTAGATTCTGGAGAAGCTTTCAAAAAGATATGGGAACGCAGATAAAGTTGAGTACAACATATCATCCTCAGACTGACGGGCAGAGTGAAAGAACAATCCAGACTTTAGAAGACATGCTTCGGGCTTGTATAGTTGATTTTGGGGGATCGTGGGATAAACATTTGCCTTTGATAGAATTTGCCTACAACAACAGTTATCATTCCAGCATTCAAGCGGCACCGTTTGAAGTACTGTATGGTAGAAAATGCCGAACACCTCTGTGTTGGAATGAAGTGGGGGAGAAACAATTAGCAGGACCAGAAATAGTACAATTAACAGCAGATAAAATTACTCAGATTCGGGACAGATTAAAAGTGGCTCAAGACAGACAGAAAAGTTATGCAGATCGACGCCGGAAACCGTTAGAGTTCCAAGTCGGGGAATTTGTGATGTTGAAAGTCTCGCCCTGGAAAGGAGTCATACGTTTTGGGAAGCAAGGTAAACTTAGTCCAAGGTATATCGGGCCGTTTGCAATTACGGAAAGGATCGGCGAAGTAGCTTACAGATTGGATCTTCCGCCGGAATTAAGCAGGATTCACAACGCGTTTCATGTATCAAACTTTCGAAAGTGTTTGGTTACACCAGATCAGGCAGTCTCTCTACCGGATATACGAGTCGATGAAAAGCTGAATTATGTGGAGGAACCTGAAGCGATTGTTGACCGAAAAGTCAAAATTCTACGAAATAAGGAGACAAGACAAGTGAAAGTTCAGTGGCGACATCATAGGGGTCAGGATGCTACGTGGGAATCAGAGTTAGAAATGAGGACCAAATACCCTCATCTTTTCGCTTAACTGAATTCTGGGACGAAATTCTTTTAAGGGGGAGATGTTGTAATAACCAGGTGTGTTATTGATTTATTTAAAAGTATTATTTTAATTAAGTGTTATGGAGTTAGAAGTTAAGGGGTAAGTTTTAATTTTTATTTGGAAGTTTGGGGGTAAGTCTTGCCAAATAGAATAAGTGTGGGGTTTAATTGGTGAAAGTGGAGATATTATCCACCTCCACCGCCCCTCTCACCTTAGACACAAGGAGGTGTCACTTTGTTTCACTTTGAACAACTTCTAAGTGTGGGTATGTGTTTGATGGTTCACGGCAACAAAGAGAGAGGAGAGAAAAGAGAGAAAATCAAGAAGAGGAAGTAGGAATTTGATGTTTTGCAGCTGAGTTTAGGATCTACATCAAGAAACAAAAGGTATTAATCCATACAAATCTTTACTTTTATGTATAGGAAGTTTTTACATGAGTTTTGAAGTGGGTTTTGATGATTTATGGATGTTTTGGGAAATCTAAGCTTAAGGTTAGGTTATGTTCATAGTCTTAAACATATCTGCACCTTTACAGCAACATGCATAGCATAAAAGTACGATTTCTGAGTTTTTAGGATGAACAGTGAACTGCGATATTCAACGAAGTCGCAATGGTTGATTGCGATATTCAACGAAGTCGCAATGGTTGATTGCGATTTGGCTTTGAAGTCGCAATGGTCGATTGCGACTTGGTTTGGAATCGCAGTAGTTGATTGCGACTTAGCACTATGCATTGCGATTCTAATTTTACTTTTAATAGGTTGCGACTTGAGTCGGGGATTTTATAAGTTTAGTTTTAAAAAGAGATATTTGGTATTTTGCATGATTTCAGATTCTGTGAAGGATTGAAGTACTGATAATTAACTTGGAAAGACTTTGGTGATAAACAAACAGGTGAGTTTTACTTTAAAGTATTTTTACTGGAATACATTATGTGGATAACAAATACTTGATAAATTGTATGAATGTGTCATACGTGGGTGATTATAATATATTGAGATATTATAATTACGTGAGTATTATATGAGAATATAATACGTGGCCGGGCTTTGGACCGGTGTGTTAAATTGGCTCGCAACCAATAAATTTGGCCATTGGTGGAAGGATAAGGTGGGATGAGACAGGTATGATGCACAAATCTTGGTTAGTATTAACTTACGTGTGATATATGTGTATTTATATAAAGAATATTTTATATAAATGATTTTTTATTGATTTCCAAATGTCAGGGATTTACTCACTAGACCCTTAGGTCTAACCCTCATTTTCTGTTTTAAAATATGTATTCCAGGTGGTGATTCCAGTAAGACTAAGTGATTAGAATACTTGGTGAATAGCTTTTTGGGGAAGATGAACGTTGTGAAGTTGTGGATGCTCTCGTACTTATAACTGTGTTATTAGTTATTATGTTATCTAAATAGGATCAAGTTTGTACTGAATTTTTATATTGATTAGTCAGACTTTGGGACCAAATGTGCAATATGAATTACTTTTGTTGAAAACATGTTATGAATTATATGTTATATGTATATTTGGATTTGGGTTGTTACAGATGGTATCAGAGCCCTAGTTTAAGGGATTTAGGTATTAGTATGTGTACCTAGACTTAAACTGCATGTGAAGTAGGATGTCCCTATTATTTTAGAACCTGGGGATGCTAAGTATAAAAGGTAGAAGGAACATCATGTAAGGTAATTTCAGATTACACCTGGCCAGTGTAATTATGATCTTACAGGTACATGTTTGAACTGGAGTACCTTGTTATATGGGGTATGTGCTTATGTGTATATTAACTTTGTTCGAATCCACAGAATGGCAAGTGGCACTAGACAAAGGAATCAGGGAAGAGGAAGGAATTCGAGTGGAGAGAATCCACCAATAGGAACAGGGGGAGAGGAGGAGATCGTGGTAGAGGCATAACCGGAAGGGGAACTGGGGGCCGAACTGGAGGTAGAACACAACCGCATGGTACAGAGTTTGTTACACGGGATGATCTGACTGCTGAAATGGGGAGATTACAGGATAGCATACAAGCCATGTTCGAACGTAATCGTCATAATGAAACTGAAAGATCAAATCCGGAACATGAAGTTGAGATGCCACTTACCGCTACTGTTTTACCGGTAAGGAAAATGTGTGACTATAAAATGTTTCTTAGTTGCAAGCCCCCTACATATTCAGGAGATCGGGATCCAGTAAAAGCTATGAGATGGCTGAAAGAAATAGAGGCTATCTTCAAAACGTGTAAATGTGCTGAAGAAGATAAAGTACTTTATGGAATGGCAATGCTAAAAGGTGATGCTCTGTATTGGTGGGAGGCTCATATAGAATCGAGAGGAGCGGATATATACTCTACTTTTTCATGGGAGGAATTTGTGTTAGCTTTCACAACACACTTCTGTCCACAAGCTGCTGTCAGACAATTGGAAGAAGAATTTATGAATCTACAGCAAGGGAATTTGTCAGTCAGAGACTATACTGCACGATTTTTAGAAAAAATCTCGTTTTGCAGGATATTATGTTGCTACAGAAAAGATGAAAATGGAGAGATTTATCTATGGGTTAAATTCAGAAGTCCGAAGACTAGTGACTGCCACAGGGCCAAATACCTTTACAGCTGCGGTGGATGCTGCAGAAAATGTAGAACGAGATAATAAAAGGGATGCCGGAGATAAGAGCTTGGGAAAAAGGAAATGGGAAGGACCACCACAGGATTCAAGGAAGCCTAGATTTCAGAGGTTCGATAACCGTCCGTCGTTTCGACCAGCGGAAAGACCATGTCCGAGATGTAATCGCTACCATCAGGGAAATTGTCAAGTGGAATTTTGGGTTTGTTTTAAGTGTGGGAAAACCGGTCATGTTGTTAAAGATTGTCGATTAACACGGTTTTGCTTTTTGTGCAATTCTCCGGATCACCTCCAATCAGATTGTCCACGAGGTAGAATACAACAAGGGGGTACATCCGGGAAACCAGCCATTACTAGACCAGTAGTCCCAAGAATAGAACCGCCGAAAACGAGGGGTCGTACATTCCAAATGACAGCTAAAGAGGCGGAGGAAACTCCGGATGTGGTCACAGGTACATTTTTCATAAACTCCACGCGTGCTAAAGTGTTATTTGATTCTGGTGCAAATCGATCTTTTGTGTCTCCCTCCTTTGCTGCTCACATTCAATTAGAGCCTAAAATGTTAAAACATGCTTTATTAGTAGATACTGCAAATGATAGCCAGGTGGCAGTTAAAGAAGTTTTTGATCGTTGCATGATAAATATAGAGGGGTGTGGAGTACCGATACAACTATTTCCAATAGCTTTGATTGAATTTGATGTGGTAGTAGGAATGGATTGGTTAGCTGAGAATCAGGCTAACATAGTTTGTGATAAGAAAATAATCAATGTCGTTTTACCTGATAAGAGATCAGTAGTGATTTATGGAGATCGTAAGAATCATCAGTCCAGTCTTATATCTATGGTAAAAGCCCGTAAATGTGTCAACAAGGGTTGCTCTAGTTATTTAGCTTATGTGATAGACAGTAGGCCTGAAAAGATTAAGCTGGAGGATATTTCTATCGTTAGTGAATATCCAGAAGTTTTCCCTGAAGACTTGAATAGTCTTCCTCCTGTTAGACAAGTAGAATTTGGTATTGACTTAATCCCAGGAGCCGCTCCTATCGCTCGTGCGCCGTACCGATTAGCACCTCCAGAGATGAAAGAAATGATGGCACAGCTTCAAGACTTGTCTGATAAGGGCTTCATCAGACCCAACTCTTCGCCGTGGGGTGCACCAGTTCTATTTGTGAAAAAGAAAGACGTTTCAATGAGAATGTGTATCGACTACCGAGAGCTGAACAAGCGCACGATCAAGAACAAGTATCCACTTCCAAGAATTGATGACCTCTTCGATCAATTAGTTGGAGTTTGTTACTTCTCCAAGATTGATCTCAGATCTGGCTACCATCAGTTGAAGGTTAAGGAAGAAGACGTTCTGAAGACTGCCTTTCGTACAAGGTACGGTCACTACGAATTTTTGGTGATGCCTTTCGGACTAACGAACGCTCCGGCCGCTTTTATGGATCTAATGAATCGGGTATGTAAGCCTTATCTCGATAAATTTGTCATTGTGTTTATCGATGATATACTTATTTATTCTCGATCCAAAGAGGATCACGCACAACATCTTCGTTTGATTCTGGAGTTACTGAAGAAAGAAAGGTTGTACGCTAAGTTCTCTAAATGTGAATTCTGGTTGCGGGAAGTTCAGTTTTTGGGTCATATAGTTTCAGAGAAGGGTATACAAGTTGATCCAACGAAAGTGGAAGCAATTGAAAGATGGGAACCGCCGAAGACGGCAACCGAAGTACGTAGTTTTCTGGGTCTAGCTGGATACTATCGGAAATTTATAAAAGACTTTTCTCAAATCGCGACGCCATTGACTAAGCTGACTCGGAAGAATCTAAAGTTTGAATGGAAAGCAGAACAGGATGACGCATTTAGAATATTGAAGGAGAAACTCTGCAGCGCGCCGATATTAGCATTACCAGAAGGTCCCGATGATTTTGTGGTCTACAGTGATGCTTCTAAACTAGGATTGGGATGTGTACTTATGCAACGTGGAAAGGTGATTGCCTATGCTTCTCGTCAATTAAAGGACCATGAAAGACAATATCCTACTCATGATATGGATCTTGCAGCAGTTGTCTTCGCATTGAAGATTTGAAGACATTATCTTTATGGTTCTAAATGCCAAATTTTCACTGACCATAAGAGTCTCCAACATCTTTTCGATCAGAAGGAACTGAATATGAGGCAAAGAAGATGGTTGGAATTGGTAAATGATTACGATTGTGAAATCCTTTATCACCCCGGGAAGGCGAACGTGGTAGCAGATGCACTAAGTCGTCAAGAAAGAAGTGGAACGATAAAAGCGATATCGCTACGAGCTGAACTCCCTCCAAATATCTTTGACGAATTACTGAAGTGCCAAATAGATGCTTATCAGGAAGAAAGTTTGAAATCAGAACGGTTAGTGGGAATATCAACATTACTTGGGAAAGATGACCGTGGGTTATTGTGTATGGGGAACAGAATTTGGGTGCCTCGTTTGGGTGGATTACGTGATCGTGTACTACAAGAGGCTCATCAATCTCGATTTTCTATTCATCCAGGTACAAATAAAATGTATGGAGATTTGAAACAATTCTATTGGTGGCCGGGAATGAAGAGAAGTATTGCTAAGTATGTGGAAGATTGTACTACTTGCAAGAAAGTAAAGATTGAACATCAGAAGCCGTTTGGTCAATTACAACGACTAGATATACCAATGTGGAAATGGGATCAGATCACTACTGATTTTATTACCAAGTTACCTAGAACTTCAAAGGGATTCGATTCTATTTGGGTGATTGTGGATAGATTGACGAAGTCTGCTCATTTCTTGCCGATAAAAGAAACTGATTCCTTGGAACGTTTGGCCAAATTGTACATTAATGAAATAGTAACTCGACATGGAGTTCCAATCTCGATTATTTCTGATCGAGATAGTCGTTTTACTTCCAGATTCTGGAGAAGCTTTCAAAAAGATATGGGAACGCAGATAAAGTTGAGTACAACATATCATCCTCAGACTGACGGGCAGAGTGAAAGAACAATCCAGACTTTAGAAGACATGCTTCGGGCTTGTATAGTTGATTTTGGGGGATCGTGGGATAAACATTTGCCTTTGATAGAATTTGCCTACAACAACAGTTATCATTCCAGCATTCAAGCGGCACCGTTTGAAGTACTGTATGGTAGAAAATGCCGAACACCTCTGTGTTGGAATGAAGTGGGGGAGAAACAATTAGCAGGACCAGAAATAGTACAATTAACAGCAGATAAAATTACTCAGATTCGGGACAGATTAAAAGTGGCTCAAGACAGACAGAAAAGTTATGCAGATCGACGCCGGAAACCGTTAGAGTTCCAAGTCGGGGAATTTGTGATGTTGAAAGTCTCGCCCTGGAAAGGAGTCATACGTTTTGGGAAGCAAGGTAAACTTAGTCCAAGGTATATCGGGCCGTTTGCAATTACGGAAAGGATCGGCGAAGTAGCTTACAGATTGGATCTTCCGCCGGAATTAAGCAGGATTCACAACGCGTTTCATGTATCAAACTTTCGAAAGTGTTTGGTTACACCAGATCAGGCAGTCTCTCTACCGGATATACGAGTCGATGAAAAACTGAATTATGTGGAGGAACCTGAAGCGATTGTTGACCGAAAAGTCAAAATTCTACGAAATAAGGAGACAAGACAAGTGAAAGTTCAGTGGCGACATCATAGGGGTCAGGATGCTACGTGGGAATCAGAGTTAGAAATGAGGACCAAATACCCTCATCTTTTCGCTTAACTGAATTCTGGGACGGAATTCTTTTAAGGGGGAGATGTTGTAATAACCAGGTGTGTTATTGATTTATTTAAAAGTATTATTTTAATTAAGTGTTATGGAGTTAGAAGTTAAGGGGTAAGTTTTAATTTTTATTTGGAAGTTTGGGGGTAAGTCTTGCCAAATAGAATAAGTGTGGGGTTTAATTGGTGAAAGTGGAGATATTATCCACCTCCACCGCCCCTCTCACCTTAGACACAAGGAGGTGTCACTTTGTTTCACTTTGAACAACTTCTAAGTGTGGGTATGTGTTTGATGGTTCACGGCAACAAAGAGAGAGGAGAGAAAAGAGAGAAAATCAAGAAGAGGAAGTAGGAATTTGATGTTTTGCAGCTGAGTTTAGGATCTACATCAAGAAACAAAAGGTATTAATCCATACAAATCTTTACTTTTATGTATAGGAAGTTTTTACATGAGTTTTGAAGTGGGTTTTGATGATTTATGGATGTTTTGGGAAATCTAAGCTTAAGGTTAGGTTATGTTCATAGTCTTAAACATATCTGCACCTTTACAGCAACATGCATAGCATAAAAGTACGATTTCTGAGTTTTTAGGATGAACAGTGAACTGCGATATTCAACGAAGTCGCAATGGTTGATTGCGATATTCAACGAAGTCGCAATGGTTGATTGCGATTTGGCTTTGAAGTCGCAATGGTCGATTGCGACTTGGTTTGGAATCGCAGTAGTTGATTGCGACTTAGCACTATGCATTGCGATTCTAATTTTACTTTTAATAGGTTGCGACTTGAGTCGGGATTTTATAAGTTTAGTTTTAAAAAGAGATATTTGGTATTTTGCATGATTTCAGATTCTGTGAAGGATTGAAGTACTGATAATTAACTTGGAAAGACTTTGGTGATAAACAAACAGGTGAGTTTTACTTTAAAGTATTTTTACTGGAATACATTATGTGGATAACAAATACTTGATAAATTGTATGAATGTGTCATACGTGGGTGATTATAATATATTGAGATATTATAATTACGTGAGTATTATATGAGAATATAATACGTGGCCGGGCTTTGGACCGGTGTGTTAAATTGGCTCGCAACCAATAAATTTGGCCATTGGTGGAAGGATAAGGTGGGATGAGACAGGTATGATGCACAAATCTTGGTTAGTATTAACTTATGTGTGATATATGTGTATTTATATAAAGAATATTTTATATAAATGAATTTTTATTGATTTCCAAATGTCAGGGATTTACTCACTAGACCCTTAGGTCTAACCCTCATTTTCTGTTTTAAAATATGTATTCCAGGTGGTGATTCCAGTAAGACTAAGTGATTAGAATACTTGGTGAATAGCTTTTTGGGGAAGATGAACGTTGTGAAGTTGTGGATGCTCTCGTACTTATAACTGTGTTATTAGTTATTATGTTATCTAAATAGGATCAAGTTTGTACTGAATTTTTATATTGATTAGTCAGACTTTGGGACCAAATGTGCAATATGAATTACTTTTGTTGAAAACATGTTATGAATTATATGTTATATGTATATTTGGATTTGGGTTGTTACAGATGGTATCAGATCCCTAGTTTAAGGGATTTAGGTATTAGTATGTGTACCTAGACTTAAACTGCATGTGAAGTAGGATGTCCCTATTATTTTAGAACCTGGGGATGCTAAGTATAAAAGGTAGAAGGAACATCATGTAAGGTAATTTCAGATTACACCTGGCCAGTGTAATTATGATCTTACAGGTACATGTTTGAACTGGAGTACCTTGTTATATGGGGTATGTGCTTATGTGTATATTAACTTTGTTCGAATCCACAGAATGGCAAGTGGCACTAGACAAAGGAATCAGGGAAGAGGAAGGAATTCGAGTGGAGAGAATCCACCAATAGGAACAGGGGGAGAGGAGGAGATCGTGGTAGAGGCATAACCGGAAGGGGAACTGGGGGCCGAACTGGAGGTAGAACACAACCGCATGGTACAGAGTTTGTTACACGGGATGATCTGACTGCTGAAATGGGGAGATTACAGGATAGCATACAAGCCATGTTCGAACGTAATCGTCATAATGAAACTGAAAGATCAAATCCGGAACATGAAGTTGAGATGCCACTTACCGCTACTGTTTTACCGGTAAGGAAAATGTGTGACTATAAAATGTTTCTTAGTTGCAAGCCCCCTACATACTCAGGAGATCGGGATCCGGTAAAAGCTATGAGATGGCTGAAAGAAATAGAGGCTATCTTCAAAACGTGTAAATGTGCTGAAGAAGATAAAGTACTTTATGGAACGGCAATGCTAAAAGGTGATGCTCTGTATTGGTGGGAGGCTCATATAGAATCGAGAGGAGCGGATATATACTCTACTTTTTCATGGGAGGAATTTGTGTTAGCTTTCACAACACACTTCTGTCCACAAGCTGCTGTCAGACAATTGGAAGAAGAAGTTACCCCAAAGTGCAAAGATCCCGGTGTTTTCACCATTCCTTGCAAATTGGGGAATGTGATGGTCAATAGGGCTATGCTTGATTTGGGTGCATCTATCAATGTGATGCCATATTCTATCTTTGAGACTTTAAATATAGGCCCCTTACAAGAAACCGGGGTGGTCATTCAATTGGCCGATAGGTCCATAGTACACCCAAAAGGTGTATTAGAGGATTTATTGGTTCAAGTGAATGAACTTGTCTTCCCCGCGGATTTTTATGTCATTGATATGGAGGAGGATTCTCATCCGAAATCCACATCTATTTTGTTAGGGAGGCCGTTTTTGAAAACTTCGAAAACAAAGATAGATGTCCATAATGGCACACTTTCCATGGAATTCGATGGTAACATCATTCATTTTAATATCTATGAAGCCATGCGTTTTCCAAGTGATGTATCATCTCTTTGTGCCATAGATATTATTGAACCTATCTCTCAAGAGTTGTTTGAACTAACCCATTTTGATGCTTTAGATACAACTTTGAGTAGGTCTTTAGACGAAGCGGGATTGACTAAACTCATGAAGAGGATTGAGCTCGGACCCGAGTTTCACGAGCTAGTAGCTTCCATGGATCAAAAGAAAACAGCGAGGTATGATATTGCTAAAATTTCTTTACCACCGTCTAACACAAAGCTACTCCCTTCTATTTTGCAGGCACCCGAATTGGAGCTAAAGCAACTTCCCGATCATCTCAAGTATGCCTATCTAGAAGAAGGAGAGAAGCTACCGATGATCATTTCGAGTAGCCTAGACACATCTGAGGAGAAGAAGCTCATAGACGTGCTAAAAAAGATACAAAGAAGCCATCGGGTGGACGATAGCCGACATAAAAGGCTTGAGTCCATCCACTTGCATGTATAAGATTTTGATGGAGGACGATTTCAAGCCGTTTCGTGAGGCTCAAAGGAGGTTGAATCCACCTATGATGGATGTTGTGAAGAAGGAGATTCAAAAGCTACTCGATGCGGATATGATTTTTGCTATTTCCGATAGCAAATGGGTAAATGTGCTGAAGAAGATAAAGTACTTTATGGAACGGCAATGCTAAAAGGTGATGCTCTGTATTGGTGGGAGGCTCATATAGAATCGAGAGGAGCGGATATATACTCTACTTTTTCATGGGAGGAATTTGTGTTAGCTTTCACAACACACTTCTGTCCACAAGCTGCTGTCAGACAATTGGAAGAAGAATTTATGAATCTACAGCAAGGGAATTTGTCAGTCAGAGACTATACTGCACGATTTTTAGAAAAAATCTCGTTTTGCAGGATATTATGTTGCTACAGAAAAGATGAAAATGGAGAGATTTATCTATGGGTTAAATTCAGAAGTCCGAAGACTAGTGACTGCCACAGGGCCAAATACCTTTACAGCTGCGGTGGATGCTGCAGAAAATGTAGAACGAGATAATAAAAGGGATGCCGGAGATAAGAGCTTGGGAAAAAGGAAATGGGAAGGACCACCACAGGATTCAAGGAAGCCTAGATTTCAGAGGTTCGATAACCGTCCGTCGTTTCGACCAGCGGAAAGACCATGTCCGAGATTTAATCGCTACCATCAGGGAAATTGTCAAGTGGAATCTTGGGTTTGTTTTAAGAGTGGGAAAACCGGTCATGTTGTTAAAGATTGTCTATTAACACGGTTTTGCTTTTTGTGCAATTCTCCGGATCACCTCCAATCAGATTGTCCACGAGGTAGAATACAACAAGGGGGTACATCCGGGAAACCAGCCATTACTAGACCAGTAGTCCCAAGAATAGAACCGCCGAAAACGAGGGGTCGTACATTCCAAATGACAGCTAAAGAGGCGGAGGAATATTATTAATATGTTTATTAAATTTAATTCATTTATTAGTTTATTTGAACATTATTTTTTTTAATATTTTTATTAAAATTTCTTACCCACGCTTTATTTTAAGAAAACAAAAGTAAAATTTTAGTTATCTATATTTTATAATTAATTTATTAGTTATATTATAATTTATTAGTTTAGAAAGGAGTTTGATCTTGCATGTGTGTAGAAGGTGTTATTGCAAAGCTGATGTGGCACTTGTGAAAGGAGTATGATCTTGCAGGTGTGTGGATGGTCTAATATACATTACGAACACTAAATTAATTTGTATTATTTTAATGTAAGGGGTTGTTTGTTTTTCAAAAATAAGTACTTAATTGCCTAAAATCACTTTTTCGGTCAGAGGTTGAGTAATTAAGTCTGTTTGTTTTTTTCATCAAATTAGACCCACTTATCACTTATTTGTGTATGACCGAAAAAGTGAGAGCCCAATCACTTTTTTTTACTTATTTCTCAGTTCTCAGCCTCCATCTACTCTCTCCAAAATCCAAAATCGTGCGACTCATCTCCATTTCCCAGACATCTCCATCTCCAAATCAATCTCATCTTCAGATCAATTTCATCTCCATCTCCAAATTAGTATGTGATTCTTTTGCTTTCCTCCGTTGATTTTGCTGTCAAGAAATTTGATTTGACTTGGTTTTGCTTTCCTATTCTCGATTTTGCTTCTGTTTCTATATGTCGATCTGTGATGCAGGTTGTAACAAAATTTTGTTCTATATGTCGATCTGTTTCTTATGTCGATTTTGCTTTCCTATTTCGATTTTGCTTCTGTTTCTATTCTCGATTTTGCTTCTGGGTGTATCTATTGCTTCTGAGGTGTATACACACACACACACACATAAGTTTATAATGTTTCTGGGTGTATCGATTTTGCTTCAGTGTATGTATATATATAGTATATAGAATTTTATAATGTTTTTAAATAATTTATATATAATATTATGAGGTGCAGGTTGTATATATATAGTATTCTGAGGTGCTGGTTCTTGTATGTGTATGTATATATATATATAATAGAATCTTATAATGTTTTAACACAATTTTGTTGGTATAATTATAAATTGTGTTTTCTAACAAAAGATTTGTGTTTTCGAAGTACCAAATCAAGGGGATGATGGTTGTGATGAGGCCGAAGAGGTTCATTTGCATGGGAGTACCGCTGACCAAACATATATGGCTACTTTAAGAGAAAAATTACGACACAATTGATGCAAAATAGAGATCGATTTTAGTTGTTATGAGACTTTGTCCAATTTTTTTTATTGTATTTGAACCAATTAACGTATTTCAGTTGTTATGAATATTGATTTTAGTAGTATAATTTAATTTAATTCAATACTATCACATTTCAGAGATAAAATGGACAATAGTACATATTCAGATGTTTTCAGATTTCAGCTTACAAAAACAAACAGTCTTTTTAATTCAGATTTCAGACTTCAGCGTTACCACTTAAAAATCAGAAGTGAAATCAGTCTTCAGACTTCAACAACACTTAAAAAACAAACGCCACCTAAGTGAAAGACTACATTTAACATTATTGATAATTCAATGTACTGAATAAAGAAAAATAATTAAATAAATCAAATGTCTTCATTATTTAATGTTAAGTAAATCAAAGGCTTCATTATTTTATATTAAACAAATCAAATGGCTTCTATCAAATGGCTTCTATCAAATGGCATGGACCGCTCCATCTGCATGGAGCGGTTTGCCAAGTCAACACCTTCTCAATGGTGTTTCTTTTTAAAGAAGCGGTTCTTCATAGATGAGGTGGTTCCATGGACCTCCCATTGCAGATGCTCTAAGTTAAGTTAAAGGACTTGAAGACAAAAAATCTATTTGTTTGCCAAGTCAGCACCTTCTCAATTTTGATGAACAAGGAAATGACGAATCAGGTGTATGATTCCATAATGGTGAAATATAAAGTCAATGCTCGAGTGTAGGAAACACAAATCAAATGGCTTTGGAAGATCATTTGAGATCTTAATGATAAATACATGAGAGTTAATCATATTTTGGCGGAGTGAAGGCTATTGCAAATGATATAGGAAACTACAAAGAGATCATGGATGATATTGTTAGATAATATAGATACCTTTGGGTCGGGCCTTGCCCTTTGGTTTAGTTATGGGATCTTATATATTTTAGCTTAGGTTAGGTTTGGTATATAGTTTAGGTTATTAGTATACTTCAACATATCTCTTTTTGAATCTTTGTAAGAACACAGCTTGTTAATGAAACCCTAAACCATTTGTTGCATTTCTCCTTCATCTATCAAAGTTATCATGGTATCAGAGCAAGGTTAATCTTGTTTCTTCTCTCAAGTACTGTTAATCTCAAGCACTCCTGTGCGCGGATCCATTTGTTGCATTTCTCCTTCATCTATCAAAATATTTTTGGTTCGTTTTTCTTCTGGTTCGATCTTCTTCTAGTTCGATTTTCTTCTGGTTCGAAAATCGCCCTCTTCTGCTCGAGAATCGTCTTTGGTATACGGTATCTTTATAATCTCTGTTTTTCTTTCGATTTTTGCTTACTATTTCTCGTTTGCAATGGCTGGAAACGATTCTCTCCAAGCCATTAGTATTCGTTTAGATGGGAAAAATTACTCCTATTGGAGTTATGTCTTGAAAAACTTTCTGAAGGGAAAGAAAATGTGGGGTTATGTTTCTGGCACCATTGTGAAACCAACAGAAGCAAAAGAACTTGAAATTTGGGAAGTTGAGAATTCGAAAATTATCACTTATATAAACAATTCTGTTGAACCTTCAATTGGTGTTCAGTTGGCAAAATATGAAACAGGCAAGGAAGTATGGGACCATCTTGAGAGACTGTATACACAGTCTAATTTTGCAAAACAGTATCAGTTAGAAGCTGATATCCGAGCACTTGAACATAGAGAGATGAGTATTCAGGATTTTTACTCAACAATGACAGATTTGTGGGATCAGTTAGCTCTTACTGAATCCGCTGAATTGCGTGCATTTGGACCCTACGTTGCCCGTAGGGAAGAACAGAGATTGGTGCAGTTTCTCATGGCACTAAGAAGCGACTTTGAAGGACTCCATAGTAACATCTTTCATCGCACCCCACTTCCCTCAGTTGATTCAGTAGTTAGTGAATTGTTGGCTGATGAAACTCGTCTAAAGACACAAACAGGAAAGGGTATTCTTCCAATTCCAAGCGCTTCTGTTTTGGCTGTTCCTTATCGGTATCCTGCTCAAAATCAGTGATGAGTGCGATTTTTATATATTTTTACGTCAAATATTCCCTAAAATTAGTGTCAATGAGATGACTAAAATACCTTTATTGAGTTATGTTCTTCTATTTTGTTATTTGTAAATAAAAAATGAAAAGAAAAATATATATTTTAATTAACTTGTGTGTAGTTTAATTGAGAAAAAAATATATGTGTATATATATATATAATAGTTTTTATAATTAGGTGTGTGTATTATAATAAAAAAAAAGGAGTTGCATAATTTTGGTTCTTGTGGTTGTGCGTAGCCCAACAAAAAGAAAAAGATAAAAGCATGATACATTTTTTGGTCTTTTGTTTTGTTGGCAGGCCCACGCAAGGCAAGAAAGAAAAGAGAGCCCACTGCCCAAAACCCCTTCAGCCCCATTCTTTCACGAACACCAGCAGCATCGACGACAAAATCGAGCAGGCAGCCGCGCGGCATCTCTCGCAGCTTCAGGCCAGGCCACATCCCGCGTATGTCTTTGTTCGATTCGAGGTTCAGACGGCCCCGCGGCTTATTACGCGGCTTTCAACCCGCGTACAATACCGCGCGTCCCATAAATCAGTGCGTGTGTGTGTGTTTTGGCGGTTTCATTCGATGGGGGTTCAAACACTGAAGGAACCGTCGATTTGGGAGAACTCACTTGGAAGAAGACGATTTTGAGGAGAAAACAACAAGAGAAACGATTGGGGAGCAATTTCTCATCCAATTTCTTAGGTAATTTCTTGTGTTTTTCACTTTGGTAACCTAATTTAGCCATGTGTGGCTAAATTTCCCATTCCAACATTAGTTAACTTTAGATTTTGATGTAGTCAATTTGAGGTTTCGTTATATTTGGTTTTTGAACAAGTTTATTTGTGGGATTTCTATGTTGGATGTTAATTTCATTAGAAAGTTAATTGAAATGGCCAATTAGTTAATGTTCTTTTGAATGTTTGTTAGTCAAAACATAAAATACGTAATTGTTTTATGGTTTGATAAAGTGACAATAACATTCTTTGAATTCGAAAAGTTTTCAACTTGAATTCTTGAAATTTCACAATCAAACTGGTATTAAACCGAGCTTGTGAGTTTAAGTGCTTTGAGTTGGCGTTTTCTTAATTCGTAAAGCTAATTACAATTAGGATGTTTGAGAGCTTATTCAATAATCCAATTGTAGTTAAGATTTAACTAGAGAGCTTATTTTAGTTAATGTCAATTAAGAGAAAACAAAGGCTTTCAGAGCTTGTTGATAGCCATAGCCGGCTTAAACTTGTCCTATCCCTTTACGGTTGCGAAATCGATGATAAGTGTTCACATCATAATCGAGAGTGATCTAATGGCATGGACCGCTCCATCTGCATGGAGCGGTTTGCCAAGTCAACACCTTCTCAATGGTGTTTCTTTTTAAAGAAGCGGTTCTTCATAGATGAGGTGGTTCCATGGACCTCCCATTGCAGATGCTCTAAGTTAAGTTAAAGGACTTGAAGACAAAAAATCTATTTGTTTGCCAAGTCAGCACCTTCTCAATTTTGATAAAGAAGGAAATGACGAATCAGGTGTATGATTCCATAATGGTGAAATATAAAGTCAATGCTCGAGTGTAGGAAACACAAATCAAATGGTTTTGGAAGATCATTTGAGATCTTAATGATAAATACATGAGAGTTAATCATATTTTGGCGGAGTGAAGGCTATTGCAAATGATATAGGAAACTACAAAGAGATCATGGATGATATTGTTAGATAATATAGATACCTTTGGGCCGGGCCTTGCCCTTTGGTTTAGTTATGGGATCTTATATATTTTAGCTTAGGTTAGGTTAGGTTTGGTATATAGTTTAGGTTATTAGTATACTTCAACATATCTCTTTTTGAATCTTTGTAAGAACACAGCTTGTTAATGAAACCCTAAACCATTTGTTGCATTTCTCCTTCATCTATCAAAGTTATCATGGTATCAGAGCAAGGTTAATCTTGTTTCTTCTCTCAAGTACTGTTAATCTCAAGCACTCCTGTGCGCGGATCCATTTGTTGCATTTCTCCTTCATCTATCAAAATATTTTTGGTTCGTTTTTCTTCTGGTTCGATCTTCTTCTAGTTCGATTTTCTTCTGGTTCGAAAATCGCCCTCTTCTGCTCGAGAATCGTCTTTGGTATACGGTATCTTTATAATCTCTGTTTTTCTTTCGATTTTTGCTTACTATTTCTCGTTTGCAATGGCTGGAAACGATTCTCTCCAAGCCATTAGTATTCGTTTAGATGGGAAAAATTACTCCTATTGGAGTTATGTCTTGAAAAACTTTCTGAAGGGAAAGAAAATGTGGGGTTATGTTTCTGGCACCATTGTGAAACCAACAGAAGCAAAAGAACTTGAAATTTGGGAAGTTGAGAATTCGAAAATTATCACTTAGATAAACAATTCTGTTGAACCTTCAATTGGTGTTCAGTTGGCAAAATATGAAACAGGCAAGGAAGTATGGGACCATCTTGAGAGACTGTATACACAGTATAATTTTGCAAAACAGTATCAGTTAGAAGCTGATATCCGAGCACTTGAACATAGAGAGATGAGTATTCAGGATTTTTACTCAACAATGACAGATTTGTGGGATCAGTTAGCTCTTACTGAATCCGCTGAATTGCGTGCATTTGGACCCTACATTGCCCGTAGGGAAGAACAGAGATTGGTGCAGTTTCTCATGGCACTAAGAAGCGACTTTGAAGGACTCCATAGTAACATCTTTCATCGCACCCCACTTCCCTCAGTTGATTCAGTAGTTAGTGAATTGTTGGCTGATGAAACTCGTCTAAAGACACAAACAGGAAAGGGTATTCTTCCAATTCCAAGCGCTTCTGTTTTGGCTGTTCCTTATCGGTATCCTGCTCAAAATCAGTGATGAGTGCGATTTTTATATATTTTTACGTCAAATATTCCCTAAAATTAGTGTCAATGAGATGACTAAAATACCTTTATTGAGTTATGTTCTTCTATTTTGTTATTTGTAAATAAAAAATGAAAAGAAAAATATATATTTTAATTAACTTGTGTGTAGTTTAATTGAGAAAAAAATATATGTGTATATATATATATAATAGTTTTTATAATTAGGTGTGTATTATAATAAAAAAAAAGGAGTTGCATAATTTTGGTTCTTGTGGTTGTGCGTAGCCCAACAAAAAGAAAAAGATAAAAGCATGATACATTTTTTGGTCTTTTGTTTTGTTGGCAGGCCCACGCAAGGCAAGAAAGAAAAGAGAGCCCACTGCCCAAAACCCCTTCAGCCCCATTCTTTCACGAACACCAGCAGCAGCGACGGCAAAATCGAGCAGGCAGCCGCGCGGCATCTCCCGCGGCTTCAGGCCAGGCCACATCCCGCGTATGTCTTTGTTCGATTCGAGGTTCAGACGGCCCCGCGGCTTATTACGCGGCTTTCAACCCGCGTACAATACCGCGCGTCCCATAAATCAGTGCGTGTGTGTGTGTTTTGGCGGTTTCATTCGATGGGGGTTCAAACACTGAAGGAACCGTCGATTTGGGAGAACTCACTTGGAAGAAGACGATTTTGAGGAGAAAACAACAAGAGAAACGATTGGGGAGCAATTTCTCATCCATTTTCTTAGGTAATTTCTTGTGTTTTTCACTTTGGTAACCTAATTTAGCCATGTGTGGCTAAATTTCCCATTCCAACATTAGTTAACTTTAGATTTTGATGTAGTCAATTTGAGGTTTCGTTATATTTGGTTTTTGAACAAGTTTATTTGTGGGATTTCTATGTTGGATGTTAATTTCATTAGAAAGTTAATTGAAATGGCCAATTAGTTAATGTTCTTTTGAATGTTTGTTAGTCAAAACATAAAATACGTAATTGTTTTATGGTTTGATAAAGTGACAATAACATTCTTTGAATTCGAAAAGTTTTCAACTTGAATTCTTGAAATTTCACAATCAAAGTGGTATTAAACCGAGCTTGTGAGTTTAAGTGCTTTGAGTTGGCGTTTTCTTAATTCGTAAAGCTAATTACAATTAGGATGTTTGAGAGCTTATTCAATAATCCAATTGTAGTTAAGATTTAACTAGAGAGCTTATTTTAGTTAATGTCAATTAAGAGAAAACAAAGGCTTTCAGAGCTTGTTGATAGCCATAGCCGGCTTAAACTTGTCCTATCCCTTTACGGTTGCGAAATCGATGATAAGTGTTCACATCATAATCGAGAGTGATCTAATGTTGGTTTTTAATTAATTGCTTTTTATTCGTTTTTAATCGTATGCGTAGTTTAGTAAATCACATCCAAAACCCCCCTTTTTCGTATTTACTTTAAAGTATTGTGCTTGTGTGTGAATTGTCCGGTTGTAATAAGTTAAACCGAGTCTCTGTGGAATCGACCCGACTTACCACTGTTACAATTTAAATTGTGATTTGGGATAGTTAGACATACTTATTATTTGACGGTCTCGACGCCCGTCAAATTTTTGGCGCCGTTGCCGGGGACTCGGTATTTCTAACGGTTTATGCCTAGATCTTCACGAACAGGTACACCTATTCCAATAAATTCTGAAATCGAACGGACCGCTAAAAGACTAAGGAAACAAGCCAAGCTTCGGAAGAAGTTAGGTGAGGGGCCTTCGTCACCCGGGGTAAATATCTGGAAAGATATTAACCTATCAAGCGATTCGGGCGAAGAAAAAGAAGAAAACCCAAAAATAGAAGTTGAAGAGCCGACAACGGAATCTGAAGAAGAAGAGGAGAAAGAGCCGGAGGTCAATATGGGTGACGCGGAGCAGACACTTCGTCAGTTAGCAACCCAAGATGTTGCTCAGACTCCTATTTGCATCAGGTATCCGACAGGTAATCATAATTTCGTTCTTAAGACTGGCTTGGTCCATCTCTTACCCACCTATCACGGGTTAGAGAACGAGGACCCCAATAAGCACTTAAAACAGTTCCATATAGTTTATCTTAGTATGAAACCAAGTGAGGTTACGGAGGACCTTATAAAGTTAAAGGCATTCCCTTTTTCTTTAAAGGACCGTGCGACGGATTGGTTGTACTCGTTACCCCCCGATTCGGTAACGACGTGGAACCAAATGGCGAGGCTCTTTTTAGACAAATTTTTTCCCGCCTCCTGAGCCGCTAACCTCCGTAGAGAGATATGTATCATTAAGCAACGAGATGTTGAGACTCTCCACGAGTATTGGGAGAGATTCAAACATCTTTGTGTGAGTTGTCCACAACACGGAATCTCGGAGCAATTGCTTTTGCAATATTTCTATGAGGGTCTCTTGCCTATGGATAGAAAAATGGTCGACGCCGCAAGTGGCGGTGCCATGTTTAACAAGACCCCGACCGAGGTTAGAGCACTAATCACTACCATGGCCGAAAATTCCCAACATTTTAGTGTGAGGAGTGATATGAGGAGAGAGCCACAAAAAGCCAATGAGGTAAATGTTGCGAGCATTGAGAGTCGTTTATTTGATCTTACTAACTTGGTTAAGCAGCTTGTGGTTAGCAAAGAACAGGTAAAAGCTTGTGGGATATGTTTGGCAACCGGCCATCCAACCGATGCGTGCCCACAACTTCAAGAAGATGTGTTGGTGACGGCCGAGGACGTGAACGCCATAGGAGGTTTTCAAGGTCAGCCACAACAACAACAAAGGTATTTTAATAACAATTTCGGCAACCAAAGACCTCCTCAATTCCAGAATTTGTGCAAAGGCCGCCACAACAACAATTCCAGCAAAGAGCACCCTTCAATCCGAATCAAGCTACTTCAAGTAGCTCAGGTATGTCTCTTGAGGACATTGTTAAAAACTTGGCCACTAACACTCTTCAATTCCAACAGAAAACGGAGGCAAGCATTCAAAACTTGGGAGCTCAAATGACACAACTCGCTACTTCCGTGAGTCGGTTGGAATCTCAAGGAAAGCTACCCTCCCAAACGGAGACGAACCCAAAGCAAAATGTGAGTGCAATCGTCTTGAGGAGCGGAAAGGAGCTTGAAGAGCCAAAGCTAGTGAAGAGTAGAGAAGTGGAGAAAGAGAAAGAAGTAAGTCTAAAGCCGGTGCAAAGCGAGAAACGACCGGAACCCACTGTTGAGGTAAGTGAGAAAGCAAAGGTAATTCCACCTCCCTTCCCTACACGTTTTCAAATGTCCAATAAAGCTAAAGAGGAATTTTAGAGACTTTTAGGAAGGTTGAGGTGAATATACCTCTTTTAGATGCAATCAAGCAAGTCCCTCGTTATGCTAAATTTTTGAAAGAATTGTGCACTAATAAACGAAAACTTAGGGGTAACGAGACGATTAACATGAGTGAAAATGTGTCCGCCGTGCTTCAAAAGAAGTTACCCCCAAAGTGCAAAGATCCCGGTGTTTTCACCATTCCTTGCAAATTGGGGAATGTGATGGTCAATAGGGCTATGCTTGATTTGGGTGCATCTATCAATGTGATGCCATATTCTATCTTTGAGACTTTAAATATAGGCCCCTTACAAGAAACCGGGGTGGTCATTCAATTGGCCGATAGGTCCATAGTACACCCAAAAGGTGTATTAGAGGATTTATTGGTTCAAGTGAATGAACTTGTCTTCCCCGCGGATTTTTATGTCATTGATATGGAGGAGGATTCTCATCCGAAATCCACATCTATTTTGTTAGGGAGGCCGTTTTTGAAAACTTCGAAAACAAAGATAGATGTCCATAATGGCACACTTTCCATGGAATTCGATGGTAACATCATTCATTTTAATATCTATGAAGCCATGCGTTTTCCAAGTGATGTATCATCTCTTTGTGCCATAGATATTATTGAACCTATCTCTCAAGAGTTGTTTGAACTAACCCATTTTGATGCTTTAGATACAACTTTGAGTAGGTCTTTAGACGAAGCGGGATTGACTAAACTCATGAAGAGGATTGAGCTCGGACCCGAGTTTCACGAGCTAGTAGCTTCCATGGATCAAAGAAAACAGCGAGGTATGATATTGCTAAAATTTCTTTACCACCGTCTAACACAAAGCTACTCCCTTCTATTTTGCAGGCACCCGAATTGGAGCTAAAGCAACTTCCCGATCATCTCAAGTATGCCTATCTAGAAGAAGGAGAGAAGCTACCGATGATCATTTCGAGTAGCCTAGACACATCTGAGGAGAAGAAGCTCATAGACGTGCTAAAAAAGATACAAAGAAGCCATCGGGTGGACGATAGCCGACATAAAAGGCTTGAGTCCATCCACTTGCATGTATAAGATTTTGATGGAGGACGATTTCAAGCCGTTTCGTGAGGCTCAAAGGAGGTTGAATCCACCTATGATGGATGTTGTGAAGAAGGAGATTCAAAAGCTACTCGATGCGGATATGATTTTTGCTATTTCCGATAGCAAATGGGTGAGTCCGGTACAAGTTGTCCCAAAGAAGGCCGGAGTGACGGTAGTGGAGAATTCTGATGGTGTGATGGTCCCGACGAGAGTACAAAGTGGTTGGAGGGTATGCATCGATTACCGACGGTTGAACGCGTCAACCCGAAAGGATCACTTCCCTCTACCGTTTATCGATCAGATGCTCGAAAGATTGGCAGGTAAGTCCCATTACTGTTGTTTAGATGGTTTTTCTGGTTTTCACCAAATTCCGGTTGCACCGGAAGATCAAGAGAAAACCACATTTACATGTCCTTTCGGCACTTTTGCTTATCGCCGAATGCCCTTTGGCCTATGTAATGCACCAGCTACTTTTCAGCGGTGTATGATGAGTATTTTTTCTGAATTTGTTGAAAACATCATTGAAGTTTTCATGGACGATTTTACTGTCTATGGAAACTCCTTTGATGAGTGTTTAGAGAATCTCACCAAAATTCTTCAAAGATGCATAGAGACCAACTTGGTTTTAAACTACGAAAAATGTCATTTTATGGTAAACCAAGGGCTGATTTTAGGACATATAATTTCAAGTAAGGGTATTGAAGTAGACAAGGCTAAAATAGATGTTATAAAAAGCTTACCCTACCCCACTTCGGTGAGGGAAGTCCGATCATTTTTGGGTCATGCAGGTTTCTATAGGCGCTTCATCAAGGATTTCTCGCGCATTACCCGACCGATGTGCTGTCTACTTCAAAAGGATGTGGAGTTCAAGTTCGATGAGAAATGCAAGGAAGCTTTTGATAAGCTTAAGGATATGCTCACATCCGCCCCGATCATGAAACCGCAACTACGCTATTGGAGCGGTACTCGGGCAAAGGGTTGGAAGGGACCCACATGTTATTTATTATGCCTCGAGGACCCTCGATAGCGCGCAAGCAAACTACTCCACTACGGAGAAGGAATTGCTTGCGGTTGTCTTTGCTTTGGAAAAATTTCGTCAATATCTCTTAGGTACTAAAGTTATTGTTTTTACAGATCATGCGGCGTTGCGGTATTTGATGACAAAGAAAGACTCCAAGCCAAGGCTCATCCGATGGATCTTGTTGCTCCAAGAGTTCAACTTGGAGATTAGAGACAAAAGTGGAGCACAAAATCTAGTGGCGGATCACTTGAGCCGGATCGTCTCCAACGAAACGCCACTACCGCTAGAAGACAAGTTTCCGGATGAGCATCTTTTCGAGGTGAAGACCGCGGTTCCTTGGTACGCCGACATCGTGAACTATTTAGTTACCGGGACCACACCAAAGGAGCTACCTAGAGCAAAGAGAGACAAGATAAAGAGTGACTTCAAGTACTACATGTGGGATGACCCCTATTTGTGGAAGCAAGGATCCGATCAAATCATCCGACGATGTGTAAGTGACAATGAGGTAACCTCTATCTTAGAATTTTGTCATTCGTATGCATGTGGTGGCCATTTTGGCCCGACAAGGACAGCTCGTAAGGTTCTCGAGAGTGGCCTATTTTGGCCACATATTCATCGAGACGCATACATGTTTTGTAAAGCTTGTCCTCGTTGCCAACACACCGGAAATCTTAGCCGTAGGGATCAAATGCCATTGACTCCCATTCATGCTTGTGAGATTTTTGATATCTGGGGCATTGATTTCATGGGCCCATTTCCGTGTTCTTTTGGGTTTTATTACATCTTACTTGCGGTCGATTACGTCTCTAAGTGGGTAGAGGCGAAAACGACAAGGACTGACAGTGCTAAAGATGTTTCAGATTTTGTGAAGGAAAATATTTTCTGCAGGTTTGGAGTTCCCAAGGTGGTGATAAGCGATAGGGGCACCCATTTTGTTAATGGAGTGATGGCGGCATTGTTCAAGAAGTATGGTGTAAAGCATCGGGTATCCACCGCCTACCATCCTCAAACAAATGGGCAAGCGGAAGTGTCAAATCGGGAGATCAAGCAGATTCTAGAAAAGACGGTGAACCCGAGTAGGAAAGATTGGAGCTTGAGGCTCAATGACGCATTATGGGCCTACCGGACAGCCTACAAATCCCCGATAGGTATGTCCCCTTTTCGTTTAGTTTACGGGAAAGCTTGTCATCTTCCCGTTGAGTTGGAACACAAAGCCTTTTGGGCCGTGAAAAATGTCAATTTTGACGTTGATAAAGCCGGTATTCACCGTAAGCTCCAACTCCAAGAATTGGAAGAGATACGCAACGATGCGTATGAGAGTAGTTATGTATATAAAGAAAAGACCAAAGCTTTTCACGACAAAATGTCTTCTCGTAAGACATTTATTTTATGTCAAAAGGTCTTACTTTTTCACTCTCGTCTCAAATTATTTCCTGGCAAGCTTAGGTCCCGGTGGGTGGGACCATTCGTTGTTACTAACGTTTTCAGTTATGGTGCGATAGAGATCAAAAGTGAGAAAACGGGTAAAGTGTTCAAGGTTAATGGCCATCGTCTAAAGCCATTTTATGAAGGTTTCAAACCTCTTGATGTGGAGGTTTTCAAGATGGAGGTGCCGGGAGGAGGAGCACCTTAGACATGAAGGCGTCTAGCCAAAGACGTTAAAGAAAGGCGCTGCATGGGAGGCAACCCATGGATTCCCGTTTATTTATCTTTCATTATCTTTTATTTTTGTCTTGGTTTTATGAGATTCTTCCCTTTCACTCTTGTGCTTCCCGTGGTTATTTTCAGGTTTCACCCCGGAGATTGGAGCTACATGGATGCATCCACCTTCACGGATCCGTACATTCGAGGACTATTCACCAAATCAGGGGAGTTTACTGTTTCCCCTCATTCTTTAATTGTTTTGAATGTTCCTTGCTTTAATTGAAAACATTGAGGACAATATATGATCTAAGTGTGGGGGTGGGGTGTATTTTGGTTTGGGGTGTATTTTGGTTTGCATGAATTGGGCTTGTTTGGGTTTGTGTTTGTTTTAGGGGTATTTTAGGGGTAAAATTTTGCAAATTTTTTGCGAAATTTTGTGCTTAAATGTGGATCTTTGTTCGTTTTGGGTGATGTGTTAGCATGTTTGTATGACCTTAATTGATGATAATGAGTGTGGATACATGTATAGCATGATTGAAATTGATTGATAGCGTTTAGCGTCGATTAATGGTAGTATACCGGTTAAAGTTAGACTTTTGCTAATCTCTTGAACTAACTTTAACACCGTGAGACTTTGAGCCTACTAGACTAAACATTTAAATTAGTCTTGAATTCATTTCTTGTGTGATTACGTCATGCCTAGATATGTACCTCTAGAAATTGAATTGTCTCTCCTAAGATTACATGATATTTACATGCTAATAAATATGATAAAGGCCATCATTTGATTATTTTTATTTTAGCCAATTAGCCTTAAGCCTACCCTTTTATGTTATAATTACCCTTTTGCACACCACTTTGAGCCTTAGCCTAATGTTCTTTGCCACCCACATGTTAAACCAAACCAAACACGACTCACCCGACCAATCACCAATGGAGAGATTCCGATGTCCCGTATGCTTGAAATGTACAAATTATGTGTTGGGAAAGAAAAGAAAGAGCGGAAAAGAAAAATCAAAAAGAAAAGTCAATGAGAAAAAATAAAAAAAATATATGTCGTCAATAAAAGAAATGAAATAAGACGACGGAAAAAATTGATGATATGGTTGACTATAAATGTTAATCTTTATCCCTTATCATCAAAAAGGGGAATGAGCTTCAAAGATACATATGTAAAGTCCTTGTTGAGAGAAAATCTCATTGTTGAAGAACCGGTTGCTCCATTGGTGTATGGTCGTTAGTCACTTTATCTCAAATATATCCCTACCTTACCCAAAGCCTTATTTTACATTACACCCGTAAAAGCCCTTTTGATTTATATGCATGTAATTTATCCGAGTAGTGGAGAGTGAGAGATTATTCAAGCTTATGGTAGTTATGTACTAGTGTAGAGACGTTTTGAGCGATACACTTTGAACCCAAGAGTGAATTGAGTGTTGTTCTAAATATCCTATTCGTGAGTGTTCTTGAGATTAGCTTACGTCTATGTTAATTGGTATGTGCTATATTTGATGCTAACTTGCAAATCTCGAGTCCATGATATGCTATATATGTTAACACTCTCGTTTGATTCGTTTTGATCACTACATGCTAACGTAAGTCATTGCCGGGACGGACAATGGTTTAAGTGTGGGGGAATTTGATGAGTGCGATTTTTATATATTTTTACGTCAAATATTCCCTAAAATTAGTGTCAATGAGATGACTAAAATACCCTTATTGAGTTATGTTCTTCTATTTTGTTATTTGTAAATAAAAAATGAAAAGAAAAATATATATTTTAATTAACTTATGTGTAGTTTAATTGAGAAAAAAATATATGTGTATATATATATAATAGTTTTTATAATTAGGTGTGTGTGTATTATAATAAAAAAAAAGGAGTTGCATAATTTTGGTTCTTGTGGTTGTGCGTAGCCCAACAAAAAGAAAAAGATAAAAGCATGATACATTTTTTGGTCTTTTGTTTTGTTGGCAGGCCCACGCAAGGCAAGAAAGAAAAGAGAGCCCACTGCCCAAAACCCCTTCAGCCCCATTCTTTCACGAACACCAGCAGCAGCGACGGCAAAATCGAGCAGGCATGTCCGTCTCATGCCATAACTGAACAACTCCAGAAGCTTCTTGATGTTAAGTCTCATGCCATGTCCGTCTCTTCTCCCATAGGTTAGTCGATTGATAACGAATCAGGTATGAATCCAACTACATGGATTTTAGATTCTGGTGCTTCTTTTCACATGTCTCCGAATGCTAAATTATTTGCTTCTGTAAAACCTATGCCATCCTTGCCTGTCACGACTGCTGATGGTACTCCTATGCCATTAGCAGGCATTGGTCCTATTATGGGTTCAAAATTCTCTCTTCCTAATGTTTATCATATTCCAAAACTCTCACTGAATCTTGTGTCTGTTGGTCAATTATTTGATTCTGGTTATAAAGTATTCTTTTCTCTTGACTCTTGTTGTGTGCAGGATCCACGTACTCAGAAGCTGATTGGGACCGGCCGTAGGCGTGGGGGCTTATATGTGTTGGATGAGTTGCGGTTACCAGTAGCAGTTGCTCATACCGCAGATCTATCTTCTTTTCGTTTGTCGTCTAAGTCATCTAATTTTTATTTGTGGCATTCACGCCTTGGACATGTTTCTGCTTCTCGTTTAAAATACTTGGCTTCTTCTGGAAATTTGGGAAATTTGCAAACTCATGATATTTCTAATTGCAGTGGTTGTAAACTTGCAAAAATTTAGGTTTGCCTTTTAAGTTAAGCAAATCTCTGTCTATTGCACCTTTTGATTTGATTCATTCTGATGTGTGTGGACCATCTCCTTTTCCTACAAAAGGAGGGTCTCGATATTATGTTTCTTTCATTGATGATTGTACTCGTTTTTGTTGGATTTTTCTCATGAAACATCGTTCAGAATTCTTTGATGTTTTTTGTCGTTTTCGTGCATATGTTAAAACCCAGCATAATTCTGTGATTAAATGTTTTCGGTGTGATTTGGGAGGAGAATATACTTCCAATAAATTCTATGAATTACTTGCTTTAGATGGAACTAGTTACCAGACATCCTGTACAGACACTCCCGAGCAGAATGGTGTTGCTGAAAGAAAACATAGACATATCCTTGAAACTGCTAGATCTCTCTTGTTGTCTTCTTCGGTTCCTAACCAATTTTGGGGTGAAGCCGTTCTTACTGCTGTCAATCTGATCAACAAAATTCCATCCTCAATCACCTCAGGTATATCTCCCTTTCAGAAACTTTATGGTCGTTGCCCTGATTATTCCTCTTTACGTGTCTTTGGCTGCACTTGCTTTGTACTTCGTCCACATGTAGAACGTGACAAGTTATCTTCTAAATCTGCTGTCTGTGTCTTTCTTGGTTATGGTGAAGGACAAAAAGGTTATCGTTGCTTTGACCCTACCTCTAAAAAATTATATGTATCTCGGCATGTTGTGTTTCTTGAGCATATTCCTTTCTATTCCATTCCCAAAAATGAACACAACTTGACAAAGTCAGATGCCATTAATCTTGATCCGTTCGTTGAGCAAGTAAACTCTACTCAGACTTCAAATACTCTTCCAACGGACGAACATGCTACTGGTACTTCAATGTCTGACATTGCTGCCCCTCCTCCTACTGTCACTCAAGATGCACCTGAGAATGTGGATCCACCTCGACAATCTCAACGTCCTCGTAAGTCTACTCGTCTACCAGAATTTGCTTACTCTACCTATTCTCCCTCTTTTACTTCGTTCTTAGCTTCTATACACTCCCTTTCTGAACCTTCATCTTATAAAGAAGCAGCTACTAACCCTCTTTGGCAGCATGCCATGAGTGAGGAACTTGAAGCTTTGCAAAAGACCCATACTTGGGACTTGGTTCCACTTCCGGAAGGCAAGCGTGCCATTGGTTCCCGATGGGTATATAAAATCAAGACAAAATCTGATGGATCTGTTGAACGTTACAAAGCCAGGCTTGTAGCTAAGGGCTTTACTCAGGAATATGGTTTGGACTTTGAGGAGACATTTGCCTCGGTAGCCAAAATGACTACAATTCGCACTCTTATTGCCGTTGCTGCTGTTCGCAAGTGGAATATTTCACAAATGGATGTTCGAAATGCCTTTTTGAATGGTGACTTGAATGAGGAAGTATACATGGCTCCTCCTCCCGGTGTTCTTCATAAAACGGGTGAAGTTTGCAAGCTTAGAAAAGCTCTATATGGGCTTAAACAGGCCCCACGAGCTTGGTTTGAAAATTTCTCTGATGTTATTCTGTCTCTTGGATTCTCTACTAGTGAACATGATTCTGATCTCTTTGTCAAACATACTTCTGCAGGTCGTATATTGCTTTCGTTATACGTTGATGACATGATTATCACCGGTGATGATCTTCAAAGAATTCATACCTTAAAGTTAGAATTAGCTGCACAGTTTGAGATGAAAGATTTGGGTCCTCTTCGATATTTCTTGGGTATTGAGGTTGCTTCTTCTCCCAGAGGTTATCTGCTTTCTCAATCTAAATATACTGCTGAAATTATTGATCGAGCTCGCCTCACTGATACTCGTGTTGTGAACTCTCCTTCTGAATTGAATGTCGAGTATTCACCAACTGATGGTTCTCCCCTCAAAGACCCTACCTTGTACCGTACTATAGTTGGCAGCCTGGTTTATCTCACTATTACTCGACCAGATATTGCATATGCGGTTCACATTGTCAGCCAGTTTGTTGCAGCTCCGACTTGTACTCATTGGACAACTGTTGTGCGTATTCTACGCTATCTTCGTGGTACCATGTTCAGAAGTCTCTTGCTATCTTCCACATCTTCTCTGGAACTACGGGCATACTCTGATGCTTCTTATGCACGCAATCCTACAGACAGACGATCTGTTACAGGTTTCTGTGTCTTCTAGGGAGACTCGCTTATCTCGTGGAAAAGTAAGAAACAATATGTGGTTTCTCTTTCTTCCACTGAAGCTGAATATCGTGCTATGGCATCTACTTCCAAGGAGATCATTTGGTTGCGTTGGTTGCTTGCTGATATGGGTGTTTTTCTTCAGCATCCCGCTCCTATGTATTGTGACAATCGTAGTGCCATTCAGATTACTCACAACTCGGTTTTTCATGAACGTACCAAGCATATAGAGGTTGATTGCCACTTCACACGCCAACATCTCAAACGTGGCTCACTTTCCTTACCGTTTGTAAGCTCAACTCTACAACTTGCAGACTTCTTTACGAAGTCCCACCCGATCTCTCGCTTTCGCTTCCTTGTTAGCAAACTCTCGATGCTTCTTGCTCCCGCATCATGAGTTTGAGGGGGGATGTTAGATAATATAGATACCTTTGGGCCGGGCCTTGCCCTTTGGTTTAGTAATGGGCTCTTGTATATTTTAGCTTAGGTTAGGTTTGGTATATAGTTTAGGTTATTAGTATACTTCAACATATCTCTTTTTGAATCTTTGTAAGAACACAGCTTGTTAATGAAACCCTAAACCATTTGTTGCATTTCTCCTTCATATATCAAAGTTATCAGATATCAAGATTGTTGAATCTTTCATGAGTACAATTTTAGACGAATGGAACATGATTATTTGTTCAACTGAGGAAGCAAAGTTCAGTAGATGAACTTCAAAGTTCTCTACTTGAAGATGAACATAAATTCACATAAGGGCTAACCAAATACGGAGACAACAACTACATTTGTGATCTAGATTATAAGAAGAGTATATATAGCTACGTCTTCATGCATGGTAATGGAGTTATGTCAAGGTTATGCAAGAAACAGTTTGGTTTAAAGGAGTCATTGAGAAGTTAGGATGCCCACATGAAGAAACGATCACAATCTATCACGACAACAACTCAACCACATTAAGCTCGCCAAAAAACTAGTGATGCATGATACGAACATGCACATTGATGAGCGATTCCACTTTCTCCATGAGCTGGTGCATAACAGAACCATTAATTTAGTTTACTCTCATACGAGACATCAAACAGACAACGGATGTAACGACTTAGCCACAACATAAACATAAATTAAATACGTATAACGTGCACGAGGGCCCGTACAGATAGCGTATATATTATCTTTATCTACGAAAACGACTCACCCGCGTATTGGTTTGGAAATCGCAATTAAAGACAATATAATAGTAATGAATACATGGTAGCTAATATTTGAGTATTTTTAAAACTTTATATGTATATATAATATATGATAGGGGATCAAAATTAATAAATGTTGTGCAGGTGTAAGGAATTATATATTTTATGTGGCAAAACAATAATAACGTTTGATGTTTCTGCGTTTTGCATACCCTGTGGGTATTAATTGATTGAATTAAGGGCGGGAATGCAGTTATGTCTCCATAAAATGGGGATAAAATTCAATCATTTATATTGATGTCGTAAACGACACTTGGACCCCAATGATTGGCCGGGCACTAGGCTCGCAATTCGATGAAGGCTTAAGTATAACATGTGCATGCAAGTAATTTATGGGTAGCTAAGAGATCTCATCGAGATTTTCTTTTGTGTTTATGTTCATTCGTGTTCGTTCATTAAGAGTTGACGAACTTAAATGAACGTAAACAAACGGACCCATATGAAAAAGAACAACCACCTTACTCATCATTTCGTTTGTAAAAAATACCTTAACAAAATGAAAAAACGGATTAACTTAGGAGATATAAAAATGAAATTTATAAAAGATCAATTAACTTGATAATTTTACATATTTGTTTCATATTATATAAATATGTTTATATGTATAAACATACGTAAACGAACATAAATGAACGAACGAGACCATTGTTCATGTTCATTCATTTAACTAAACGAACAAAAAAACGTGTGCATGTTCGTTCATTTATTAAATAAACGGACATAAGCGAACTTCCCGCCGAACGGTCCACGAACGGTTCGTTGAACGTTCGGTTCGTTTATAGCCCTAGGTGGAGGTTCAAATGAGAACACTTCCATCGTGCGAAAATGCGAGAACACTTTTATCACATGTGATAATACACGTAAGGGCACACTGTTATTATATATATATAGCCTTAGGTTCAATAGAGAAGTCCAAATATTTAGAGAAATAGAGAAGTGATCTTGGCCATTTATTCGGTCAAGATCGGTTATAATTGGTCAAAAGTTGCGGCTTTGACTGGTAAAAAATTGCGGCTTTGACTGGTCAAAAGTTGCGGCTGTTCCAAAAATAGAAGGGCAATTTCGTAACTTTTACAAAAAACACGGGCTAAGTTCATATATGAATCTGTGTGATTCACATATGAACTATACGTTCATATATGAACCTTTGTAATTCACATATGAACTCTTTATAACTAATTCATATATGAATCTTGTGATTTATATATGAACCTTTGTGTTTCATATATAAAACTAATTAACTGTAGGTTCATATATGAATTAGTTGAACCAATTAATTGATTCATATATGAATCTTTGTGTTCATATATGAACCTTTGTGATTCATATATGAATTTTTTTAACTAATTCATATATGAACCTTTGTGTTCATATATGCATATTTGTGATTCATATATGAAATTTTTTTAACTACTTCTCATATGAACAAATTAACTGATTCATATATGAATCACAAAGGTTCATATATGAATTAGTTAAAAAGAGTTTATATGTGAATTACAAAGGTTCATATATGAACGTATAGTTCATATGTGAATCACACAGATTCATATATGAATTCAGCCCGTGTATTTTTTACGAAACTACCCCTCTATCTTGTGCAGACCATGTGAGTAATTATCCGCCGCTTCTCGGTCAAAGCCGCCGATCTTGACCGAATAAATGGCCAAGATCACTTCTCTATTTCTCTAAATATTTGGACTTCTCTATTGAACCCTTCCCTATATATATATATATATATATATATATATATATATATATATTGAATGCTACACGTGAGTATTGTGGGGTAATATGGAAATTACCATATTACCCTTATTCTTGCTCCCCAAGATGCTTGGTCACCACTCCTATTTCCCTTATAAATAGCAACCTACTTCAACCATTTTGAGATACACATACACACATATATTCGGTTTCTTTGGTGCTTCATTTGTTAGGGACATCCACAAATACTCTCTAGTATATTTCGATACACATAGTGTGTGCGAGGACGAGAGTGTTTTGATATTCGGTGGTGTTCGTGAAGCATTGTTTGTTGATCGTGGATCTTAAGATCCTTGTTAAGCACTTGTAATCTCTTTGGTTGGTAATAAACACTTGCTCTCTCTCTCTTTGGTGGACGTACACTATCACATCGATAGTGGAACCACGTTAAATCTCGGTGTTATTTTGGTTGTGTTTTACTTGCCATATATATATATATATATATATATATATATATATATATATATATCTCGTCGATATATACACTTATATATATATCTTGCTATATATATTTATAGATACTGACGTTTCCATCGTTTTTTTATCTATTTATATATATATTTCGTGTGGGTTTAATTTTCTACATTAGAGATTTATTGTGTAACATCTAGATTATTGTTATCCGCATTTGTTGTTGGGTTTATTGTGCACTTGGATTTCTACTCGTTTTGGTACCTTAGAAATCATTCGTGAGCTTCTCGTATTTTTGGCACGATAAATTTTTCCTAACAATTGGTATCAGAGCTTCGGATCTAGATTTGGGTTTGTGTAGAAAATATACATAAACAAATTTACACATTTTGATTTCTCTATGGCTGAAGTAGAAAACCCATTTGGTGCCGGTCCTTCTAACCAGTCCCAAAAGCCGTACCAAGAAGGTACCTTTAATTTGTCCGGGGCTGGGATTCGTATACAGACTTGGAATGGGGACGGTGACTTTGGTAAATGGCAGTTCACAACGTCCGCGGCACTTAGGAAAAATGGAGTCCATCCCGTAGTATTTGCTAAAGACGAGTTAGACCCTAATATGTCTGAGCTTAAGGCTAAAGAAATGGAAGCATGGGCATTTACTACTTTGCAGATGGCTATGAGAGATAATGTTATATATGAGATTGTGTCTGAAAAGACAGCTGCAGGTATTTGGAGCAAGCTTGAGAATTTATATCTCAAGAAAACTTTGACCAACAGATTGTTACTGATGCAGTTGTGTCTCTTCTTCAAAATGAAAGAAGGCACAACAATCAAAGCGCACATGACAGAATTCGAAGACATCATCATGAAGTTGAAGGCAACGGATGTGCTTCTTGCAAAAGATGAAGAAGCACTCACTATGATCCTGTTGTATTCACTTCCCGAGAAATATTCCCAATTCACTAACAGTTTTATTTACGGAAGAGAAACTCTTTCTTTGTCTGATGTGAAAACATGAATGATTTCTGAAGATCAGCGAATTCAGATGCGAATCGGTAACAATCACAGAGAGAATAAGTACAGTCAAGGCCTATTTGCTGACAAAGGCCGAGACAATCAGCATTCTTCAAGAGGAAGAAACCGTGGGCGCTCTACGTCTCGCTGACCTGGTTCTCGGGGGAAATCAAAGACACGTGGGAACTGCAATGATTGCCACAAGCCATGTCATTGGGTTAAGGACTGTCCGAGTCTTAAAAAACAAAGACAATGCGGACACCTCAGCCGTTGCAACCGAAGAGGAGCAAGATGGCTTCTCTGCCACAGTTACACCACCGCAAGGAGACAGGCGATGGGTGTTAGATACCGGGGCATCTTGCCACATGACACCATTCCGGGACTGTTTATCTACCTTCGAAAAAGTTGAAGGTAACAGTATTTATATGAGAAACAGTACTTCGTGTGTCACTCAAGGTATCGGTACTGTGCGGATCAAGATGTTCGATGGGTGTATTCGGACATTGAATAATCTCAAATTTGTTCCATCCATGACTCCTTCCTTGATCTTTGTTGGACAACTGTCCAAATTGGGCTGCAACATTCGAATCGATGACGGGAGTTTGCGCATCTCCAGAGGGAGTATTATTGTAATGAAAGGCGAACGGGCGAAAAACAATCTTTTCCATTTGATTGGCGAGACTATTTGTTCTGAATCATGTGTGGCCGACATTTCACAGGATCTTGATGGTGCTCGCTTATGGCATCTTCGTTTGGGTCACACATCCGAGAAGAATTTGGAGATTTTGTGCAAACGAAATCTCATTAAAGTCTTTGTTCCTGCTAGCCTGGAGTTTTGTTCAGTATGTTTCAAAGGAAAGCAGACGCGTGTTTCTTTTGGTGTTGGAAAACACAACACTAAAGAAATCCTCGATTATGTTCATACAGACGTCTGGGGACCATCCAGTACTCCGTCCCTCAGTGGAGGTAAATATTTCGTTTCGTTTATTGATGATTTCTCACGTAAGCTTTGGGTGTATGTGTTAAAGTTCAAGTCAGATGTCTTTGATACGTTCAAGACTTGGTTAGCACGAGTAGAGGTCGAGACTGGCAAGAAGTTGAAAGTGCTTAGATCTGACAACGGTGGAGAATTTACTAGTGGTAACCTCAAGGACTTTTGTTCGCGTAAAGGCATCCACCGTCACTACACCACTCCGGGCGATCCTCAATCTAATGGGGTAGCCGAACGGATGAATAAGACTTTGCTTGAAAAGTTCCGATGTATGTTGTCGACATCGGAGTTCCCCAAAATTTTCTGGGCCGAAGCACTGCACACAGCGGTGCACATTGTTAACAGGTTACCTTGTTCGGCCATCGGGGGAAAGATTTTGGAAGAGGTTTGGAGAGGTAAAAGAAACATCTGTTTGAAATACATACGTGTATTTGGTTGTCCTATTTACGTTCATGTTTCAGGCCAGGACAAGTTGGATCCTAAAGCCACCAAAGGATTCTTGCTCTACTATATACATATGGTATCAAGGGTTACCGAATCTGGAACCCCTTGACTGGTAAGGTGATTCATTCTCGACACGTCACGTTTGATGAATCGGTCGTGTTAAAGTCACAGGATCCTCAGTCCTCTCAAAATCCGGAAGTCGTCACTACTATTTCTCTTACTACCGATGATGTGGAGCCAATAGTCAGTTCTAATATTCCCAATTCATCCGTTCCTGATATTGTTCCAGAATCACCCGATACTGTTGAAGAAATCATTCCGCCAGTGACTTCTACTAGTGATTCTGAAGAAGAGATTCTGAATGATGGTGGAGACCAAGGCGATACAATTCCAGTTATTGCACCTACCAGGCGCAGCTGGAGTTTGCTTTGCATGTAGGGCAAGAAGAGCCGCTTGATGTAAAGGATGCATTGGCCTAAACCCACAGTTCGAAATGGCTTGGTGCCATGCAAGAAGAGATGGAAGCTCTCTCGAAGAACAACACTTGTGACTTATGTCCGTTGCCAAAGGGCAGCCGTGCTATTGGTTGCAAGTGGGTTTTCAAAGTCAAATATGACAATCGGTACAAGGATCGTCTCGTTGCTAAAGGCTTTGCACAACGGAAAGGTATCGAGTATGACGATATTTTTCCTCCCGTTGTTAGACATACATCTATTCGTGTTCTTTTAGCGATCGTGGCTATTCACGATTTGGAGCTAGAACAGCTAGATGTGAAGACCGCCTTCCTACACGGAGACTTGGAGGAAACTATCTATATGAGGCAACCTGATAGTTTCGTTTCCGACCACAAACCAGAATATGTATGTAAGCTCCAGAAGTCCCTCTATGGACTTAAAAAATCGCCTCGTCAGTGGTATAAGAAGTTTGATTCGTTTATGCTCACTCTGGGATTTGAGCGCAGTGAAAAGGATGTTTGTGTCTATCATAGACAAAGCGGTGGTATTTTCACTTACTTACTTCTTTATGTAGATGACATGCTTATTGCCTGGAAGGACCGACCAGAGATCGAACGTCTGAAAGATAAGTTGAAGTCAGAATTCGAAATGAAGGATCTTGGCACGACGCAGAAGATTTTGGGCATGGAAATCGTGCGGGACAGAAAGTCTCGAACACTCAGGTTGACACAACGAGCGTATATTATGAAAATTATGAAGCGGTTCAATCTTGATGGTGCCAAGACGTCTAGCACTCCGCTACCGAAGCACATCAAGATTATGAGTGAAGATTGTCTGAAGGACGACAAGGAGAATTCCGAAATGTCAAAGGTTCCATATGCTAGTGCGACCGGGAGTCTCATGTATGCCATGGTGTGTACCCGTCCCGATCTCGCACATTGTGTCGGAGTGGAGAGTCGGTTTCTCGCAAATCCGGGTCGATCACATTGGGCAACCGTTAAAACGGCATTTCGATATTTGAAGGGAACCGATAAACATGGTCTTATATTTGGTTTGCGCAATAACTGTGAAATTGTTGGATATTTTGATTCTGACTATGCAGGTGATCGAGTAGGTTGGAGATCCACATCCGATTATGTATTTACCTTGGGTGGAACAACCGTCAGTTGTAGATAACGGTTACAGTCTATTGTTGCATTGTCGACCACAGAAGCTGAACTTGTAGCGGCGGTTGAATCTGCAAAGGAAGCGGTCTATTTGAAAGAATTGATAAATGACTTGGGCTTCGAGCAAACTTCCGTGCACATTCTCTGTGATAATCAGAGTGCCATCCATTTGGCAACTAATTTGGCTTTCAGCTCCCGGACAAAGCATATAAATGTGCGTGATGCATATCTTGTTAGATTACATGAAGGGAAGGTCGTCTATTTGAAGAAAGTCCTGACAGACACCAATGCTGCTGATATGTTCACTAAGTCGCTACCGCCAACTAAGTTTGGGCATTGCTCAAACTTGATCCAACTCTGTTTGTGTTAGTGCCGTTGGGCACTTTGCGAGAGAGAGAAGGTATTACCACAGGTGACAAAATGACACCTATGAAGGAATTACTCTGTTACGTGCTTAGAGCTTTGCTTATGCTCTACCTTGTTTAGTGAATTGTGCATTTGAGGTTATTTGTTTGCTTGTAACTTTGACGGGTGATGGCCATGCCGAAGCTCGTCACGGTTGGAATGCATTTTGCTACCTCATGCCAATTTACTTTGCTATCTTGCTGATGATCAACCGTTGGGAAGACTCGTATTCGTTGGATTGGAGTTTCGCCATCAAGGATCACGTGCATCATGGTGGAGTGTTATAATATATATATATATATATATATATATATATATATATATATATATATATATATATATATATATATATTTGTAAAGCCCGTGTCTCGGTACGTTTATTAATTAATTTTAATTATTTAAATGTTCACCTTTAATTGTTTTGGTTAGTGGGTTGGTGTCAAAAAGGACCAAAACGTTAGCATACGTGTCGTTTTGAGGTAGATTGTGAGATAGGGATGTAGTTGAGGGGCTAAGTATGTACAAGGGCCAAACTTATGAGGAGTACGGCCCATGCAACCCAACACCGTTTTCCTTATTTGTTTAGGGAGTGTTGTCGTGGGTACCAAGAAGGAAAACCCAAAAGAAACCCTACGGCGTTATTGGTTTTCTTGGGGTTGTCGGCCGGAGAAGGAAACGGAGAAGAGAAAGAGAGTGACATGAAGAAAGAACACAGCGGCAACCCTCGCCGCCGCTGCTGCTGTCGCCGGAGGTCGCCACACCCGCTGTCGTCGGAGGTCGAGAGGGGGAAGATTGGTTGTGGTGGTGAGACGTCGTCGTGAGGTATGTAACTCTCTCGTTCGTCTCGTTTCTTTTCCTTTTCCTTTCGTTTTTCCGGCGAGACCACCGCCGCCGCACGCCGCCGCTGCGGTGGCTGTGGGTGGAGGGCGGTGGCAGTGGGTGACACTCGTAGCGTAAAACCCGAATCGTTAAGCCTTGAACCGTTTTTATAAATCGTGATTTTTATGAAAATTCTAGTGTGCTGACCAGTTTTCGTGTAGTCATAACTTTTCTGTCGTAACTCCGTTTGAGCCGAAACTGGCGCCCACGGTTCAAGTTCGGGGTCGGGCACGTTTTCCGTGTTTTAGCGGAAAACTGGTTCGGTCTCTAGCTGGACGAAAAAGTGGTCGCAAGTTCGGTGTTTCGTCATTTCATGTGAAAACTTCTGGAATCTGCCTTGATCTTGCGAAAATCATAACTTTCTGCTCGTAACTCGGTTTGGGGTGAAACCGGTGTCAAAAGTTCCCTTTTTGAGTCTAGAAACTTTTCTGTGTTTTGTGCAAAACCCAGTTCGGGACGTAGCATGGGTCGATTTGTCGTTTTATACTGAAAGGTGCTGATTTTCGCTGTTCCGGAAACTGTTTTTGTAAAATCCGTAGTAAATTGTAGAAAAATCGTTAGGAGGCGTATAATATGTCCTTGGAACCCTAACTCAGAGTACTTTCTGGTCATGAAATAATATTGGGAATTTTCTGGGTTTAAAGGGGTCGAAACAGGTCCCGAACAGACCTGTTTTGGGTGAACGGAATTTAGTTTTAGTGACGGTTTAAGCGTGTGTCGTGTCATAGGGTCCGGGTCTCGTATTGACACGTTTTAACATGCATTTAGGTGCTGGGAAGTGACCGTAATTGTGAAGCTTGAACTGTGTTATTAAGCTGGGCGCGCATTCGAGGTGAGTTCTCTCACTGTGTAGTTAGGGGTTGTATGCATGTCATAATAGTTTGTATGTACTATTGTCTTTGTGGTGTGAACTAGTTGTTTGTGGTGTGTAATATTTGATTGGTTTGAATGCTTGGTATAAATGTGTTACATTACAATTCGGTGGGACCGAGGCCTCGATGGTACTGAGGTGTTGGTTACATTACAATTCGGTGGGACCGAGGCCTCGATGGTACTGAGGTGTTGGATACATTACAATTCGGTGGGACCGAGGCCTCGATGGTACTGAGGTGTTGGTTACATTACAATTCGGTGGGACCGAGGCCTCGATGGTACTGAGGTGTTGGTTACATTACAATTCGGTGGGACCGAGGCCTCGATGGTGCTGAGGTGTTGGATACATTACAATTCGGTGGGACCGAGGCCTCGATGGTACTGAGGTGTTGGATACATAATTACTTGTAGATGTTTACTCGTTTTATGTAACTGTGATGTTGTTGCTTATGTGCGGATAGGGGTGATGTGTATATAATTCCTATCTGCGCATGTGTTGGAATTCACTAAGCTTCGTGCTTACCCTTTCCCAATAAAATGTGGTTTCAGGTACGGGCGGCTCCAAGGCGTGACGAGTACACACTGGCGCGCGGGAAGAGCTGGTTGCTTTATGATTTTAATAATTAAACGTTTATTCCGCTGGTTTTATTTTATAAAGACATTAATTATGTGTTTGCAAACAAAACGTTGGGATCATTTATTGAGTTGTTATCAATGAATTGTTTATTTAAAAATTTAAATTTGCTTGAAATTTTTGGGACGTTACAACTTGGTATCAGAGCACAGCTTGAGTGAATCAAACGCATCTCGGTGTGTTTGGTCTCAAGTTGCGGCTGGGAATTTTTTTTATTCTTTATTAAATCTTTTTGGGAAAAATAAAAGAAAGGAAAACCCGTTTGAGAAACGGTGATCGATGGCGCAGTGTGTACAGTCAGCCGGAGCCAAAGGGGAAAGGTACAGTACTTAGTGTTTTATTGCTTTCTAGATCATAGAGTATGCATACTAGATTGCCTGTTGTGGACACTATGCTGTATGTTGAACTACTTGCTATTGGGAATCTATGCTAATTATGATAGGTTACTAAGTGGATGCCCTCTAGATTGTATGCAGTAAGAGATTTATAGCCTTAGAATATTCGATTTAGTTCTATTGCGCAGCTCTTGTTTGAGTCCAACCGTTCTAGGATAGAGTCTTGTATTCGACTGTCTATTTGTTTCGCACTGCATATAATCGGGTATTCGCGAGGTCACCCGTTATAATTAGTAGGGATTCGGTAGTAGCAAGGGTAGTGGGATAAGAGGAAGTTCCCAGAGAGCTGGGAAGGGTGTTTATGTATGAGTACGTGTGCTAGATTGCTTTCTAGAACATAGGAGTATGTATGCTAAATTGCTTGGTGCTTGTTACACTGTATTGCATGTCTGCTGCTTGCTATTAGGGATTTGACAGTAGCAAGGGTAGTGGTTTGAATGAAATTCCTAGGGAGCTAGGAAGAGTGTGTACATATGCCGGTGCGGGCATATGTGTATTGTTTCGGCGAGAAACTACTTGGACCCCTTGGGATGGAACTCGGAACGGGCGATGATAGGTGTGGATGGTAGTAGTAGAGCTCCTACTACCGGAGGCACAGGATCAATGCTCGAGTCGGGGAAGTCACGAGGAATCCAAGGAGTTGAGCGTGAGTGTTGTTAGTATGAGTTATTATGTGCTAATAACGCGTTGTATTGTCTACCCAGAATAGCCATCACAGGGAGGAACAACTATAGTAAACCTACTAGTACAGGTGTGTACTCGAAGTGTTTTGAGGTGATGATCGTTGGGGGTAGTGATGAAGGTCCTAAACTAGTAGTCGTTGGAATAGAAAGACGATTCTAATATTAGTCACCTGGAGTGACGATAAGGATGATGTTTGTGGTAAGTAGATCATGTCGGGCCAAGATGGAAGGTTGTGCTAGAGTCATAGGCCTATAGAGCCGACTTTGATTTGAGGAAAAAATCGTAGGGATTATTTGACGTAATTTTCCATCTTGCCCTAAGAGGTTTAAATGTCCGGAGGATGATAGTGGATTGGAAAGGTAGGGAGGAGCATGAGTCGAGACGTTCAATGTCGACTGAGTCATGCACAGAGTTTATTTTGAAAATAGGATTGCATTAACTAATCCTTGTGTTTCCAATCCTTATATGGATTGTGTTTTGAAACTTTGGGAAATGTTTAGCACACACACAAGATTTCGTATTATAGTTTGAAAATGCTTGAAACCGTTTTATCACGGGAGTTGAAAACTTTGTAAAAGATTGTTTCATTTGATTATTTTCCAACGGTTCTTTCGGGTACGATAATATCCGTGTTTTGTGGTGGTTAAGATGTTGGGTAAGTGACTACGGCTTGAGACTCTAACATTGGAACTCCTCCACATGTGTTAGAGTTGAGACGGAAAGTTACATTCCACGATGTCTGTTTAAAGGCTATTTTAGTGATTTGTCTAAAATGAGTTTGGAATTCTAGTGTCGCTTAACTTTTCGTTCGAGAGTTGTGTTACTAAGTGTTTATTTTGCAAATGGTTCAGTGTGTGGATTGATTCATGCGTGACATAAGTGATGCATGGAGGAATTTGGTAACATTTCATAAGAAGTTGTTTAGTGCGCTTTTTAGTCAGCTAAAGGTTTTATTGACACTTTCATGAAAATGCGATTTATCGACTTAGGGGTATGCATACTGGGGTAACCTTTGTTCTCGGCATTTTGATGAACGAGTCGTGCAAGAAAATGCTTTAGTTCCTTTTTGTCGAAATGAAAGACCATTTGATCCAAGGAGTGTTTTAATGTTGTAAACATCATGCATACGATTAAAATGTGTTATATTTTGGAAATATAGATGCGTAGATTTTTGGCATTCGGTTAATTTAGAATTACCGATCATTTTTTTTGGGAAATTAAAAACTTTTGCTTTGGAGGAAACGAGTATTTTGAGCATTTTCGATAAATACATTTTTAAACTATAATGTTTTGACATTATATGTCCCAAGTACGAAACTTGAGGAAGTGTTACAAGCTTGCATGCCTGCACCCAGTTTGAGATTTTACGAGGTTTTAGTCGACATTTCCAATTATTAGAAGCGGACTGGTTTCTGTCTTCAAGTTTGCAACTTACACGAGGCAATTGTGTTTTAACAAAAATATATTTGTAAACCGTGTCACCGTTTTGTGTGACTAGCTGACGCGCGAAAAATTTGTGGCGAATCCTGTGCCACGTCATTTATGATTAAAAAGAAGAATTTTTGAATCAAATGTCGTGAAACTTATTTTGAATTATGTGCACACCTTTGTCGCACCCTGTTTAAGGTTAAGCGGTTACTTCATGTGCATGTCATGAGTCAATCCATACTAGAATCGAGGCGGTTCATTTTAAAGAAATTTTTATTACGCTCTGCTTTTGTGTGAGTAAACTGAACTGCAATGGAACGATTTTCAACATGATTTTCCTATGTGGGACGAGCGTGTCCAGTTTTGCGTAACTATCGATCAGGTAATAGTAGTGTTATTACATACGATCTTTTTGAGATGAAAATCCTGATGTTGAAAATATTTGGTAAATGATTTCGTAAACCATTTGGGGAAATGTGCTTTTAAGTGTCATGTATCATTTCGAGAATTTTAAGGGTGTGAGTCCTTTTGGAAAACTCTTTCGTTTAACCCGTGTTGAGTCTGGGACTAAGGTTGATTTCAGAGTATTGCTTGCTTAAACTTTGTTTAAACGCATTTTCCGACCCATGGGTCTAGCAAGCGTGGAGCATTTTGCTCGGTTTTGACTTGGAGTTAGTCATGGGCCAATTGCCCGGTTTTAATGGCTCGATGTGGAGTCTAGTTGATGAGTTGTTTTGTCGCACCGTTTGGCATTCTTTGCACATTGAGTGTTTACATGTTTGGGTGAGTGAGTCAATCCGGAATAGGCATGTTGTTGGTAGGCTGTTTGCTTGGGATCCTTAGGCACGTTAGTCAGTCGCTGGTAATGGTCGGTTGGGTATCCCGGGGTGGGACCCCGGTATTCATGTGTTTTAGCCTAGACTTTCCAGTAGGTACTAGGAGGATATAGTTGTGGGCACTTACCTGGGAGGTAGTTCCGGTGTGCTGGGCCTTGAGGCGTTACCTGGGAGGTAGACGTCAAGGTGTATCCTCGATACGGTGTGACTTGGCTTCGTAAAGCAAGTGTGGATGATACGTCGACGGTGGAAGGTAGGTATTCCACGCGCGTTAGTACTGTAGGCCGAATAGTATCGGTTAAGGGATTGATGCCCTTTGGTTATTAAGAGAATAAATGCGCATCAACCATTTCGAGGTAGGTGGTATAGTTAGGTGTCGACTTTTAGGCTTGAGGCCAAACACCTTTAGTATAATCGGAGAGTTGTAGCCGACTTTAAGATAATCATGGTGATGGTAGTAGTAACCCTGAAATGATCGCTTGTGATGAATGGTTATGGTGGAATGACCTACGTGTGTGTTAGTTGATTTGGTTGTGGGGGATATCCATCTGTGTTAGTGTCTAGGATAATACCACGCTTATGTTTGTTATTGTAATCGGTTGGACCGATGTTCGGCAGGTGGTCGATGTTTGTTATTGTAATCGGTTGGACCGATGTTCGGCGGGTGGCCGATGTTTGTTATTTTATTCGGTTGGACCGATATTCGGCTGGGCCGATGGTTGTATTTATTCGGTTGGACCGATATTCGGCGGGGGGCCGATGTTTGTTAATGTGATTCATTGTGAATTTTGGGAGTCTAGTAGAACTCGTAGAAGTTAATCGGTAGTTAAGGGTAGGAATGATCGTAGTCGAGTATCCTGTAGTGTATCCTGTGAGCAACTTTAGAGTGGTTAGAGCTTGAGATTTGACTCGGGAGATATGGAATATCTAAGGTTGGGGGACAACCGTAGTCGCTTGGCTAGGAATGATTTCAATTGTCGGGGTGTTCTGCCGATCATAATCCCTGTGTCTTAGAAAGAGTACGTTAGTAAGAATAGTATTCGAGAAGTTTAGAAGGGGTTTCAAGTGGACTTAGGAACCTGAGGTTGAGAAGGGGGAGAACTATCCAGAGCTATTCACGGGCATAGACTTCGAGGACGAAGTCTAATTCAAGTGGGGGAGAGTTGTAAAGCCCGTGTCTCGGTACGTTTATTAATTAATTTTAATTATTTAAATGTTCACCTTTAATTGTTTTGGTTAGTGGGTTGGTGTCAAAAAGGACCAAAACGTTAGCATACGTGTCGTTTTGAGGTAGATTGTGAGATAGGGATGTAGTTGAGGGGCTAAGTATGTACAAGGGCCAAACTTATGAGGAGTACGGCCCATGCAACCCAACACCGTTTTCCTTATTTGTTTAGGGAGTGTTGTCGTGGGTACCAAGAAGGAAAACCCAAAAGAAACCCTACGGCGTTATTGGTTTTCTTGGGGTTGTCGGCCGGAGAAGGAAACGGAGAAGAGAAAGAGAGTGACGTGAAGAAAGAACACAGCGGCAGCCCTCGCCGCCGCTGCTGCTGTCGCCGGAGGTCGCCACACCCGCTGTCGTCGGAGGTCGAGAGGGGGAAGATTGGTTGTGGTGGTGAGACGTCGTCGTGAGGTATGTAACTCTCTCGTTCGTCTCGTTTCTTTTCCTTTTCCTTTCGTTTTTCCGGCGAGACCACCGCCGCCGCACGCCGCCGCTGCGGTGGCTGTGGGTGGAGGGCGGTGGCAGTGGGTGACACTCGTAGCGTAAAACCCGAATCGTTAAGCCTTGAACCGTTTTTATAAATCGTGATTTTTATGAAAATTCTAGTGTGCTGACCAGTTTTCGTGTAGTCATAACTTTTCTGTCGTAACTCCGTTTGAGCCGAAACTGGCGCCCACGGTTCAAGTTCGGGGTCGGGCACGTTTTCCGTGTTTTAGCGGAAAACTGGTTCGGTCTCTAGCTGGACGAAAAAGTGGTCGCAAGTTCGGTGTTTCGTCATTTCATGTGAAAACTTCTGGAATCTGCCTTGATCTTGCGAAAATCATAACTTTCTGCTCGTAACTCGGTTTGGGGTGAAACCGGTGTCAAAAGTTCCCTTTTTGAGTCTAGAAACTTTTCTGTGTTTTGTGCAAAACCCAGTTCGGGACGTAGCATGGGTCGATTTGTCGTTTTATACTGAAAGGTGCTGATTTTCGCTGTTCCGGAAACTGTTTTTGTAAAATCCGTAGTAAATTGTAGAAAAATCGTTAGGAGGCGTATAATATGTCCTTGGAACCCTAACTCAGAGTACTTTCTGGTCATGAAATAATATTGGGAATTTTCTGGGTTTAAAGGGGTCGAAACAGGTCCCGAACAGACCTGTTTTGGGTGAACGGAATTTAGTTTTAGTGACGGTTTAAGCGTGTGTCGTGTCATAGGGTCCGGGTCTCGTATTGACACGTTTTAACATGCATTTAGGTGCTGGGAAGTGACCGTAATTGTGAAGCTTGAACTGTGTTATTAAGCTGGGCGCGCATTCGAGGTGAGTTCTCTCACTGTGTAGTTAGGGGTTGTATGCATGTCATAATAGTTTGTATGTACTATTGTCTTTGTGGTGTGAACTAGTTGTTTGTGGTGTGTAATATTTGATTGGTTTGAATGCTTGGTATAAATGTGTTACATTACAATTCGGTGGGACCGAGGCCTCGATGGTACTGAGGTGTTGGTTACATTACAATTCGGTGGGACCGAGGCCTCGATGGTACTGAGGTGTTGGATACATTACAATTCGGTGGGACCGAGGCCTCGATGGTACTGAGGTGTTGGTTACATTACAATTCGGTGGGACCGGGGCCTCGATGGTACTGAGGTGTTGGTTACATTACAATTCAGTGGGACCGAGGCCTCGATGGTACTGAGGTGTTGGATACATTACAATTCGGTGGGACCGAGGCCTCGATGGTACTGAGGTGTTGGATACATAATTACTTGTAGATGTTTACTCGTTTTATGTAACTGTGATGTTGTTGCTTATGTGCGGATAGGGGTGATGTGTATATAATTCCTATCTGCGCATGTGTTGGAATTCACTAAGCTTCGTTCTTACCCTTTCCCAATAAACTGTGGTTTCAGGTACGGGTGGCTCCAAGGCGTGACGAGTACACACTGGCGCGCGAGAAGAGCTGGTTGCTTTATGATTTTAATAATTAAACGTTTATTCCGCTGGTTTTATTTTATAAAGACATTAATTATGTGTTTGCAAACGAAACGTTGGGATCATTTATTGAGTTGTTATCAATGAATTGTTTATTTAAAAATTTAAATTTGCTTGAAATTTTTGGGACGTTACAATATTGAATGCTACACGTGAGTATTGTGGGGTAATATGGAAATTACCATATTACCCTTATTCTTGCTCCCCAAGATGTTTGGTCACCACTCCTATTTCCCTTATAAATAGCAACCTACTCCAACCATTTTGAGATACACATATACACATATATTCGGTTTCTTTGGTGCTTCATTTGTTAGGGACATCCACAAATACTCTCTAGTATATTTCGATACACATAGTATGTGCGAGGACGAGAGTGTTTTGATATTCGGTGGTGTTCGTGAAGCATCGTTTGTTGATCGTGGATCTTAAGATCCTTGTTAAGCACTTGTAATCTCTTTGGTTGGTAATAAACACTTGCTCTCTGTCTTTGGTGGACGTACACTATCACAGCGATAGTGGAACCACGTTAAATCTCGGTGTTATTTTGGTTGTGTTTTACTTGCCATATATATATATATATATATATATATATATATATATATATATATCTCGTCGATATATACACTTATATATATCTTGCTATATATATTTATAGATACTAACGTTTTCATCGTTTTTTATCTATTTATATATATATTTCGTGTGGGTTTAATTTTCTACGTTAGAGATTTATTGTGTAACATCTAGATTATTGTTATCCGCATTTGTTGTTTGGTTTATTGTGCACTTGGATTTCTACTCGTTTTGGGACCTTACAAATCATTCGTGAGCTTCTCGTATTTTTGGCACGATAATTTTTTCCTAACATTTATCACATGTGATAATACACGTGAGGGCACACTGTGATTGCGGACGACTTGGCCCATGACCTACGTCGCACCAAAGATCGTTTGTGTCGCTGATTTAGTATCACATCGTGTATCATATGTGATGGATTACATTATCACATCGATAATACCCTTATCACATGTGATAATACACGTTAGGGGACCTAATGTTGTATGGGAGACTTGACCCATAACCTAGATTGTGTTGAACATCGTATGCGTCTCCGATTGAGTATCACGTGTTTATCATATGTGACAAACTATAATATCACATAAGGTGTTCTCGCATTCTCGTAAAATGAATGTGTTTTTGTTTGAACCATTCCTACAGAGGCGAAGGATCGTGTGAGAAGTTGAGCTTAACGTAAGAAATGTGAAAAGTGGACCTGAATCGTTGATCATTTTTAATCAAATATTATCCCATGAATTGTGTCTTAGAAGGGATTGATCTAAGCATCTTATCTCAATACATCTCATCCTAATGTGCATCCATTTCTCATCCAACGGTTGATAGTCATTTCTCACGTGAACCTCAACTTCTCACTGGAACCCAATCCTCTCTCTCTCTCTCTCTCTCTACACACACACACACACACACACACACATATATATATATATATATATATATATATATATATATATATATATATATATATATATATATATATATATATATATATACTCAAACCCACCCATCCATGAATTGTGTTTAATACGAAAATTGATCTGGTGCATCTCATCCTAATGTGCACTCAAAGGTGAAGATCCCTTCTTATGTTTCTCACCATAATTTTTTTCTCACCGAAACCGAAACCGAACCCTATATATATATATATATATATATATATAGAAAGAGAGAGAGAGACTCCGTAAAATGCAAACCTTGCATTTGTTGCACACCTTATAAACCACAGTATGCATATGTGCAGAACCAGTGTGCATATGTGAACAATGTACATATGCATACGTGCAAGAATATATACATAATTGTAACGACCCAAATTTCATAGCAGGCAAACAACCATAAATAAGCATTCGGATTACATAACACCTTGTCTTTACATCATCAATAATTCATACTAAACAAAATTGACAGCGGAAGTCTCTAAATCCACAGCCGAGAGCTATTCTATAGTAATCATAGCCAAAACTTGAAGTTACTCTAAGCTTCAAGTCCTTCTTATCGCCTCCTAGTTCTTACTGGAAGAACCCTTAACATGCTTACCTGAAAATGGTTTAGTTTTGAAAGCGAGGGTTAGACCAAAAGGTCTAGTGAATTCCCTCCGAAAACAACATGTATCAACAGTAAAAATCATTTAGATGATAACATCGTAACTCATCACATAAGGTACTGCACTGTATGGGGAATCGCATAAACATCCGCGATCGGGGCCCAAGCAGACTCCCCTCTCGCCCTCTCGTATCGGGGCCCAAGCAGACTCCCCGATACCCGCCTAGGAGGAAACGAATTCCAACCAATAGGCTCATCATCCATAACCAAGGGATCATCGGATCCCGATGCTCACTGATCCCACAGTGCAGACCAACATCACATAGCATGCACATACGTTACATAAAGCATGTAATAAAACCTTACAAAGCATGCCTTACATTTCATCATGTCAAACTTTCTTTTAGATATAAATAGGCACGTTCGTGAGAAACATGCATTTCGGTTATAAACATTTCGTGCGCTTTAAGAACCATAAACAGTAAAGAAAACGTTTAACACTTTACGCCAAAAAAGGGTTAGGGAACTCACCTTTGATTATCGTAGAACGCGCTTCTTAAATTCCTCCCAGCTAAACCAGTCGAACACCTAGGGGCATTAGATTCGGATCAGATTAAACGGCTCGACCTACTGTCCAACACACACTTGCTCGGATACCATACTTGTCCGGATACCATACTTGTCCGGATACCACACTTATCCGGATACCATAATTGTCCGGATACCACACTTGTCCGGACGCTAGACTTATCCGGGCAAAACTACCCGGGCACTAAGCTTATCCGGAGACTTCAGCTACCCGGATACTAAGAAACACCCGGACACCCTCATGGGGCACTTATCCGGACACCTGCAACCAATCCGGACACCACCTAAAACAGGTGTCCGGAAAACACGGCTGTTCGAACCCAGATTTATTAAAAGTGATCATTAACCCGATTTTTGCCATTAGTTTGATTAGATAACCTCAAGGGTTCATTCACTAACCCCAAATACCCAATTAAACCCACTTTAATCCCTTAAAATCGATTACTAGGCCAAAAACCCTCAAAACCCACTTTCCAAGGAGAAAGTGATGAAAACTCAATGAATCTCTACATTCAGACTTACAAATCCAGATTGAATACGAGGGGAAAACTACATCAACAAGGAAAACGGAATTAGGAGAGGTTTACCTTGTTGACTTCTTCTTTGATATTCACTTCTTGATTCCTCTCCAAGAGTTTCCTTCTTCTCTCTTTTCTTCTTCTCCTTTCTTCCTTGAGCCGCCAAACACACACACCACACCAATACTGAATTGTGAAATGGAGGCTGCCCTAGAATTTTGGAGTCCTTAAATATCTTTCACAAATTGCACAACAGTCCCTCTACTTATCTTTCATTTATTCCACTTTGACCACTAACTCTAAAACCCACTAGAATTTGGGTTGTTACAATAATGAACATACATTTATATGAGATAATGCATATATGCACATTGGTTTGTAAGGGGTGCAACAAATACATGGTTTGTATTTGATTTGTATCCTATATATATATATATGGTCTCGTTCAGAAAAAATCCGACAAAAAAAATGAAAAAAAGAGAGGAACACTTTGCTAACCATTTATCTGAACGGTATACACATATGCATACAAGTAATTTGTGTCATGCACACGCACATAAAAACCAAAAAACAACTCCAGTTACTCATTTTTCGGGTTTTAGGTTTTCCTTGAACCTCCCTATATATAAGTGAAAGGTCGTGTGAGAAATTGGGTTAATGTGAGAAGCGTGAACCGTGGATTTGAACCTTTGATCACTTTTAATCTCAACCCCCACCCATGAATAACGTTTGATACGTGGATTGATCTGGTTCATCTTATCTCAGTGTATTTGATCTTAGTATGCATCTAACAAATGATAACCACTTGTCCAGTTCTCACACTTCTCATGTTAATTCATCTTCTCACCAGAAATAATATATAAAGGCTTTTATTGGAGAAATTAAATTAAAGGTTATGCGACACTACAAGCTTGATTGTAGAAAATCTATATATATATATATATATATATATATATATATATATATATATATATATATATGGGAGCTTCTTCTGCAACCACCATCCAAACATGAAACCGGTGAAACCTAATCCAGGCCGTCCTTTCCTTTGATCAACGGTTAGAATTTTTTGCATTTTAATTAATTAAAAAATTAAGGAAAGGGTAGTTTAGGAATAGATTTTAGGTATTTAAATTTAAAATCTATTAATTAATTTGAATTAATCTAATTATGGTTAGATTATTTCATTAACTTTCTTCATATTTATCTCTTTCTATCTCTCCCACTCTCTCTCAAATTTCCGGCCACCATGATGATCCAAACCACCGGCGACAAGCTTTCGTTTTTCCGGCAAGGGTGGAGGAAGTACGGTGATCAACCGCTACCAGCTTTCGTTTTTCCGGCGGGTTTTTGTAGTTTCTTTAACAAAACAGAAGAACCGTAAGAATCACATCCACGTGAGCGTCGGTTACGGCGTATTTGAAAACACCGCAAGCATCCCGGAGGTCGTGGTAACGCCGCAGGAATGCACCACCATCGTATCCTGTTTGTCATGTCGATTTTGGGTTTCATATCGATTCATGATTCTGGGTTTCATATCGATTCTGGGTTTCATTATGATTCTGGGTTTCATATCGATCTTCATCTACTAAAAAATTGTTTTTTTCTCCTGTGAAACGTGAAAATTTCGAAAAAACGGTTTATGAAACTTATGAAAAATCTGCTTACGAAAAAACTGTTTATGAAAAACTGTTTTTTTCTCCTATGAAACGTGAAAATTTCGAAAAAACGGTTTATGAAACTTAAAAAACTTGAAACTTATGAAAAAACTGCTTACGAAAAAATTGTTTATGAAACTCGCAAAAATTATGAAACTCGCCGGAATTTGGGGGAGGTCGCCGGAGTGAGAGGAAGTCGCCGGATTGGAGATCGTCGGAGTGGGAGGAGGTCGCCGGAGTGTAGGTCGCCGGAGAGAGAGAGAGAGAGAGAGAGTTCCCTTATTATGAAACCATTATATTTTATGAAACCATGAAACCGAGGGTATTTGGGTCTTTTTCTCCAAATTCGTAAGTTTGATGTGGCACATTGTTAAAGTAGGATTTGCCTAAAGAAATTTTCTCATTGTTTTGAATTTTTTAAATATTGAATAAGTTAAAGACTATACTACCCGTAAATGAAAAACATGTATTTCATTATAAGGTCTTTTTGGTAATTTCATTTCCATTTTAATTAGCTTTAACTTTCAAACTACACAACTTCCTAGAGATATTCCTTATCCAAAAACTTCCTAGAGATATTCATTATAGTCTTTTCATATTTTCATCATCTAATTAAGAAAAAACATACAATAAATGATGTGACACATTGTTACAAGATGATTCTTTATAAATATAATTAAGTTAAAAAACGTTATAAATATTAGTTAAGTTAACGATTTTCTACCCGTAAATAAAAAATGTGTATTTCATTATTCTCTCCAAAATGATAACAAAATTTTGAAACCAAAGACGTCTTTAATTGAGAAACTCGCATTAGTAGTTCACATATATCTAAACATAAAATATGAAGTTTCTTAGGTGCCATTTTGTGGAAGAGTTATTTCATAATTCATTTTTTCTGAAAATTTTAGATTTTTTTAACTTATTTTGATGGTTATATTAATTGTATTTTATTAACTCATAAATGTCCTAGACTTTTCGGTTTTCTATTCCGTTTTTATCCCGTCTATATATTATATCTCATTTAACATTTTTTTCTTTTGTTTTACTGAATCCTCCATCATATTGCAAACTATACAATCAAATGTCTAATGAAGATAGAAAGATTTTTTCTTTTATTTTACCGAATTCTCCATCATATTGCAAACTACACAACCGAATGTCTCATCAAGATCGAAGCTATATTTTATGTTTTTATGTGAGTTATTTGATGTTATTGATGTGTTGTGTTTTTTTTGTAGAATTTTTATCGTGAAACCGTTATTCTTCCTCTATAAAATCCACGTAAGAGTTATTATATTTTATTTTATGATTTGTCCCGGTTATATATTGTTGATAAATGTTTTTATTCCATGTTATTATATTTGTTAGTTATTGTTACGTCTATTGTTCTGTGTGATATGTCATATTTATGTATCTCTAAATAGTTTTTTTATTGTTCATACTGAATGTTATATAACCATAAATTTTTTCACGTAACCAATAATACATTATATTTTATGATTTGTGTGAGTTGTTATTGATGAATGTTTTTTTTTCAAAATTTCTTCCTTATTATTATATTTTATTCATTATGGTTTTGCATCCCTCATTTTTCGAAAGTTATTTATGTTGTATGTGTATTACTTTTTATGTACCTTTTTATTTTGCATAACTTTGTTTTACTAATATTGTTGTAGTTATTCAAGTTTTATTTTTTGTTTCTTGACAACAGTTGTAATTATTATGTGTGAACCTCTTCATATTCTGTTAATAATTAAGTTGTAAAACAAATTAACATTATTAGCTAAACTGGAAGACTAATTTTGTGTACTCTCATCGTAACAGTTAATATTCCACATATGATTGAAACTAACCATCTTCGTACAAATTTTAACTTTAATGTCAAATCAATATTTTGCAACAAAAAGAAGTGTATGACATTCTATTTGTTACAAGAAACAATATCAATGAAAATATATAATATACATCTAAACAACCCACTAAATTTATTGTCTTATACTACATCTAATTAGTTGTCATTTATCAAATTGCATTTTATCTTAACTTAATACGGATTTTCTAACAATAATTTTTTGCCGCTGTCCAACACGAATATATAAATGAAGGCTATAAGGTATTAACATGACATAATGAAAACTTATTATCCTCAAATCAATATTGTAATTAAGCTTGGGTTATCCCACGTTGATAAGAAATACAAATATTAGAAAATGTAGTTGTGTATATGAAAGGAGAACGATAGCTTGAAAATCAATATCAGATTCTTCACAAATAATCACAAATATTAATTTATTTAATAACTACCACTTTTCTTATACAACTGCAATTACAATAAAAAAATGGAAAGAACTATTTATTAAAGTTCTTAACACACTAATAGTACCATGTTATTTTTCGGTTAAGAAATTACTTTTGGTAAAACAACATTTCTTACATAGTACTTTTATGTATGGAGAATAAGTTGAAGAATCACTATTATGCGCGTACTAATTTGGTTAGAGTTTAGAGTTATACTTGTGATAAGTAGACACACCTATCATGTTGGACTCAACTTTACATATTGAGTTTTATCTAAATACTCATCATTTTCATGTTTTTTGAAACGAATCACAATATTTATTGCTACTTTTTGTCATGTTTAACATCCACGTTATACTTCATACAATGCTCTCACATCTAATGTCATAGACTCTAAAATCAGATAAAATATACAACTGAAAAAATTATAATTTTACCGCGCAACGCACGCTGTCACACCTAGTATTAACTAACAAAAGGGGAGGAAATGAAGGTGTGTAACAACCCGAAATTTTAAGTATGTATTGTAAGTTTGGTGGCCGATGTCTAAAGAATGCAAGTTAGGTTAAGGGGCCTTTTGGCAATTGTTGGGAAGTATTTAAAGCTCCTTTTCCCTAGGGTTTTCATTTTAGAAATCAGTGTTTTGGCCCTTGTGTGTGCTTGGTGACTAGAGAAGAAAAGAGAAGAACAAAGGAGTTTTGGACAAAGAAATCGGTAAGGAGGAAGATTTTGCAAGGTATTCCTTTCTAATTCGTATTCCATTTTGTTATAGTGTTCCTTTTCTTAATTGGATTGAGTTCTTAAGTCTGATTATAAGGATTCAAGAGGTTGTATCCACATTTTTCTTAAAAGTGGGTTTTAAGGGTTTTTGGCTTTGGAATCGATTTAATGGGGTAATTATGGTTTAAACTGGGTATTTGGAGTTAGTGGATGAACCCTTGTAGATATCTAATCAAACTAATGACAAAAATCGAGTTAATGATCACTTTTATTAAGTTTGGGTTCGAACAGCCGCGTTTTCCGGACACCAGTGTTCGGTGGTGTCCGGATAGGTTGCGGGTGTCCGGGTAAGTGCCCCGTGAAGGTGTCCGGGTAGTTGAAGTCTCCGGATAAGTAGTGTGTCCGGATAAGTAATGTGTCCGGATAAGTAAGGTGTCCGGAAAAGTATGTGTCCGGAAAAGTATGGTGTCCGGAAAAGTGTGGTGTCCGGGAAGGGGTATCCGGACAGCAGGTTTGAGCTATTTATCTGATGTGGATCTATTGCCTTAGGTGTTCTGTGGGTGTAGCTTGAAGGTGTTTAGGAAGTGCATTGTACGTCAATCAAGGTGAGCGCGCTATGGGTTCTTCTAGTAAGAACTAAGAAAGATGACGAGGAGGACTTGGAGCTTAGAGACACTCCAGTTTTGGTTTTTATAGCTATAGATATTACTCGGCTGTGGCTTAGAGAGACTTCTGCTGTTTATGATTAATGTTAACGTTAAAGTTTTTGTTAAGTATGTTATAGCATTGATGTAAGGACAAGCACATTTATGTCTTTTAAATGGTTAATCTCATGACTTGCCTTTTATGGAAGTTGGGACGTTACAAGGTGGCCAGAAACGAAGACAAGTGGCCGAGGGGACCAATATATAATAAATGCTTCATTTAACTATAAAATACCCACTCCATTCTATTCTATATATTTCTATTTTTTATTAATAGCTTTTTTTTGAACTCCAAAGAAACTTCGTTCATTAATTAACGGGATTGAACAAGTACAAGAAACATTGAGGCAGACTAATTTCATCCTTGACACAGCCTGTATAAAAACACGAATCCCTAGCAATACTATAAGCTACCATGTTTACAGACCGTTTCACAAAAAGAACCGAGACATTCCGAACATCACGAAGAATGGTCTTGCAATCTTGGATTATGAAGCCAAACGACGAATTGAAATCCATTTCAAAAGACGTTAGTATTTCCCATTGCATTAATATAACCGTTTTTTAACCGTAACATGAGTATAATGCATCTCTATCACTATTCACTCATATATTTATACTAAGATATCTAAAACCGTTTATCAAAAAATTTGTTGGTAAGCATTTTTGGATAAAAGTTATGATATTTTTTTTACCTCATTGATTAATATTTTTGGTTATCAAAATGAATTGTTGACAAGTGTTTATTATACGGTATGTGTTTATTGGGTAAAAACCTTCTCTCTCACCTATCGGCAGGGACAAACTTAGAATATTTTTCAAACGGTGACACCATTTGACTATAAGAAACAAATATAGAGACTTTTTTCTTCACAAAATCAATTTTGGTCCGGTGGTTAACTCTTTTCTTTTCAAACATGAGGTCTCGTGTTTGAGTCTTGTTATTGTAGTTTTTTTAATAAACATAATAAGTATAAAATTAAAAATTAAAAACTAAAAACTAAAAAAATGACTAACAAGACTTGAACCTGGGTCTGAAGTGGAATAAAAACCTTGCAAACCAACTCTAGCAAGAAAAACTTGTGTCCTTATTATAGTCTCAAAATATATATATGGTGACGCACAACAAATTGATACGGTTGTACTTTTCATAAACCTAAAATCATTTACCCTTCGACAGAAGAATAATACGATGGCACGTGCCACCGTTTGCACCACTACAGGTCTGCCCATACTTACGTGAAAACGAGTCATAGTTTTTTGTCATATTCACCGATAAGTATTTGATAAACAACCTCGTGGGTTTATTTCTTCAAAACTTTATACATTTCAAGGAATTCAAAGTGTTAAATCATTATGAATGTACAAATCAATAAATTCCATTACAAAATCTTTCAATTCTTTTTCTAACCATATTTACCCCTTTTCTATACAATAAAAATGATAAATTGAAGGGCTTTGGTAAACTTGTATTATTGTTCCCATTTGAACGAATTAAGTTTTTAAAATCTACATATTTATCTTAATTTAAAAAAAATCCTTACTATTTTAAATATAATTATTTTTTAATCAAGCAACTTATAAAACAAACAGGGTTTCTCTTTAATTTTCATAAGTATTTTTTTAAGTATATATAATATTTATATACGTCAAATTAAACAAATAAACTCACACATTTTCCTCATCTTTGGTGAGGTTTGAACCCATGACTTCCTACAAGATCAATGATGTAACAACCCAATCTAAATAAAACATACATAGCATTAATATTAACCAATTACAAAACTGGGTCCATAAAATTTCATTACATCTGTCTAAAATAACTTAGGCTGGCGGAAACAACCTATACACAACTGAGAAATACTAAAAGCAAGTTATAGTGTCTCTACACTATTTATTCTTCATTCTGCTAACACCCTGCTTACTTGCTATAGCCTTCCTGTACCTGCTTACCTGAAAAGGTTTTTATTTGAAAATGCGAGGGTTAGACCATAAGGTCTAGTGAGTCCCTCCTAACAGTTATCAAAACATTTAAAACAGTTTATCTTTTCAGCATAAAACATTCATACTCAACACGTTAAAATCATATACGGACTAAAGTCCGCCTCCTCGTAATCTGACACCCTGAAGCCACCCGAAGGTGACAACGAGTCAGCCTCATGCTGCCTTGCGGAGCCTCGCTCCTGGCATATAGGGACCTCCCTTCCCGCACGAGAGCTGGCGGAACGACTCTCCCGTCTTTGCCAGTTTACGTCTCCTTGATGTATGCATACATTCTACATAAAACTTTAAACAACTTTCATGCAATTAAAGCATAATAATAAAGCATGGCAATTCTCAACATTCATAACACATTTTGAAAACACTTTAAAATCCACACATTTTAGTTTAGAAAACTCACCTGAGGTCCAGATTATAAATGTTTACTCGTGTCGATCACCTCAACATGAACCTACAATTTACACCCATCACATAAATTGGGCTTTCATTAGTAATCCACTTCTCAACTTAATTTATTAAACCCCTACTTGACTCACTTGATTAAACTACTTATTTTTAACTCTCGGCCACCTCTAGATTATACTCATACCAAGCCAATACACATCAACTTTCGGTCCACTTAGTACCGACCCAAAAGAAGAATTGCACTAAGTAACACTTTGATCCAATGAGAAAACAATCCCATCGCCCCAACTATTTAATTAGACTCCACTAACAATTGTGAAAAGAGGATCTCGGTTCACTTACTAGAATTCGAATCCATAATTAATTAATAAACCGAATCCCACTAGTATTAACAAATCATACCATAACTAATTAATAAATCGAAGTCCACTATAATTAACAACCTACACATCTCGGTCCAAAATATGAGTAAATCAGATCCACTAACAATTCTAACAATTTGGTCCAAATAAATATCAATCCACTTTTGATTATAAAGTTTGCAAGGTCCAATTTAAGTAGCTAAGACACCGGCCCACGTGACTTACCCCAAATTAAATTAATTCTAATTCGGCTCCACTATATTTAATTAAATCTAACCTCAAATCCACTATAGTTAATTAAACAACAATTTCGGTCCACATGAGGTTTCGATTCCAATTAAAATAGTCATTCCGTCCCTTCTCTTAAATTTACAATCCGGTCCAACAATTAAATCGATGAGGGTTGAGCCAAACCTCTAACTCTACACGTTTTCGACGACAAAACATCTTTTATAAACTGATACAAATTATATCCTAACCAAGAGCCCACAACCTTAGATTTATCTTGACAATATGAATTGGAAATCAAGACTCTATATTAACACTGTTATTTGGTTTCTCAGATTACATAACTAGGTGCAACTTAGAAACCTAACAAATCTAACATAACGCGAAAAGAGAGCAATGCAATGGAAGGGTTTCTTACCGGAATAAAACCACACGAAATGGAGAAAAACTGCTGTCTAGAGCTCCGGCGACCACCACTGCCGGCCACCGCCGGCCGCCGCCGGCCACCTTCTCCGGCGCCGGCGAAATCCCGCCATCTTCTCTCTCTCATCGCCTATCTCTTCCTCTCACAGTCTCCACCTCCTTCTCAATGCTCTCTCTCTCTCCTCGGTTGTATCTCTCTCTCTCTCCGGCTGTATATCTCTCTCTCTCCGGCTCCTTCTCTCTCTCGCCGGCGTTCCCTCTCTCTCGCCGACATTCTCTCTCCCCCGTCGTCCCTCTCTGCCGGCTGCACACACAAAACACACACACAAGACACACACACAGGTTCTTTCTTCTTTCTCTCTCACGCAGTCTCTCTCTTGCTCGTCGGTTTCTCTCTCTCACTCTCCGGTTGTCTCTCTCTCTCTTCTCCTCTCTCTCGACTTGCAGGAAGAACACCCACCTGACATTGCTTTCTTTCTAGACTCTCTTTTTGTCTATCCCCATGTCCAGCCACCACAACCCTACACTAACCCTAGGAATAAGAAACTGTTTTCTTTCTTTCCAGCACCTCAACAAAATAAGGGGATTGATTCTCATTTTCACTCTTAACCCTAAACTTGTGAAAAATGACCAAATAAAACCCATAGCTTTCATTCGTCTCTAATTAATTAATTTGGGTTATTACAAATGACTTCGATACCGCTAGGCTAAAAGCCCTTTAGAAGTTATAATTAATTAAATATTTTCATTTAAAAAAAAATTAAATCTTTTGTGTAAACAAAATTAATAAATTACCCTCTTTAGCTTATTTAAAAAATATCCTAAATTATTTTAATATTTTTACTCTATTATTCAACATTTATAATTGTTAATATGTTTAAATTTTATTAGAATAAACTTATAACACTACTAGAAATAACCTTAATACCGACCAAACATCAAGGACGGATTAAATGCGTTGGAAATAACCGAGGGATTCGTCGGTATTCTTTTAATTTTTTAAAATTATTTAAACCGCCGCTAAATAGTCGGTAATCCGTCGGAATAAACGATCCGTCTGAAAAGGGTGCCGTCGGAAATCCGTCTGTAGTTATATATTGTTGCTATTCCGTTGGTAAGAATGCGCCGTCGGTAATGATCAGAGATATGCCGCTAATGTGGCCGTCGGAGATTCGTTGCTAATATTCGTCGGAGAGTCTATCGCCTACGACCTTTTCTGCGACAGACTTTCACCAACAGATTTCCGACGAATCCAACTTTCACCGACGAATATATCCGTAATAGGCTGTTGTTTTGTAGTGTAACCAACTAATAAACTTTGTTCAAGTTGAAGATAAACATTGAGTCCTATTAATACGGGAAAATGCTCGATAAAAAGGATAACCAATATACTATCTCGTTCTCTCAAAACTGTAACAACCCGGACCAAAATAGTAGGATTGTAAGCCTTTTTGTGTTGGTGCTTAACTTATGGAAGTTGAGGGGTCAATTTGCAAATATGTAAAAAAGTATATAAGGGCCCAAAACCCTAGGAGAATGTTCTTATTACTGATTTTGGAGTGGGTGTCGGCTGAGGTTGAGAAAGAAAGAAGAGAAAAGGGGTTTTGAAGGTTTTGAGCTTTTGGAGAAGAAAATCATCAAATCTGGGATTTGAGGAGGAGTCAGCAGCCAGGAATCGTTTCTCGCAATCAGGCAATCAGGTAACACACCCTCGTTCCTCTGATTAATCGTTAATTAGTAAGCAAAATGTTGATTTTGGAGTTTTTGTTGTTTAAAAGTAGAGTTTGATGCTTTAAGAGAGAAATCATGTCTTCTGGGGTGTTTTTGATTGCTAAGAACTTAATAATTGTTGAGTTTAGTAATGTCGTTGCTATTGCTAAGCTTTGCTTTGAAAGAATCGATCTAAAGTGTAGATTTCAGCCCCAATTAGATACCAGGTCGACGTCCGGGAACCTTCCTGGACGTCCGGACACATTGTTGGGGAGAAGGTCCCAGGACGAGGGAGTTGTCCGGATAGGATGGATTATCCGGGTAGGAATTATTTCCGGTAAAGTATTGTGTCCGGTAAGTTCGGTACCCGGAAAGGGGTATCGTCCGAAGATTAGTAGTTACCCGGATAAGGGTGTTGTCCGGACTAGGTTGTCGTCCGGTTAGTGTGGGTGTCCGGACTCTTTAGCGTCCGGAAAAGTAGGGTTGTCCGGAAAACCTGAGTTGTCCGGATACTTTTGCTGAGTTGTTGTTTTATGCCCGTTTATTCAGGGAAGTCGATTTGGAAGTTTGGAACTGTTTAGGAACGAGAAGTAAGAGCCTCAGGTGAGTTTTCTAAACTAAAATGTGTGGCTTTTAAAGTGTTTTCAAAATGTGTTATGAATGTTGAGAATTGCCATGCTTTATTATTATGCTTTAATTGCATGAAAGTTGTTTAAAGTTTTATGTAGAATGTATGCATACATCAAGGAGACGTAAACTAGCAAAGACGGGAGAGTAGTTCCGCCAGCCCTCGTGCGGGAAGGGAGGTCCCTATATACCAGGAGCGAGGCTCCGCAAGGCAGCATGAGGCTGACTCGTTGTCACCTTCGGGTGGCTTCAGGGTGTCAGATTATGAGGAGGCGGACTTTAGTCCGTATATGATTTTGACGTGTTGAGTATGAACGTTTTATGCTGAAAAGATAAACTGTTTTTAAATGCTTTGATAACTGTTAGGAGGGACTCACTAGACCTCATGGTCTAACCCTCGCATTTTCAAATAAAACCCTTTTCAGGTAAGCAGGTACAGAAAGGCTCTAGCAAGTAAGCAGGGCGTTAGCAAGAGAAAGATGGATAGTGTAGTGACACTATAGCTTATCTTAATTTACTTCTCAGTTGTGTAGGTTGTTTCCGCCAACCATTTTCGGATATTATGTAAGAAATTGTAGATCGCGATTTTGGGATATTTAATTTATATGAAACGAATTGTTTAAAAATGTTGGGTTGTTATAGTTGGTATCAGAGCCATAGTTTAAGGGATTTAGGTGACCAGACGGGCCTAAACTTAAACTTGGGAGTAGAAATCACAACTGAGAATCAGGAAAATGCGTTAGGAGGTCACTATTATAGAGATAGGACTGATAGGGTATTGAGGACTGTCATGTAAGGTAAGTTTGAAATTTCACCTGGCCAGTGTAATTGCGAACTTACAGGTACATGTATGTGCTTAACCTGCCTTATTATTCCGAAGTGGTAGTAAGGAACTAGTGTTTATGTCGTGTGCCAATACTTTAGAATGTCAGCAAGATCCCTGAGGGGTAGACTGAGACCTTTGTTGGGGAAGTTTCTTGAGAAGTCATGGATGATGTGATGTATGTATACATCGTTGAGACGGATTGTTGTTTGAAATGCTATGAGCCGTCTAGAGGTAGACCTTCGTGGTTCGAAGAGGATGAGTGATTACTTTTGAGTAAGTCTTCTGGATCAGGAGAGTCTCGATTCTAGGAATCGTGGGATAGATCTGTTCGGATAGTAAGGCGGGACAGTGTCGAGATCTTGAAGGTGTCAATCCAAGAGCGAGCAGGGGATTAGAGTCCTGACTCTTTAGTCGTGTTGTTCAGTGGCAGGATCATTGAAGAGAGATTTCTGTAGAATACTGAAAGCGCGTGGAAGTATAATATGAGATAAATTGGTCAAAATGAAAGTAATATGAAATAGTTGAGTAAGTGGACCGTTGAACGTATGTATAGCAAGTTGTTGCAAGACCGAGGGGGGGCGACCGCTGGTCTAAAGTGGAGTGTCAATGATAAGTTGCGTGAGTAAATCGATTGACCTTGTTTGAGTGAGTAGCCTTCAATTACAAGTAGAGTTTCATGCATTAAGATCGTATATGTGCATATGAGATTTTTTCATAAGTAAAGTAAATGTGTAAATATCAAATTTGAATGGATATGAGTCGGCGTGTGCAAGCGTATGTTTAAAGAAAAATGCAAATCCATTTATCTCGCACAATGAAGTCTTGAGGACTACGATTTACAAAATATTCCACTCTTTTCATTATAAGTTAAATTGTTGCAAAAGTCAAGAAGACGTTTGAATGCAAAACTTTTATGACCAAGATAAGTATTGACATGTGGAAGTTATATAAGTGAATGCGAGAACCGACTGGTTTACTTCGTGTCGGTAAGTCCTTTCAAAAATTTTGTCGTATGAAAAGATTTTTTATCCAATATTTATTTCTGTCGTAACAACATAATTTTGGGTGAGTAAGATTAAGTTTTACGGAAAGATTGCACGCAAACGAACCTCAAGATCGTTGTGCAGGGCATTGGAGTTATGAGAATGTTGGGGTCGTATGTACCCAAGTTGTTTTCAAGTGTGGTTTCTTTAAAATGATCAAAATGTGAAATGATTCATTTATCGCGTTGTCAGGCATGAAGGCTATGAACTCAATAGGTCGTAGAGTATTACATTTTAAGCTAAGGAAGAACTCCTAGAGTGGAGAGGTGTTGGACAAATCTGGGGAGAACGTTGTAACTTTGATATTTGTGTTCTAGAGGAAGGGTGGGCAGTAGAAGAGTCGAAAGTGGACTTTAGTGTCGGTTGTATGAGGGTCTGTACCCTTGTGCGGTGATTGGAAATACAGTTGCCGAGGGACGGCTGTGTTCTGGGGAAGGCTCTAGCAAGTAAGCAGGGCGTTAGCAAGAGAAAGATGGATAGTGTAGTGACACTATAGCTTATCTTAATTTACTTCTCAGTTGTGTAGGTTGTTTCCGCCAACCATTTTCGGATATTATGTAAGAAATTGTGTAGGTTGTGTAACACCTTAGGCATATCCCACATCGGTCGTGGACAGGAGAGATGCTGGGTATATTAGTAAACTTTGGCCTTACCAGACACAACGCGTTTTGGGGCCACAAGCATGCGGGTTCCTTGGGAACTCTGTGGTTAAGCGTGCTTGGGTGGGAGTAGTACCAGGATGGGTGACCCCCTGGGAAGTCCTCGCCAGGTCGCCAAGAACAAAGCCGTGAGCCAGTGGGGCAAAGCGGACAATATTGTGTCGTGGTAAGCGGGGTGTTACAAATGGTATCAGAGCCACTCCTGTGCCGTTCGGGATGGTGGGGCAAACCTCATCGAGGACGATGAGTCCCTGAGGGGGGGTGTGTGTAACACCTTAGGCATATCCCACATCGGTCGTGGACAGGAGAGATGCTGGGTATATTAGTAAACTTTGGCCTTACCAGACACAACGCGTTTTGGGGCCACAAGCATGCGGGTTCCTTGGGAACTCTGTGGTTAAGCGTGCTTGGGTGGGAGTAGTACCAGGATGGGTGACCCCCTGGGAAGTCCTCGCCAGGTCGCCAAGAACAAAGCCGTGAGCCAGTGGGGCAAAGCGGACAATATTGTGTCGTGGTAAGCGGGGTGTTACAATTGTAGATCGCGATTTTGGGATATTTAATTTATATGAAACGAATTGTTTAAAAATGTTGGGTTGTTGTCATCAGGGTGTTGATATTAGCAACTCAGTATGAGTAGGGTGGTGAAGTAGGAATGAAATATCCTCGACGTCAGGTAAAGGTTGTAAAAAGATCTTGTGACACTGGCGATGCACGAGTGAGTTGAAATGAGGACGGCGGGATGTGAATTCGATTATGATATGTTGGAAGGATTAGGTTCAGTAAGGGACCCTTGTTGAAGAATAGGTTAAGGAAGTATCAACATGTCAACTATTGACGTTAAAGTCGGCAGTTGAGTAAGGTGTATGAGACCGAAGACTTGAATCAGAAGGTTGAAAGTTGAAGGACCACTTTGTAGGGGTGTTAAGATAGTGAAAGACTACTGTTTTAGATAAGTGTTTTACCTACGAGATGGATGGTTCGTAAAGAATGAAGTATTTAGCACAAACGAAGTGAGGGTATAGATTATGTCGATCCGTGAGGGAATGCGCCCTGTCTATATATTGGTTTGGGATCGCAAAGAGCTAGCAGGAAACGAGTATGTTAGAGTTAATCAGAAATTCGTGTGTTGTGGTTCAACTAGAGCTGGGAGAGAGGCAATGTAGCGAGATAGACTCAGTTAATTATGAATGAGGTCTTGAAGATAAGTTTGAGTTGTGTATGATTGGCCATGAGAGTCTTGGTCTGCAGTGTGATGTTGTGAGTGAGTAATGTACTGTTATGTAGTGGCAATAATTGTCAAATTGAACGTGCCAGCTAGCGTCGTAGTGATGTGAGATTAGAGAAAGAGGAAACTTCAGATAGGAACCTTTTGGAGGTTTCGATTGGGGTGTTCGTGTTGTTAACCAGGTTGTTGGAGCACGTAGGGTGTGAGTTGACGTTGTGACATGATTATGTTCGGGATAGCATCGCGGAGTGGTGGTGGGTAGATACCCAAAGGAGAACCTAAGTGTCTTTAGCTGTAGGAGTCGCTAAGTAAGCATATTTTGGGATAAATGGAAGTTTAAAGAAAATGATGGATGTATTAGTCAGAATGTGGTGGAATAGATGTGAAATCCTTAAAGAATGTGAGTTGTTGCTTATGTGTGATCGAATTGCCTGAGAAAGTAAAAGTTGGAGTTTAAAGAATGTATAGTGACGTCGAACTCTGGTGTCAATTCGAGGTGATTCGGTCGGAAGCCTTAAGTTAGAATGTTAGTGCAACCGTTTGGTTACGTATAGTGATGAGAAAGCTTTTGCATCTTGGGAATTGTCGGAAGAGAGGGACGAGTAATGATAATGGATGATGCTCCACGCTAACGTAGGGAGGTGAAGACAGTATGTCGGATTAAGTAAGTGAATCGGAAGTAGTAAACTTGACAGTAATGCCGATGGGTGCAGTGTTGTGTAGACTGTCCTTGGTAAGTGTGCGAACTTTTGGAAAGAGTATGGAGGGAGGAGATTGTGTATGTTTTTGTGCATGAAAGAAGTGGGTAAGACGACTAAATGAGTTAAGTTAGTGGCTTTGTGAGAAACGTTCAAGCGAACTGATCGTTCAGTGTAAGCTATTGAGAACAGTAGGGTGTGATCGTGGTTACCCCTCCTAGTTGAGTGGGAGTAACCGAAGTTATGTTATATGACTGGACGCGTGTGACAAACAGTGAGAAATTGATGAGCCTTCAGGATAAGTTCAATTCGGATAGGTGAGTACTCAAATGAGGAAGTATAGAGGTTTCCTACTATTAGACACGTTAAGTGTGAAATGATGAAGTTGTGGGAACGTACGAATTTGTTGACGTGTTGTAACCAATGTGTTTCGGGAAGGGATTATGATCTGCTTAGACGTATGTCGGTTGGAAAGAGTAATCTAGAAATTTCAGGTATACCAAGGAGAGGCTCATGGGTGTAAGCTTGTCGGGATGTGCAAGGTTGGCCTGGTGCCAAGTTGTCAATGAGCGAGTTTTCCTGGTAGAAGATTCTCGTTGTTGTGGCGCGAAATTTCTGCCAAGTTCTTTCTCTTAAGGAAGTATAAATGTACGAGAGACCTTAATTAGACGTGTTTAAAGCTTAGAGTCCCGATGTGTGGACGGAGGCGCGGTTGGCCCTGGTTTTATCAGGTAGTTTTAAGCGATTATAGTGATCGAAGGGGGTACAAGTAAATAGTGCAAGATGGCACGTTTTAGCAAGTGATGACTCGCCGAGGGCGGTTTCATGTATGAAGTGAGGTTATGTTTCCCATCTGAACGATTTGGGGCAGCCGAGTAGAGCTGAGTGGTTGAATTGAGAACATAAGACTGTGGAACCTCGAGAATTGAGAGATAGGTAATGTGGACTACGTCTGTGGGTCCGTCGGAGTTATGAAAGTTGAAATGATAGTGCGCGATCTTGAGGTACTAGATGAAATTTTGGGGGAATTCGTAGTGTGATGTGCGCCTCTGTTATGAGGAACAGATGAGAGAAGCTGTAGTAATGTCGACCTTGCGAGAATTACAGGCGATAAGAAGTTGACTTCTGTCTTTAGTGAGTAAGTTAGAGCAACGACATATAAGTTAGACTTGCCAGAAGAAGTAAGAGGAGTGCATCAAACTTTTCTTGTGTCAAATCTGAAGAGATGTTTGGCTGAGACCGATGTATCCATTCCATTTGGAAATGTTAGCATTGATGAGAGACTGTCGTACGTAGAAGAACCAATAGAGATTGTGGACAGCAAGGTCCGGAAGTCAAGAATAGAGAAATTCGGCTAGTAAAAGTTCAGTGTAGGTATCTTAAGGGGGCGAGAGGCAGCGTGGGAGGTAGAATCCGATACGAAGTCTAGGTACCCTCTCCTTTTCGAAAATGGAATTCCGGGGACGAAATTCTTTTGAGGGGGGAGTGTTGTAACAACCCGGACCAAAATAGTAGGATTGTAAGCCTTTTTGTGTTGGTGCTTAACTTATGGAAGTTGAGGGGTCAATTTGCAAATATGTAAAGAAGTATATAAGGGCCCAAAACCCTAGGAGAATGTTCTTATTACTGATTTTGGAGTGGGTGTCGGCTGAGGTTGAGAAAGAAAGAAGAGAAAAGGGGTTTTGAAGGTTTTGAGCTTTTGGAGAAGAAAATCATCAAATCTGGGATTTGAGGAGGAGTCAGCAGCCAGGAATCGTTTCTCGCAATCAGGCAATCAGGTAACACACCCTCGTTCCTCTGATTAATCGTTAGTTAGTAAGCAAAATGTTGATTTTGGAGTTTTTGTTGTTTAAAAGTAGAGTTTGATGCTTTCAGAGAGAAATCATGTCTTATGGGGTGTTTTTGATTGCTAAGAACTTAATAATTGTTGAGTTTAGTAATGTCGTTGCTATTGCTAAGCTTTGCTTCGAAAGAATCGATCTAAAGTGTAGATTTCAGGCCCAATTAGATACCAGGTCGACGTCCGGGAACCTTCCTGGACGTCCGGACACATTGTTGGGGAGAAGGTCCCCGGATGAGGGAGTTGTCCGAATAGGATAGATTATTCGGGTAGGAGTTATGTCCGGTAAAGTATTGTGTCCGGTAAGTTCGGTACCCGGAAAGGGGTATCGTCCGGAGATTAGTAGTTACCCGGATAAGGGTGTTGTCCGGACTAGGTTGTCGTCCGGTTAGTGTGGGTGTCCGTACTCTTTAGCGTCCGGAAAAGTAGGGTTGTCCGGAAAACCTGAGTTGTCCGGATACTTTTGCTGAGTTGTTGTTTTATGCCCGTTTATTCAGGGAAGTCGATTTGGAAGTTTGGAACTGTTTAGGAACGAGAAGTAAGAGCCTCAGGTGAGTTTTCTAAACTAAAATGTGTGGCTTTTAAAGTGTTTTCAAAATGTGTTATGAATGTTGAGAATTGCCATGCTTTATTATTATGCTTTAATTGCATGAAAGTTGTTTAAAGTTTTATGTAGAATGTATGCATACATCAAGGAGACGTAAACTGACAAAGACGGGAGAGTAGTTCCGCCAGCCCTCGTGCGGGAAGGGAGGTCCCTATATGCCAGGAGCGAGGCTCCGCAAGGCAGCATGAGGCTGTCTCGTTGTCACCTTCGGGTGGCTTCAGGGTGTCAGATTACGAGGAGGCGGACTTTAGTCCGTATATGATTTTGACGTGTTGAGTATGAACGTTTTATGCTGAAAAAATAAACTGTTTTTAAATGCTTTGATAACTGTTAGGAGGGACTCACTAGACCTCATGGTCTAACCCTCGCATTTTCAAATAAAACCCTTTTCAGGTAAGCATGTACAGAAAGGCTCTAGCAAGTAAGCAGGGCGTTAGCAAGAGAAAGATGGATAGTGTAGTGACACTATAGCTTATCTTAATTTACTTCTCAGTTGTGTAGGTTGTTTCCGCCAACCATTTTCGGATATTATGTAAGAAATTGTAGATCGCGATTTTAGGATATTTAATTTATATGAAACGAATTGTTTAAAAATGTTGGGTTGTTATAAAAACCATACAAACTCTTAAACGTTGTGGAAAGTTTATCCCTTTAGTTGTTTAGGCACCTTGCAGTGTTTTTTGCTAGCTTCTGACTAACTTTTTATATGTATCATCAGTTTCCTTGTTGGGTTTATATTAAATAAGAATTGATCCAAAATCCAATATTCATTATTCATTATTTATCTCATGAATATGTTTAAAACTAAACTAAGATGTTGCCATTTTCCCCCATTATTCTTCTTATATATTCCAATTCATTTTTGACATTCATTTTGTATTATCTACGCAATCATTTAATTTTTATTAAATATAGTTAATTTATCAATTAACTTAATTATTAAACAACAACTGCATTTTAAATTAACAATGGCCTTTTTTTAGCTAGTTCACCAAATATAACATCACTTAGGGTGCGTTTGGTATGTAGACATAATAGAACATGATAGGACAGGATATGACAGAACAGTTGTTCAGCGTTTGGTAGACAGAACTGGACAAAACAAAACAAATAACATTAGAGTAAAATATAAAATAGAACGTGTATTTGATGTTATTGACACAATTCACAACCTCTTCGTAGCCTCCCAATCTCACTTTAATTTGCATCATCGAATCTTGCAGACTTTCTATCACCATCGATCACCACACGCATATACGATTAAACACCACCATCTCCAGAAATCGAACTTTATAAATTGGGTTTGGATTCATCATTAACAAAAACGGATCTACGCATTTCAATAAGCTTTAGAGTTTTTTCATTTATTTATTATTTGTCTTATATTTTTTGAAAAAAATTAACATATCATTTTAAGTTAATTTATATTATAATCCATTTAATTAGTTAACTTTTAAACATGATTAATATATCAATTAAGTTATTACAAATAAGCTATTATACAAATTGTATTCACCATCCAATATAAACAACATGTTATATTTTTATTATCAATCCTTGGCAAAAAAATCCAAATAAAGAATATATATTAATGAGCATATATATAAACATATATACAACTAGAGTAATTAAAGATCGACAAATCAACCATTCAAATCTCATCTTTGTTTCAAGAAACAAAAACCCAACTTTCTTTTCGATCCATAATTCATCTCGATCGATCGATCATCATCATCATTCGTTATTCACACGTTTCACAACCCCTTCGTTTCCCGCCAACACCAGATACTTATCCTTCCTCGTTAAACTCGTGCATTCAAACCCAACTCTCTTCCCAATCTCCCTTTGCACATAATTCGCAACCTCAATTCTCGCACACTTCCCATCACCACCACCATACGGCGAAACCCCACTCACCATCTCCATAAACCTAACCCTATAAACCGGGTTCGGATTCATCATAAACAAAAACGGATCCAAACATTTCAACCCACCCGCCGTTGTCCCATAAAACATACTAACATACGTATCCAAAGCCACCGGAACAATCCTATCACTCAGCTCCGCAAACAAAGGGCTGAACCGCAACAAATATGGCTCCCTACAAGTTGTCCCTTCCGGACACACCACTAAATCCCCTTGCTTTAACATCTTATCCATCGTTTTCGCATCCTTTTCTCTATCTCTCGTCAATCTCACCGTCTTAATCGGCGATATGATTTCAGACATTCGACTTAAACTATATGTGACTGCAGCAAAGGGTTTCTTGAGGCCGAAAGAGAGGTATAAGGGGTCGAGTAAAGTTCGATGATTGCATACATATAAAAGGCCTTTGTGTTGTTGTTTATGATCATTATTGGATTTAGGGTTTTTGGTGGTGTTATTAGGGTTTGAGAGTCTGAGTTGCATACCGGTGAAGGATAGGATCGGGATGAGTGCGGCGTAGGGGAAGAAGATTGCGATGGTGGCTCGGAAAATCGAGAGAAAAATGGCGAAAGGGAACCATATGAACATGACTAGCATGGTTTGTGGTTCAGGTCTAAAGGCTAATCTGCCATCATGAAAGATTAGGGGTTTTGGGTAAGTTTGTCTTGGAAGAGCTTGCCATGAAATCTTTTCTACATTGCTAGTTAAATAAACTTCCTGTGAAGACAAACAAATCAGTTAACTTCTAATATATATATATATATATATATATATATATATATATATGCCCTTTTCTTTAACAAAAGAAATAATACAAACTTTGTTAAGCAAATCATTTTCATCTTTTTCATGTATTGATATCAGAATCTTTAAATATTGCGTTCACTTAATTATTATATTCGTTAATAATCATGTTCATTAATTGTCTCATTCACTTAATTAATATATTGTTTTACCTATGAAATTTATGGTTTCACTTATGAACTTGTTTAAATTTTCTTAATTATCTTCTTTGTTTTCTGTTTTACCTGTAAATTTTGGTAAATTTTTTGGAAGAAAGTTCATAAAAGAAAAAACTTTATGAACATTAAACAAAAATTATTGTTTTTCATATATGAACTTTAATTAAAAACCATTGTTTCACTATTTAGTTTAACCTAAAAACTTTGAATATCTCGTTTCACATAGGAACTTTGGTTACATGGTGAGGAAAGTCGTAGAAGGTGTGTTCTACATCAGCTGTCATACCTTATGGAGCTTCCGAAACAGGTGTGTTTTCGACAGCCTAACCCCTCGAAAAGATGCTATCCGTGATAACATTGTGTCGAATTCGTTTAGATGGATTCTGCCCAGGAGCAAGGAAAGCGAAAAAAACCCGATTGTGTGGAGATGCTACCCTTTTGACTGTATCAAAACTTTGTAATATCGGTTTTCTTTTGCTAGTGGCTTGCTAGCTTTTAATAAAGTTTTTGGCTGCTGTTTCAAAAAAAAAACATGGTTTCACCTAAAATTTTTGATTATCTGGTTTCGTCTAAGAATTTTGATTATATGGTTTTACCTATGAATTTTAAACAAAAATTATTGTTTCACTTTCTTGTTTCACATATGAACTTTTCTTGTTTACCTCTAAAAAATGTCGTTTAAATATTATTATTGATTATCTTTTAAAAATAAAATATGAATATTTTCCAAAAATAAAAATAATTTATTCCAAAAATACACTTTAATTAATACTATTTAATTAATTTTTATTTTTTATTAAATTATAATCTCTCATTTAATCATAATTAATTTCTAATTATGTATATATATATAACGTGTTTATAATTAATTAAGTGCAAATTTTCAAATATTTATATGTACACATATATATAGTTTGTTAGTAATCACCTTGCTACATGAGATCCAATCATGCTTAATGGACTTGTTCAAGAAGCAAACCTTGGCTTCTTCTTCATCTAACACATCATTTAAACAATCTTTAACACCATTTTCATTTTCTTTCATGAGACCCACAAAGTATCCACCACAAACAACAAGATCTCTTCCAATAACAATATCAATCTCCAAATAATCTTTCAAGAAACCTTCAACCATGACTTGTGGCATCTTGCTTACACCAACTTTCTTCCCACCTCTTCTCAACACGTTAAAACCCTCCATACCAACATCTTCCAAGAAAAACTTGGGCAAAACCGAGCTTCCAACTCTAAACCCGTCTTTCTTTAAGCCAAAAAAGCAAACCATGACCATAATCTTGATCGAAAACTCGTTGTTAACCAAACAAATAAGTGGGTATAAAGTGAATAGTATAAAAGCCCTAATTAGGCTTCCGGCTTCGAATGCAACCAACATGAAGTATGGAAACACGGACGAAGATCTCAAGAGGGTTCCTTCGACATCAAAGATAAATGTCTTTCGTGAAAGATCGGATTGATCCAACGGTGAAAATGGGGTTTGTGATTTGAAATGTGGTGCATGGGTGTTGTTGCTAAGGGTTCTTTTGAGAGCTTTTGTGTGGTTCTTGTGGAGTCTGAGAAGAAGACGAGAGACAAAGAGAACAAGTTTGAGAGTGTAAGGAAAAGCTTTGAAAACCATATTTTGTTAGGGATGGTGAGGTTATGGAAGATGTGGGAGAATGGGGGTTTATTTATGGTGGTGGAGTTGAGAAAAAGGGCTTGTATTTTTCATATTTAACGAATTTGACACTCTCTCCCTAATAAATATATCATGAGCTGGAAAATGGAATGCAATCGTTGACCTCTAGAGAATTAGTAATTTGGCAACAAGAAAATTAAATGTATGGACCAGGTCTAATATTTAACATATATGAGTAATATGACTCATGCATCTAACAAGAAAACATGCAATGGAGAATTTTCCATGTTAATATATATATATATATATATATATATATATATATATATATATATATATAGAGAGAGAGAGAGAGAGAGAGAGAGAGAAAGGTTCAAACGAGAACGCTAACTATTTACGAGAACGGCCGCCCATGTACAAAATCACATGTGATTCACGTACAAAATCACATGTGATTTTACACTACCTGGATTTTGTACAAAATCACATGTGATTCACGTCCAGATTTCCAGGTAGTGTAAAATCACATGTGATTTTGTACATGGACGGCCGTTCTCGTGTTCTCGTAAATAATTAGCGTTCTCGTTTGAACTCACATATATATATATATATAGACACACACGAAGAATTGTGTGAGAAAAAAGGAAAGGTAAAAAAGTGTAAAAAGGGATTTGGATTCTTGATCCTTTTTAATCTCAAGATAATACATGAATTACATGAATTACATTTTTGATCACCAGCTAAGGCCCCTAAATGACCGCACAGTGATAAAGGAGGTAGGGGTGCAGAGACATCCATGAGGTTTGCCTAGAAGCAGCCACCCTTGAAAAAGTGCGTAATAGCTCACTGATCGAGCGCTCTTGCGCCGAAGATGAACGGGGCTAAGCGATCTGCCGATCGAAGCTGTGGGATGTAAAGATACATCGGTAGGGGAGCATTCCGCCTTAGAGTGAAGCACCCGCGCGAGCGGTAGTGGACGAAGCGGAAGCGAGAATGTCGGCTTGAGTAACGCAAACATTGCATATCAGTTCATCTCATTACTGTTGATCTTCAATTAGGATTGATCCATAGATGAAGATCTCTTCTTACCATTCTCAACATGACTTTTATTCTCACTGGAATTGAAAAAATACCTCGAAGATGAACCTGTTCCCATGCAATAATCAGGAATTCTTAACGATATCGAGCTGGAACAACCTGTTCTTCCTGAATACCCTGATTTAAGGCCAAATAATTTTCTGTGGCTACCATATAGTATTTATCTCTACCCGGTGATAAATAAAGCATCTGACTATATATATGCATGTCACGTTTTTAGATCTTATTCACCCTAAGAAAAACTACATGAAATATTGTTTCTATTATTTATTTACTAACAGATTGTTGGAACGGATGATATATTTACGTACATCATAGAGCTAGTATCTTCAATGACATGATTTATATGCTATTACGAAAATGGGAAAAGGAAGCGTCCTGAAATAACCAATTTCGAAATATTATGACAAGCTTGGCCGCCACAACAACCGAAAACCCAGTTAATAAATAAGCTCATTAGTGGATATTGGCTTATGCATAAGTCGTCGGCAAACAAAAGCTTCAATTTTTTTATTTCGAGTGGGGACAACTATGATCATGGTAGTTGCGGAGAAGTAGGTATTGGTATGCACGTCTAAAGCCATGGTAAACATATGATAGCCCAATCCTTGACACAAATTCGTCAACTCAACAAATTAAAAACTTTTATATAGTTTTATCATGCAAAAACCTTATTTTTGCTAAATTTAATATGGATTTATAAGATAATCTTAAATGACTAATAAGAACATACTTTTAACCTTTTTTCTTGTCACTGCGTTACCAACTCAACCAAATAATAACCTCGAGAAATTACACTAGAATCTCACAACTCCCGTGTATTGTTTTCAAAGTGGATACATAAGTCAAAAATATATAAAAACTAATAAAATAATATTTTACACAATAATCAACGTAAGAACCAAAGTTCTTATACATGAAACTTAAAACATATTGATGACTCGTTTACTTTGGTTTGATGATCGTTTTGCATGAACATCATAAATGTTATATTATCCTCATGAGTTCGTATTATAACTTAGACTAAAATCGATTAACTTATAAGGTAAATTCTCACACACATATATATATATATATAGGCGAAAGACCGTGTAAAAAGTTAAGTTAACATAAGAATCATAGAAGTGGATCTAAATCCTTAATCACTTTTAATCTCAAACATATGCTAAAATCGTGCTTGATACGAGGATTGATCCGGTGCATTTCATCCAACATATAATAACTACTTCTTATGCTTCTTATGTTAACCTCAAATTTTCACCCGAACTTAATTCTTATATGATTAAAAAACAAACATTTGACGCAATATCGATCACATATTTATTTGAGATTAAAATGTGATATATTATATACGAAGGAGCCCACTAGTTTGGTGCGAACTTAAAGAGGCTGCAACAAATTTAATTAGATTATGCCCATATCTTTGTGTCACGTATTTTTCATTTTTATTATATATTATATTACCTTTTAAAGCAATTATATTGCCTCCATTTTTTTATTTTGCCAAAATATTAAGTAAAGCCATTTTATCATGAAAATTCATATTTTTCTTAAGTTATGTGTGTGATTGGATCAGCTCTGGTGCAATTCAACTAGGGGTGTTAACGAGTCAAGCTTTTAACAAGCCACTCGAGCTCGAGCCCGTTTATTGTAACAACCCAAATTCAATAAAACAATATTCTCAACATTACAATCAAAATCGGTCCCAAAGTATACAAATTACATCCATTCTAATTCTAGGTACGCAACGGATAAACACCTTCACAACTGAGATGCTACGGGAAGCCCGACGGTGAACTACTAGCATCCACTAGACTATACCTCTTCTACAGCGTCACCTCTTTCCATCTTCTTCAGATGAAACCCCAAACAAAACTCTTACCTGAAAATGGTTTTAGTTTTGGAAAAAGCGAGGGTTAGACCTTGAGGTCTAGTGAATTCCCTCTCAAAAACAGTGTAACAAACCACATTTAGCATTATACAAACCGCCATAAAGGCCCATCAAAAATCATTTCAACCAATCAACATCACTTGGGTATTTGCACAGTGGTCTCAACTCCCATCACCTCATGTGATGTTAACACTCGGGGCCACCAGTAGATCCCCACGGCCCCCAGAAGATGTCATGTCCGTGTGCACAAGAAACGAATTCGAGGCACACGGTCTAATCAACTCTCCAAGGATTCTCAACAATCCAAGGTCCACCTCCCCACTGTGCAACCCGACTCCACATATAACAGTAACTCATGAGAACATGCAATCAACGCGTACGTAGGAAAATACTTTCATAATGCATAAAGATCATATTTTATTTCAAATGTGACACATGCATATTATCATCATGATACCAAATTCAGTCATTTAAAACATTCACAAATCATTTTCAAATTTAGTAAGGTATAAGGGAACTCACCTGAGCTTTAGCAATTCGACACACGCTCCGAAACTCACTTTAGCGCAAACCGAACACCTGAATTGGACGTCATAAAAGTGGTGTTAAACCCTTTAGTTATATCCCAAAACATCCCTAAGACAACCCTTAAATTATACCACAATCCTAGCCTAAAACAGTACGCGAAACAAGAGCCAAAAACACGCGACAGGGCTTGGCGTTGATGCCCGCGCCAAGACCCGCACTGAGTACTGGACAGCCTTTGGCGCTGATGCCCACGCCAGTTCACTAGCGCCAAGACCCGCGTGGAGCACCTGCACTTGTTTTTCAGCCGAAAACTGCTCTTTCTTACTCCCAATCCCAACTCGTCCCAAATCAATTTTAAGCCTTTTACTTGAGGTAGTCGATGTTCTAAGCCTTTCCCCTCCATTTCCACACATCAACCCATCATTTAATCCAATGAAACCCATTCAAAACCCATCCATTGATTCATGATTTCAACCCAAAAACTCAAAACTCAATCCATAGCAAGAATGGAGATTACCAAGCAAAGGATGAAGTTTCTTAATGACTTGATCAAAACTCATAAGGAAATCAATCCCAAAATCATTTGTTTCCTTTTTACATTGATTAGAACTCAAAATCTCATGGTTTACAAAACCCCAAGCTACAATTCAAACACACCCAACTATGAGGAAGAAGAAATAGAGTTCATACCTTGAAGAAGATGAAGTTGTAGCTCCTCTTGATGGTATGGATTCACCACTCTTCCAACTAGGGTGTTTGCTCCCAAAATTCTCCTCTCTAAGCCAAATACGTATAGAATGCTTCAAATGACAAAACCCCTTTTTATTTTCAGATTTTGCCACTAAGTCCTGAAAATTCTACACTTCACACTTTAGCCCCACAATTTCCAAAATATTCAAACCTTATGGACATGAGGTGTTACATTTATCTCGAGCTCGAGCCTAATAATTATCGAGCTCGAGTCGATCTCGAACACAAAATAAAGCTCATTTAACTTAACGAGCCGAGCTCCGTAACACCAATGTTCGACTCGACTCGTTCGAAAGCTCGATTAAACTTAACGAGTCGAGTCGAGCCATTCGAGCCTACACTTTTTAGAGCCAAACATATTCATATGTTTACAAACTATATAATCAAAATATAAAAATTATCGTGCTTGAGTACTAAACGAGTTAATCGATCTCGAATTCGAGCTCATAAACGAGCATCGAACTCGAGCTCAAACATTGAAAAAATATTCGACCTCGAGCTCGAGCCCGAATATGAAAAAGTCAATCGAGCTCGAGCCTGATATATTTTTTCAACCCGGCTCGAATAGTCTGCTACTCGACTCGACTCGATTCGGCTCGTTAACACCCCTAACTTCGACTAATCCTAGTAACCTTGATAAACAACCAAAAATATATGTAGTAATCTTTAGGACTTAAATTGATGACATCTAAGTAGAATTCCTAAACATCTAAGTTTTATTGTCACTTGATCTAACTAATTAACCGCATGAAGGTATGAAATCCTATTTAAAACCCATCAAATTACTTTTTTACATACCATTTAATCATGCAACGGACCCATAAAATTTATGAAAGAGTGGCACCATTGGCCTCTTCTTATTAGGGAGGGGGTTTGAGCCCTATTTCATGACCTCACAAACAAGAACCCTTATTTTGGTAATGATGACTACCTTTGCGAAACGAAATTTCAGTCAGTTACTTAATTTCAATAAGTATACAGTCACACAACCGAACATTACGATAGCACCCTTAAAAATGCAATTCTTTTCATTATAACTATACAATGAAGCAGTGGCCCCTACCACTATATACCCGTGTATAGATCTGTCACCGTTCAATCGTGAATACTTGTAAATTAACTTTTACCGTATATGATAAGATATCAAGACTTAATTGGGTTTTAGAAGGTTGGGTTGAGATCGACAACACATAAAAGTCATCTACAGTTTAAAGTCGTTTAGTCTTAGATCAATGAAAATATATACGTACATATCATATTTATGGTTATATTATAAAACATACCACCTGCCATTGTGAAAATGACAATTCCTTAAGAGGTAATCTAAAGATTTGATAGCTTTTTTTTCTTGAAGAAATAAATATTTTTATAGTTAAATGGGTTGTTACAAAATCTTGTAAAAAATACAAAAAATCGATTTGCTACCACATATAATCACTTGTTTAGAGAAATAAAAGTAAAACATATTAAGACTTAGGACGACTCTTTAGAGCATCCACATACGTCTTGCACAAGACTTTGCAATATGACATGACATGCAATGTGACTTGCAAGGTGTTGCAAGTGTAGCAATTCCTTTCACAATTAGAAAGGCCTTTAATTCACAAACAAATATATATTAACCAAATCCATTTTTGTTTAATTTTTTTTTCGAAACTGCAAAGCATTATTTTTTTGTTTAATTTAATTAATTAATTTGTTTGTTTAAACATTATTTATTAATATTTTTATTAAATTTAATTCATTTATTAGTTTATTTGAACATTATTTTTTTATTTTTTTATTAAAATTTCTTACTCACGTTTTATTTATAAAAAAAGTGATATTTTTATGCAATGTCTTTTATTTAAACTACTAATTGCAAACCGATTTAGTGGAAGAGATCTGGAGTCGATTTGGAGAAGCAAATAATTAGTAATGTAATATTTATTGTGTATTTTGTGTAATATTTGTATTTTAGTAAACGTTGCATGTTTTCAATATATCCATGTATTTTATTTGTTAATTAAATTATATTTACACAAAATATAGTAAAAGAAAACAAAAGTAAAATTTTAGTTATCTATATTTTATAATTAATTTATTAGTTATAGAGTAAATTGCAATTTTGGTCCCTGTGGTATATTGTTTTTCTCACTTTTGGTCCCTATAAATTTTTTATTGCAAGAAAAACCCTGTGGTATACAAAAGTGCTCGGTTTTGGTCCCTCGGACTAACTCTGTTAGATCCTCTCCCGTTAAACCCCCTCATGTGCAAGGCACATGAGGGCATTTTGGTCCTTTTGCTTACTTTTTGGCTTTTCATTAAAAAACACAAACCACAGGGACTAAACATGCAGTTTACTCTATAATATATATATATATATATATATATATACATATATAATATACATATAAACCAAACCAGATACTTATCGTCTCCAACCCAAACTTATCGTCTCCAACCCAAATTTTCGAACTTCATATTCATGAACACCAAAATCAACACCAAAAGCACCGACAACGGCAGTGAGGAGTAGTTGAATGGCGACGATTGAGTATATCTTTCGAATAAACGACCACCGTAGCTCCGGTGACTCCAACATCATCAGATACAGCGGCTCTCTTGACCCTGACTCAACGTCGGTTTTCAGAAACGGTTGTTGATTCCACATCGTAAAGCAGATCTGTTGAAATTTCAGTTGTTTAATCAGGAACCGAGACCAAATTGAGGAATTAGGGTTCTAGATTCAAATATGTTCAACGAATTTCGGATTTGACGAAAAAGATACGAGTGCGTAAAGCAGATCTGTTGAAATTTCAGTTGTTTAATCACGAATCGAGGCCGAACTAAGGAATTGGGGTTCTGGATTCAGATAATTTCAACGAATTTCGGACTTTACGAAGAAGATACGAGTGTGTGGTGATAAACGAATTTACCGATTAATATCTTCCCGTTCTCCGGTGGTTTCAGTTTATCGATTATTCATTTCGCCATGAAATCTTCGCCGATTGAAGCCGATTTCATCTTTATTTCTGTGTTTTGGGTTCAATTTCATCTTTATTTATGTGTTCGTCGTTTGTTTTGTGTCTGGTTGGTTTAGTTTTGTGTTCGTCCCTCTCTTTATCCCATCGTACTTCTTTCATTTTGGATGCAAATCAAAGAGTGGTGCTCTGTTCGTGGTTGATTGATTTTGGTCCAGACTTGCCGGAGTTTGTCGTCGAGAACTGGTGGGGGGTATTTTGTCGTGGGGAATGAAAAGGGAAGGGATGAGTACAATTGCAATTTGGTCCCTGTGATTTATCGTTTTTTGTTAAAAATGAAAAAGGCAAAATGACCGAAATGCCCTCATGTGCAAGTCACATGAGGGGCTTTAACGGAGGTAACCTAACGGTGTTAGTCCCGAGGGACCAAAATCGAGCACTTTTGCATACCACATGGTTTTTCTTGCAATAAAAATTTTCTAGAGACCAAAAGTGAGAAAAACAACATACCACAGGGACTAAAAATGCAATTTACTCTTAGTTATATTATAATTATCTATATTATTTATATTATAATTTATTACTTTAGAAAGGTGTTTGGTCTTGCATGGGTGTGGAATGTGTTATTGCAAAGTTGGTGTGGCACTTTAGAAATGAGTGTGGTCTTTCAGGGGTATGGATGGTCTTATAAGTCGCTACTCTAATTCATGGGGATTTTACTGGCTGTTATTTTTTAAGTTTTATTAGATTAGTTGAGGCACGTAGAAGCTGATCCGAACATAAATAACTAACAAAAACAAGAAACTTAAAAAGTTTACATCATCTATTGGTGGAAAATATTTTTAAACATTATATAAATTATAGGGAAATTAATTAAAATACCCAAAGTTTGACTCTGACTTACCAATATACCCAAAATCTCGTCGACTTTACCAAAATACCCAAATTTTCCGCGGTGGGCCCCGCGATCGCGGGTCCACGCCCACATGTCACGACGTTTTGGCCAAAAGTCCCGCGGAGGCCCCTCAAGAATGACCGGGTACACTTTTGGCCCCTGTCCGCGGAGGTACCCTGCGATCGCGGGATGGACATGCCACGCGTCGACACAGGGTGAAACCCTAATTTCTTTAATGCATCAACCCCCCCCCCCCCTACCCTAATTTCGGCCGCTATAAGAGAGAGGGTGGGGGGGGGACCTTATTTCCTACCAGTTTCATTAAAAAATTATCTCCCAAACTCTCTCAATTTGTCGTGTGGAATACGCGCTCGGTTTGTTTGAAGATGGCTCGTGTTACTCGTTTGGTAAGTTTTTCTTAAGTTTCTTGTATTTTTCTTGTATGTTGTTATTTTAAATTTTAAAATATATGATATGTATGTTGTTAGAGTGTTTTTAAGTTTGTTGTATGTTTGAATGTGTTATTTGTATGTTATAATGTTTTCTTTATTATAGATGTTAGAGTTTTTTTTAAAAAGATGTTATAGTGGTTTTTTTAAAAAGATGTTAGAATGTTTTTTATAAAAACATATGTTAGTGTTTTTTTATAAAAAGATGAGTGTTTTTTATAAAAAAAAATTTTAAGAGTGTTTTTTATAAAAACATATGTTAGTGTTTTTTTTATAAAAAGATGAGTGTTTTTTATAAAAATAAATGTTAAGAGTGTTTTTTATAAAAAAAATGTTAAGAGTGTTTTTTATAAAAAAAGATGTTAGTGTTTTTTTTAATAAAAAGATGAGTGTTTTTTATAAAAATAAATGTTAAGCGTGTTTTTTATAAAAAAAAGATGTTAAGAGTGTTTTTATAAAAATAAATGTTAAGAGTGTTTTTTATAAATAAAAAAATTAGTGTTTTTTTTATAAAAAGATTAGTGTTTTTTATAAAAATAAATGTTAGAGTGTTTTTTATAAAAAAAGATGTTAAGAGTGTTTTTTATAAAAATAAATGTTAAGAGTGTTTTTTATAAAAAAAAAGATGTTAGTGTTTTTTTTTATAAAAAGATTAGTGTTTTTTTATAAAAATAAATATTAGAGTGTTTTTTATAAAAATAAATGTTAAGAGTGTTTTTTATAAAAAAAAATGTTAAGAGTTTTTTATAAAAATAAATGTTAAGAGTGTTTTTTATAAAAAAAAATGTTAGTGTTTTTTTTATAAAAAGATTAGTATTTTTTATAAAAATAAATGTTAGGAGTGTTTTTTATAAAAATAAATGTTAAGAGTGTTTTTTATAAAAAAAAAAATGTTAGTGTTTTTTATAACTTTGGTGAATGACAACTTAGGTCCCTAAACTTTGGTGAATGACAACTTAGGTCCCCTAACTTTGGTGAACGACAACTTAGGTCCCTAAACTTTGCTAAATGACAACTTAGGTCCCTAAACTTTGGTGACTGACAACTTAGGTCCCTAAACTTTGGTGAATGAAAACTTAGGTCTCGAAACTTTGGTGAATGACAACTTAGGTCCCCTAACTTTGGTGAATGACAACTTAGGTTCCTAAACTTTGCTAATTGATAACTTAGGTCCCTAAATGAATATATAAAAACATTTAAATTGGCTTCACATGCCACACTCATTCATTTTGGCCTCTTGCCAAAAGCATCTATATATAACACTATTATATATTGAAATAAAATAAACCGCAACATATCTATTTGGATTTTGTCAAACGGGTGTAAATAGCCCTAAGGTATGTGGGGACTTAAGCAATCCTTGTGATTCCCCTGCTACCTGGAAATCCAATAGATTGAGTGGTTTCTTTTCTAAAACTAAAACAGACGAATAATTATCAACACAATAAACCAAACAAGCAAAAACATCTATATATAACACTAACTATAACATCCGTGAATGACTATGTAGAATGATTTCTTTCACATCGACTTGACGTTAAAGTGCCGCGTTGGATACATGGTGAAGTTGAGACAGCGCTTCGCGGAATTAGGTGATCGCCCAGCTAGCCTTGAGGACATCTTTAGAGGGACACCTTTCGGTCCATGGATGGATCTTACCAATTCTGGTGGCGATCCCACGCTAGTACACATGTTTCTACAGTTGGAGGTCGAGGTCTCCCATGGTGATCCGGAGGAGATGTATTTTGATTTCTTCAGGCATCAACTGCGGTTTGGGCGTCGTGAGTTCTATCTAATTATAGGACTACTTTTTGGAGAGGCTCCCCGCCTTCCTCCCTTAGCAGACATTTCCTTCGTTCGTAGGGTTTGGCCTGGCGTGTCAGCATCTCGTTTGAAGCTGAAGACAGTCGTGGAGACGATGAAACAGGGCCTTAGTGCCCTAAGCGACCAGGATGCTGTCCGTGTATGCTTGGTGGCGATCGTGGATATGGGATTCATGGGCCGTGAGTGGAGCCAGACTGCTTCCGAGACGGTCCTTAGGGTCGTCGAGGACTTGGATTTGTTTAACAGGTACCCGTGGGGTAGCCACATCTGGACACATTGCTACACTATTATGCACCGAGTCATCGCCAGACGCCCCAATCGACTTGCCAAGATGAATCTTTGTGGATTTACATACGCCTTGAAGGTTAGATACGTAGTATAACATAAATAATAATACATACAAACTGTTTGGCTTTCCTTTTTACGTACTTGCTCTTCTTGTGTAATTCCATATATGGATCTTGGAGATGTTTCCCGCAGCCTGTCAATATTTCAACAAGCACACCGACAGATTACATAGGGGAACCCGTTGGGACCGGGAGGGGGGGGGGGGTCTTTCCCTAAATAGGCAGACTTGGCTTGAGTTCTTCAGCCAATCTAGACATGTAAGTTCTTTTACTATATTTACAATGTTGCATACGTTAGTCCCGCTTATTAAATTTTTTGTGTTTTACCATATATTTAGCCGCCGCTTACGCCTTTCGAAAACCTTCTGCCTACTGCCTACGAGAGGGATATGCCTTGGTACAGAAACAGCGTGGACTTTTTTTACAGAGAGGCGGCAAGGGTTCGACGTCCCTCTCCTTCCCCATCTGGGTCTAGTTCCTCATCTGACGAAGATGAGGAAGACGACGCGAGGCCCCCTTCCGATCGATATCAGCCGCCCCTTTCCGATCGATATCAGCCGCCCCCTTCCGATCGATATGAGGCGCCCTCTTCCTCCTCCAATCAAGATCTGACACGCGTCTAGGGGCCATTTCGTGGCAGTCATGATGAGCTGTGGGACTACGTCCACGGGCCTGTAGACACACGTTTAAACTATCTGGAGGCATTCACCAGACAGTTTGGCGCTGTTCATGTTAGTGTTTAACTTAATTTGTCGGCCACGATCTTTTAGTTTGTATATTAATATTACGTTCTAAATTTGTTTTAGCTGTCGAGTACGACGCCGATCCCCGCTCCGTTCGGACAGGGGGCACAGGCGACGTTTGGCACCACATCCTATCCGTCATTCCCTGAGAATGTAAGTCACACTGAGTAGCCATTATAGTTATATGTTAGTTTCTAAATTTGTGGGACTAATAATGATCAATGTCACGCAGGTCGGGATGTCGGGGGCACGGGGATACACATCCCAAATGCCACCGTTTAGCAGCACATCCTATTCGTCAATCCCGGAGAGTGTAAGTCACACTGAGTAACTATTATAGTTATATGTTAGTTCCTAAATTTGTAACTCATATAATGATCAATGTCACGCATGTCGGGATGTCAGGGGCAGGAGGATACACATCCCAAATGCCGTCGTTCGGCACATCCTTTCCATGATATTTTGAAGAATTTTCAAATTTAAAGAATTTTATTTCTTACTTCATGCATTTCATATGAAATTTATGGTGATGTGATTTAATGATATGTTCATTTATGGAATATCTTTAAAATGTAAAAGTAGTAATTAATTTGCTTTAATTACATTATGAAATGATTGAAATCCGCCGCGTTGGAGTTTTCATACCAATAACTTCGTTAATAGTAACAACCTTTTTTATTTTTATTTTTATTTTTATTTGTCCGTAAATAAGTGTCCGTTTTCAAAAATAAATTTCCATTTTTCCATTCTATCCTTAATTAATTATGTGATGGAGAAATTTCTCATCTCTATAAGAGCATCTCCACCAAATTCTCTATACTTTTTCTAAAATAAGGATTTAAAAGTCAAAATCTTCAAAATGATTTATATTTAGCTCCAACAGATTTTCTATTTTAGAAAACTCAACATACATTATATTATTAAAATATTATTTAAATTTAGCATCCTAATACATTTTTTAAAAAGAATTCATATAAAATTATGATAACTCAATCTTATTGGTGGGAATGAATAAAAAGATAATTTTTTCTCTTCATCTATCAAGTTTTAGATAACAATATAGAGAAGCTGTTGAAGCAATATGGAAAACAAAAATGCAGTTTTCTCTATGTTAGAGAAGCTGTTGGAGATGCTCTAATTAAGAGTAAACTTGTACTTTGGTAAATTAAACAGTGTAATTATTGCACACTCCTAAAACTGTGTGTCTTTTTCATTGTGGACATTTATTTTAGGACGGGGGAGTAATGATTAACTAAAATGAGTTTCGAACTAATAATAATAATTATTAACTAATTAATTTAGACGTTAGCAATTGGTCCAACATTAATAGTGGTCTACCTATGTATTTATTAATATCTTCTTAAAAATATAGGATTAAACAAGAAAACGATTAAAATCAGATAACAAGATAGCGGGTAAATCACTAATGTCACATACGATAAAATGCATGGGGTGTGCGAGTCACCTGTGTAATGCCCTATAGTTACAGGTTGACCTAATTACTTCGAATTCAACGTAAAATTATGGTAGAAATTATTCTACACCACAACTTTAAGCTTATTTTTTTTTGGAAAAAAACTTTAAGCTTATAAAGAGCTCACAAATCAACTAGTCTATCCATATGGAATAGTTTATTACAATTTGGCCCGCAACATGATCGTGTGCAACCTCATGTAATTTTTACACGTGAGTTTAGTATAAATTTACATGCGACTTGGTTCTTCTCAGATCATTTTATTTAGTCATTGTTCTCGTGTGAATACAACTATTTCTTTCAAACCCGTGTCATTTGTTTTCTTGCTAATTATTGAATTTATATTTTGATCATTTATATTAGGTACTTTTGATTATTGGCACTATCTATATTATGTTAATTAATGTATGGCAAAATATTTTAGAGTTTATCAATTTTCTTGTACGGAAAATAAGTTGAAATAAACAATCACTCGTATTATATTAAATTTAGTGAAACTTTTGATGTAATTCCTTAGAGCATCTCTAACAACTTTCTCAAAATTTCTTTAAAATGGAGAATAAAAAGCCAAAATATTAAAAAAAATTACATTCATCTCCAATAGATTTTCTATTTTAGAGAAAAACAAAACATTGATTATAATATTAAAATATTTCAGTCATCTATTAAAATATTATTTCTCTCTCTACATATTTATTTTCAAAGTTTCCTATTGGTCCTCTCACTTGGTAGTCATTTTTGAAGTGATCTTAAAAACTCATTCTCTTTCTTACTTTCTCCATTTTGAAGATAGTTTTAGGAAGCTGTTAGAGCAAAACTAGAGCCTAAAATTCCCATATTTTCTTCATTTTCTTCAAAATAGGAGAGCTGTTGAAGATGCTCTTATATAGACAAACAATGAATAATGGTTCAGGATCGAGTAAAACGTATGTAAACATTAATTTAATTTTGTCTGCATAGTTTTAGACGATCATCTCTTCTTTTTCTTAGAAAAGGACTTGCGAAAAAAAAGCGAATACAACTGTCTCCCCACAAAAAAAGGTAATATTGGGTTGGATATAAATAAATATGGTTGGTTATTTATATATATATATATAGAGAGAGAGAGAGAGTGGCGGGTTCAAACGAGGAGCGTAACAATTTAAGAAAAAACGCGAGAAGCACCGCCCATGTACTGAATCACATGTGATTCACATACAAAATCACATGTGATTCACACCTGAACGGGGGGCTTCCGCCCATGTAGTGGATCACATGTGATTCACGCCTAAAATCACATGTGATCCGGGCGACTTCCACGCGACTCGCGAACCAGGTCGCCCGCTGCCCGATTTTTTCGGGAGTAGTGGATCACATGTGATCCAGTACATTGAAGGCGCTCCTCGCGTTTCTCGTAAATAGGTACGCTCCTCGTTTGAACTTTCCTCTCTCTCTCTCTCTATATATATATATATATATATATAGGGTCCCCTTCTTTTGCTAACCAACCCATTGGTACTAACCGTGCTAACCAACCATTGACCAATCAAATTGCTCCTTTTATTTTGGTTTAGGTGCACGCCAACAAGGGTAAAATGGGTATATCCAATTTCTTCCATATTTATCTCACATTTAATAATTGATTCTACATTCCTATTTTATATCCATGATTTTCGAAATTATGTAGTTATCTAATCCATGATTTTCGAAATTATATTAATTCAGAATATATTTTTAATATCAAACAAGATATCGAAATTATATTAATTCAGAATATATTTTCGAAATTATATTAACTCAATTAATACATTTTTTTCTATAAATCAGTTCTTTGAGGCATCGTGCATATATGCAGATGAGAAATTGTGCATATATGCAGATGTGCATATGTGCACATATGCATATATGTGCAGATGTGCATATATGCAAAAGCCATCTCAGACTAAATCATATGCACAGTTTATGTGCGCATATGCACATAAACAAAATAGTGTGTATACCATAAGAATAATCAAACCAACATGCCCAAATAATCATATGCACAGTTTATGTGCACATATGCACATAATCAAATTGTTGAATCGAAAGAAATGCATCCAAAATCAAACCTAACATTCATCAATTTCTGGAAAATTGCTTCAATTTGATCCATTTTCACACACTGTAAGTCTGTAACAACTAACAACAACACAACAATGGATCCAAATCCGAAAAACCATGTTTGCAGAGTGACGAGATGAACGTGAAAGAAACCGTTCATCATATCAACTTGGATTCGTTACAGAATCATTCTCAACAGTTTTTCAAGAAACCTGAAACAGAAAATGGTAACGATCCACGATTATTCAAGAAGGTAAAAATCGATGATTCCCAGAACTTTACAAAGATTCTTGGAGTCCCCATTATCGATTATGACTCCAAAGTCGAAGAAGGAAAAACTGCATTTCGAACGTTAGAAATCAGATCGATTTAAACTTGTCTCTTGATGAAGAAGATGCCCCGTTTCCAGAATCCATTGTCAAGATTGCTACAATGGAGATCGATTTAGAGGCTTCAGCGGTTCTTGAATCCGAACCGGATTCTCAAGAGACGGATCCTTAAGGCAGAGGCGGCGGAGGTGGTGGGAGGAAGGCGGAGGCGGCGGTGGGAGGAAGGCAGAGGTGGTGAGATAATTTTTTAGAGAGAGAAAGAGAGTGGATAAATTTAGAGGGAGGAGTGATTCCTTCAAAATTGCACTGTTACCGTGTATAGAGGAATTGTCATGTTTAAGTTTAATTTGGTTTGACAAAAATGCCCTTGTGCTCATATGCACAAAGGTCCAGCGCATGCCTATTAATTTTAAATAATATTAAAATCCAGTATTAATTATAACCGTTGATCTGATGCATCTATGATTGTGATCGGTTAGCACGGTTAGTACCAATGGGTTGGTTAGTAAAAGAAGGGCCCTCTCTCTCTCTCTCACACTCTATATATATAGGACGGTAATCAAATGAGAACCAAAAATAGGTTGAGAACCATGAAAACCGATCTAAACCATTAATTGATTTAATCTATTACGACTTGGATTGGTTCTCACGGTTCTCAATCTTTTAATTATAACCATGAGATCAAAATTTTAATTATAACCATGGGATCAAAACCAAATTATGGCTTAGATCGATTCTCACGGTTCTCGTTCTTTTTTTGGTTCTCACATGATTTAACCCCTATATATATATATATATATATATATATATATATATATATATATATATATATATATATATATTTGAAGTGTATAATATTTATATACGGCAAATGCAACAAATAAACTCACGCACCCTCCTCACATTTGGTGAGACTTGAACCCCTGATCTCCTAGGAGGAAAGAGGCTCAAATACCGCTAGGCCAAAGGCCCTTTGATGATATTCTTATTTTTTTGTCAATAAGAAATATAAAATTTAGAGTAAATTACTGTTTTGGTCCCTAAGGTATGTCGAAAATTACGAAATTGGTCTCATTTCTTCAAAAATTACCGTTTTGGTACCTCACGTATGCAGCTTTTTACGAATATGGTCCTTAGCGCTGACGTCCATCTATTTCATGCCGTTAACCCTCACCACGTGAGACGCACATGAGGGTATTTTTGTCGAAACACTTTTCCTTTTTCCCTCTCATTTAAAAACACCGATTAAACCCGTTATACCCCCTCCCCCAACTACAACCTTTTTCTCCAATCTCCATTGAAGCTAAGAAATACCATGGTGTTGTGTTATTGTGGTGCGTATACTGTGATCCTAACTTCGTGGACAAATGCAAACCCAGGGCGAAGATTCTTCTCCTGTTCCCGCCCTGTAAGTTTTTAGGGTTTGTGCCAAAATTACGATTTTATGTTTGTTCTCTCAAATCAATTTTTTTACAGGGAAGCAATTGCCCCTTTATTGGTTGGGTTGATCCACCAATGTGTGCTCGATCCTTGGTGGTTATACTTGGTTTATTGAGGTCAAGAAACCTAATTGAAGAAAAATTGAGGGCACAAGCTGTGGAGGCTAGAAGAATGAAGAAGTTACTGTTAATCAGTTGGGTCATGTTTTTTATCCTTTTCCTTGTGTTTTGAGTAACTGTAACCATTTCCTTGTGTTTGTGTTTATGGGTTTGTATTGTGTCCTGTTTTTTGGTCTCTGTAAGTGGGAATGCCTTAAATGGTTATTGTAATCCTTTGGATTTTGTTGTCATTGAATGAAATAGCAGATTGATGTTGTTTGTAAACAATTTCCCTGTTTGTTGCAGTGTTGAATGAAATAGCATGTTGATGTTGTTTGTACAACCAATTTCCCTGTAAATAACCAAAACTAGTTTAAATTTTCATATCACATTACAAAAGGAAGGTACATAACAATAAAAGTACATTCAACAAAAGGAAGGTATAACCATTACTTGAACCAAGGGAAGGTACATAACCATTACAAAAGGAAGGTACATAACCATTAATTCAACCACAAAAGTAATGTTCATCCAACTAACAACATATTACCATCACTGGAATGTTAAATAAACATAAGCAAACATGTTAGGGAGATTACAAAGATCAAACATCCAACAAACATCCAACTAAGGCTTGGCTTCCTGTCCTTTACAAGTCCTGGAGTTGTGCCCAGGCTTCTTGCAGTATGCACAAGTGACAGTCTTTCCAAACCTAGAAAGCTTGAAACCTTTAACAGGTTGGACTAACTCATATGCACCATTCCTTCTCTTCTTCTTGGGCCTCCCAACCTGTGTATGATGGACTGGTGGAATTAGCTTCACTGCACAGTCACTCTTTGGCCAAAATTCCTTCCCACTCAGAGGGCCAACCTTGAACTCATACACCTTCTTCCAACTTGCCAGCTTGTAACTCTCATGCACCAAATCTTCAGGTAAACCAATCCCTTCTCCATTAGCTGCCATATACCAAATTGTGGCAACTGCATGCCTACATGGTATTCCTGTTAGCTCCCACTTCATACATGTGCATGTCTTCCTTCCTGAATCAACAACACATTGATCTTGCCATGGCCCACTCACTTGGTACTTGTCCCCACCATTCCAAAGAACCACATAGTGTGCAGTTTGTGTCTTGTTCAACTCCAAAAATTTTGTGGCTGTAGGTGTCAAAAGCCCCTCACTCTTTGCAATCACCCTCCCTACATTAACAATCCTATTCATGAGGTATTCTCTAATATACTCCAATGCTGTGATGATAGGCTTGTCACGGCCATCTAGAAGTTGTCTATTGAAGACCTCACACATGTTGTTCAATAGAACATCACAGTGAGCTCTACCTGTACATGTGAAAGAGATATGGGTTACTATGCAATTCACTCAACTCCATTCATGTCAGCTATAAGAAAGATAATTAACCTGTAAAATGGGCTCTTGACAAATGAACAGCTGGAATGTCCTTCAAATACTCAAAAGCCTTCTTATCCAACACCTTCAAGTCATCCATGCATTTCTGAAATTGGGGCAGTGTTGGTGCTGTTGCACATCTCCACAGAGCATCCTTGTACACTTTTCCCTTCCAAGTCTTATTCATGTTTTCATGAATGTGCCTAAGACAGAACATGTGCTCTGCACATGGGAATACCCTAGCCATTGCAGGTATAATTCCCTACTTGGAACAAAGGTAGCAGAAGTTAGTACTACATTAGCAACAAGAACCAACAAAAATATTAGCAAAGCATAGAAAATTACCTTTTGCCTATCACTAATGAAAGTAAAATTTGAATTTGAACTCAGATCCAAGTCATCACCCAAGCACTCCAAGAACCATGTCCAAGATTCTGGTGTTTGCTTTAACTATGGCATATGCTAAGGGATAGATACCTTGGTTTGGGTCAACCCCAACTGCAGTCAAGATCTGGCTTGGAAAAGGACCTTTCATGAAACATCCATCCAGGCCCAACAACTCCTTTCCACATGCTTTGAAGCCTTCCTTAAGGGAACCAATACAAATGTAGATCCGTTTGAACTGTCTTGTTGGGGAGTCTGGGTTGGTTTCATCTTCCACTGCCAATTTCACTGTGGTACCTGGGTTTGCTCTCTTAAGCTCCAAGACATAGTCCCTCAATTCGTCATATTGGTTACTATAATCTCCTCTCACTTTTTTTATTGCAATTGCCTTTGCTCTGTATGCCTTCATTTTATGAACCCTAAGCTCATACTTCTTAGCTAGTCCTTCTGCCAAAGCTTTCATGGGGATATTTGGGTTGGGAACTATGGTTTCTTCAACCTGTTGAGAGAGAAAAGTGGTTGTACACTGCCTCACATGTCTGGATTGTAAGCACTTGTGTTGGTCTTTGTAGGTCTTCACAATCCATGTTTTATTTTTGTTATCTGTGGAAATAAGTAACACCCAAGGACATGGTACCTCAGGCCCATCAATGTTAGGCCCATCAGTGTTAGGCCCATCAATACTTGTACCTCCACTTTCAAGAACTTTTCCTTTGCATATCACCCTCATTCTTACCTTATCATTTTTAATAAACCACAGATCCCTCCTAGTCTGAATTGAGTGGTCTGTGACTGCTTTTCTTATGTCTTTCTTACTTCCAAGTATATCATTTGGATCTTCCGCCAGAATTGGGAGGGGTACAAAATACCTTTCATGTTTGTTATCTTCGGGAGTGTTTAGCTGAAGAAGAGGATGTGATACCACTCACTGATGTGAGAGTAGATGAAAAGAGTCGCTGTGTGGAAGAACCAGAGGAAATTTTGGAAAGATCAGTTAGAAAGATACGTAGTGGTAAGGAAGTAGCTATGTTGAAAGTACAGTGGAAACACCATCGAGGTACTAATGTGACCTTAGAGTCGGAAGAGAGTATGAAAGATAAGTATCCTCATTTGTTCACCTGATTCTGATTTCGGGGACGAAATCATTTTCAAGTTGGGGAGTATTGTAACATCCTGAATTTTCAGAAATAGTAATTTAATGAGAATTGGGATCTACTTGTATTTTGGTTTAAAACCTTGAATTATGTTGTAATTGATAATTCAATAAGGTTAAAATACAAGGGTTTGATGTTTGGTGTGATTGTGAAAATAATGGAACTAGAGGGTGTGTTTGGTCAATTCCTATTTGTATGTATGTGGATATAGACTGAGAGATGGAAAGAATATCTCATTTGTCTTGTGTGAGTCGGTGTAGAGAACCAGAAGAAGAAAAAAAGAGAAAAGAGGAAGAAAGCAAGGATTTGTTCATCGTTTGGTAAGGATTTGTGTTGATTTCTGAGATAATTTGTTATGGATGATGGGTTGTAAACAAATCTGCTTGTTGATTAGGTTTCCTGAAATCAGTAACAACAGATTGGAATCGAATTCGTACAGAAAAGTGGGCTTTTGCAAATAAGGTGAGTTCTTTCGATTCATTGTACAAATCAGTGTTTTTAAGTTATACTGATCTTGATATAGCTGTATAAATTGACTAAGGACTGAATGGAATACATAGATTGAACCAATTTCACAAGTTAAGTCGATTTGTGGACTTGTTAGAAATGAACTGTACGTAGTCCCGGTACTAAAATGTCCCGGTACTAGTTTGTCCCGGTACAGTCCCGATATGATCAAAAGTACCGGAAGTTGAATGTCCCGGTACAATAGAGTCCCGGTAGTAGTAAGTCCCGGTAGTTGGAAGTCCCGGTAGTAGTAAGTCCCGGTAGTGGCAAGTCCCGGTACAGGCAAGTCCCGGTACAGACGAGTCCCGGTACTTACGAGTTCCGGTGAAGTCCTGATACTGTGGGGATACCGGGAGATGGGGATACCGGGAGATGGGAGCACCGGGAGTGGGGAATACCGGGAGTTGGATAAAAGAGTCTGTTTGCAGACTTTGTAATAGATCCTAGATATGAACTTAAGAATGTAACAGTTAAGGTATCTAGAGACTTTGTATTACCTGTACCATTCTAGAAATTGGAATGTATAGTTTCATTAATCGTGGAAAAGTGCGATTTAAGAATTGACATATACCTTATGATTGCTTGAACATACGTACCTTGAAGAGTAGTATGTTAGGTTTATAGACTGCGCTAGTGTGATACTAGGCAGGAATGTGTTAAAGGTGATTTGCTCATACGGTTGCTATGAGAAATCTACGTGAGATAAATAATTCGCTTATACGATTGCTATAAGGAATTTATGAGGTATAAATATGATATTCGCTTATACGATTGCTATGAGGAATTTATATTGATTAAATACCTGTATGAGTACAATTAGGTGATACGGATCCGTAGGCACTAAAGTTTGGTAATCACATGGAATAGGCGTGTGGTATTTCTCGTTTAATCGTTATTCCAGTGTTTGTGGGAAATCATGGAATAGACGTGTGGTATTTCTCGTTTAATTGTTATTCCAGTGTGTGTGGGAAATCATGGAATAGACGTGTGGTATTTCTCGTTTAATCGTTATTCCTGATTTCTAAGGAAGAGAATGAGGTTGACATAAGTACTTGTAATCTCTTCTTCCTTACTGATAAATGGGCGTGTGTAATCGCGATTTATTGGTGGAGAGCATTGATCTAGAATCTGTAAAGGTTCGTAGTGTGGCTCTGGATCATGATATGCTGATGAATTTGTTATCAGTCATAGTCATGGAATTGGGTAAAATTGTATAATGGAATAGAGTTATACGTACGGTAAGAAAAAGGAGTAACCAGGTTTGTTATAACTTGTTTACATTGATTTTGCAAATGTTATTATTGAAATGAATGTTCTCACTAGGCGTTGGCCTAATCGTTTCATATAATGTTTTCTTACCAGGTTCAGGCTCAGGCAAATAAAAGGTTGTGGGACGAGTGTTTTGGAATAGCAGAAATGGCAATTAACAAAAAGGAGATTTTGAAGGATAGCTTAGATAACTCAATTAATCTGATTATAGAGACATGATTAGATTGATAGGTTATTCGAAGTATCCTGTATTGTAATTACACTCTTGAGGGTTAATTCCTTTGCTATCAATATAAGTTGAAATTTTATTGTCATAACCTATTGTAACTTGTAGTTTAAACTGGCCCGGATTTTTGGGGCGTTACAATATGGTATCAGAGCAATAGTTTAAGCGAACTAAGTATGTTGATGAGATACTTAGACTTAAGCTGAGATGAATTAAGTTATGACTTATGAGATTTGGGTAGAAATACTAAGACGGGATAGTCTTAGAGTCAACGGAAATACGTGAAATTAGTACTGTGATAATGGTAACAAGGATTCTCATGTATGATATGTTCACAATTTCAATTAGCTACTGTTATTATGAATATATTGTTACGCGAGCATGCTTATTTCTAAATTGTTACGGTGACTAACGATCGGTAAAGTACGTTTTATATAGGGGTATGTGCATAACCATTTTTTATGGTTATCCCTTTAGGTTATAGTAGAACGATGGTGAATATGCCACCAAAATCCTTTGGAGGACAGATCGGTAAATGATTGGGGGTTGGAAGGACAATCTGGAAATTTGCGGGACTCATGAACGTCCGCCAAGGTAACCTTTAATAGGTGGTTGATGTGTGTGGAGATAGAATATGAGATGTTTGATCAAAACGAAAATAGTATGACATGGTTGATATGTGAATCGTGGAATGCATGTATAGCAAACGTCATAAGGCCGAGAGGGCGACCACCGGTCGGAGGTAGAATGTCAATGATAAGTTACGTAAGTAAGACGATTGACCTCGTTGAGTAATTAGCCTTCAATTGCGAGTAAAGTTTTATGCATGGTGTTCTAGAGTGTGTTACATGAATTTTCATGATTTCAAACCAAATGCATAAATAACAATTTTAGTCAAGGTTGAATTAGTATGTGCAAGTGTGTATTTAAAGAAAAGGCAATCCCATTTACGTCGCACAACGAAATTTTTGGAATTGCTACAAAATATTTCTTACTTTACATGAAAAGTTGATTTGTAGCAAGAAAGCGTTGGCCAGCAAAACGTTTAATAACAAACAGGAGTATTGATCTAATAACCTCATATAAATAAGTGGGAGAACCGACTAGCTTAATTCGTGTCGGTAAAACTTTTTCGAACTATTGTTGTATGAAAAGATTTTTATTTAATATATTACCGTAGTAACAACTTTGTTTTGGTTGAGAAAGATTGAGTTTACGAAAATTTAGTATGCAAACAATTCTCGAGATCGTTGTGCAGTACATTGGAGTCGTGTGAATGTTGGGGTCATGTGTGCCCAAGTTATTCCAAATGTTGTTATTTAAAATGAGAAAATGTGTGAATTGATTTATGTATCAAGTTGTCATGAATGAAGGCTATGAACTCGCTAGGTCGTAGAGTATTACGCTTTAAGCTAAGAAAGAACTCCAAGAATGGAGAAGTGTTGGATAAACCTGGGGGAAAAGTTTGTAGTTTTGGTAATTGTGTTAAAATGAGAGATGAACAGTGTGAGAGTCGAAAGTGGACTTTAGTGTCGGTTGCATGAGAGTCTGTACCCTTGTTCGCTGACTAGGAATACAGTTGCCGAGGGACGGTTGTGTCCGGAGGAAGAATTAGGTTCAGTTAAGGACCTTAAGGTTAAAGAAGTGTCGACATGTCAAGTATTGACTTTGAAGTCGATAGTTGTGTAAGGTGTATGAGACCTTTCGTCTGTCATTGGGTGCGGTCTGGGTGCGTCCTGCGTATGCCCGTGCGGACAGGAACAAAGACTGTGAGCGGTACCGGTATGCTGTTATGCAAAGGGTATGCGCAAAGCAAATATTATTGTGTACGACATGGTTAAGGATTTTGAGTGATTGACGAATAAATCACTAATGAAAGAAGTTTCGAATTAGTGTTGCACAAGCGAAAGATATGTAGTAAAAAAACACGCTTTTAATATTTTTGTGGATGTGCAATATTTATGAGGTATTACGTTTTAAAAATGTGAACATGTGAGTTGGAGGATTTTGGTAAATCCGACCATGTAAAGTTTTTAAGAGTGGTAAAACTTTGTTTTGGGGCCGATGGCCAATTAAGGGATTAAAAAGGTAAAGAATTGGGTAACAATGTATTTTGGTTTATGTAATTGTGTGCGTGACACATGTTTAACCAAACGTTTATTTTGGCCTTAAAGGCTTGATTGATATTCAAATGAGTCTTTTGAATGTTTGTCAGTTTTAATGACTCGAGATGGAGTCTTGGTTGTGTTATATGCTTAACTGCATTCTATTTGAATAAGTGTCGGTCTTAAGTGTAAAGACTGTTTGATAATTATCGCGTTTTTAATACCTTTGGAACTAACGAACTTTGGCGAAGTATATACATTGTGAAGTATATAAGAGTTGCATATACCTATATAAATTGACTTCGTGGGGAAAGTAGCAATGAAGGAGTCATAGATTTATCATGCCTCGGAACGTATGTTGCATAATGATCATTGATCCTTGGAGTAGATGACTCGGTTTTGAACTCAGTTGAGTCTTAAGAGCATTGACCCGATTTAATAAGCTCGTTGTAGGCTTGGGTTGGGATTACATGGATTGTATTAAAATAGAAGTTTGCATGATGTGAAAGTTTTGGGTATTCTTTTGGATTTAATTATTGTTAAGTCTTAAATCAGAAGAATAAAAGCTGAAGGACCACTTTGTAAGAGTGTTAAGATTATGAAAGACTGTTGTGTTATAGAAGTGTTTTACTTGCGATGTGGATGGTTTACAAAGGAGAAAGTATTAGGCACCAATGAAGTGAGGTATGGAAAATGTTGATCTGTGAAGGATTGTACCGTGTTTTAGTATTGGTTTGGAATCACAAGGAGCTAGTATGAACGAATAAGTTCAAGTTATTTAGCAAATCGAGAGTGGTAGTTCAACTAAAGTTGGGGAGGAGATATTTAGTGAAATAAACTCGGTTAATATGTGTATGAATGATTGTGAGAAACCTGGTCTGTGGTGAAAGGTTATGTGTGGAGAATGTACGAGTGAGTATTGGTATCAACTGCCAAGATAAATGTGTCAACTAGTATGTATTATGAAGTTAGAACTAGGAAGCATCTGATGGAAGTCTTTTCGGGGATTCTGGATGAAAAGTACCACTTTGTCATTAAAGTTGTTGGGGCATGTAGTTTGTAAGATGGAGTAGTGATATGGCTAATATCGAAACAGAATGTTGAAATGGTATTGGGTGTTTACCCAAAGTGATTTTGATTGTGTGAGTTGCTTCCTATGATAGAAAGATTGGACTTAAGAATGTAATCATATTGCAGGTTCAATAGAGTTATCACTTTTGATGTTCAATACTGTGGTGCTTGGTTGTATTGTGGTTGTGCGATGAGATAGTGATGTGAGGAAGTGATATCATTCTATACCGAAGAAACGTGTAAGTCATGGATGTAATAATGGACTGCCGTGGTTGTTGAAGTATTTAATAGTAACGAGTATGCTTAATTTACAGTGTACGTGGAAATTTCAGGTAGTACATGTTAATGTTATTTTGAGACCTGGAGAGTGAGTTGTGATGATGATGGGGTGAAAGGAAGACTCTTGTTCTTCTCAATCCCATTGGTTTTAGGTGAAGAGAATATTGTAACCGTTAAGCTATAGTGTTGGAGTATTCAGTAGATGTAAAAGAAATACATCGAATGCAGTTCTCGGTGTTACGAGGACTTGACTAGAGATCTTAACTGACGTTTTTAGAGAAACTGTCCTTTTGGACTGTAGCTGTGTGGTGGATATTCCGTGTAAACAAGAGAGAAATGATAACGGTATGTTAGACTAAGAAATAGTCAAACATGGATTTGATGATAACAATTACTCTAAGAGGATTGGTTTACAAGTATATCATTTGGATCTTCCGCCAGAATTGGGAGGGGTACAAAATACCTTTCATGTTTGTTATCTTCGGGAGTGTTTAGCTGAAGAAGAGGATGTGATACCACTCACTGATGTGAGAGTAGATGAAAAGAGTCGCTGTGTGGAAGAACCAGAGGAAATTTTGGAAAGATCAGTTAGAAAGATACGTAGTGGTAAGGAAGTAGCTATGTTGAAAGTACAGTGGAAACACCATCGAGGTACTAATGTGACCTTAGAGTCGGAAGAGAGTATGAAAGATAAGTATCCTCATTTGTTCACCTGATTCTGATTTCGGGGACGAAATCATTTTCAAGTTGGGGAGTATTGTAACATCCTGAATTTTCAGAAATAGTAATTTAATGAGAATTGGGATCTACTTGTATTTTGGTTTAAAACCTTGAATTATGTTGTAATTGATAATTCAATAAGGTTAAAATACAAGGGTTTGATGTTTGGTGTGATTGTGAAAATAATGGAACTAGAGGGTGTGTTTGGTCAATTCCTATTTGTATGTATGTGGATATAGACTGAGAGATGGAAAGAATATCTCATTTGTCTTGTGTGAGTCGGTGTAGAGAACCAGAAGAAGAAAAAAAGAGAAAAGAGGAAGAAAGCAAGGATTTGTTCATCGTTTGGTAAGGATTTGTGTTGATTTCTGAGATAATTTGTTATGGATGATGGGTTGTAAACAAATCTGCTTGTTGATTAGGTTTCCTGAAATCAGTAACAACAGATTGGAATCGAATTCGTACAGAAAAGTGGGCTTTTGCAAATAAGGTGAGTTCTTTCGATTCATTGTACAAATCAGTGTTTTTAAGTTATACTGATCTTGATATAGCTGTATAAATTGACTAAGGACTGAATGGAATACATAGATTGAACCAATTTCACAAGTTAAGTCGATTTGTGGACTTGTTAGAAATGAACTGTACGTAGTCCCGGTACTAAAATGTCCCGGTACTAGTTTGTCCCGGTACAGTCCCGATATGATCAAAAGTACCGGAAGTTGAATGTCCCGGTACAATAGAGTCCCGGTAGTGAAGTCCCGGTAGTTGGAAGTACCAGTAGTAGTAAGTCCCGGTAGTGGCAAGTCCCGGTACAGGCAAGTCCCGGTACAGGCAAGTCCCGGTACAGACGAGTCCCGGTACTTACGAGTTCTGGTGAAGTCCCGATACTGTGGGGATACCGGGAGATGGGGATACCGGGAGATGGGAGCACCGGGAGTGGGGAATACCGGGAGTTGGATAAAAGAGTCAGTTTGCAGACTTTGTAATAGATCCTGGATATGAACTTAAGAATGTAACAGTTAAGGTATCTAGAGACTTTGTATTACCTGTACCATTCTAGAAATTGGAATGTATAGTTTCATTAATCGTGGAAAAGTGCGATTTAAGAATTGACATATACCTTATGATTGCTTGAACATACGTACCTTGAAGAGTAGTATGTTAGGTTTATAGACTGCGCTAGTGTGATACTAGGCAGGAATGTGTTAAAGGTGATTTGCTCATACGGTTGCTATGAGAAATCTACGTGAGATAAATAATTCGCTTATACGATTGCTATAAGGAATTTATGAGGTATAAATATGATATTCGCTTATACGATTGCTATGAGGAATTTATATTGATTAAATACCTGTATGAGTACAATTAGGTGATACGGATCCGTAGGCACTAAAGTTTGGTAATCACATGGAATAGGCGTGTGGTATTTCTCGTTTAATCGTTATTCCAGTGTGTGTGGGAAATCATGGAATAGACGTGTGGTATTTCTCGTTTAATCGTTATTCCAGTGTGTGGGAAATCATGGAATAGACGTGTGGTATTTCTCGTTTAATCGTTATTCCTGATTTCTAAGGAAGAGAATGAGGTTGACATAAGTACATGTAATCTCTTCTTCCTTACTGATAAATGGGCGTGTGTAATCGCGATTTATTGGTGGAGAGCATTGATCTAGAATCTGTAAAGGTTCGTAGTGTGGCTCTGGATCATGATATGCTGATGAATTTGTTATAAGTCATAGTCATGGAATTGGGTAAAATTGTATAATGGAATAGAGTTATACGTACGGTAAGAAAAAGGAGTAACCAGGTTTGTTATAACTTGTTTACATTGATTTTGCAAATGTTATTATTGAAATGAATGTTCTCACTAGGCGTTGGCCTAATCGTTTCATATAATGTTTTCTTACCAGGTTCAGGCTCAGGCAAATAAAAGGTTGTGGGACGAGTGTTTTGGAATAGCAGAAATGGCAATTAACAAAAAGGAGATTTTGAAGGATAGCTTAGATAACTCAATTAATCTGATTATAGAGACATGATTAGATTGATAGGTTATTCGAAGTATCCTGTATTGTAATTACACTCTTGAGGGTTAATTCCTTTGCTATCAATATAAGTTGAAATTTTATTGTCATAACCTGTTGTAACTTGTAGTTTAAACTGGCCCGGATTTTTGGGGCGTTACAACATCATCACCCTTTTGTACTGTCTTGCCCTTATCAAGCTCTTCTTGTGCCTTGGCCCTGTAAAGAAACTGCTCTTGTTGATGCACATGTTCCTGCTCAAAAAAATCATCCTCAAACTGAATATACTCAGTGTAGTCAAACTCCACTCCCTCTGTTTGTGTTTCATTAACCTCCTCTTCAGGATCATATCCATCCTGGTCATTCAAGGCAAACTCCACTCCCTCTGTATTATCCTTCTCTTGATGGTCACCCTCATCTAGTTTATTTAAGTCAATATCCCTCCTATTTTCTGCATTGACCTCCACTTCTGCATTGACCTCCACTTCTGCATTGCCCTCACAGAGTTGGGTGTTGTCAACAACCTCACTGTGTTGAGTGTTCTCCAATGTAACTTGATCAGGTTGACTCCATTCAATGCATAATTGTTTTTTAGCTGAGGTGGAAGAAGAACCAGCCTCGATTGCTCTTCTTCTTATTCTATTCATTTATGGAGAGTTATTCTCTAAAATCTCCTCTATAACCACTTTCCTTTTACCAGGAGAGCTTTCATATGTGTTCAGGGTAGTTCTACCATGTTCAATGTATATGTCTATTATTTTAAACTTGTTTGTATATCCCACTAAGTTCAAAATATCTTGATCATTGCCCAAAGCTTCAAGGCCAAAGTCTAGGTCATGTTCTGGAATGCAAAAGTGATAATATATCCTGCCCTCAGGATCATAATCTAGCTTTACCATCATCAAGTCTATTTCATGCACACTAAGCTCATCAACATCTATTAAATCAACATAACTTACCTTACCAAGAATGTACTTCTTTCCTGGACTTGTAGTAAATACCCCCACCATGATGAATCTTCATCGAAATCAACCCTGGATAGTGTTCTGCCAACAAGAAGAAAACATGGGTTTTTTGTAAAAAACAGAGCATCATTCAATCAGTGGGTTTGGTGAGAACTCAAAAACTAAACTTACCATATACTTCGTATGGGTCCATTGGTAGGTTTGGTTGACGTATCATCCACATGTGTGCCATTGTAACACTTTGTCGAGCAGAGCAGAAGTTGTCGAGCAGAGCAGAAGTGAGAAAGAAGAAGACCAGACCAACCTCGAGTGTAATAATGGAGATTGTAAAGGCAAACCAAGGGTTTTAATCGGTGTTTTTAAATGAGAGGGAAAAAGGAAAAGTGTTTTGACAAAAATACCCTCGTGTGCGTCTCACGTGGTGAGGGTTAACGGCATGAAATAGACGGACGTCAGCGCTAAGGACCATATTCGTAAAAAGCTGCATACGTGAGGTACCAAAACGGTAATTTCTGAAGAAATGGGACCAATTTCGTAATTTTCGACATACCTTAGGGACCAAAACAGTAATTTACTCTAAAATTTAATAAGAAATAAGGATCAAGAAATAATTTACTTTGATAATCCCATTTGTTTTTATATTAATCCGAATTTTATTTATTATTTTTCAATTATGTTTAAAAAATAATATTGATTTTCATAATATATAGAAATAATTAGAAACTAAGAAATCTAAAGTCGTCTGAAATACTATACATTGCTTCAGAACTAAAATAATATTTTTTTTAGATGTGTGTCAAAAGAAATTAAATGAATAATCAATCGAGTCATTAGAGCATCTCAAACTGAGTTTTTATAAGAACCTTATCTTGGTACTTTTTGATGTTATCTTATTTTCACCTTATTAATTTCAAAATTCACATAAAAGTCTACAATGATAGTTCTTATAAGAACTTCATTTTTGTGGGTCTTATATATTTGTTCACATCAATAATTATTTTTTATTTATAAATAAATATCAAAAATTAAATTTAAGTACCAATAGAAATGAGGACATTGGCATTTTACATAAGCTTCATGGTAAGAACCAAGGTTCTTAAATAAGAACCCAAAGGGGATGAGGTTCTTATAAAAACTCTCCACAATGGTAATTCTTACAAACCACGTCACTTTTTGCTTACAAGAACCTTGCAATGGAGATACTCTTAAATGTAATTGTATTGAGGCCCTAACCGACTTCTGACAATTTCAGTTACATCAAAATATGCTATTTTGGCTGTTTTTCTCCTTTATTTTGTACTTTTAGTGTTAGTGTGCGGTCTTACGTACGGTCTCACGAAAACAGGTTAATTTCACGTGAACTCAACCCTATATATATATATATATAGAGAGAGAGAGAGAGAGAGAGGCCCACTATTTTGTAAACTTTTTTTCGTGTAAACTTTGGATTTCATAGGTTTTCTTGATAAAATTGTTTCATGAAATTGTTTATTTTGATGAAACTGTTTCATATCATTCATTTATTGATGAAATTGTTTCATATATTTGTGGTTTTTTATGTAGTTTCATATTTTTTTTTCATTCCTATGAAATTGTTTCATATATTTTCTCAGTTTGATGAAACTTTGACGTTTTTACATAAAAAAACACATATATATGAAACAATTTCATCATGAAACGAATGATATGAAACACTTTCATCAAAATAAACAATTTCATGAAACAGTTTAATCAAGAAAATCTATAAAATCCAAAGTTTACACACATTTAGAGCTATACAGCTATACTCCCATGTTTACTATAACATAAGGATTTAATAGACTTAAGGTTTGAATTTTCTATGATATAATTAATGTTGTCGTCCACTTGTTTCTCCAAGATTGAGGTAAGTAGCAAGGTAATAAGAACCACATGATGATGAAGAAGCATTCAAATAATTATTGCCAACAACAACTAGTTTATATTAATTATGAACGCCAAAATACAAATTTCTAAACTCAAACTCAATACCTAAACGTATTAATCTAAACAAGATTTGAGTGGGATTCGACGTACTGAACGGCGCACGTTCGTTCGGTTTGGCCAAGCGTGGCTACGAGAACGGGTTTTTTCGAGTTCTTTGCTTGTGTAAAACTTGATATTAGCATTGCAGATGACCCACATAAACTTTCATCGCAATCCTGTATGGTTGGTCCGGACGAGAAAAATCCAAAGGTATCCTTGGTGTATCGGCCAAAACTGGGTGTCGCGTTTAAACGTGTATAACTTTTAATACTGGACTCCGTTTTAGACATATAACCAGTCAAATCGAAGCTTGGAACTAGGATCACGCCATGTGCAGAAAGTTACAACATGGTTTGAGTCGGTTTCGAGGATCTTCACGATGCACGTTCGTTCGATTTGGCCAATGCGTTGCTGCGACAAATTCCGATACGGGAACGTTTTTTTTAGTTCTTTCTCATTAGCATTGCAGATGGTCCACAAAAAACTTCATGACAATATGATGCGGTCTGTCCGGGCCAGAAAAAACCCAAGGGTATACCGGTGGTGTATCGGCCAAAAATGGATGTCGCGCTTAAACGTACATAGCTTTTGTTACATGACTCCGTTTTAGATGCATGACCGGTCAAATCGAAGTTTGGAACAAGTAGCACTCCATGGAAAAAGTTTTCTGGTGATACAACATGATTTGAGTGGGTTTCAACGAACTGAACATTCATCGAAATCCACTAAAATCTTGTTGTATTACCACAAAGCTTTCTAACCATTGCGTGCTTCTCGTTCGAAACTTTTATTTTACTAGTCTTGGGCCTAAAAGAGAGTCTCGTAGTAAAACTAATGCACGTTTAACCATGATACCCATTTTTGGCCGATACACCCTCGGGGTTTTTTCGTCCGGACCGACCGTTCCAGTTTGCTTTGAAATTTTTTATTTTGATGTGATTAAATGGACAAGAATGGGACGACTAGAATTTGAACACTTACAATCCCCTTGATTTCCAATATATAAAATCTTGTGAGGTTAGCTGAGAGCATCTCCAACTATACTAAAATAGAAAAAAGAGGGATTTAACAATTTTTTTACTCCAACGGCTATTCTATCTTGTATGCTAAAATAAAGAAAAGGGGAGAGAGGGGATAAAAATCTCCAAATTTAGAGAAATTTCTTGTATGTTAAAATGAGAGAAAAGATGAAAGAGAAATAATATTTTAACATTGAAATAAATGGATAGGAGAGAAAAATAGTATTTTATTAAATGTATTGAATATTTTATTAATATAGTTAATATTAGGATTGTTAAAATAGAATAGCTATTAGAGATGGATGTAATTTTTTTTAGAGATTTTGATTTTTTGTACTCCATTATAGAAAAAATATAGCATAGCTGTTAGAGATGCTCTAGGACTTGGACTTTAGCGCTTAGTTCTCGAGTTTTAGAAGGAAAGAAAAGAAGAGAAAAGGAAGAGAAAAAAAAGAAAAGGGAGGAAATAAATATTTGTATTTGTGTTCTTGAGATTGAAGGAAAAGAAAGGAAAGAGAGTGAAAGAAAATAAATTTTCATGTTTTTGAGTAGGAGAGAAATGAAAGGAAATATGTTACTTTTATCAATATACCTTCATTTATTTCATAATGAAATGTAATTAACGTGTATATGTGTAATTTTATAAATGTTTTTAATTTTTTTATTTCATTTCATTTCTTTCCTTCCGTTTCCTCCCACATTTGGACGGAAAGTTTTGGGAGGAAAATCAGCATTATTTTTCTTCCCCTTCCCTTCCTTTCCCTCTTTAAAAAAACTCGAGTACACAACATTTTTTATTTTTTCTTCTACTTTCCTCCCATTTCCGTTCATTTCCTTCATAAAACAAACTCAAGAACACAACGTAGGGGATTCTCCTCTAAGGCCATCCGTAGCGCAGCCCTCAAGCGTCACATCAGCGTCACATCAGCTTTTCTCCTAACCCTCTCCTCAAGCCCTCAAGCCCTAAAGTGGCGTAGCGCTACCCTCAAGTCCTCTTGCCACCTCATTTTTTTTAATTCTTTTATTTATACATTTAATTATTTAACAAAATAAAAATATTTATATATTTTTTAATAAATAAAAATAAGATAAATAATAAAAATAAAAATTCATATCATTCATTAAAAATAAAAATTACAAAATAAATTTAAAAATCTACTCGTCGTCATTGTTGGGAACTTGGATACGCCAAATATGTTCGACCAAATCCGACCGAAGGTTATTATGAGTGCCCCGGTTTTTGACTTCTCGAACATTTGTCGCGCGTTGTTCCTCACTGATTTGGGTTTCGATATCATCCGTGAAAATGTCGTTTTCATCGCCACCACAAATAGCATGGTCTTCGTCTTCGAGTATCATATTGTGTAATATGACACAAGTGTACATAATGTTTGCCAATCTTGTCGGTTCCCATCCGCGTGTCGGGTTATGAAGTATATGCCAACGTTGTTTAAGCACGCCAAAAGCTCGTTCAACATTTTTACGTGCCGCTTCTTGCGCGGACTTGAACTTTTGTCGTTTAGGGTCCTGTGGGCACGTAAATGATTTTACGAAAGTAGCCCATTCCGGATATATCCCATCCGCTAGATAATATCCGTGCTCGTAGGTGGCTTCATTCACCTCAAAAGGGCAGTCAGGTGCTTTTCCATCATATACATCGTTCAAGATGGGCGACTGATTGAGAACATTGATGTCGTTGTTGGAACCGGCAACACCAAAGTATGCGTGCCAGATCCATAGATCTTGAGAGGCCACTGCTTCTAGCATGATTGTCGGGTGCTCATGATCACCTCTCATGAATTGACCTCGCCATGCTACCGGACAATTTGCCCACGCCCAGTGAGTACAGTCTATGCTTCCGAGCATGCAGGGAAATCCGTGTTTAGCTTCATGCACGGCGTACAACTTCTGAATATCAATAAAAGTAGGCTTGCGTAAATATTTTTGACCATACAGTTCAATAATACTTGTGCAGAATTTGTACAGACAATCTCGTGACGTTTTCTCTCCCATACGGATGTACTCGTCAAGTGCGTCAGCAGCTACTCCATACGCCAATTTCCGAATAGCGGAAGTACACTTTTGTATCGGAGAAAAACCTTGTTTGCGTCTGCCGTCCAACCGAAGTGTAAAATACGGATACTCTCCTTCTAAATCTTCAACTATTCGTTTGAATAGTTGTCTGCTCATCCTGAACCGCCGCCTAAACATATCCGGTGTATAAACTGGGTTGTTGCCAAAGTAGTCCCGCATAAGCCGCTCGTTTGCAGCTACTCGACCTCTTTCTATGTTCGCGACCCTCTCACTTCTTGACGATGAGGCGGTGCTACCATAAATTAATTGTGCAGTCTGTCGAAAATTTTCCCTTTGTAGATGCAACAACTCGTCGGTGTCTACGGATGATGATGATGCGGTCGGTGAACCGGGTTGTGGCGAATCCATATTGTTTAAAATATAGAGAATGGAAGAGAATGAGAGAATGAGAGAGTTGTTTTGTGTGAAAAATAAAATGGGTTTTAGGATTAATATATATAGTGTGATTAAATTGAAAAAAAAAATTAAAAAATAAATAAATAAAAATATAGCCGTTGGTAGCCGTTGGATTTATTTATTTCCAAAATTTATAAAAAAAAACAAACAAAAATCGTCGGGTTCCACGGGATTACAAACCCGCTCCCTCAAGCCCGCTACGGAGCCCGCTACCCCCGTACCCCTTACCCGCGTACCCGCTTGCCATCTGGCGAAGCCCGAGCCCGTGGGCGGTACCGATGGCCTTAAGGTCATCGATTTGAGTTCCACAGCGCCACTTAAAATTGTCAGACTGTTCTCTTTACCCCTAAGATTAGTAATTAGTCGAGATATAACTAATCCATACACCCACGATTAAAAAATATCCGACATATAAATTCATGTAATTTGCTTCCTCATCATCGTCATCTTAATTAATCTTTTCTTAAAATCCAATCCCATCCATCAATGGCTGATTCCACTTCCATTTCTAACTTCCTCTTCTTCTCTTCTCTACTTCTTTCCATATCCTCCTCCATCACCACCACCACCGCCACCGTCTGCAAACACACCCGATACCCATCATTCTGCCAAACATCTCTTCCGATCAACAACTCCTCCGCCAACCTCCACGACTACGCCCGTTTCTCCATCCGTAAATCCATCGCCACCGCCACCAAATTCTCAAACTCAATCCATAAATACCTCACCACCTCCTCCGGTTTAACCATCGCTGCAATCCGTGCACTTCAAGATTGCCACTATTTGGCAAGACTAAACGTTGACTTCCTTTCAACCACTTACCAAAAAGTCAACGCCGGTCAAACCTCCCTTCCGGCGACCACGTCTGAACACGCTCAGACGATGCTTAGTGCCGTTTTGACCAATACCCAAACATGCATAGAAAGCCTCCAAACCAATGCTGCCACTTGGACCTCCCACAACGACGTCGTATCACAAATGCAAAATGATGACAAATTGTATAGTGTTTCACTTGCCCTTTTTAACAAAGGATTTGGTGCTAAAAACAACAAGTTTGGTTTTTTTAATAAGAAATTACAAATGGGTTTCGGAAACGGGGGATTTCCACGTTTAAAAATGTCGGAAAAATCGAAGGCGATATTGGAGACGGTTGGGAGGAGAGAGGTTGTTCACGGTGGTGGTGGCGGCAATGAGGTGGTGGTCAACGATGTTGTTGTGGTCAGTCAAGATGGCTCCGGGAACTTTACCAGTATTAATGATGCCGTTGACTTTGCTCTCAAGAATTATGACTCTGATGGCGGTTATTTTCTGGTTTATGTGACCGCCGGTGTGTATGAGGAGTACGTTAACATTCACAAGAAAAAGAGGTATCTGATGATGATCGGAGATGGTATTAATCGGACGGTGATCACCGGCAATCACAGCGTCGCCGATGGATGGACCACTTTCAAGTCGGGAACATTCAGTAAGGATAATAAAAAAATGTCTAAATATTGTTACGATTTTTTTTATAAAATCAAATAAAAGTGAGAACTATATAAATGTTTTTTTTTTGACAACCGTGGGTTTTCGCGCCAGTTACGTGCACCGACTAATTACCGGGCGATCATGAATGACTTGAACTCACCGCAGGTGCACCTCAACAGCCACTAAGGGACTGTTTGTTTACCTCTTAATGGTTCCGTTAAGAGGCAACCTCTGAATCGCTAAGAGGTAAATCTTGTTTGGCAAAAAAAATGTTTGCCTCTTAATGGTTCTAAAACCCTCTGAATGATTTAGCATCATGGGCCTCCCTTAATCATTCAGTCCCCCGATTTCATTCTAAACGATTACCAAACAACCATATTTCATTTTTGTACTATATCATAAAAGTTTCTTAATCATTATGATCACTTAATCATTCTGCACTAAACCATTAAGCAACCGCCAAACAGCCCCTAAGACTTTGGCAATGACAAGATTTGAACATTGGGTAGTTGTATATGGCACTACCCAAATGGTTCATGATATATATTTTGACAATTTTAAAATAATAAGAAACTAAATTTCAGTAGTGTCTTAGAAAAACTTCTTAGAATGCTTAAATAGACTCTATTATCCTAGTATAGAACTTTCACATATACTATAGTAAAATTGGATTTATAGCACCAACAATTTCTAGGTGTCTTAATAGACCTTCTTAAATAAATATATAAAACCCAATCGGCCGGAAAATCATAAGATTTTTAAAAAAAAAATCAAAAAATATTTCCGACAGATCAATGTTATTTGACTTTTTTCTTAATTCCTAACGGAAACTCTCCACCGGGTTTGCCTGTTTACTTAGGGGCTGTTTGGTTGGTTTTCCATTAAGTCCTGTATGAATAAAGTTGTCTGTGTGGATTAATCTGTCTGTACAGATTGGAAAGGTTTTTGTTTGGGAGGGTGTTTTCATCGATGGAAGGACTGTGTTTTTTAATTGGGAGAGACTGGTTTGAACAAAAATTGGTTTTCTGCATAAAGCTTCCTCCTAATTAAAAGCTTAATAAATAAGTCACTTTCTATATCATTAAGCCACTATCAAACAGTCATGTATAGTTGACTGAATAAGCTATGAGTCTCATTAAGCTCATTAAGCTGCTAACAAACAGGCCCTTGGTAGTGTAAGGTTCAAGGTTATTGGCCGTATTGGACCAAACACTAAAGTGTTCTATTTTAAAAAAATGGTGTAATAAATTTATATGACACTTATGGACGTCTTAACGACTTTTAATACAAAGCGTCGTGTTAGCTATTTAAAAGAACATTTCCAGAAGTGTTTTTATGAACACGTTCTTTTATAGAACATTGTTTTTAGAAGATGTATTTTTAAATAATATTTTATAAAATAGTTAATACGATATTTTTGAAATAAGAATGCCCGTAAAAGCTTGTTATGACGACCAAAAAGATAATATAAACTAATTATTACAAACACCTAAAAACAATTAGGCCATGAGTACCACTACCCAATGAACTCACTTGTCACCTCAGCGCCACATCAGTTTTTCTCATTCCTACCCTCCTTACCCAAAAGTGGAGTACCGCTAACCCACTGAACCCAATTGTCACCTCATCTTTTTTAATTCTTTTATTTATACATTTAATTATTTAACAAAATAAAAATATTTATATATTTTTTAATAAATAAAAATAAGATAAATAATAAAAATAAAAATTCATATCATTCATTCAAAAATTAAAACTTACAAAATACAAAACACTAAAAATTATGTAATTTTCTAATTCTCTCTTTCTTCGCTAAAGTAGCCCTCAAAATATCTCCCTCAAGGTGATCATGCGGGGCTATGAAAAACTCGAAGTCTTTATCAAATCGTTTTTCTCGTTCGAGTTACAACTGTTCTCGTTCGAGTTGCAACTGTTGTTGTTCGAGTTCAAGTTTTTTCATTTTGTACTCCATTGTACCCTCAATCTGCTCGTTGAACGAGCTTATGCTCGTCAACAACTGAGTAACACTTTCGTCCGGATTCGACCCGGTCGTATTACTCGTTGATGCTTTTTTTGCCTTGTTGGAAACCAACGTTCGGGGCCGGTTGCGGAATATAACCTTGTTGAGGAAACGCTTGGAAGCCAAGGTCCGGGTCTTGTTGCGGTGTATCCGATCGGTTACGACGGGATGTAGGTGTGGTGTTTGAATTCATGATGAAATTTGAAAGAAATGGAAGAAGGTATTGAATTTGAGAGAAATGGAAGAAAGTATGTTTTGGTGTGAAAAAATAAGATGGTATAGGTTAATATATATAGTGTGTATAATTTGAAAAAAAAAATAAAAAAAATTGTAAAATAGCCGTTGGTAAACGGTATTGTTTAAAAAAAAATTTTAAAAAAATTTTAAATATGCAACGGGTATCATCGGGTTGGTGAACCCGCTCCCCGAACCCGCATGCTACCCGATCCCCCCCCCCCCCCCCGGCGTACCCCTACCCGATGAACCCTTCCCGAACCCGCTTGCCACGTCGATGAACCCGCCCCCGAACCCGCTTGGCGGTACGGGTGGTCTTAGAGATGAAGCTTCACTGTTTGTCCTACTAATTAAGTCTAATAAAGTCGTCTATATTTTTCCATGTCCTATAAACTGAATTTTGTTGTAGCGATGTGATATATAATTGTTTGTTCTTATAAAAGTAAGTCATATAAATCAGTTTATTATAACATTTAAACAATTTTAAAGTCGTATAATTGATATTTTCAAACACGTGCAGTCGTGGCGGCTCCCAACTTTGTGGCGGTGAACATAACAATCCGCAACACCGCCGGAGCAATAAAACACCAAGCCGTAGCATTACGAAACGGAGCCGATTTATCGACGTTTTACCGTTATAGCTTCGAAGGGTATCAAGACACGTTATACACACACTCCCTCCACCAATTCTACAAAGAATGCGACATTTACGGCACCATAGACTTCATATTCGGAAACGCCGCCGTGGTTTTTCAAAACTGTAACATTTACCCCCGATTACCAATGCGTGGCCAATTCAACGCGATCACGGCACAGGGTAGAAGCGATCCCGGCCAAAACACTGGTACCTCGATCCAAAAGTGTAACATTCAGGCAACTGACGATTTGGCGTCAGGCGATGGCACGACCCTAACCTATTTGGGACGACCATGGAGGAAGTTTTCTCGAACAATTTACATGCAATCTTTCATGGATAGATTTATTAGTCCGACGGGGTGGAAGAAATGGTCGGATGATTCTGCATTGAGTACTTTATATTATGCGGAGTTTAATAACTCCGGACCGGGATCGGATACTAGCGAGAGAGTTACTTGGCATGGATTTCACATCATTGATGCTACGGATGCGGTTAATTTCACGGCGTCGACTCTCATTCCTGGCGATGAGTTTTTGCCTTCGACAGGTGTGCCTTACGATAGTGGGTTATGATCGGATAAAAATATGTTGTCCCAAAATTTTAAATCACACATAACATCCATGTCCCACTGTTGCCACCAATGAAATCAAGATGCATCATATTTTTATATATGTTGAATTTATTTAATTCAAATTCACATTCTCAATCCGATGATGAGTATTTATGTGATCGGTGGACAGAAATGGAATGCGAGAATTTGGGACATGAGTTTTATATCCGACTATGATTTGATCGGATAAAAATCATGTCTGAAAATCAAACGTCTCATTCCTATTCCACATTTCCACCGGTGAAATTAAGACACGTCATATTTTTGTTTATTTTCTATTTATTTATCTATGTATTCATGTGATGATGGACAAGAATAAACGTTAAAATTTGAGACATGCGGTGACCCCATACCATTTATGGTCGTCCGGGGATTAGTCAATGCGCGTAAGCTGACCCGAAAGCCTACAGTTACCCAAAAAATTGAGACATGTGATTTCTATCCGATTCAACCCATCGTGTACAAAATTTGTTTCATTTGTTAGCAATGGCTTGTGTCATAGTTCATCAAATTATTTGATAATTAATCATAGAGTAAATAACGTTTATCATGTAATTTGCTTAAATTCTACCAATTACCGTTACAATAAGGTGCGTTTGGTACACTGGACATGACAGAACAGAACAGAACAGGGTCCACTGTCCCACGTTTCACAGAACCTTTATATGGAACAGACTGGAACAAGGTGGAACAAACTGGAACATGCCTATTCCACCCCCACCCTATGGAACAAGCTGGAACAGACTTATGTTCTAGCAATATAACCTCAAAACAAAATATAATTCTCTTCTAAAACATCAAATAAACCTTCTATTTCATATTTTATTCATTCTTTAAATTTAGTAAGGGTAAATTGGTCAATGTTATTTGTTCTGTTCTATCTAGCTCTGTCTTACCAAACGTGGAACAGTTGTTCTGTCCCACATTGTCATGTCCTATCATGTCTGCGTACCAAACACACCCTTATAGAACAATTCTTAAAACTATCACATAAAATATCTAATACGACACTTTACTTCTGAATTTTCTTTAAAAAAACTTGTTTAAACACCCATAAAACGATATGTAAAATTATTATACCAACTTTAGATACGACATTCTATGTTTGGTTTTTATAGAGCAGTCATAGCAAGAATTCCATACCCCTTAATTATTATTTTGTACATGTTATCTTTTTCTTCTTTAATTTTTAAATTTTAAAATCTCTAATGAGATAAGGTACATTGTTTCATTTGCTTTTAGATTTCATAATTTTTTTTTGAAAGGGTACCTTAGGCTTTGTCTAGACTAATCTCTGGCACTGATTGACTGCTAAGCATGCAGCCCTGAGATAATTTCTCAGTGGCCACAAGTTGCCAACGCCTGGATTCGAACCCAGGGTAGATGGGTTTCTGAGCCACATCCCCCAAGGCCTTAACCAGTACGCCACAAACCTTGTGGTTTTCATATTTTTATTTTGTGAATTTCATTTCTATACCTCTCAAAGTAACTTCCTATTTAATTTGTTACAAATACTTGTTTATATACGTGATGGGGTCTTCAAGTATCTTTAGGTAAAGGTTGTATTTGGACTTTCGACGTCCACCCAACCTTCAAAACATAAGACAGTTCATTTCGAATAACAGATATCGTTCAGTAAAAACAAGAAGAAATTACAATACGTCTCCTAGTTGATGTATCTAGGTATTCGACATGATAACTTTTTACACGATTGGTACACGATTACGTCAAGAAAGTAACTCAAAACTTCTTGATGAAATCATAGATGTGTTGATTAACTTCTTGGGGCTTTTCTTGATTAATAAAATGAGCAACTCCCTCCATGATCACAAGTTCTTGCAAGAAAGGGACATGTTTATTGAATCCTCCTTTGTGTATAAAGTCCTTCACACCAGGGGTATTATAGGTAAGATCCAGGTCTCCCACCATAAACTTAACTGGCACCTTTATTTGGACACCAGTCCATGGTGCTGTAAGTTCCCAGGTTCTGCAAAAAAAAATGCACAAAAAAGAGACCTTAATGGTACCCAGACATTATTTGATTGGACTGAACGAGACAGAACTGGACATAACAGAACAAGTGCAGGACCGGACAAGTTGTCTATCTGGTGTTCAGTACGACTAGGACAGGACTGGCCAAGATAAGCTGCTCCTAAATTGTTCGACGATTGTGTATATAAATATATATATCGTATAAGGGTTGGGTTTCGGTGAGAAGTTGAGGTTAACGTGAGAAGCGTGAGAAGTGGTTATCAACCGTTGGATGAGAAATGGATTCACGTTAGGATGAGATGCACCGGATCAATTCCCTTCTTAGACGCAATTCATGGGAGGGCATTTGATTAAAAAGTGATCTAACTGTTCATATCTACTTCTCATGATTCTCACGTTAACCTCAACTTCTCACATAATCCTTTGCCTATCGTATAATAGTTATAAATGACACAAATCAAGTAAATATTTAAATAATTTAATATATAAACCTTTTTACACACTTTTATATACATATATAATGGTACCAAACTTGAATGAAGATTTTGATGTAATTGATGGTAGTTCGAACAAAAAAACAATTCGTACAAAGGAAAAACTATGTCTTATTCGGTATGGATGATTCTTGTGAATTGAGGGTAGATTAGTAATTTTATTAGTTTTTGTCTCATCTTGTTCCATCTATTTTGGGTGGAAGAAGAAAAAGTCTTTTTTCTGTACTTGTCTCTGTCCCATGTCGTGCCAAACATGGGACAGTGAGTTGTGTCCTGTCCGGTCCCACGTACCAAAAGCAAGCTATAGGACGTCAAATATGTTTAAATGTTTTACTAGAGTGCTTTACCAGACTTGGGAACGGAACTTACAAGTCCATAGCTCGATAGTAGTTCAATCCACCGGTGAAGCCTGTGCGGTTAAAGCTGGTGGCATAATAATTCACATCGTCTTCAGACAACCAAGAGGGAAGTGTGATCTTAGAATTGGGGTTACCCCCAAATCCGACTTCTTTAGGCACACAAAGCAGACCTGGATTACGAGATGTCAGAAACTTTTTTATTACTAGCGCAGTATCTACACGAGCAAGCTCTTCTTCTGCCTCTCCAGCTGGCTGCATCGATCAACAGTTGGCAGACACGTAAAAAAACATAATGAACAATGGCAACATATTTGGTGGGAGAAAACTTAAATCATTGTACAATATGAACATCTGAAACTTAACCATTGGGTCATTGGCCCAGCAGTATATGTGTTACTGGTACCGGTAGATCCCCGCCTCCCAGGAGGTCTAGGGTTCAAACCTCACCAAATGTGAAAGTGTTGTGAATATTTGTCGTAAATAAATATTATCTACTTCAAGGCTTGGGTTCCTGTGAGAAGTTGAGTTTAACGTGAGAAATGGTTATCAGCCGTTGGATGAGAAATGGACGCACATTAGGATGAGATGCACCGAGATGCACCAGATCAATTCTCTTCTGGGCCACAATTCATGGGACTATGGGAGGGCATTTGATTGATCAACGGTTCAGATCCACTTCTCACGCTTCTCACGTTAACCTCAACTTCTCACACGATCCTTCGCCTCTACTTCAAATAGTGATTGGTACTCTTCTTTTCAACATAAGATTACCAAGAAATAGCTGTACAAAAAGCCCTTTATCTAAACTAGTTGGGGTAGGGTAAAATGAAACCGAAAACACACATAAAGAGGTGAATTGCCTATGTTAGTGTTAGTATTGGCCGACCTCTAAGGGGATATTTACTTGGTGCTGATTGTCTCTTAATGGGTAAGAGTCTCTTAGCCGGTAAGAGATGATGATGTTTACCTACACTTCCGACTGACTAAGGTCACTGACCGAGTCATAGAGTACTTACCCAGTTTGTTTATTAGCGATAAATAGTTAAATACTTGGTAAACAATCATTTTCAGTCGACGCTTACCCAGACCGCTCTCTTAGGGTCTATTTGTTAGCAGCTTAATGGGACTCACAGCTTATTTGGTTAGCTATACGTAACTGTTTGGTAGTGGCTTAATGATATAGAAAGGGGCTTATTCAGTAAGCTTCTACGGCAGGAGATTTATGCAGAAAGCCATGTTTTTTTCCAAACCTGCCCCTCCCAATTAAAAGAACACACTCTTTCCATCTATGAAAAAACCCTCCAAAATAAAACCCTTCTAAATCTATACAGATAGCTTTATCCATACATGATGGAAAACCAACCAAACAGCCCCTTACCCAGTTAGAGCTTACCCAGTTTGTCTTGGTAAGCTGCCTAACTCTCCAAATGACCTCCTCTTTCTAGAAGCCTCCTTTGGTGCATTTGAAGGTCTATGCTGGAGATGATTAAACCACAACTCATACAATGTTGCCTAAGTATATCCTTGTTTTCTTGATCATATCCCTCATTATGCAGCCACTGGTTAAGCCAAACACTTACATTGAAGAAAACTAGTTGACATCAGACAATAAACCAAGAAGGGTATAATCTGACTTCAACATGTGCACCATATAGCTCTTTGAAAAATGACCAAAATTTATATCTTCTTTCAGAGATGATGCACAAAGAGACTGGTATAAAAAAATTACAAATATGAACCTTAAAGTAACAACAGAGAGGAGATAATGAGGAACAATTACAAGGGCAGTTTGGTCAAACAGAACAACTACAGTAATGGGTATCTCCCAGAAGTTATAATGGGAGCCCAGAAGGATGAATCCATGGTCATCTCATACGGTTCCTCAACAAGGATGGGAACAATGATGTTATCATCGACTATGATTATCTAACGGTTCAAGTATGGTTGATAGAGTTGAAACACAATCAAAATATGGTTTGGGGGAAAGATATCAATTGAGTAGTTCGGATTTCTGAAGGATTCCTGTATTTACATAAAATTCTATGTTAAATTACTTCCAAATGCAACTCTTAAAGGTGTGATCTGGTCTAACTCTCAACATTGCATGTTAAAGGGCCGATTTCCTTACAATTGAGTTGAAAACACAAAGAAAACACAAGCGTTCTAATGAAAAAGTAAGATTTTAATTCCGAAATTGAGTTGATCCATGACAACCTTCATTTTTCCCTTTTGAAGAACCTAATCACAACTACAAGTAGAGGGAATACGTAATAGCTTGTCCCCTTTTTCCCTTTATAGAAAGATCCAAAAAACCAAACCTTAAGTGAAATTTTTGCCATCCATGGTGATTCACTACGCATATCAATGGTCGGAGTTCAATTGAGTGACGTATCTAAAATTCTTATTTATATATAATGAATTTAGTATTGCATGATGAAAACAATGTGAGCTGGCAACTGTATAAGACGTCAACGTAATTATTACTCCTTATTGATCATCCAAATAAAGCATCATATACAACAAATGCTACAGGATTAGGAAGGCAAAAATTTCATCAAAATTGGAAACATAAACGCGAATTTGAATAATTACGATTGAAGATAAATCTAAATCAAGTATAAGCGATGCTTTCGGATTACCTGAAATCTGCATATGTAATAATCGTTTCCAAACATGGCGCGCATCGATTCAATCGGCTTTCTTACCGGATTTCTAGGACTAAACACAATACTCATATTAACCAACGCCTTAATCCGATCAGGCCGTAACAAACAAAAGTACCAAGCTATGAAGGCTCCCCAATCGTGGCCAACAAGAAACACCTGGTCCAGACCTAGGGCGTCGAGGAGCGACACCAAATCGCCGACTATGTGCAAGGCGGAATAGTCGGCGGCGGAAGGAGGAGCGTCGGTTTCTCCGTATCCGCGGAGGTCAGGAGCGATTGTTCGGTAACCGAGGGACGAGAGATAGAGCATCTGGTGTCGCCAGCTGTACCAGAGTTCGGGGAAACCGTGGAGAAAAAGAACCGCCGGACCGTCGCCGGCGATCTCTGCTACGTGCATATTTATTCCATTAACGAGTATCTTAGTGTGCTGTATCGCTTCCATATTGCAGTTATCTTCCTCCTACTACGTTGCTTCAGTCGCAGAACACACGAGATCTACTACTCGTAATCCGCCGGCCATGGAAGCTTAAGCTTTAGAGTAAAATTCATTTTTTCCCTGAACTGTATATTTTTTAACGAAATTGGTCCCTATTTATTGTTTATTACAAATTGGTCCCTGATGTATGTAAATCAACTGGTGTTGGTTCAACTCACTATTGGCATTATCTTTTTCTGTTAAATGTAATTGAGGGGAACTTTAGTGATTTTATATTTTCTAACAATTTCAAATACATAAAAATATATTATATTATAATATATTAGGACAATCGTATTAAATATTGTTCGCTTTATCATATCTGGGCTTAGAGCATCTTCAACAGTTTCCCCAAAATGGGAAAAACGGAGAAAATAGAGATTTTTGGCTAATATTTAGCTTCAACAGTTTTCCCAAAACTATCCTTAAAATGGAGATATTATTTAAAAGAGAGATCAAATATTTGATAGCTTATAATTTGGTAAAATTATGCCAAAAAGACAAATAATTTATCATTGATTTGACCGAAAGCCAATCTTGATGACTCCGATTCATTTTAGTCACATTGAGAATGCAATTTTCAAAAGTAGCCGACATTTACGTTGTGTTCTTCGTGTGTGTTTTTTTTCCGAAGGAAAGGAAGGGAATGTAACACCCCGTTTTTGGGGTAAGATGGAAAATGTGTAATTTTAAGGTAGCGTTTGGTATGTAGACTGGATGGGATGGGACTGGACGAGGCTGGACTAGATGGGGCGGGACGGGACTGGAGGAGATAATTTTAATCTAGGTTACGTTGGAAAAAAGAGGTATTTTAGTAATCTTATGTTTTAGTCCCATGTTGTTCCACCTGTTTTGGTGGAACAAAAAATCTTAAGTTTTGTCCCATGAAAACTTGTTTTTGTCCCATGTTGTCACATCTGATTTTTATCCAATGGCATACCAAACATGGGACTATTTTTTTTGTCCCGTCCCATCCAGCCTCTGTACTAAACTCAAACTAAGGGACTAAGGTGTAGATAAGAGGCAATACGGGGGATTAAAAGGGTTAAGGAATTGGTCAACTAGGAAAAAGTGGAGAAACCCCCCCCCCTACTTATTTGCCTAACTTTCTGCTGAGAGTGGAAGGGGGTGTTTGAGATTGTTTTTTTTTTTTTTTTGACTTATTTGTTTATTGTTTTTTCTCACCGTAAATAAGCTATTTTTAGTGTTTAGATTGGAAAAAAGAAAAGTGCTTATGACTTTTCCCCACCACAAATATAAGTTAATTCATTATAACTTATTTGAAACTGCTTATAACTTATTTGTTCAAATTACACTTTTACCCCCCAACTCCTTTTTATCTTATTTAAGTTGATAACCACTTTTAAAAATAAGCATAAGTTGTTTTAAATAAGCAATCGGGAGAGACAACTCTTCATCTTATTTATAAAAGAAAGTTGTTACCCACGAAAGATAATAGAAAAATCAGAGGGCTTGTGTGTTCTGGAGCCCCAAGTACAACATAAGCACATGCAGTTAAATTATAGCGATATCCGTCGCTTTTGGTACGAAATTCTTGCTCTTTATTTCGTTTTAGAAGTCGGGTTTAAGCCCGTAATTTTGTTATTAGGAGAATCCTAACTAAAGTGATGTCAAGGACTCATCGATTTAATGTGTTGTGTAGGTTTTGTATATGGATAAAAGAGTATAAAGATGGTCAACAGTCGACCTAAAAGTTGTTAGATTTGCGTCGAGATAGATTATGGCATGTGATACGTAAAAAAATTTAGTATCGTGGGGAAAACCTTGAATTTAGATTGGTTCTGGGTGTTGAAGCATGACTAAAAACCACAACAGAAAGTCGCCCAAGCCAAGGCCGCTCCCGGCACGGCACCCAGGGACGGACCTAGACCATTTTTCATACGGTGGCACCATATATTTTTCATACGGTTTTATCGAAGTGTCTTTCATATTTTTATCAACGTTCAATATCGTTTGATGTGTTTTTAGCCAAATTTTGGCGTTTTGAGAGATTTTTAATGTTTTTTTGCTTGATTTCGGGGGATTTTTAAGTTTTTTTTATCAATTTCGAGATTTTTTAATATTTATTAGATTTAGGAATTAATTAATTAAATGTATGATATAAATTAATTAATTAATTCAAGGATTCCAGTGACTAGATTACATTAGTGCATATGGTCGATTAAGAGGTTTTTATGTCAAGATTTAGTTAATACATTTATAGACTTAATCTTGAAATCGCTAATTTATTTGTTAGGTGTCCGGTTCATCCCAAGCTCTCAATAATTACTTATAGCTCAACTATTCGGCAATCTAGGTGAGTTTTCATGACTCGTTTCCCTAATGGGAGGATACACGACTAGTTTAGTTTCAGTTTTTGCAATTTAATTATTATGTTTTATTTATTTAAATTGTTTAGCATGTTAATGTTTTAGTTCACTCGTTTAGGTTATAATTGTTCTTACATGATTGACTATTAGTGTGTAAGACTCGTTCAGTTAAGTTCAGTGGTACTAGATATGTTTCAGGGACGGTTATTCTTATGGGAACCGTCGGGAAGTAGCAGTTCAGAATGTGTAAATAAATTGTATAGTTATAATTGATTTCCATGTGTTATGTGCATTATAATAAATGTATTTGATTTATTTGAAATGCAAAGCCTAATGTTATGTTGCCTAGTTTTATCATGAACTCACTTAGCTTTGTAAGCTAACCCATGTCGTGTGTCTCAGGTGGCATTCATGCAGGACTTAATAGGGGTGAGGATTTGGATTAGATCGTTGAAGAGCATTTTTATAATTCTTACGTTGTATTAACTTGTTCAGTATGGGACGAACTAGTTTGTTAGATTTTTAATTTAGTTGTAAGTCTTCCGCTGTAATAGTATTGTTGAAATATAAGAAATGAAATTTTAAAGTTCACTCTTTTAGGCTTTAGCATTACTTATCAGTCTTTTACAGTAACGCTTTTCGGGGTCTAGAGAGGGTGTTACAGGAAAGTAGGAGGAAAATAAAAAATGTTGTCAATCAGGTTGTAGCGCAGTGGTTGATCGTCCTGGGTGATGTGGTGGAATATCCCATCTACCCAGTGTTCGATTCCAGGCGTCCTCAACATTGATAAGACATCTTTAAGTTTTAAAATTGTCAGGGATTAGTTCAGGCTGTGCCTAGGATACCCTTTCCAAAAATAAAAAATGTTGTGTTCTCAAGTTTTTGTAAAGAGAGAAAGGAAAAGAAAGAGGAGGAAAATAATGTTGATTTTCCTCCCAAAACTTTATGTCCAAATGTGGGAGGTAACGGAAGGAAATGAAATAAATAAAATAAAAAAGAATTAAAAATATTTATAAAATTACACATACACCCATTAATTACATTTCATAATGAAATAAATGAGAGTATATTGGTAAAAATAACATCTTTCTTTTACTTTCTCTCCTCATTAAAATTTATTTTCTTTCTCTCTTTCCTTTCTTTTTCTTCAATCTCAAGAACACAAATACAAATATTTATTTTCTCCCCTTCTCTTTATCTTTTTTTCTTTCCTTCTAAAACTCGAGAACGCAGCATTAAGCACTGACTAGAAGAAAATATAAAATATGGTTTACTAAGTCAAATAAGTAAAAATATAATTATTTAATTACATTTATATCTTTAAAATTAATTATTTAATTTACTTGATATATTTTACATTTTACATTATTGTACATCAGTTAAAATACATCAGAAAAATACACTTTTGTTGAAGAGAATCGAAACAGAACAACAAAAGAAAATAGAGAATGAATCGTAATTCTCATTAATCATAAGCCCTTTAAATAGGGATGGTTTACAAAGAGATAATCATGAGATACCAAGTTCTAATCTAACTATATTGCCTCTATCTCTATCTCTATCTCTAACTTTATCATTATCGTCTTATACTTTGACGATGACACATTTATCCTACAACACTCCCCCTTGTGCCGAGTCAAAGGAGTGAAGGTGCACAATTGTTGCCTCGTTAAAACCTTACGCCAAAATAAAAACCCAGTGGGAAAAAATAAAAATATGACGAAGGAAAGAGTACAACGCACTAGTTTCTTTGCAACACATAGACTTTTACTTTAGTCTAATTTTCTCTTAGATTCGTACATTAATCGTGAGAGTTAAGAAAACATGATGGTATATAAACCGTTGCCTCACTAAAACCTTACACCAAGGAACAAAACTCAATGGGAAAAATAAAACCTTGGTTGAAGGAAAGAGCACAACATACCAATATTACATATATAGTAGACTCCCCCTTTTTTCTACCACTCCCCCTGATTCGTGCATTAATCAAATGAGGTTTAAAACATTTTCATTTCAATACTTTCTACATGTTTCCCAAATATGGTTTTAAGTATTGATTTGGTAAACAAACATGTCACATTTTCCTCGCATCTTATTCAGTTCACTTCAATCTTGAGGATAATTGGTTATATGAAAACTTAAGCAAAATATGCTTTGTGTTATAACCCTTGATATATCTTACTTTCATTTCTTCGATACATGATGCATTATTTCCATACATGCAAGTTGTATAATGGTTAAACTCAAAATTATCAGCTCCTCTTATATGTGTAATGATAGTCCTTAACCATATACACTCTTGAATAGTCTCATGGAGAGTAAGATTGTTGATAATATAAGAAGATAGCCATTAAGGGTTTGCTTAGTTTACTTCCAAGCAATCGGCATGTTTCATATGGTAATTCCTTATCCAGTTTGGGAACAACCTTTATATGAGTCAAACATATACTTAATATTAGCAAATATATATCAAGGCATTGTTTGGTGTTTTTCTATAAGAGCCAGTACTTTTGCCGCTCACAATCTAAGTAGGTATTGAAGTTACATTATCAATCCATTTTTCTCCGTAGGGAAATTATAAGCCCACGTCAATGGTGCCAAACGATTCATTTGAAATCATTCCAACGACGTTGCATTGGCGTTGAGCTAAATCTAGCTGACAAGTTCAGTGAGAAGTACAATATAGGGTCAAGTGTGTTATGTTGAGTACAATAATGCGCCTATTGTACTTAGGTATGGAATTCCAGCTCCTAACACCTCTTCGTCCTCATCCTTTAGACGAAATGGATATTTCTTTATATCCAACATTTTGACCGATCATGGGAGTGCTAATCGAACGCGCTTTGTCTATATTAGGTCGCCTGATCATTTTCTAGACATATGCGGATCGGCAGATTAATATTCCACAAACTCGGTGTCGTAGCTCAAGTATCTAGATAAAACCAAGTTTTCCCACGATCTTTCATCTCAAATTCAGATTTCAAATAGCTTGTGTTTTCTCTTATTTCGTCAAGAGTGTCTATTATGTTCATTACATCGACATATAGAGCTACTATGAAAATCTGGAACTTTCTTCTCCTAACAAATATGCAAGGGCACAGTTCATCGTTTTTATTTATCGTTTCCCAATCAAATATTCACTCAGGCGGGTATACCACATCCGCATAGATTGTTTTAATCTATAAAGTGAGTGTTTCATATTTATTGTAATCACATTTTAAAGTTACTCGATATTGGTATAATGCCATCAAGCACTTTTATATCTCTGGATTTAGATCCCCATAGAGATATGTAGTAACTACATCGTTGAGCTACAATTTCCAGTCCTTCGGAAACTACTTGGCTAATTAATAGCAGAACGTTCTCCATCACGAGAGAGTAAGTCTTATTGTGGTCAATCCAGTGCGTTGTGAGAAACCTTGCGCCAAAGGAGAGCATTATACATTAGGACTTTATTATTCTCGTTACGCTTTCTGACAAAGACTCAGTTATGTCCTACGGGCTTTACACTTGGTGGGTTAGCACTACCGAACCAAATACCTGATCCTTTGTCAAATAATATAATTCTTTCTGGATTGTTCTTTAGGTCAATGTGCTTTGTTGATATTATTCAACCGAGCGTGGTTCGATGTCGTCGTGCTCTATCGTCTTATGAGCAATAGTAAATGTGAATAAATCATCAATGAATATATATGATCTGTCCATTGACTCATATGTACTCTCATAGTTCATTTAAGATTTTATTTATCTCTAGAATCAATATTAACTTTGGAGCGTCCTCCAGTGATGATTCATTGACATAATTAGAGATAATCATGAGAGTTTTATGTATTGATGATAAATGGATGTGCCTCACTATTCTCTTCTTTTAGAATAGTATTCATCGAACCGGGTAGCTTCCACCACTTCTATTTGGTAGCTACGACCTCAACCACACCTCCACTATGTGTGATTGCAACGCACTTTCCAACGGCGTTGTGCCCCTGTTGGGGACTTTTAACCTTACAGGTATATTAGCAGCTCGTATGTGTGATCTTGTCACTTTTGAAATAGTATTTAACGTATCAGGTATCGAGTCTGATTCGTTTGACTTCAACTTTCCGTTGTGAAGTTTGGGGACTAAAGTGGGAACATTCCATGACAGTTCCTGTCGTTCCCTTGGAAAATACTTTTCCCTATCTCCCCCTAACGACAAGAAGCCTGTCATCAGAGTGACTATTCGCAAATCATGCGATATTAGGATCACCCGTCAAAGGTTCTAGATAGCGGATAATTGTTGGAGATTCATATCCAACATATATACTTAATCGTTTTAAAGGACCCATTTTGGTGCGCTGTGGGGGCGCAATTGGCACATATACTACACAAACAAACATGCGTAAATGTTAAATATCAGGCTTATATCCAGTTACCAACTGGTACGCATAAGGTTAGTTGGTTGGTTGTGGGTCTAAAAACGAATAAGTAAAGTTGCATGTAATATTGCATAACCCCATGTAGATTTGGATAAATTGGTGCGCATAACCAATGCCCTAGCTACCATCTATATTCTTTTGATGGTCAACTTTTATCATTCTACGAGACCATTATATATACACATGGGGTATAGGTAACTTTACATTAATCTCTATACACATGCAATAATCATCAAATCCTTATGATGTAAATTCTCCAGCATTCTAAGTCATGCAGACTTGATGAGAAAATCAGGGTGGTGAGTCCTTAAATGTATAACTAGTGCTAGGAGTGCAACATTTCATGTGGACAATAATATTACACGTGTTCATTGTGTCAAAACCAGAACCATAAAGTACTTCAATGGTCCGCATTATGGATGTTATTGTCCATAAATATCACCTTGTATTTGTTGTAAGAATGGAATTTATTGGTATTATCTCCTTAGATTTAGTATGGTCTCATTCCTGTCTTGGCTAAGAATCAGGGTATACAATAGTTCAAGGTATTGGAGAGGGCATATTATGATGGTGGTGTTGCTTCTTGTGCAGTAGAAGTCAACAGTTACAATTTGGTTAATTCCCTCGTTTTATCTTTCACTCGAAAGAGGATGTGTCAATGTGTATTTTCCAATACATAGATCACTATGTCATGACCATGGTGTCCCACGTGGTCATGCCGAAACATATATGTGTCATTGTCCCAAAGTTCTTTATTGGTGACAAAATATGATTTAATGACATAGATAATCCATTAATTTCTCTAATGTATGTTTTTTTCATATCATTAGAGTTGATGTACATATACCCATTTCCATTCTTATAATATGATTTCTCATTGATACAAATATCTTAACAAGGTTCCTATTAATATAGTGTTTTAGTGATTGATCTTGTGTCATTAAGCAACAAGTGACAGTCCATCGTCTAAGTGTTTGGAGGAATTAAAAAAATTATTAATTCAATGAATAACAATCTATTTCTTATGATTGTATGATATGTCACAAAAACAATCAAGTTCTCCTCGATACATTCCTACATGGAACGAAGAACATTGAGAGTTTTGCATTTGTTCTTTTATGTGTTCATTTACACCTCTAATGGTTATAAACAAATGCAATTAATTTGATAGTTAAAGTGTATTCAAATAAACTTATACTTAAATCAATCTTAGATATGACATAGTTAATTTGTTCCATTTTCTATTAGGAGTTCGTTCCCAACTATTTCCATGAATTTGACCCTTTCCACAACCTTGTCCATATGGTACATATTTAGCATATGTGTGTGGATTAATATGTTCAACTCACTATCCTTTGGAGTTCTTTCCACCTCCAATGTTTGCCTTATTAACCCCAAGAATTTTCTTTATCCGGGTATGTCTAGCGTTGTTAAAAAAACATTGCTACAACTCTTAACCACTTGCATTAAGTTAATGAGTTTGTTAAAGGTTATATTTCAGCTTATACTGTTTCATTAGTATTTATAGGAAATATGAAAAGATGTTATGATTCGCATAATCTTTTGTGAGTTCCTTGCCACAAGATTGTGATGCATTTTGAGACATGACATTTCTTTGTCAAAATCAGTTACCTTCTTGTAATCAAGTAAGTAGGTTTCTTTCCACTGTATGATTAGTTTGAGAGTTTTATGGTACTGAATATTCCCGAATTTCCTTTTGGGACTACCCACGGTTCTTGGGGGTTTCTAGTTATTCTCTCTGAAGGTTGTGACTGATGTATCGTCTCAAAAATTTTAAAGTATTTAATTGTGTCTTAACATCTATTTTTTTCTTTAGGGTCAAAAATGGTTCGATGACTTTTGCGTATTTTTTTTTTGTGTTTTTCCGAACCTATCTTATGGTAATCAAGTACTTTTGATTCAAAGATGTCGTAGAGAACGGATAACATATTATTTTCTAAAATAGTGAATTATGGTTTATACTTATTATGAAATTTCATTATCATAATAATATTGGATTTTTGTATTCTTATATTTTGTTGATAATACTTCATCAATATTTCAATTTGCAACAAGAAATCACTCAATCTATTGGATTTCCAGGTAGCAGGGGAATCACATGGATTACTTGAATCCCTACAAACCTTAGGGCTATTTACACCCGTTTGACAAAATCCAAATCGATATCTTGCGATTTAATTAATTTGAATATAACATTGTTAATTATAAAGCTTTTGGCAGGAGGCCGAAAAGAATAAGGGTTTGGCATATGAAGCCAATTTCAATGTTTTAATATCTTAATAGTATTTTTAGAGATTTTTGCCATTAGACAAATCAATATTAGTTTTTATTTTTGACATAAAGTCAAATTCAACCTTTTAACATCTTAATAGTATTTATGGATCTTTTGGTAAGAGACCAAAATGCAAGGGGGTTGGAAGTGTAACTTCCACATATGAATTAAGGTTGAATATAATGAGTAGTGACTCATTATCAAGATAAACATTTAATTAATATTTTAACATTTTTATGTTATTTTTGAAGCTTTTGGTAAAATACCAAAATATATGGGTGTGGAAGTGTAACTTCCAAATTTAATTATAAGATTGAGAAAAATGAGTAGGAACTCATGTCAAGATAAGCATTTGAATTTAATTATAACTATTTTGGAATAAGATAAATATTTGAAATATAAAACTAAGATAAACATGCAAATGTTTTTTCTAATTAATTCAAAATAAAACCGTAATTAAACTAAATTAACATTATTTAATAAATACAATGAATAATCCCACAAAAATAACATGTAAACTCGAAACGATCCTAATAAATAAATATGATTAACATGCATAATTAAAATGACATATTCACATATAATGCAATAAAGTGTATTTGAATTGAAAAAAGAATTACACAACGTATTAAAAATTAATTATAAAGTTGAAAATTATGAGTAGGAACTCATAATCAAGATACACATTTGAATTAGTGCATTTAAGAACGGTTTAATATTATACGTTATAAGATTTTAATAGTCTTTGACAAGAGGCCAAAAATGTAGGATTTAAAGTATAACTCCTAAAATTATTATAAAAATTATAAATAGGAACTTATAATTAAGATAAATATTTGAATAAGTTAAATATTTGTATAAGATAAATATTTAAATATTATAGGATAAAATCAATCAAAATATACATAAAATTAACAAGTTCACATAAACGAATATATAAATGATAATTATATGCTTAAAATTAATTATAATTATATTATTAAAAACAGATAACCATCAATCGAAAATAGGTTATTTTTCAACATGGTATAACAAATATATAATATAATATATAAAATTAATAACAAATGGAGGAGAAAAGGCATTTTGATAAAAGAAACTGAACAACCACATATATAATAATAATAAAACATATGATTTTCAAATCATCTTCTAATAACAAAAACCTTAATCTTTCCTCTCTAATATCTGCAGCTTCCAACAAAGCAGAAGAAGAAAAAAATTATTCCGGCCAAACTCAAAATTTTATCAACCTTTTTAAATCGAGCTAGCAGGTTTAAAAATTATTAGGTTTAGGATCTTGTATTTGTATAATATTTGTTTTTCAAACTCGTAAAGCGATATACTTTTCTATCTACTATCTAATAAATATGAAAAAAACAAGCCAACTTTTTTTTTCGATTATAAAACTGACCGAGACAGGTTTATGGTTCATGACATGAATATTACACCACATAATATTATACATGTGTAAGAATTCTTACTTGGATTGTAGCATTGATGGAGGGATAGATTTATGAAGTTCGAAACCCGAAATTTGATCGACGAACCGACCGGTGGAGCTTACGTGCTGATAACGTGTTGAAGAGAATCGAAACAGAACAACAAAAGAAAATAGAGAATGAATCGTAATTCTCATTAATCATAAGCCCTTTAAATAGGAATGGTTTACAAAGAGATAATCATGAGATACCAAGTTCTAATCTAACTATATTGCCTCTATCTCTATCTCTATCTCTAACTTTATCATTATCGTCTTATACTTTGACGATGACACATTTATCCTACAACAACTTCCTCATTTTTACAAAATTAGACCCTCTTGTAAACGCCTCCAAAGTCCAAAGTAAGCTAAATATCAAATAGTTTAAATTTTTCTTTTTCTTTTAACTAGAAAAAGTGGTTAACAGGGTAAAATCCAGAACCAGTTACAGGCATAGTAGGGTTAGAACACCGGTCGATTCCATAAATTTAACCGCGACTTTTTTACCTAGTAAGCCGTTATAACCAGAACCAGTTACAACATGACCAACCAAAGTCTAGACGGCAGGGACCGATACCAGCAGGTACCAATTAAACGGTTAATCCATGTGGGTCCGAGGCCAGAAATGAGAAAGACAGCACGGGTCGCAACCAAAAAATCAAACTTAATCTCAATTCAAGAAATGTGGGTGGCAATTCATAACTCATAAAACTCCCTTGGCTACAAATATTAAAGAAAGATGCTAACACAAAAAATTTCCTCACAGCTTAATTCAAAAAGCCAGCAGCATAAAACAAAGATTATAAAAGTTAAGCATAGCTTAATAAACACGCCCACCAGTGATGAATGCTTAGTTTCTGAAGCCTCTGCTGTTTCTTCGTCCTCTAGCCTTCTCGAATTTCCTACCGTTGGATCGCACATATGGCTTGGTATGGCTGTGTGGCACACCAGGAGCCTTACCGAAATGCCTCACTGCTTCACGGGAATTCTTTGGACCTCTAAGAAGAACCTGATCCAAATATACCAAGCCATCACAAAACCAAAAAAACAAAAAAAAACAAATAGCCCCAGTATATCCCACTAAAGTATGCTTTTCACAAGATTTCCCAATAAAATGGGGCCTACAAGCTTAGGCATCCAAGCATAATAAGAGTTATTGGAAGCATGTTTCACAATATGATTGGGGGGGGGGGGTTTGGCTGATTTTCCATTAAGTCGTGTATGAATAAAGTTGTCCATTTGGATTAATCTGTCTGTAGATTGGAAAGGTTCTTGTTCCAGAGTTTTTCATAGATGGGAGGAGCGTATTTTTTTTAATTTGGAGGGGCAGGTTAGGAAAAACCTGGCTGCCTGCATAAAGCTCCCCCTACAAGCTTATTGAATAAGCCACTTTCTATATCCTTAAGTCACTACCAAACAGTCATGTATAGCTGACCGAATAACATGCGAGTCCCATTAAGCTAATTAAGCTACAAACAAACAGGCCCTAGGGCCAACAAGTAATAAGCTCTGAAAAAGCCTCCATTTTAATGCCCTAAGGTATGGATATGGAGGTGGGGTGTATACAGACATCTCCACCCCAAAAGGTAGATTGGTTGCTTCTATGAATACCACAGCTTGTGAAAAATGTGATTAAAAAGAAAAGCAAAACAAAGACTAGTAAGTGAGTAACCAACATAAAAGGAAAAGGGGCTGTTTTGCAGTTGCTGAATGGTTTGGTGCAGGATGATTAAGTGGTCAGAATGATTAAGAGGCTATGGTCCAAATGAAAAATGGTTGTTTGGTAATTGCTCATAATGAAATTAGGGTGCTGAGTGGTTAAGGGAGACCCAAGATACAAAATCATTCAGAGGGTTTTAGAACCATTGAGAGAGACTTTTTTGCCAAACAAGATTTACCTCTTACCAATTCAAAGGTAAACAAACAGCCCCTAGAAGGCTCTATGAGGCAAACAAGACCGTTTCACTTCAATAATAATGCATGGTCAGCTCAATTGCACAAGAATCTAACAGGAAGGTAAATGAGAACAAATAAAGAGCAAGAAGAGCATCTGGGAATGTATATCATACCGTGTTCTGACCAAGAGGAGCTCGAAGAGCAAGTTGATCAAAAGTCAAACATTCTCCACCAGCCTTCTCGATCCTAGCCCTTGCAGTCTCGCTAAACCTCAAAGCAGTGACCTTCATACAAGGGATTTCATGCACCCTAACATCATCTGTGACTGTCCCAACAATCACTGCGATCTTGCCGTCCTATGTAAACAACAGTAACAATCAGAATCACATAAAATAGAAATGGCAAAAACTTAATTCCATTTGTTTATACCAATTTCCTCAATTATGCATTTGACTTTGATGGAACTCATTCTCTATTTCTCCTCGAACAAAGCAAACACAACCCACAATCCCAATTCCTCTTTGGATTGACTCAAGAAAATTACTAAGGAACAAGTTTTCTCTACATTTTTCAAAATTTTCTTAATCACACATGAGAAAACAAAATTATCCAATCCAACCAAAAATACAGCTTACATATTCATTATGTAACACAAGTTACTTCCAAATTCAAAATTGATAAAGAATTACAACGCTACCATAACATATTTCAAAAAATACATCAAGCATAATGTTGTTTAAGATTGAAATAGAGCATTATCAAATATCTAAGTGACATGAGCTCGGATGGAACAATGTCCTAATTATAGCACAAGATGATCGTAGAGATAAACACATACAGGAACGAAATTGCAAAAGAAAATACCTTGCCAGACATGTAACGAATCAAGCGAGATAGTGAAATTGGCGGTTTGTTCACTTTGCTCATAAAAAGCCTCTTCAATATCACCGCATTGAAGTTGCTTCCTGTCCTCCTCACCAAAAACCGGTAAAGCTGATTCAATTTTCAAACAAAAGTTTACACATTTTCAGTAAACCTGCACAAATCGAAAGCAGTGAAATAGTGTAATCTGATGCGTTTACAAACCTTCACAAGAAGCTTAAGGTAGATATCATCGGATCGAGGTGCAGTTCTCTTGGTCTTCTTGCTTTTTCCACCAGCAACAAGATCTATACCCTGATACCATGAAACGAATTAAAATCCATTAGAACAGAAAGAAATCAAAACATAAATGAGAAAGGAAATCGTTAGGGTTCAGGCGAACTGAGATTACCATGACGATGACGGCTGCTTGTACCTGCAGAAAAAATGTAGTAACGAAGAGGAAAAGAAAACGAGTTAGGGTTTATGAACACAACAATGGAACTATGGAAGTCGCAACTCTATGTAGAAAGACTGGACCACGAGGCCTTTATTTGGGCTAAATTACAAATGGGCCTGACTTTTTTGTGGGCCGGACCATCAAGTTATATAAATAGGATAAACAAAGGTTCAAAGCCCATAGTTGGTCCATGAATTTTAGGTCTATTGTAGATTTGTTATTAATTAAGGCGGGCAACGGGTAGGGTATGGATAGGGTAAGGGTTAATCCGTTATTCAATTCATTTAAAATAACGGGTAATTATCCGTCTCATAAGACCCTTATCCATATCCTACCCTACCCATTAAAAATATCGGGTAACAAACGGGTAATGGACAAATGGTAAAACAAAATTTTATTTTAAATTATAATTGATATCGTTAAAGTATATAATTAAACATAAGCTCATAAATATGGTTACTATTTTATATCTAATATGTATACTAAACATTTTATTATTTTCAAAGAATTATCATAGTATAATATTAAAAAAAATATAAATTATAAGACTAACACTTTTTATTGTATTTATTTACTTGAATCCGTCTTGTTTCTTGTTTAATCATCATGAAATCTTTTACTTGATAAACATAAAAAATAAATTAAAGTACATATTAATATACTAAAATATTATAAAAAATGTTAATGATATATAATTATGTGTATATATACACATTAATATTTAATTATATCTATGTATATATATATTATATCGTAACGGGTAACGGGTAATGGATAACGAAAAAAACCGTTTATCCATACCCTACCCACTAAAATTTCGGATAAACGGTTAACGGATAAGTGGATAAATGGATAAACTTTCTTTATACATACCCTTATCCAACAGGTCGAAACATAACGGGTAACGGATTTACCCTTACCCATTGTCAGCCCTAGTCATTAAGAGTAAATTCCTGTTGAAAATTGTTATTTTAAGTCATCTATTTTTGAAATTATGCATTTTATATGGTTTATAATTTATTATTATTATTATTATTATTATTATTATTATTATTATGGTTTACAATTTATTGTTGTTTTCCACAAGGACAATAGCACAAAAGCATTTCGTTCATACTTCGCTTGGGAAAAACTGTTTCTAAAGCCATATTTGGTGGTCTTATAATTTACATTTGTTGTTATTGTTTCATTATTATAATTTGGAATTTGTTGTTGTTTTCATCGTATGATTTATAATTGATTGTAGTTTTCATTGGGGTGTATAAAACTCGAACAACCCAAATCAAGCAACCCAACCTGAAATAACCTAATTTGAAGCCAACTAATTAGAGGTGGCCAAATCGACCCGAACCGGCCCGACCCGACAGGCCGACCAGACCCGAAACCGGCCAAGAACCGGTTTCAAGCCCGAGAGCCGGACCGGTTCGCATATACAGATTTTCTCGGCCCGACCCGACCCGGGACCGGTTCGTGGCCCGACCCGATTTTTTTTCAAAAAACTAGCCGTTAACTAGCCGTTGGATACCATTTTTTACCGTTTTTTTGCTCATTTTTCACCCTCCAACCCCATATAAATACTAGGGGTGTTATGGTTCATATCACCACCTTACATTGCTTACAAAACGCAAAAAACGCATACAATACTCTTGAAGACTACAATCCAGATAAGAATCCATACTACGCTCCATACAATCCATTCAATTACTATCCGGGTGATGGGGGTGGAAGTTCGGAAGCGGGACCTTCGAATGTTTAGAATTTATGTATTGTAACTTGTAACTTGTAAGTTTGTAACTTAAAATTATATATAAATTATAAAACGTAAAAGTGTATTTTAGTGATATATATTATAAATAAAACGTATTTTTAAAGTGTATTTTACTGATCCAATGATTCCAATCCAATTTTTCTTTGTTAAAGTTTAGTAATTAATTATTATACAAAGAAAGTAGTTAAAAAACAAGAAAAATCGCAGGCCCGAAACAGAACCGGTTCTCGGCCCGGCCCGGCCCGGTTTTATGCAAACCGGTTCTACATACCATTAAACGGGTCAGGGGCTTTTGGTTTAAATCCGGCCTGACACGACCCGGTTCTCACCTGACCCGGTTCTCACCTGACCCGGTTCTCACGGTTACTGTTTGGAACCGGTTTGTCCCCCGACCCGGCCCGAACCCGATTTTTGGCCACCTCTACAACTAATGTATAGTCAAGTTGTAAAATCTTCAAGCTATAGGTATTATGTTGGAATTTAAGTATAGTTATTTGAACCTCATATCCTTCGATTCCTTCGAATTTATTATGATGGTTAAGGTTTTTTATTAATATGCATATATAGATTACATGTTACAATTTCAAGTTAATAATGATTTATGTGATAAGTTTGAAAAGTCTAAGGATTTATTTAATAGGTTTTGAAAAGTTCAATAATTTATTTGTTCCAAAAAATTATTCAAAGACTTGATCATTTCAAAGAAAAGTCCATTGGGTTTTTCTAGACTTTTCCCTTAACCTTTTCTCATTGATATATTAGACCACTAGACCATTACCTTCTTCATGTATGTACACTTTAAATTTCTTCTTCATGTGTAAATCAATAAAAGCAGTTGATGAGTTGTATCACTTAATTAATGATGAATAAATGAATTATGAATAGTATTAAATACCATTGTTAAAGGTAAAAAATATACCAGATTTTTAGATGTATTAAAGTTTCAACCTGATAAATCCAATCTAACTCGTACAATTCAGGTTGGGTTGGATTAATTTGTTCAAATATATCCAGTCCGATCAACCCTACCTTTGTTCATCTGAATTTTCATCTCTTGTGCTAAAAAATAGGAGCTAACCTTAAAAACAAAAATAGCAACAAACTACAAACTACGTAGACAGAAAACCACAATTTCAAAGCCATAAATACAAAAGTACACCACTTGGGTTATGGTGTACTTACAAAACTTTTGGGGATGTAGTGGAAGGTCATCTACCTATGGTTCAAATCCATTCAGGTTTGTGGCCATGGAGGCTCACTTGCGATGACTTCAGGCCATTCGTGGTCGTTTGGAAATTAATCGGTGCACATAAGCTGGCCCGAAAACCCACAGCTACAAAAAAATACAAAAGTCACAATTTATAACTAACCATAAGGACTAAAACGTAATTTACTCTAAGAGGGTGTTTGGATGTGTGTTTTAAAAGTGCTTATTGACTTAGTGTCTTTTCAAGAAGTCAATAAGTTAAAATTAGTGTTTGGCAAACTCAAAAGCACTTTTGAAACTCCATTTCCAAAAGCTTATTAACGTGATTTTTGAGAAGTAACAAGTTCTTGACTTTTTGATTGGAAAATAGCTTTTTGATACCAAAATTACAAAAATAACCTCAATAACCTAACCTCATCATCGTTCTCCTCTCTATCTGATATCTGCGCCTCTCTCTGATCATCATCCACAGCTCTGCAGCTCCATCTCTCATCAATCTCGATCTGCATCCATCGTCGCCACCCTCCATCGCCGCCATCGATCGGTATGTGATTTCTATTCGATTTTGCTTCTCTATTGTCGATCTGTGAGTTTTTTTGCTTTTTCCTCTGTCGATTTTTGTTGTCCATAAACATACCCAGCTTCGATCTGTGATGTTTTTTGCTTTCCTATGTCGATTTTGCTGTCAAGAATTTGTTTTGACTCGATTTTTCTTTCCTATTCTCGATTTTACTTCTATATGTCCTATATATGTCGATCTGTGATTTTTTTTCTTTCTTATTATTCTCGATTTTGCTTCTGTATGTTTTATCAAGAAGTTTGTGTGTATATATATATTATATAGAGATACATAGAATTTTATACTCTGTTGATCATATGGAAATCGATTTATTTAATGCTCAATTGATTATTTATGAAAACTATTAGCATATATGTTTTTCCTGTTCTCTTCTTAGCTGATGCTTCGCTGTCTTCTATCTGTTTTGTTTTTCAATTTCATGGTTCTATTTTGTTGGGTGGCTACTTATGGAACAATAAGTCAAGAATTGTTCAGATTGTTCTTAATTGTTCAGATTGTTCTTATTGTTCTTAATTGCTCACTTTTGTGCCTGTTTGATCCTTAGCTATTTGATCAAGAGTGATATTTCTTTTCAGATAATGGGCTCAAATGTGGATGTTGTTGATTGTGAAACACTTACGAGAAAGAATAAACCAAAATTTGTATGTAAAAGTAGGAAAAAATGGTTAAATATGTAGCCATGTCCTTTTTGGTTATTTTACATGTATAAGCTAAGTCAAACACTTTTTAAAAAATAACTTATTGACTTATTGACTTTTCCTACCACAAAAGCTAATCCAAACACTTTTTTAAAAACTCATTTTTCAAAAGCAATAAGTTAATAAATACTTTTGGCCAAAAACACTTTTGGACACAAAAAGCACTCCCAGACACCCTCTAAGTATTATTATTAATTGTTTGAATATGACAGCATTTTATAATTAAGAAAATTATACCGACAACTGTCAAGACTTGGCGCCTCTCTGACCGTACCAATTAATGATTCAGCAAATCCCATTATTTCCTTTCCCTTCCAAAATCTCCTCCGTGTCTAACGGTTCCGTCAACCTTTCCGTCACCGTTACTCCACCATCGGAGAAAATATAACCGATGAACTCCTCCAAGTCCCGCCGGAAAGTCGTCCCGGAAAATGGTGAATCAGGTGACAAACTTGACCAGCTCCTCCTTTCTTCCGCCATATGCAACGGCGAAGAGCTGTCTCCTTTCATCCGCAAAGTCTTCGCCACCGGTAAGCCGGAAACCTTAATTCACCACCTACGTCACTTCACTAGGTCAAAAGAGGCCGAGATCGAAGAAGTCTGTAAGGTTCACTATCAGGACTTTATCATGGCAGTCGATGATCTCCGTTCTCTGCTCTCTGATGTGGATTCTCTGAAATCATCGCTCTCCAATTCGAATTCTCGGTTGCAGTCCGTCGCCGGACCTCTGATTAACTCTCTCGATTCTTTTCTAGAAGCTCGAAACAAGTGTCAGAACATAACTCTAGCTATCGAGTCTCTTCGGACTTGCGTCCGATTAATGGAAGTTTGCTCTCGAGTGAATTTGCATATGTCGAAGAACAATTACTACATGGCGTTGAAGTGTATGGATTCAATCGAGAGAGAATTTATGGATAAAACACCGTCGTCTACGCTACGGAGAATGCTCGAGAAGAAGATCCCTGAGATCCGAACGCACATTGAAAGGAGAATCAGTAATGAGTTTGGAGACTGGCTTGTTGAGATCCGTACGGTTAGCCGAAAGTTAGGGCAGCTCGCTATAGGACAAGCCGCGGCTGGTAGGCAGAGAGACGAAGAGCTGAGAATCAGGCAACGGCAAGCTGAAGAACAGAGTCGACTTAGCTTGAGAGACACTGTTTATGTTCTTGAAGAAGACGACGACGACAGTTACGTGAATGGAAATGAAGGTAACGAAGTTTATCCTACCGGTGGTAATGGTAATGGCAATGGTATGCTAGGGTTTGATCTGACTCCATTGTATAGAGCTTATCATATTCATCAGACTCTAGGGTTTGAAATTCGTTTCAAACAGTACTATTTTGAGAATCGGAAGCTTCAATTAACTTCAGATTTTCAGGTATCTTCTATGACACCTTTTCTCGAATCTCATCAAACATTCTTCGCTCAAATTGCTGGCTTTTTCATAGTTGAAGATCGCGTTTTAAGAACTGGTAATGGGTTAATATCAAAAATGGAAGTGGAAACCTTATGGGATACTGCTGTTAGTAAAATGTGTTCTGTGTTAGAAGATCAATTTTCTAGGATGCGAACTGCGAATCATTTGTTACTAATTAAGGATTATGTGAGTTTGCTTGGTGTTACTTTGCTTAGATATGGTTACTCCATTGATGCATTGCTTGATGTTCTGAACAAGCACAGGGATAAGTATCATGAGCTATTGTTATCAGATTGTCGTACACAAATCGCTGAAGCAGTTGCTGCTGATAAGTTTGAGCAAATGTGGATGAACAAAGAATACGAGTATTCCATGAACGTACTCTCGTTTCAAATACAAACCTCCGATATTACACCCGCATTCCCCTATATTGCCCCATTTTCATCCACAGTACCCGATTGTTGCCGAGTTGTGAGGTCTTTCGTTGAGGATTCCGTTAGTTTCATGTCTCATGGTGGTCAACTCGATTTCTATGAAGTTGTGAAAAAGTATCTAAACCGCCTTTTGACAGAAGTCCTGGATGCCGCTCTATTAAAGCTTATCGACACATCCATCACTGGAGTCAATCAAGCCATGGTGGTTGCCGCCAATATGGCGGTCTTTGAACGCGCCTGCGAGTTCTTCTCCCGCCACGCTGCACAGCTTTCCGGCATTCCTTTAAGAATGGCAGAAAGGGGCAGGCGGCAGTTCCCACTGACCAAAGCTCGTGACGCTTCAGAACAGATGCTATCCGGATTACTTAAAAAGAAAGTAAACGGTTTCATGACCCTGATCGAGAATGTCAATTGGATGATTGATGATCCTCCTTCAAACGAAAACGAATACGCAAATGAGGTAATCATCTTTCTTGAAACCCTTCTTTCCACTGCACAACAGATATTACCTGTTCAGGTCCTCAAACGAGTCCTACGAGTCATTCTTTCCCATATTTCGGAGATGATTGTTAACTCGTTAGCAGGTGAGTCTGTCAAAAGATTCACGGTAAATGCGATAATGGGTATCGATATAGATGTGAAATTGTTGGAATCATTTGCTGAAAACCAAGGTTCTCTTGTATCTGAACAAGAGGCTAATGAGCTTAAACTTGCACTTGTTGAAGTGAGACAATTGGTTAATTTGCTTCTAAGCAATAACCCAGAGAACTTTTTGAACCCAGTAATTAGGGAGAGAAGTTACCATGCTTTAGATTACAGAAAAGTAGTGATCATTTCAGAGAAGTTAAAGGAGCCAACTGAGAGATTATTTGGAACTTTTGGATCAAGAGGAAACAAGCAAAATCCAAAGAAGAAGTCTTTGGAATCTCTAATTAAGAGACTCAAGGATGTCAACTAAAACAGGTACATATATACATACTTTTGAGATGAAGGATCAAACGAAAAACGGGGTCAAAATAAGAAAACACGATAATGGTCAATTCACGTACTGAAATCACATGTGATTACACATCACAGTCGATGCAAGGGTGACATGGCCCGCGACATGAGTAATCACATTGTGATTTGTCGGTTATCGTATTTTCTTATTTGATCACTGTTCTTATTTGAACCTGATTCACAAACTTTTTTATATATTTTCTTTTTTTTCCAAATTTGTAAAACAGTTTGTCATTCAAATTTGTTATGTATTCATTATTGTATTTGGATATTAAGTCAATAAAATCTGTGTTTATGTGTCGGGTTCGGTTGGTTAATGGGTCATTTATCATAATACTTATTGGGTAAGAGTTACTGTTTTTGCTATCGCAAGATTTTTGGCCATCAAAATAATAACATATGCAACATTTGATACTTTTCGATATAGAGGAACGATCAAACGAGAACAGTAAGGGCTGATTGTTTTTGAAAAAATACCTCTTAAAACCTCGTAAGTCTGAAAATTAAGAGGTTTTCAGATTTAAGACTGTTTGTTTTATTTTTAGAAAAAAATCTGAAAACCTCTTAATGCCCTCTGAAATTTCAGAGGTGCACCATCCACTTAATTCCTCTTATTTTTTTAAAGGCTCAGTTCCTTCTACCTCCTCCTCAATTGCACGCATGGTTGATGGATATGAATGTGTGTGTTATCAAACAGTGGTCTCTTTCAAGTTGGAATTTTAAAACATAATATTTTTAGTCAATTAAGATGTTTATCATTTTATAAAAACAAACGGTCTTAATATTTCAGATTTCAGACTTCAGCACCACCTCTTACTTTTTAGATGTAAAATCAGATTTCAGACTTTAGACCTCTTAAAAAACAAACAGCACCTAACTATTTAAAAGTATACGAGAACGAACAAAATCATTAGTAACTTTACATTAACGCCCAAAACAACCACGCGGACCTAAGGCCGCGGCTAAAGTCCTTTTTTCGTGCGTTAATCTAAAATCACTAACGATTTTGTTCGTTCTCGTATTCTTTTAAATAGGTATTGTTCTCGTTTGAACCCGACTCTTTCGATATATTTTAGAGGGTGGATGCCACTAAAATCTATAACCGTGCTGGAAATCTTCAAAACCAACCCACATGGTAGATACTATAGTTATGAAAAGTTGAATACGTTGGGTAAGTAATCATTTTGTATAGTTGTATATGGACCGGTTCGATAAAATTTCGGTTTTAAATTGTGGCAAAATGTTTTTCAGGTGTTTGAAACTATCGAAAATAGATTTAGGAGGGGTTTGTTAGAGATATTAAGTAGTAAGGAATCTCTGATGGGTCATACTAGATTTTTTTAGTGTTGATAGTAAATCTTTTTAATGTGTAACACTATTTTTTAAAAGTGATACTATAAATAAATAGTGTTACAACAAATATAGTATAATACTATTCATTACACTAAATTTAGTGTGAAAGATAAAGACCTCAATTGGAGACGTGAATAGTGTCATTTACACCAAGTTTAGTGTTTAGTGTAACATTTACTAACCTCATTAGAGATGGTTTAATGAATGACAATGAAAAAAAAGGTTATTTGGTTTTATACTTTTATATATGACGAGTGTATTTTTTTAGAAACCCAAATTTTCATTGAGTCTTTCATTAAAATACCTTAAGTTTGACATTGACTTACCAAAATACCCCAAAAAATGAAAAGTTTACCAAAATGCCATTTTTTTCAGCGAAGGGAGCCCGCTATCGCGGGCAAGGACCAATTGTGAAATTTTTTGCAAGATATATTTACACTTTCAGTCCCTGGCCCGCAAATGAGGCCCGCGATGGGGACTGAAAGTGTAAATAATCTTTCAAAATTTTCACAATTGGTCCCTGCCCGCTATAGAGGGCTCCCTCCGCGGAAAAAATGGCATTTTGGTAAACTTTTCATTTTTTGGGTATTTTGGTAAGTCAATTTCAAGCTTGGAGTATTTTAATTAATTTCTCATTTTCATTCCATGCTAAATTAAGGGGAATGAAACTTCATTCTCACTTTCATTTTCTATCATTTTGACTCTTATTTCTATTATTGTTTATGAACCAAACACCCCCTTGTGTGTTTTCTAATTCGGAGAAAAAAGGAAAGAAAAGAAAGGTAGGGAAAAGAAAGGAAATAAAAGTAATTTTTTTATTTGTGTTCTCGAAATGGAAGGAAAGAAAAAGAAAGTAATTTTTTCATGTGTTCTCGAAAGGGAAGGAGATGAAAGAAAAGAAAAGGAAATAAAATATTTTTTCGCGTTCTTGAACATGAGAGAAAGAAAAAGAAATACGTCATTTTTACTAATATACTCTTAAAAATATATATCTTTTATAATGAAAGAACGGGTAGTTTTGTCATTTTAATAATTTTAGTAATTTATTTAAATGTTATCAACTTCTTTCCTTTTCTTTTCTTCCCCATTTGAGAGAAAATTTTTGGAAGGAAACTTATCATTATTTTCCTTTCATTTTCTTTACTTTTTTTTAGAACATGAATTCTTTTACTTTCTTCTGTTTTCCTCCATTTCCTTTCTTTTCCTTCGTAAAATGAGTTTTGAGAAAACGTTTCACAATCACGTACATGGACTCCTTGACATCGGGCAAAATCGGTTTTTGCCATGTGGCAAGGACAGATGGAGTAGGTTTATACAGAGGAACCAGTTCTCTAACTATTTTTACCGTTTCTTTAGGTATTTTAAGTAATGTTATAAAGCCTTTATTACTATAATTTTCTAAATATGTATTTTGATTGTTACGTAAAAAACAAGTTTTGTATGGTATTGATTGTGTTGTCGATAATCAATTTTTTACTAGATTCTTATAAAATAGTTATCATTATATTTTTTTAATGTTAATTACTCCAACAAACTTTTGAAAGATATTTAATGGATTTAATAATTAATATCTAACAAATTTTTTAAATTTATTTATGCATTTAATGTCCAACAAATTTTTAGAAAATGGTAATTTTCAAATATGTCAGATTAGAATATTTATCTAAATCCAAAAGATCCCATGAGGTGAAAGTATATATTATATGTAGTATAATAAATTAAGTGTGTTTCATTTGCAAACCATGCAATTCGTATAAACTATATAAATCACTATTGTTAGAAAACAATAAATATATTTATGAATAATTATCATGATTCATTAATTATGATTGAGATATATATGGAAGATGATAAAGTTCATTACTTATGATCATGACTTTAAATTAGAAAACATAATAAAATCATATATCTATTAAACTTGATGAACGGTTAAGATTAGTTTGTACGAATTGTATGGTTTGCAAATGAAACACACCCATAATAAATTAATCGAAATTATTTTGATTTCTAAATCTATGATTGTGTGTAATCCATATATAATTTTAATATGGTATATTGATTTCAATTTTGTTGTGACTTTGAAGTTAGATTTCTTGTCATGTCATATATAATTGAATTCATTTTCTTTATCAGTTGAGACTAATTAATAATATTAACTCATAACAAATAATAAAAATATTGTTATAAGAAATTGTATTTTAGTTTGACTGTAATAATGACCTTATTGCAATAAAATTGGTTAAAACAATAATAATATTAAATAATAAGATGTTGTTTGACAGTTGCTGAATGGTTTGGTGCAGAATGATTAAGTGGTCAGAACGATTAAGAGGCTCTTAAAATATAGTGCAAAATGAAATATGGTTGTTTGGTAATTGTTCAGAATGAAATTAGGACACTGAATGGTTAAGGGAGGCCCAAGATACAAAATCATTTGAGGGTTTTAGAACCATTAAGCGACATATTTTTTTTTGCCAAACAAGATTCACCTCTTAGCGATTCAGAGGTTTCCTCTTAATGGAACTATTAAGAGGTAAACAAACAACCCCTAAGTTTATTATCAAGATCTCAAGTACTCCCACATCTATATTTAAAAAAATCAAAACATTAAAATTGCGTTGTATTGTACCGCGAGTACCCTTCTAGTAATATATAAAGAGACTATTTTTAAAATAAATTTAAAATTTAGGCTCGTTAAATAACTTGTGAGTGAAAAATGACATGAATAACGGCCTCTGTTATAAGTGACTTTTATTCATACCACTTTTTATAAAATGTAGAAGGGTAGATGAGGACATAAATAGCAACTACGTTTCTATTTGTATCCCATCTCTTAGTGGTATTGAGTGACGTAGAATTACAAGATTCATATTTATATTTTCATTGTATAACTAAACAAATTATAGATATTTTGATCGATTATGTGCTTAAATAATTTATAATACTTGTAATATTCAAATTTAAAACTATGGTATAATCCCAAATCAACTTTCAAATAAGTGACTTAAAAAAAGGTGTAGCTCTTTTTGTTGAATCTAGTGATTATTAAATTCAAAATAAATAATATAATTAATAGTTATTAAAATTTATACAATAAATGCTGATTTTTTAGTCTATTTATATATCATGTTTGTTAGAAGTCTAACACATTGATATCTATTACCATAGAGAGAATGAGATTCATCAAAGCTAAAAATATGGAAGTTGGAATGGTTTTTCTTTGCTTCTCTATGTGGCTTTTATCCGCGTCGGCCATACGGGTTGGTAAGCCATCAGCTTATGACATTCTCAAGAGCTACAACCTCCCAGTCGGTATTCTTCCACAAAATGTTAGTGGCTATGATTTGGATCCCACCAGTGGTCAGTTTTCAGTTTATATTGGCGATACTTGTGACTTTAAAGTAGATCAGTATGAAATCCAATATAGCCCCACAATCAAAGGTATGATTCATCAAAACCAGATCCAGGAACTAGATGGTGTGCAAGTGAAAGTATCATTGTTTTTTATCGACGTCAAGAAAGTGAGTAGGGACAACGACCAACTCGAGTTCCAACTTGGCGACTTTGTAACAAAAGATTTCCCTATTGATGATTTTAATCAGAGTCCTCAATGTAACTAGGTGTTTGATATGTTGTAACAATGGTTAGATTGGAAAGGAAATTAAATCAAACCAAATTGGTGTAATTCATGAATGAACTCATCTAACCATGTTAAAACAAATTATTGATTATTTTTGTTTGTCGAAAAATTCTAATTTCTATTTTCTTCTCTTTTACTCAATCTTCTTAAATCATTTAGAAATTATCTCTTTCTGTTTGAATCTCTTGCCATGGTTGTATCATGTATGCAGGGGCGGACCCAGAACTTTTTTCAAACGGTGACATCATTTGACTATAAGAAATAGATATAGAGACTTTTTTTTCACAAAATCAATATTGGTCTAGTGGTTAGTTCTTTGCTTCTTAATTGTGAGGTCTCATGATCGAATCTTGTTATTGTAATTTTCTTAGAAACATAATAAATCTGAAATTAAAACCTAAAAATAAGGAAAATGACTCTTATGGGACTCGAACCAGGGGTTTGAACTATGAAATGGAAGAAAAGCCTTGCTAACCAACTCTACCAAAAAAAAATTGTGTTCTTACTGTAGTTTCAAAATATATATGGTGACACACAAACAAATCGATATGGTTGCACCTTTCACAAACCTAATTTTTTTTACCCTTCGATGGAAGAATAATACAGTGGCACATGCCACTGTACGCACTAGTGTACGATACAACACGATCATCATCAATCCTTCTTTGAGATGTTTTCATCAAACAGCTTGTCTTAGACTATGTTAATTAGAGCATATCTTACACATTTTTTAAAAATGAAAATATAAAAAATTTGTTCTTTAATTTATTCTGAAATATTTTTAAAAATTGAGAAAATAAAGATTTTATGCTCTAATTTGTTCCAGCATATTTTTTAAAATAGAAAAATAAAGACTTTATTATTTATTTTGCTTCACGAGACTCTATATTATCTTTTTATAACAGACCAAACAAGAGAAAACTCTAAATCCACATAATTCTTTAAAATCCACATATTCCATCAATAAGATTTTCTTATTATTATTTCATATAAAAAATAAAAAATTTGTTAGGATAATATAATTATAGAATATTTTTATAATATTATTAACTTTCTTTTTAAAGTTTTTAACCTAACCCATTAAAGGTTATTTTTCCCTCATCCATCCCAACACAACCCAACTTTTTTTAAGATTCATATCAGTGACTCAACCTAGGGGTGTATACGGGTTGGGTTGGACGGTTTAGGACATTTTTACAACCCAACCCAATTATGGCGGTTTGGAACAATCTCAACCCAACCCAACTCATTCAAAAGTATAACCCAACCCAACCCAACACTTGCAGGTTATGGCGGGTTGGGCGGATTAAGCGGGTTGGTAGTATACATAAAATTAAGAAATAAAATACAATAAATACTACTAAAAATCTACAAAACGAAGTTACTAATTATTACAATAATCAAAATATATAATGGCCTCCACCATTTTTGGACTCAAAGAATTTCTAAATGAGTCCAAAATATGGCCGCTAGTGGGGTCTTAACGAACCGAGACGAGTCGAATTGCAACTTGCAAGTTATTCGAACTCGACTAGAAAAAAGAGCACCGCTCTCGTGCTCGACTCGAGCTCAAATAACTTTCTCATAGTAGGGCTCGAGCTCGATACTCGTTTATGGACTCAAACTTGAGTTTGGTTAGCTCGCTTATTGCTCGACGTCTATAATTATTTAACTTTTAACATGTTCGGCTCGAAAAAGTGTATCATCGATTCGAAACAGTAAGTAAAATGTATTGTATATACATATATATACATACACATATATATATATATACACTTTGGGTTGTAAATTTGTCTAAAATAAACTACAATTTTTATTCTTATATTATATTATATATATAACTTTATAAAAATTATATACCAGCGGCGGGTTGGCGGGTTGGGCGGGTTGAGTTAAGTCTAACCCAATTTCAACCCTCTTAATTGGCGGGTTGGCGGTTTGCGGGTTGGCGGTTTAGCAGGTTGGCAGGTTGGGTTTAATTGGGTTGTTAACGGTTTGGGTTGTACGGGTTTCGCGGGTTGATGGTTTTCTGTACACCCCTAACTCAACCCATTAGAGGTTATAACTATCAATTTAAGTTTTAACTTGGATAATAACTAAGTTGTCAAGAGCCCACCAATTCGTTTTACGTATCATAGGAAGAAAGCCCAAGGTAAGAAGGCTGGGCCAAGAGATACAAGTCAGTAAGTGGGTAGACCTGCGTAGCAGGGGATTTTTCCCTTAGGGACAATAATGGAATTTACCTTTGATTCTGTTGCTTTCTAGTTTATAAGGAGGGCGGTGTAAAGAGTATGGGATATCAGAAATATTACGCTTGTTTGCAATTGGAGAGACTAGCCTCTCGAACAACTAGATAATTTTCCATTTTTGAATCATATGAATCAGTTCCTTCCTCTGTTTCTACGTGATTAATAGATCCAGATCTTATCAAATTGGTATCAGAGCATCGATACCTGTGGAATTATGGCTCCACAAACCACAAATCAGAGGGTTGAGGTGGTCGAAGAAGAGATTACTGAAGTACGAGCATCAATCACAACCCTCCAGGAATCGATACACACTTCTTTTGACGAAATCACCCGGAAGTTAGCAGAAATGGCAACAGCAAATGCAGTTCTACACACTTCTTTTGACGAGGTTAAGGAGGAGGTGCGTGCTTCACGAACATATATGAATTTCCGTCAAGAGGATAACGCGCTCAAGTTAGGGGGTGGTTCCGGGGGTGCGATTCCTAGCGGTGGTGGAGTAAATTGGCGGTTTAGGAAGTTGGACATGCCCCTGTTTGATGGTCTAAACCCCGATGGATGGATAATGAGGGCTGAGAGGTACTTCGATTTTTATCGATTGAAGGTACTTCCAGTCATTAATGAATGAGGTGTTTCGTCCGTTCTTACAAAAAATTGTTCTCGTGTTTTTTGATGACATTCTGGTATACAGCTCTAGTCAACAGCAACACAAGGAACATTTGTCCCGGGTATTGCAGGTACTTGCTACACATCAGCTTTACGCGAACTCTGGAAAGTGTGAATTTAGGAAGACAGAAGTAGCGTACTTGGGGCATATTATATCTGCTACAGGAGTGGCCGTTGATAAAGACAAGGTCAAGGCAATGATAGAATGGCCGGTTCCGAAGAATTTGAAAGACTTACGGGGTTTCCTTGGATTAACCGGCTATTACCGAAAGTTTATCGAGGGGTACGCTCGGATTGCCGCACCGTTAACAGACCAGCTGAAGAAGGACTGTTTTGGATGGAACTCCGAAGCCACTGAAGCTTTTCAGCGACTCAAGGTAGCTTTGACCAAGGCTCCGGTTCTAGCAATGCCGGACTTCACCCGACCCTTTGTTTTGGAGACTGATGCATCAGGAGTGGGAATAGGGGCTGTTTTGATACAACAAGGACGCCCAATTGCTTTTTTCAGCCAAGTATTGGGGCCCCATAATAGGTTGAAGCCTGTTTATGAGCGAGAGTTACTGGCTATCGCTATTGCTGTTCAAAAGTGGAGACATTATTTGCTCGGTCGACATTTTGTCATCCACACAGATCAACGCAGCCTCAAGTATCTAATGGAGCAACGTGTAGTAGGGGCTGATTACCATAAATGGTTAAGCAAATTGATGGGGTATGATTTTGAAATTTGTTATAAACCAGGCAGATTGAATCGGGTGGCAGATGCATTGTCTAGGGAATTCCATTCGGAGACAAAGTTGAGTGTTTTAGTCTCCTCTTGGACTGTTCCAATGGCTGAATTGGAGGCTGAAATAGAGGCAGGCTCTTTCATACAGCGGATCAAGAAAGATATCGAGGAAGAGGGAAAACTACATGTCGGGTACTCCGTGTCACAGGGGCGAGTATTGTACAAAGGGCGATTGGCCAAAACCGCGTAAGTCTCTGTTTCTTTTTTTGTAAAGAACACTCTAACACATAAATAGTAACAGAAAACGCAAACCTCGGTGGGTTGCCTCCCACCCAGCGCCTTGGTTTCGGTCGTGGCTCGACCTTCCTTCTGATCACTCCTTAGGCTTTTCGTGATTACCCGACTCCTCTCCAACTTGACCTCGTACATTATCGAATATCTTGAATGTTACCCTTTCGCCGCCAACCCTCAATGTCATCTCACCTTCTTCCATGTCGATCAGTGCTCTGCTCGTGGCCAGAAAGGATCTTCCCAATATCAGTGGGACCTCTAAATCCTCATCAATGTCCAGCACCACGAAGTCCACCGGGAAGTAGAACCTGTCAACCTTGATGAGAACATCCTCTATCACTCCATATGGATACACTATCGATCTATCTGCAAGCTGAAGTGTCATGTATGTTGGCTTCACTTCCCCCAAGCCAAGTTTCCTGAAAACAGATAAAGGCATTAGATTAATACGTGCTCCTAAATAGCATAATACCTTATCAAAACAAAGATTCCCAATTTGAATAGGGATCGAAAAACTCCCTGGATCCTTAAGCTTCGGGGGAAGCTTGTTCTGAATGATCGCGCTGCACTCCTCAGTAAGTGCAACTGTCGCGTTCTCCTCAATCTTCCTTTTGTTAGAAAGGATATCTTTCAAGAATCTCACATGTGAGGGCATTTGTGCTAAAGCATCTGCAAAAGGAATGTTAATATGTAACTTTTTAAATATATCAAGAAATTTAGCGAAATTAACATCATCCTTATGCGCTTTAAGCCTGCTCGGATAGGGCACTTTTGGAGCTGTCGGCTTGACCGGTGGTTGCTTTGGCTTCTTCTCTTCACTTTTCTTGTTCTCTTTAATCACAATATCTTCATCGGCTTCCAACTCATCCATATCTATGATCTCCACCTCTTACCTTTTGGGCTCGGTTTCCTTTGATGACGGTTCTCGTGTAGGCTTATTGATCAGCTCCTTGCCACTTCTCAGATAAACGGCTTTGCACTCTTCCCGGGTTTTCCTTTCGTTTTGACTTGGAAAGGTTCCGGGAGCTCGGTTTTGTAGGGCTTCAAAATTTTCCCCACTTGTCTTTCAAGGAGCCTTATGGATGCCGTGTTCTGATCAATAGCCGCCTTGACCGTCTTAACCGTGCTTGCTAACTCTTCAACCGTGCCATCCATCTTTGTCATAAACTTTATCATCATATCCTCCAGCCCCGGTTTCTTCTCTACGGATGGTCCTTCGTTGAATTTCCTTTGGTTGAAACCTGGAGGACGGTAAACATTGTTAGCATTAGAAGAATTAGAAAAGTTGGGATGATTACCTTGTTGTTGTTGGCCGGGTTGACTCCATGAAAAGTTAGGGTGTTTCTTCCACCCTTCATTATATGTGTTCGAGAAAGGGTCGTTCCTCGGCTGGTTGTTCCGGTTTTGTAAAAACTGAACCTGTTCAGGTTCTTGCGAAGTAGGGAACGCTTCTGGATTGCCTCCTTTCAAGTGGTTTGTGATAGCAGCTAGCTGTGCTTTTATCACCTTCAACTCATCCGACTCTTGAACACTAGCTACCCGTCTGATAGACGATCGTGGAGTGGCATAGCTATGTTCGGATAAGTTCTCAATTAAGTCAACTGCTTCTTCATACGTCTTATTCATAAGGGCTCCACCCGCTGCAGCAGTGATGTCATTCTTGAACTGCGGGTGAAGGCCTCCAAAGAACGTCTGAATAATAATCCAACCATGTAACCCATGATGAGGGCATTTCTTCAACATATCTTTATACCTTTCCCACGCCTCATATAGTGTCTCTTGGTCCTATTGAGCGAAGTGGGTAATGTCGGCCATCAGTTGAGCGGTTCTTCCCGGTGGGAAGAATTTCTGGAGGAACGCAGCTTTCAGGCCTGCCCATGTAGTGATCCGATCCGTTGGTAGGCCCTCTATCCATATTTCAGCTCTACCCTTGAGGGAAAAACTGAATAGCCTCAGCTTGATTCCATTCTCGTCCACCCTATTGATCTTGAACGTGTTGCATACCCTCTCAAATACACGGAGATGTGCATGAGGGTCTTCTGTTGGGGCTCCCCCAAACTGATTCTGCTGTACCATGATAATGGTACTCGGTTTAATCTCGAAGTAGTTCGCCGCAGTGGTGGGTGCTTGGATTCCTATGCGTGCGGCTGCCACGTTCGGGTCGGCAAACAACTGCATAGGACGTCTCTCGGGAGGTGGTGGAGGTGGGTCATTGCGAGGAGGTCTCTCGTCACCCATCTTCAATTGGCTTTGAGCTTTGGATTCCTTTCGTAACTTACGGGCGGTCCTTTCGATTTCCGGATCGAGTGGTTCGATTCCTTCCCCTCGGGTTTTCCTTGGCATAAACCAATTAGTACCTGAAACGGGAAGTAAACAAAATTAGCAATCCAAAAACTGAAGGTGATGAAACAAAATAACAAAAGTAAAAATGTTCAATGTAATAGCGCTTATAGCTGGTAGTGCTATCAGTTGCAACTAGTTCCCCGGCAACGGCGCCAAAAACTTGATAGGCGGGTATGCACCCCCCTAAATCTAACCGCAAGTGTACGGGCCGAATCAAGTAATAGTACTGAAAGTACGAGTATCGAACACAGAGAACTAGGAACTAAGTATCACAATGACTATAAGATCTATTAACTGAACGGTCGCAATTGTTAGTTGTTGGTGTTAACTAATTACTTGCAAGTAAACAAATCAAGAACAAGACAGTAGATAACTTAAGGACTTCGGATAGAGAAAACAGTTGAGGGTTGGAAATCCTAAGGTTTTCACAGATAAACACCTGACTCAAAACAATTACCAACTATTCCCTTTAATGAATACCCAATCTCTAAAATCACCGTTGTTCTTTCTCAAGCTACAACGGGTTTTATTTTGAAAGCATAAGTTTTATCTCTCGATCTCAACCTATGGAATTCAAAACACATTAAAATCAAGATTGTAATGGGACTAAGGCTTACTTGGTATATCTCTATCCAATTTCTCACCTTAGGCATGCAAATTCTAATTCTAGTTAACAATTAATTCTCTCGAACTTAACTGAAAATAAACAAAACAATTGAAAGTTGGCCAAACTCACAAAAGCATTAAAACTCAATTCACATGCTTCATTAAAAAGGAAAAACTGATAAAAGTCTCACATCATCTGTTCATAAGCTTAAACCAAATTCATTCCAACCCGCAACATCTAAAGATTAGTTCATGTTGGTGGTGGATAAAAACATAAGAAAAGGAAGAGAAATCGTGTGTGCAAACATAGTGATCGTGAACGTGATGAATGTAATGGTGAACTCCCTTCTCTCGGCTCTAATCCGCTTCGCGTGGTGAACTTCTCCTCAACCGGTCCTCTATCGTAGCTCAAAAGTCTGTGAAAATCCTCTGAAAATCGCCCCAAAGCTGCCTACCGTCGCACGTCGAGATGATGACCTAAATCCGGAAAACACCAATGTATAGAAACGAAACAGGGGGTTACGCGGCTTGTCCCGCGGATTCAAGTTGCGTGGAAAACCGCGCGGTTTTCTGAATGCTCTGGGTCAGGTCTGGTTCATGGATCTGGGTCCTGGTTCGGGCACGGGTCTTGGGCTTCTGTTGGCTTCGTTTTGGCTCTCTTTTGGACTCTTTTTCGCTTCTTTTCTCGAAGATTGGCGTCTTTTAGATTACCTGTACATTTCACTCGATAAACCATAAAATTCCGCCTTTTTACTAGAACACAAGTCAATCTCATTGATTTGAGGACCGAAAATAACGCCAAAAAGTGGGGTTATCAACTAGCCTCTCGAACAGCTAGATAATTTTCCATTTTTGAATCATATGAATCAGTTCCTTCCTGTGTTTCTACGTGATTAATAGATCCAGATCTTATCATAAGTCAAGTCATATTATTTTACCGAATAAATTTGACAAATATCAAGAATTTAACCCGATACAAGCTAGAACAAGGACCAATAATCTTACCCGGAAATTTGTTGCATAATATAGCGTTTTGGTGGAATAAGGTCATACCCGGTAAGTGAGTGTTAAATTTTACCGATAAACACTCACCCTAGTAGAGTAGTAGCTGTTTGGTAAACGGTTGAACATTACACATCAATTTCAAAACATTTCTAGTAATTTCACCCATTTATTGATATTTCTTATGAAAATTTATAATACCTGATTTATAAGAGCATATCCAACATCTTCTCTAAAATAGAGAAAAACAACATTTTGTTCTCTAAAATGCTCCAACAACTTCTCTATCTCATTCTCTAAAATAGAGAACCATGAGAAAAACCCCCAATATAGAGAATTCTCTATATCTCAAAAAAGATTTGAGAGAAATATTATTTTAATAATTTTCCACCAAAAAGATTTGAGAAAATATTATTTTAATGATTTCCTAAAAAAAAGATAGAGAAAAATATTTTTTAAAGATGAGAGAGAGATATTTTGAATATTTTAATAATATAAGTAATGATTGGTTCTCTAAAATAGAGAAGCGGATAGAGTTGGAAGAAATATTTTTTAGAGATTTTCAATTTTCATTCTCTATTTTAAAGACATTACAGAGAAGCTGTTGGAGATGCTCTAGTATGATAAATTACACAATATTTAATAGATAGAATATCATTGTTGATTTATTAATATATAATAATTAGATTTTTATTTAAAATTCAATCATGCATTTTATTTTTAGTAAATAAACTATTTAGTAATAAATTAATGGGAATTTAATTAAAATACCCAAAGTTTGACTTTGACTTACCAAAATACCCAAATTCTCTCTGATTTTACCAAAATACCCAAAACTTCCGCGGTGGGCCCCGCGATCGCGGGCTAGGGCCTATGTGGCACCCCCTGTTGGGCCAAAGTGTCCCGCGGTGACACTTTTGGTCCCTCCCCGCGGAGGTTGCTCGCGGTGGGCAAAAAACTTTCATTTTTGGTCTTTTTTTGCACGAATCTTTGCATGCTTTTACTGTTTTTTCCACAATTATTGTACTTTGAAGACAAATTTGTGGTTCAAATTCACTGGCATGTTTGAGATTTCATCCATAAATATCAGTAAAATGCAATTCATAATTCACACCATTCCATCCTTCTTTCTTGCTTTCTTTCACTTGCTTTCACTTGCTTTCTTTCTTGCTTTCTTTCTTCAGTAAACAAATGGCATCGTCATCTAACCCATCGTCTACACGTGAAGGAATGCCACCTAATCTCCAGAAGGTGATAGCAGCAAAGGAAAAGGAGATAGACCAACTGACAGAAGAGTAGAAACAAATTATCGCCAAGAAGAAAGTCCACTTGACAAGGATCGAAGTGGAAGAAAAAGGAGATCAAAAGGATGAAAGGGGATATAAAAGATAGGGAGACTCGTATTCGTCGAGAAAAAGAAGAAATTCACCATTGTACGCAAGACTTCGCAAATTTTCAAGCGAAGATAAGCGACAAGCAAAGTTGGATTGATTAAACTAAAACAATTTTTCAGTAGACGGTGGTACGGGTGTTGCTTTAGTACTTTGTTGTTTATGTGTTATTGTTTTGTAGTTTTCCAGTTCGACATTGTTGTTTCGTTCCTTTCCTGTTTGTATGTTGTTGTTTAATTTGTCATGAATAAAGGTCTTTAATTTGTGTGAAAAGTAGTGTTTAAGTACTCTGAAATTTGTCTAAAAAGTGGTTCATATTAAAAATACAACTGATAGATGTTATACAAGATTATTTCATAACAAACACATACTAATCATTGAATATTTTTTGATTTATTTATTTTATTATCGATGGTCCAAGTGTAAATATTAAAAATTGGCGGAGACTTTGTGATGGACAGACATCGATCATTTTGTGCATACTCTGTAACTGCAAATACTTCAGCTCCAAACACACATGAATCATCATTCGCCAAATACCCATTTTCACAATTCTTAAATGAGTCCAGTGATACCAACTTGTCAAAACCCCATTTCATATTCTTCTCGTGAAACCTTGTCCTATTGTCAAAACCCCATTTCTATATAACCATTACTATTCTCTCCATTTAGACTACTACCATTACTATTCTCTCCATTTAGACTACTACCATTATGATCATCATCCCATGTTCTGTTTCAAGTACCTTTCAAGGGAAATCAACGTTCAGATCAACGGTATCATATGGTATAGTTTCATGTGGCTCAAGCTCCGATGGGCCCTGCGTGTTACTTACTTGGCTGACTGAACGTCTACTCCTTGGCACGGTTGAAGGGGCGGGATTTGGACACTCTCCACGAGTATGTCCTACGCATTGGCGTCGAGTACATTTTCGCTGTATCGAACCTTCACCACGTGATGGACGTCGGTTGTTCTTTCTCGATCTCCCGGCTCTGTTCTTATCATTTAATGGTGGATAGCATGGCGGAAGGGGGTCAGGTGGATACACCCATGCTTCAGGGGTTCCGGTTGGATTTATTACCTCTGCGTATGTTCTCTGGTAAGTTTCGGACTTGAAGAATTACAGCCAAGTCGCTGCAATCTCTACGACCCATATGTCTTGCCGCATCGATGGCATGGCCGCACGGTAACCCAGATTTTTGCCATTGGAAACAGGAACAAACATGGTCGGTTATATGGACAGTCGCGTGAAGATGGTTATCCTGAACCTCGTACCTCCCATACCCGATTTCTCTTACCCTCCATGTCGACGCGTGACGCGCCCTGAAGAGAACTATCTTCTCCGCCGCTGGTGTAAGTCTACTTTGCAGCTCAGCTCCTTTTCGGCGTCGAAGTTTGTACCACTCTTGTTGAAAGCTCCGAAAGTAGTCCATAAGATTAACAATCGGACATCTACGCGCAAAACGGGAGAGTGCATTCACCGACTCTGCACTATTGGAGGTCAGAATGTCATACCATTGTGCAGGAAAATGGGCCGCGGACCACCTCTCCGGTCCAACATCGTCTATGACTTTGGTTGCTTGTGTGCACTAACTCGTAGAAGATTCATGTACCGGTCAAACTCCCGATCCGTATATGCTCTGCATGCCGCCCAGTAGACATCCTTGTAGGTGGTAATACGTTTGTCCTGGGTTTTGGCGTTCATCTCCAAATGTAGACAACAATAGGCGTGAGAGGCGTTTGGGTACATAGCAGAGATTGCGGCGCTTATGGAAGAAGCCCTGTCGGACATAAACACCAACCCTTGCGGGTCTCCGATAGCTTGTCTCAACATGGACAGAAACCAAGTCCACTCGTCCCCGGTTTCGGACTTGCCTACTCCGAAAGCTACTGGAACGATGGAGTTATCCCCGTCCATGGCAACCGCCAGGAACATCATACCCAAGTAAGGGCCCTTTAAATGGGCAGCGTCTATTACCAGGACACGACGCAGATTTGCCAGAAATGTGCGGATCTGCACAAACGTAGGTGGTTTACCTTTGTAAATGTTATAGTTTATAATGTGTAAACATATGACGTGTTAAAATACGTACCGCGGGTCCAAGGGCCACGAAGCACATCTCAAACCGTCCATGTGAATCTGTCCTTAGCTGGGTGACAGTACCTGGATTCTGCAGCTGCAAAGTATATAAATATGCTGGGAGTCGTTCATACGACTCCTCGACGTGCCTCTCACCAATAGCAGTGCCCTGCATCGCGCACGCCAAGCTTGGTGGTAACCAATCGTGACGCCGAACTGCTGGTGTACATCGTCCATGATGTCCTTTGGATGCAATGACCTGCTAGCATCAAGAAATTTGTTTTTCAGTATCGCACCCAAAGTCCTTTTAGTGGCTTGTTTGTGGTTGGGATTCAGTTGCGTCCTCGAACAAGTGTGTACGTCGTCCAATTTTCTAATAAGTAACGCCCCTCCTTTCTCTCCCGCGGAAATCGCGTAATCCTCCACTTACAGTTTTCTCTCGCACATTCAACTTCGTATCGGGTTTTGTCGGATCTCGACGTGTGACTTTCGAAACCCTCTTCCATGAACTTAAATCCGACCTGACTTGCCAAGTGATCCTTCGAATCAAATATATGACCTACTTTTAACCTTAAACTGCGATTATAAGGTGTAGGTTCGTAGGTTTGTGTATGGGTATTCTGGTCTGGAAGAATAGGGGGAATATCAAAATAGTCATTTAACTGACTAAATGATTTATTACTAGGTGTATATTCTTCGTGATCATCACTATCGGCATCTGATCTGTCTATATCAGCATTACCCGTTTTGAAAACATAGGTTTCGTCATCAGCAACTCCAGCACAACGTCCTTCTTGTGGTTGTTGTTGTTGCGTCTCCAGAACATAATCAGGAATACAGTCGTTAAGACCATATGCATAATCCAAATGAACTGTTAGGCCGTGGGACGGCTGAAATTGAGAATCAGGCTGCTCCATTTGGAGGTCTTCGTCATCAGCGCCGTCATCACCTTCGTCGTCACCGTCGTCGTCATCGTCGTCGTCACCGTCGTTATCGTCTTCATCGCACACCGAGGATTCGGCATACACAAAAAGTAATGGCGGTCTTTCTGATTCGGCTGCAAACTGCAGAAAACCAGAGATATCCCCATCGTTGGATAACTCCACAAATGACCCATCACCATTCTTAAACACTATCTTGCAAACAGCAGAAGGGTTGATTCCACATTTTTGCATGGCGTATGCAACAAACTTATGATAAGTATAGTTTACTGACAATTTTACACCATGCTTAGATTTATAAGCAAAAATCCACTCATTGTTGTCTTGCACCCATTCACCATCGAAACAGAAAAATAGCTTAGCTTTTGCAACAGATGAACTCATTTTTTCAGTAGTATCTCAAAAACAAAATACTGAAGAAAGAAAGAAGTATGGAATGGGTGTGAATTATGGATTGCATTTTACTGATATTTATGGATGAAACAACCAACATTGATGAAACAACCAACATAAATTGCAACCACAAATTGGTATTCCAAGTACAATGATTCAACATTGATGAAACAAGCCAGTGAATTTCAACCACAAATTGTTCTTCAAAGTACAATAATTGTGAAAAAAAACCCAGTAAAAGCATGCAAAGATTCGTTCAAAAAAGGACAAAAAATGACCGAAAATGAATTTTTTTTGCCCACTGCGAGCAACCTCCGCGGGGAGGGACCAAAAGTGTCACCGCGGGCATAGTTGGGGGGCTCCGCGGGACACTTTGGCCCAACAGGGGGTGCCACGTAGGCCCTAGCCCGTGATCGCAGGACCCACCGCGAAAGTTTTGGGTATTTTAGTAAAATCAGAGAGAATTTGGGTATTTTGATAAGTCAAAGTCAAACTTTGGATATTTTAATTAAATTCCCTAAATTAATTAACATAAAAAGTCGATTAATTTACAATCACCTTTTTATCCAGAAGACAAAAGTGATGAATAAAAGAATTTTTTTTAAACAAAATTTACCCTCTTCGTATTTTTTTTGACATTATCATCAACCGAGATTAATCTTCTTAATTAGCATCAACCCTCATTTGCTAGATGGCCTTTGTTAGAGCATCTCCGCCAGCTATGTTAAATTGGAAAAAAGTAGGATTTTAGTATTTTTGTTGCTCCAACAGCTATGCTATTCTCTCTGCTAAAATAGATAAAAGATGAGAGAGATTGTAAAAATCACTAAATTTAGAGAAATCTTTAAATAAATGGTTTTCCCCCAAAACTAATCATTACTGCCAAAAAGTCCATATATTGAATATTTAATAATATAATTAAATAAATTGAATATTTTAATAATATTATTAATACTAGAGTTGCTAAAATAGCATAACTGTTGGAGTTGGATGCAAAATTGTTTAGAGATCTTGAATATTTTTGCAATATTTTAAAAAAACTTTAGCATGACTGAAGATACTCTTAGCAACCATATATCGATATACACCTTCTGATAAAAATATAATAATAATTTAATTATTCGTCGCCGTGGTATATAGGAGAGAAAATCCAAAAAAATAAGAGGAGGTTGTGATACGTTCACTAAAAATATCTATTTATAACAAATAACAAATAAACATCACACAAAACCATTAAAAGAATAACAATAACTCGATCTTGAACATCTACCATTATATCCATGATGATCTACATCCATAATGGTTGGTATCGAGAAAAATAGGGTGTTGAATGCACACTCAGGGGTTGTTTGTTTACCTCTTAATAGTTCTATTAAAAGACAACCTCTGAATCGTTCAGAGGTAAATCTTGTTTGGCAAAAGAAAAGGTTGTCTCTTAATGGTTCCAAAACCCTCTGAATGATTTAGCATCTTAGGTCACCCTTAACCATTCACTACCCTGATTTCATTCTAAACAAATACCAAAAAACTAGATTTCATTTTGCACTAAATCATAAAAGCCTCTTAACCATTCTGACCACTTAATCATTCTACACCAAACCATTCAGCAATTGCCAAACAAGCCCTTACATATATACCAAAATCAGATCAACCATACATTTTCAATGTAAAAAGTATTATCTAACATTAACAAATAGGTGTACATTTAACACATTAGTCTTCCCCGATGAACAATGCTCATTAACCATGTTGCCCAATCCAAAGTGTTGCGAAAGATAGTCTACAACCTCCCTTTAAATAAAGATACTAAGAGCATCTCCAACGAAGGTTTTTATAAGAACATCTTTTTTGCACTTTTTGTTGCCACATAATTTCCAAGTCATCTAAATAAGAACCCATATCAAAGTCCACAATGGTAGTTTTTACAAGAACTTCTTTCTGTGGGTCCCATGTAATATTTATATAAGTTAAATATATTTATATATATATGTATAATCATTAATAATGATTATAAAGTCAAAGGTAAGAACCAAGGTTCTTATTTAAGAACCTAGAGGAGTTTGGGTTCTTATAAACAATAGTGGTTCCTACAAGCCACTACACTTTTGTATCTTGGGCCTCCCTTAGCCATTTAGCGCCCTAATTTCATTATGAACAATTACCAAACAACCATATTTCACCTTGCAATATATCATAATAGCCTCTTAATCATTCTGACATGTAATCATCCTGCACCAAACCATTCAGCAACTGCCAAACAACCCCTAATTCTTTTTAGGGCGTGTTTGGTAAAAAGAACATGATGGGACAACTGACAAGACAAATCAAAAACTTGTTGTCCCATGTTTGGTGTGACATTAGATTGGGACAAGATAAAACAAAAATTTGTTGTCCCATGTTTGGTGTGACATTAGACTGGAACAAGAAGAAGCAGACGCCAAAATAGGTGGAACAAGATTGATAAATTACTAAACAGCCAATGTCAAATAAAAACCCTAAAACCTTTCACAGTTCTTTAACCCACTTACCTAACACTTGCCCATCCAATCCTTTCCGCATACCAAACACACCCTTAATAGAATCACCCAACCGACATTGCCTTGTAATTGTCTCAACCCTGTAACTACCAAAATTTATACCGTCGTAGCCCGTTTGCTGATCAGCCTCTTTAAGTTTAGCATGGGTGTTTTTCATTCTCATGATTGGTTAATTCGAGTTCATCGACCTACTTTTGTCCTGCGATTTCCACTGAAAACAAGGGTTCAGACATCTATCAAGACTAAGGTAGAGGTCCTTGAGCATTTCAAAATCTTGGATGATATATAAGCAAAGCACAGGGCTGACAAAAAAAGATGATATGTCATAACTTATGAGCAAAATCTTGGATGCTACATAAGGAGGGCATTTCAAAATCTTACTGACTTCTAGGACTATGATGCTCAATGGTTTAGGCACTTAACATAATATAGATCCTTTGAAAGATTAACCTATGAAGGTTTTGCCATAATTAACACTAATTGGATTAGTGAGAATTTGTAAGTGAAACATTATGCAAAACTACATAGCAAAAGGAAACCAGGATACAGAGCCTAACATGATCCGTCATAACCTATGAGGCGTAAAAACAGCTTACATCTTCTCACCTGTTCTTCAATATATCTTCCTAGTGCTCCCAACTCAAAACTTTTAGGTATGATCAAATTGCAATGCAACTGCGCCAACATCACCATGAAACTATTGTTCGGTGAGATGTGATGTGAAAACTAAACTACATAATGCCCAACTTTAAAGCTAAGAGTAATCGAGGATTATAGGACTAGGAATGCACAAATTCTTGCATTCATAGTAGTTACCAACATCTATGGACTCAAAAATTGGCAATGATGTGTAATGTTAAAAGACAAAGATTTATATTCCAAATGTCTAAATTCGAAACTTTACCAAGGAAATAGAATATCATCATGAGCTAAGTTTTCTCGTAGCAAATCATAGCTTCAAGTCATATATACTACAAACAAATAGGCACCACAGTGCTCATCATGATGGACGTATCACGTATGAAATGGAACTATACTAGTATACTACAAATTATTGCATGCGCACATTACAAAGTTCAATACACAAAATTAGAAGGCTTCGAATCATCAATCCTACACAAGTTAAAAGTGTGGCTTATGGAACCAGATGATGTGTTCTATTAGTCTCTTGCAAAGTCAAGTAGCATATCAAACTTATTCACACACACTGGTTCAAGAAGGTACATTTTCTATCTCAAAAACAAGATGAGCAAAAAGATTTCTTGTTCCATACCAATAATTCACTTTGCTATGGACTTCACTTGCATCAAACGAGCATAGCATGTACTTATTTAACAAAAGGAAAAAAGAAAAAGAAAAAAGAAGTACAATAGGTCTACATATGCTTATTACTTTGCAGGAAAGCAACAAAACAAGAACAAAGCACCACCATCCACAAAGTACATAATGAATCTATCATCATAATCAAGTACTGCTCTTTGATTTGGGGATCAGCTTTTTTGTGTTGTTGTAAACTTAGTGCTTCAATACATGGAGGAGATGGAGGATGGTTAGAGGAATTGCGGAATAGCAAACCAAGTCAGTGAACCCCGCAACTCCAAAGAGGATTTGGTAGAAACTATTGTAGGTCAAACAAATTAAGCCTGTTTTCATACAGAGCAGATAAAACACCAACACGGCAGCAGATAGAAAAATGGCAGCAATTCTATTGGAAATAGAAAACATCGAAGAAGACTGTGGCTTATAGATAGATAGATGGGGAGATAATGGACGAGCATGATTGACTACAGATGGAGTCGATGCAGTAGAGAATCTACTCGAAAGAGAAAACATCGAAGGGATCTGCGACTTGTAAACATTAACATGAGAAGAGAACGGGTGGATGTAATTCAAAAGGGAAAACACCTGATTCGATCGGAACTCTGGCCTGAAGTGTCCGGTTACAGTGGAATCCGGAACCTTTGAAGTCGATTTCGACGATTCTTCACCTCCTTTCTTCATCATTGCAGTTCCACCGCCCAATGCACCACCCTGAGGTGCTGCAGCAATTCCACGCCTGGTAAACAATTTCAAACACAAGGGTTAAGGCCCTGAGGATGTGGTGGAATATCCCAACTGTCTAGGGTTCGAATCTAGACCTGGCAAATGTGTCGTGTCGTGTCGGGTTCAAAGTTAAACGAGTTGAAAATGTCTAACCCTAACCCGACCCGTTTAATAAACGGGTCAGAAAATCTCAACCCTAACCTGACACGACCCGCATAACCCGTTTAACATTTATAAAACTAAAAATTAAAAATTGAGGATTTACAAAAAATTACAAATCCAGAATTCAAATGAAAGCATTCGAATCTAAATTTTACATATCAAACTTATAAGTTCTAACCAAATCCAAAGCATTAAAAAGAAAACTTATATATATATATATATATATATATATATAAATAACGGGTTATTTGGGTCATTTTCGGGTTGAAATTTTTGACCCTGACCTTACCCGTTTAATTTTCGTGTCGTGTCAACTCGTTTACTTGAACCGGTTGAAATGTATTACCCAAACCCATTTATTTCATGTCGAGTTCGTGTCGGGTTAGCGTGTCGTCTTAGTTTTTGCATGGTCTATTCGAATCCACGTACACAACAACTGAGGTTTAATCGATGTCTTGCAGTCATAATAATATGGCAAAGGATTAGTCTAATCAGGCTCATAATTTGGCAAGGGATTAGTCTAATCAGGGCTTTTCTTACGGTCATAATTTGGCAGAGATTAGTCTAAGCTGATGTCTTACAATCATAATTTGGCAAGGGATTAGTCTAGGCTGATGTCTTACCGTTATAATTTGGCAAGGGATTCGTCTAATCAAGGCTGATGTCTTACAGTGGAGTAGTCTAGGCATACCCTAAAAGAACAATTTCAAACACAATTGACAAACGATTATCTCCAAAACAAAGAGAATCGGTGTAAAATACATACGCAGATCCGTTAGAACTCGTAACAGAAAAAATAAGAAGCAAATTAGGTCAAATTACTTGGAAATAACAACGGAAAGCTGATCACCGAAGAAAGATGAGAGGCGCTTAGCGTTTGAGAAGGATCGAGCCATTGTTTCCGATTAGCTATTCGTGACGGAGAGATAAATTTGATCGGCGCTGCTACAGAAACTTGGATCGTGAACAAATTTGATCGCCGTTACGGAGGAATGAGGAAGAGTGAAGAGATTGGGAAAGAGGGATTCCTAAAATGGGCCGGGCTGAAAATTTTAAAGTATAAAAAGGTTCAAGTCGAAAAAAGCCCAATTTCATGGTCCACTATGAGTCTATGAGTATGAAGTAGAGTTGGCCAAATGGATCTGGTCCGGTTCGGGATTGGAGGATCAGGACCGACTTGGGACTCGTTGGGGACCAATTCTCGTAATTGGGTTTTATAAAGCTTAACTGGTTCTTCGTATTTGGATCGGGACCGATTACGAAATCACTATTTGGGACTGGGACCGGTTTTTGGCCATATCTAGACTATGAGGTAGATATGGTCAAAATAGGCCTGGTTCGGACTGGGACTGATACGTATCGTGACTGGTAAGGATCGATCCGACCCGAGATCAAATTTTGGTCATCTTTACTCTAACAAGTAGTCCACGTAACACGTATATTTACATTTTGAATGTGTTCGAGCATAGGTAGAGTAAGGTGCGCATACTGAAGGGTACATGATTGAACATGACTAAATTGTGTATCCTTCGTTTGGTAAGACTATAACATGACTGGATGAATTGTTTATGTTATATTCGGTAAACAGGACATGATGACAAAATTGTTAAAATAATTAAAATGGCCCTAAATGTCGTTTTAATGAATAAATCGTACATTTTTATTGAGGTCCATAAATAAGGGATGGTTGTTGATAAGTTGGGGAAGAAGCAATAGTCAATATGATGGAGGCAATTTAGTTTAGTTTGAGGTGCTTTTAGTTTAGGTTTAGTCTTTCGATTATTGTAAAGGGTGGTATGGCAATCTTAAGGATTAGTTTCATGTTTTTTATAATGGCACAAAAATCTACGGTTTTGTCCCATGGCATACTAAATATGGAGTTATATCTGTCCAATAACATCCAATCTGCATTGATAAATGTCGAATGGTTCGTATAATGAATTTTGGTTTAATCAAATGAATCTATTATATTCTAATTTAACTTCACTCTAAATATGTGTAAAATTTCATATTGGTTGGAGAGAGGAACAAATGTTGCCTTATAAGGGGTTTGATATCTCATCTATCGAAGGCGTTTAAAAACCGTGAGTTTAGGTGTGTAGATAAAGCAGACAACATCTAATACAGTTGGTCTAGAATGTTACAGATGATGATATCAGAGCCAGGTTCCGGACTAGTTGGCGTTGGGCTCCCAACGGGAGTAGAGTGTAAGATCTCACATTGGTCGGGAAGGTGAACAAAAGTTGGCTTATAAGAGATTGATATCTCCTTTATCATACACGTTTTAAAACCGTGAGTTAAGGTGTGTGGACAAAACGGATAATATCCGATATAGTTGTTGTGGGATGTACAATGTGAAATAAACATGTTTTTATTTTTTTCTTGGATATCACATGCACCCTCATCTATATGTACGGCCACAAACAACTCACAATTAATTTTAGAGTGAATTACACTTTTAGTCCTTGTAGTTTATCCAACGATTGATTTGTTTTATTTTTATTTTTTTGTAATGGTTTGCTAATTGATGGTGTGAACTTGAGGGACCACGAGTGCTATAAAAATGAAAAATTAGGTATCATCTGTATAGATAGTTTGTTTGAAAGATCAAATATTGAAATTTCTTTTTATTGTAATCTTCCACACAAGGAAAAGAAAAACTGTAGACTCAAATCAAATATATATATATATATATATATATATATATATATATATATAGGCTAAAACTATTTTACAAACCAGTGAAATCTAACAAACTGTATAAACCCTTGCTTTCAATGATTAATTGAATGAAATTGTTTCATATGATGAAATTGTATAATGAAAGTGTTTCATATAATTCTTTTTTTTATGAAATTGTTTCATATACTTTTGTTTCTATGTAAAAATGAAATTGTTTCATGTATTTCTCACTTTGATGAAATTTGTTTCATATATTATTGATTAATCAAAATTTATATATTTTTGATTAAATTGTTTCATATTATTGACTAATCAACTTTCATAATAAAGAAAAAGTAAAAAAAATTGGATTTGGTCCCTAAAGTACATCGTCTACGGTGGTGGTCCCTAAATTTTTTCAATTTTTTTTACTCATGGTCCTTCTATGTTTAAATTACTTTCACTCATGGTCCTTCTATGTTTAACATAGAAGAACAATAAGTGAAAGTAAATAAAAAAAGTTATGACCATCACCGTAACTAGTGTACAAGGACCAAATCCAAAATTTGGATAAACCATAAGAACCATCAATGTAACTCACTCATGATTTAATGTAGAGAAAGTATTGATATTATTGTTTTTTAATGGGCCTCAAAGATTGATTGTTGGATATTACCTTACAACTCACTAAACTCAGGTCATTAAACTTCATATTTCTAAGCCTCTACTTTTTTGTCTTTTCTTCTTAACGCAACTACGCAAATACGATTATACAAAATCCTGACTCCCTAAATCTCTTATCTTCACAAACGCAACGCTGAACAACACGTTATTTGAACAGTCAACTGGTTTGTATCTTCAATTTGTATTAATTCATTTAATTTGTATTATTAACTTTTGAGATGTTGGTACAATCCGTACCAACATGTACCAACAATAAAATGTTGACAACAATTAAGTTGATACCAAATAAAGTTGGTTAATACACCATATAATTTTTGACAAATCAATTATAATTAATTGATACATGATATTGAGTAAAAAACATGATATCGTAGCATAAACCCAAACATTAAAATTTTAGGGGATAACTTTAAAAGAGGTTATAAATAAAGTCGTATCTCACAAAATTTCCCAAAATCAAAACCATTAACCCACCAAAACCCTAAAAAACTAAATTCACAGTAATGTCTTCGATCATCTTCTTCACTCTCTCCATCTTCCTCCTCCTTTCACCTTTCGCAATCTCATCCCTACTCGACGCTGCCGACAATGGAGTCGATAACCTCACTGCCTACGAAGTAATCCAATCGTACGGATTTCCTAAAGGCATTCTTCCTATAGGTGTCATCGGCTACGAACTCGATAAATCCACTGGTAAATTCAAAGCTTTCTTCAATAGTTCTTGTAGTTTTTCTCTAGAAGGTTCCTACGATCTTAAATATCAATCGACGATCGGCGGGATCATATCGAACGGTAGGTTAAAGGATCTAACTGGAGTTAGCGTCAAAGTGTTCTTCTTCTGGCTCAACATTGTTGAGGTTTATCGAACAGAAGATGAGCTAGGTTTTTCAGTCGGAATTGCTTCGGCTGGTTTTCCGGTTGATAATTTTGAGATTTGTCCGCAATGTGGATGTGGTATGGATTGCAATGGTTTTGTTGATGATCGTGAAGATAAGCAAGTACAGAAGATCAGAACGAAAACTGTTGTTTCTTCGATTTAAAAGGTTAGATGATTTGCAATTGAATCACGCTTCAATTTATTTTTTATTTGATTAGAAATTAGGTTTTTGTTACTTTTTATTTTTGAATTCTCATTATGTCTGCTTGCATCCATTAGAGAAATAACAAAAGCTCCTTTAGCAAAGAGTGACATTAAGCCTTTGTATGATTGTGTCTATATAGAATTGAAATAGGAAGCGATTTCATTAAAAACCAAACCAAACTAAACAATCCTACCTAGAGGTAGGGCACCCCGCGGCACGTGCCTCCGTTTAGTTCCTCCATCGAAGTGTAAAAAATTATAGGGTTTGAAAAGTGCCATCATATATGTCATGTGTCACCGTATATATTTTGAAATTACAATCGGGACACAATTTTTCCTTGATATAGTTGATTTGCAAGGCTTTTCTTCTACTTCATACTCGGGTTTGAGTTCCGTTAGTGTCATTTTTCTAGTTTTTAGATTTCAAATTCAGATTTATTATGTTTCTAAAAAAACTTGCAATAACAGGACTCGGACTCGAACACGAACACGAACACGAACACGGGACCTCCCATTTGAAAAGTAAGGAACTAACCACCAGTCCAATATTGATTTTGCGATAAATATGCATATTATTTCTGATATACAAGTGTCTGAAACAAGCATCAGGTACAAAATGAACAAATACGGAGCAAGAACACACGAGAAAGCCTATTTAGCTCAATGACCCTTTTCAAAACATACATTTCTAAGTTTTTACAGGAGCATACCGTTTTAATTCAGGGGTTAAGGTTATTTAGCTAAACGAAATTTAAAAAGTCACGTTCCTAATTGAAAACTCATTTAAGGTTATTTATCCAACGGAGACTAGGGGTTTTCATAGTAACAGCATAAAAACCGAGACTAGCATAACTTTAAGTCTAAATATTAACATGTACCATATTTTGGTTTTCCTCTTCTTCACCATAAATAGGTCACCCTTTTTTTCTACAACATAGTTTGGTTCTTTTTGTTTGGTCCACCAGAACGTTCTTGGAGTCCCCAAAATTTGTTCCAATACGAGCACTTGGGCGTATTGTTTCTGTTGTGACCTCTTTCTAATCAACTTTCCTTTTCGTATTGATCAGAAGATTCACCTTCCCTTCCACTTTTACAATTGATCAGTAGATTCGTGATACCCTTAGTTACAAGGGAATTATAAAACAACTTGGGTTCAAATCCTACCATCTATGCTGTTATAACGGCCAAAATACAAAATATCGGTCAAGACTGATATTTGAAATAACGGATATATCAGTGGTATATGGGTTCATATAATATTTCTTAGAATAATATATAGAGTTGGGTTACAGTGAGAAGTTGAGGTTAACGCGAGAAGTGGTTATCAACCGTTGGATGAGAAATGGACGTACATTAGGATGAGATGCACCGAGATAAGATGCAGCGGATCAATCCCTTCTAAGGCACAGTTCATGGGAGGACGTTTCATTAAAAGTGATCAGCGTTTCAAATCCACTTCTCACGTAAACCTCAACTTCTCACACGATCCTTCGCCTATATATATACTTATATAGAGTTGGGTTTCAGTGAGAAGTTGAGGTTAACGTGAGAAGTGGATCTGAACCGTTGATCACTTTTAATCAAATGCCCTCCCATTAATTGCAATGGAATTGATTTGGTGCATCTCATCCTAATGTGCATCAATTTCTCATCTAACAATTGATAACCACTTCTCACGTCAGCCTCACTTCTCACCAGAACCCAACCTTATATATGTGTATCGGTGTATATATATAAATATATGTGCATCCATAAATATATCATATGCATTAATTAATTAATATAGTTTCACAAAACAAAATAGGTAAAGTGTTAATAAACGAGCTAATCACAAGCAATAGGTTCGGTATCCGAGTCAACATCATTTAATACGTTCACATCTTTGTTTAGGTTAGCTTCCCAATTTTACCCTTCATCTCCAACGTGATCGTCATCACCATTGATACCTGTGTAACTGTGTTGATGGGTTCAGCAAATCGCTACAATATCTGCAAATTTCACCGATATTAACGGAGCCAATATTTGACCACTGATATTTCCTGTAGGTCCGATATCTGATATATCACTAATATTAACAACATAGCCTAGATGACTGTGGCCATTGTCATGATTGTGACAGTTGGGACTTGGAGTTTATTCTGGACAAATCTTGGGATCAAGAGATTTGATGAAAACAACACAAATGAAATGAGTCTAAATATTAACATGTGTAAATTTACAAAAGAAAAAAAAAATCTCAACAATGTACAATTATTGATGGAGATGGACATATTTATTATTTATTGATGGTTTGTAGTTAAAGGAGATACATTGTTTGGTGGCAGAAAGACAAACAAAGCATTTCACACTAACCATTCTTATATCTAACTTAAGCTTTTGTCATCCAAAATGTTTGCTGGTGGTTGTTTAATAATTCCTCAATGATTAAGTATATAATAGTTAATAAATATGTAAGAGTTTGTTTGTTAGCAACTTGAGGAGTTTAACGAGACTTATAACTTATTTCGTCAGCTATACATGATTGTTTGAAACGACTTATTCGGTAAGATTTTAAGCGGTAGGTTTATGCAAATAGTCGATATTTTCTGAACTTGCCCCTTCCAACAAAAAAAGGTGTTCATTCCATCTATATAAAAACCCTTTCAAACAAAAATCATCTTTCCTTAATAAAACAAATGGAGTAAAGAATCCTGTTGACTTCTAATGCAGAAATTCAATTTAATTTACACTTAATGTTTACGGCATGGACTACCAGGCCTGTAACCTAATCCTGTTCGCTCCCCATGCTTTCGCACCCCGACGTGCTTCCAAAATTTGACGTACTTCGTGCAGGACACATCTCATGTTTGCCAAATTTAAATTTATACAGAGAAATTAATCTACATCGACAATCTTATTCATATAAAAGTTAGGGGTTGTTCGATTGTGGCTTAATGGGCTGTATAGCTCGTATAGCTTATTCGCTCAGCCATAATTGGTTGTTCGGTTATGGCTTAATATAGAAATCAGTGACTTATTCGCTCAACTCACAAAATAGAGTCTTATGCACTCAGCTCACACTTTTCCCTCAATTCCCTTGTAAAACAAACGATTCCTTCCAGAGTTCATTCTTACTGCATCCTCCTCCATAGAAAGATCAAGGCATCATCATCCTCGTCTCTAGATTTTGGTTCTCCATCTCCATCTCCATCTTTAACAATGGAGGTTCAAATCCCAGTCCATCTTGTCTCAATCGATCTGCTCCATCTCCTCTCGATCTACTCCACCTCCATCTCGATCTGTGCTCCATCTCCTCTCGATCTGCTCCATCTCGATATGCTCCATCTCCATCTCCATTTGCTTCTCTCGATCTTCAAGTTTTCAACAAATAATTTTTCCTAGGTCTTCGACAAATGGTATTTTGGGTGTGCAAAAATTTAAAGGATGATGTTTTAAGATTTTAGGTTTTTGATTGGTTTTGGTGGCTACCATGCTGTTGAGACCAATCCACCACCATCAAGAATTGGGACACCATAGTTTCATTTGTTCATCCTCCCTTTCTTTCTCTGCTTGTGTTTACATCTACAGAACCGAAGATTGATCATTGACTTTAGTTTAATAATTTAGGTTTGAAAAATAAATAGATTTTGGGAGAAATACAATACCATGGTAATTGATTTTGGGGAAAATATAATAGATTTTGTTCTAATTTGGGTTTTATATTATTGGAAATGAACTAGTTTGGAATTGGGTTCACAAATATAAAACGGGGGTAAAATGGTCATTTCTGACATTCAGACGGATTATTCAGCACAACAACCGAACACCAACTTATCTGTTAACACCCAGACAACCATATCCACTCAGACAGCTATATTCATACAAGTCTTAACAAAAAATGAACCGAACAACACCTTAATGAAGCTATTTAGTATATAATACAAAATGTGGACTCATAAACATTTTTAATGGAAAGTTCTTATAAACAGAAGTTATAGCTTTTTATAAGTCACTAACATAACATGTTTTGAGTTATTATATGAGAATTGTAGTTTTTATCATTATTAATTATGTAAATTATTATTTTATTGCATTTCTATAAAGCTTTTTACATGTGTATTATATTAAAAATAAATAAATGATACCCAAAAGAATGTTATACTTGAGAAATGTTCAAACGACAATACTAATTATTTACGAGAACATCGGAACGACCGCTCATGTACAAAATCACATTTGATTACGCGACTTGCAAGTCGCGTCTCAGGCCGCGTGTGTCCAGAATTTTAATCACATATGATTTTGTACGTGAATCACATGTGATTTTGTACACAGGCGGTCGTTCTCGTAAATAGTTAGCGTTCTCGTAAATAGTTAGCGTTCTCGTTTGAACCCACATCTGTTATACTAAGGCATTGTTTGGCAAAAAAAAGCTAGCTTATAAGCTAGGTACATGTTTGGATGACCATAAGCTAGCTTTTCAAAACGCTAGTGAGAGTAGCGTTTCATGAGCTTATCTTGCTTTTGATTTTTTTCTTCCAAAAATATCCTCATTAATATTAATTATTATTTATTAACTATTTTTTTAATATGTCATTTTTGGTCATTTAAATGCTTATAAGCTACTTTTTGCCAAACGTGACTTTTTCATCAGCTAGCTTATCAGCTACCAGCTAGCTTATAAGTCAACAGCTAGCTTATCAACTAGTTTGCCAAACATAGCCTAATATGATATAATCAAGAGTAAATTACTGTCTTGGTCCCTGTGGTTTGTCAAAAAATACGAAATTGGTCCCTAAACTTCATTTATTACTGTTTTGGTCCCTGTGGTATGCAGAATTTTACGAAATTGGTCCTTAGGGGTGACAGACGTCTCTTTCCTCTGTTATCATTAAGGGCATTTCTGTCTTTTTATATTTCCTTTTTTTTGAATTAAATTTTAATGGTTTTAATTATTTTATCAACCAATTAAAAAATGACACGTGTCATTCGCTCCTTCTTTCTTTCTTCTCTTTCATTCTCTCTTTTCTTTCTGCAGCGGAAGAATACACCACCACCACCACCACCATCAACACATCACCACCACCACCACCACCATCAACCCATCACCACCATCGTCAACCCACAACCACCATATTTCTTTCTTCTCTCTTTCTTTATATATACACACACAGATATAATATATATATATATATATATATATATACATACAAACAGAAAGAAATATATATATATATATATAGAGAGAGAGAGTTAATTACTGTTTTGGTCCCTGTGGTTTCTCAAAAAATACGAAATTGGTCCCTAAATTTCATTTATTACTGTTTTGGTCCATGTGGTATTCATTTTGTTACGAAGTTGGTCCTTATGAGGGACCAAAACCGTAATAAATTCTTATGTAGAAAGTTACGAAAATGGTCCTTATGAGAGACCAATTTCGTAACAAAGTGCATACCACAGGGACCAAAACAGTAATAAATAAAGTTTAGGGACCAATTCCGTATTTTTTGACAAACCACAGGGACCAAAACAGTAATTAGCTCATATATATATATACATACATATATATACATACACAAAGAAAGAAAAGTTTAATGGGTTTTGACATTTGGATGTGTTTTAATTCATAAAACCACTCCAAACCTTCTTGTTTTTGCATTTGGAAAAGAAAGAAATTTTCAGTTTCGATTTTGGTTGAGAAATCTGCATGTTTCAGCATCGTCGGAGCACTCGCCGAAAAATCGGGCTTCGTCGGAAATCAACATCTTCACCGGATTTCTGCATAAATTTCATCTCAAATTGATTTATTTTGATCGAGAAGCAACATCCATAATGGATTTCCATCAATATTTTATTAAGTACGGTGTGTTGGAAGAGCTCGCCGGAAAAACGAGTTTAGCCGGAAAATTTCACGTTTTGATATCTATCGATTTTTCGTGCATGATCAATTTTTTTTTCGTCAAACCTTTCATGGAAGTTGATGGTGGTGATGGGTTGATGATGGTGGTGGTGGTGTATTCTTCCACTACAGAAAGAAAAGAGAGAATGAAAGAGAAGAAAGAAAGAAGGAGAGAATGACACGTGCCATTTTTTAATTGGTCAGTTAAAAACAATAAATAATAAAAACCATTAAAATTTAATTCAAAAAAAAAAGAAATATAAAAAGACAGAAATGCCCTTAATGATAACGGAGGAAAGAGACGTCCCTAAACCCTAAGGACCAATTTCGTAAAATTCTGCATACCACAGGGACCAAAACAGTAATAAATGAAGTTTAGGGACTAAATCCGTATTTTTTGACAAACCACAGGGACCAAAACAGTAATTTACTCTATAATAAAAAAAGAATGCAAATTAATGTCCCCATTCACGGGACGAGGTGGGCATTTGACGTGATCGCATCGCACTCACCAGTGTGTGAAGGTCCACGCGCTGATTTTGTTATGCGGCGGCTGAAAAAGCCATGATCGAGTGTGTGAAAGTCCACGCGCTGATTTTGTTGATGTCGTCAAAGGTCTTGCACAGCAACTTGGCTACTTCTTCCCACGTGCGCGGCTTCTTCATATTTTGATTTTTACAAAAATAAGAGACGGTTTACCAAAGATTTATTTCGGTGACCATTTATCGGTAAAATTTAAAATTATTATTTACTTATCATGAAAGATTTTAGTCCATCATAATGTTATTATATATAGCAAATTTTCCGGTAAACGTGAACCATGTTAAAAAAAATTGCTTTCATTTACCTGATAAGACTCTCGACCATTGCCTTAGCTTTTACCGGGTATGATTTTTGGTTCTCATATTCATCTGATAAGGTAATGCGATTTGATAAGCGTTTGGTAAACGACCCCCTAAATTTTCGCCACCGTGATTTGTTAATAATTTTTATTTTCGTTCGTGAGGTTAAAAAATTATGATTTTTATCCTCAGGGTTGGGTTCGGTGAGAGGTTGTTATAACCATTGGATAAGAAATGGATGCACAAGAGGATGAGATGCACCGATTCAATTCTCTTTTAAGCCGCAATTCATGAGAGGTCATTTGAGTATCCACCTCAACTTCTCACACGATCATTCGCCTTTATCCCTATCGTATGCAATTTATTGCTATTTTCGCCTAACTCTCGTTCTCCATTTATATTTGCTATTTGTCATAAATTTAATAACACCTAAAGAATTGGATTAAGACCATTCAAATGTGTGAAAGACAACATGAATGGGTATAATTAGTATATAAACATATTTTCATCTTTTGTAGAAACAATTCTTTCGTTTGTTATGCGTAGTTGTATATAAAAAATCCAAAATTATATACTTGTTATATATATAATTAAATCGGTGACATGCAATACACGTGAGTTACTAAAAAATCGAAGAAATCTACCTTTATAAAGGAATTATGGTAATCCGTCAACTTAAGCTAACCCAACCCAACTCGCAAAAGATGAATTAGAGCATCTCTAATGCAAGGTTCTTACAAGTAAAAAGTGTAGTGACTTGTAAGAATTACCATTGTGGAGAGTTCTTATAAGAACTCAACCTCCTCTAGGTTCTTAAACAAGAACCTTGGTTCTTACCTTGATTTTTGGTGTGAAGTGACATATTTCTCATTTCTATTGGTATTTAATTTAAATATTTGATATTTATTTATAAATATATAATAGTTTTTGGTGTTGATAAATATATGAGACCCACAAAAATGAGGTTCTTATAAGAACCATCATTGTGGATTTTTATATAAACTTTCAATTTAATGAGATGGAAATGAAGTGACACCAAAAATTGCAAAAATGAGGTTCTTGTAAGAAACCTCCATTGGAGATGCTCTTAGGTTATCGACATGATTAGGTCGGACTACTTAAATGCACAGTCCAAACTAGTTCTTGTACACCCCTAGTTGTAACAAAAATATCTTACATTGTGTTCTCGAGTTTCTTTAAGAAGGAAATGAAGCGAAAAAGAAGAAAAATATGAGAGAGAAAAAATGTTGTGACTTTTTCAAGGAGAGAAAAGAAAATATTTTTGATTTTCTTCTAAAACTTTCCGCCGAAAAGTGGGAGGAAAGGGCAGAAAAGAAAACGAAGAAAAAAGAAATTGAAATAATTAATTACATTTCATTATGAAATAAATTGAGGTGCATTGTTAAAGTGACATTTTTTTTCTTACCCAAGAACATGAAACTTTATTTTATTTCATTTATTTATTTCTTTTTCTTTAATCTTAACTCAAACATGCAAAAACAAATATTTCTTTTTTTTCTTCTCTCCGTTTCTTTTCCTTTCTTTCCTTCTAAAACTCAAGAACACAAATCAAAAATCGAAATTCACATTTCTTCTAAGTAGAATCACGTGAACGATTACAAATATATCACATTATATTGTTTAAGAAAAACAAATGTTCTAAAAAACTCGCCGCACAGCTGTCATGGCACAGAGTCTTGTGTCTCACGCCACGTTAAGCTCGTGGCACGCCATGGTCTAATGCGCAACTTTCGTAATGCGGTATTTAACTTTTTTTATGTTTTTAATGTCTTATTTGCAAGTTTTTTTAAATATAATCATGTTTTATCTTGTCTATTACTATTAACCCATTGAGTAACACTACAAGACAAATGTTTTTATATATAATATTATATATGAACTAGAAATTTGACGCCATAAGTCACGCTTTGAAAACGTCATGACTTCACCGTGGCTCCTAAGACTTGAGGTTTAACCTCGCCACCATGCCACGCCTCGCGCCATTTAAAACCTTGAGAAAAATATATCAAGTTATTAAGAACCACAAAGACCTAACAACATAAACCTACAATATAACAAATTACTGCCTTTTATTTTGTTTAATTGAATGTTTATTTTAAACATGTTAAAAATATTTAGGGGTATATTAGCAGTGACAAGTGTCCAAATAATCATATAACTAACATTATTTTATTTGTTGGTATCTAATTAAAGAATTTCCACCCACACATATAATATTTGGTGGTCTATAAATGGTCTCTTATAACCTAATTACCTAACCATCCAACATTACATCCACTTATTGATAATTAGTTATATATTTATTTTATTCTAAGTATTAATTGGCATACAACCTAATTTAATATTCTCTATGTTTTATCTGGCTTTAATTAATTATATTTATTAAATTTTTAAATAAAGTAGAGTTACTAATAACCAGAATACTACTACTTATGTTGCTAAGTGAAATGGCTTGTGACAATGGGTTGGATTCGGTTCAATTCATTTATTAATTGGGTTGAAAATCTCAACCCAATCTAACTCGGTCTGTTTAATTAAATGAGTCAAGATTTTCATTGCAATCCAACCCAACTCAGTCTGTTTAATTAAATGAGTTGAGATTTTCATCGCAACCCAACCTCTTAGTTAAATGGGTTGGTAGCGGATTGACTTATTTATGATTTTTTTTTTCAAACCAACGTGTTAAATAAGTGGGTTGTATATTCTGGGTTGACCCATTTAGTTTTAAAATTTTGAAAAAAATAAAAAGAACTAAACTACTTAATTTCATGTCAAATACACAACCACAAACTCATAAAGTCAAATAAATTGTTCAAAGTATCAATAAAACACAGTCATAAAGTCAAATAAATTGTTTAAAGTTTCAATAACACAACTACAAAGTCAAATAAATTGTTCAAACATTCAAATAAGTTTATAAGTAACTCGACTTCCACTTTCACCGACTCCAATTTCACTCTCGGTATTACTCGCCGTGGAACTGGAAGTCTCAAATCGGAATCAGCATCGACGTCGTGGAACTGGAAGTAGGGTTTTCAGTTTTGACTCAACGTGAACAAAACTACATCAATGTGAGGAGTATGTGATATGACTCATATCGAATTTAGCCATTTAGATTTTTGGAAGCATATTTTTTCTATTAATTTTTTAATCATTTCAAAATAAAAAGATAGTAAATTATTTAATTATAATTAGATAATGATAAATAATTAAATTAAAAATAAAATTATACAGTAACATAAAATGGTTGAAAACAAGTTGTCAGGTCAAAATTTTCAACCCAACCGACTCATTTACATAAATAGGTTAGACGAGTTGACCCATTTAACTTAAATGAGTTGAAAATCTCAACCAACCTATTAATTTTGGGTTGAGTTTGAATTGGTTTAGCGAGTTAGGTCACTTTCTACCACCCCTACACTGTCGTAATGCAAACGGGTGAAAACAAGAGGCGTTTTCTTACACAAGGAAATGACTCAAAACTCAAAAGTAGTCAAAATGAGAAACCTCTCAAGTTGCTTCCCGACGACTAAGAGCATCCACAACAAGGATTTTATATCATCATATGGATTGCAAATGTGCCACGTACGATTTTTATTTTAGAAATTATGGTGGTTGTGAATATGATTGATAAATTAGAAATTGGTTTGCAAATGTCAAAACAATATTTTTTGCTGATGTGGCAGTGAATAATATGAGAAATTGTAGAAAATAATTTCTAAATTAGAAATTGTTTTATGTCAAATCATGTTTTGTGATGTTTTGTAGAGTAAGTTTATAAGAAAATGTATGAATAATTTTTTTTGTTAATAAATATTAACAAATGCAAAATATAATTTATATTAAAATACAAAAAAATAAATTACATATTAAAAAATACAAACTTAACACAAAAAAATACATCATTGTTCGTTTAGAATTTCTTCAAGTTGATGTTCGTACAATCTCCGTTGTGGTTCGCTCATTTTTGTGGGATCCATTTCCATCAACTTCACGATCATTTTCTGATTTTCCAGTTTTTTCATAAGTTTTTCTGTTTCTACAAATGATGTATCGAATTCTCTCATCACCTAATTTTTTTTTCCAATATTCAGACGCTCTAACACTGTCACTTGAATGGAGGTCTTGATGGATCCATTTGAAGATGAAATTTGGTGGTTGGAAATTGATGATATAAACGATGATGTTAATTTTTACTATAACTACGCCTAAAATATCACATAGCATACTTTACGAGTACGAAAATTATCTCCAAAATCACATACAAGTACGTAATCGGTCAACGAATCATTGTTTACAATCAGATTTGATTGAAAAGATTTGGCAAAGATTTAGAGAAGAAGAAAATGACGATTAATGTAATGTTTTTACTTTGTATTTTAATTTAATGTTTTATAAATTAAATATTTTATTGATTTTATTTTATTGATTTTATTAAAATTATTTATATAATAAAATATTTCGTATTAAATTATGGTAAAAAATAATTGTTAGTCCCAGATGGCTATAACAATTATTGTAGAAGGGGGGGTTGAATACAATACTCAAAATTTTCACAATTTTAATTCTTTTATTGAAAATCTTTCAACAAGAATTACACATAGAAAACTTAAGACTGTTGCGGAAAAGAACAGATAAACTATTCTAACAATCTTACACAAAGTATACAACAAAATAACTAAGAACACTTAGAACAAAGCTATAAAGTTTTTCAAGCAAACTGGAAATTCTTGCACTTAGAGAATTCTTCCAGTTTGCGTAGAATATCAAGAGCTCACAGTAATCTTCAAAGTCTCTCAAGATGTGTGTATTTCAGTATGGAGAGCTCTTCCTTTTATAGTGACAAGGAGTGTGCAAGCATTGAATGCTTGAGACACTTGTCATCTTCACACTTGCTGAGGATGTTGACTTCTGGAAAGTTGTGAAGTCCTTGTCACCTTTTACTAGGTGCAGACAGAGTAGCTTGAGCAGATAACAGGGACCTTAGCTGAAAATGGATAATAAGACAGAAGGTCACTTTATCCATGTAGAAAATATCTTCTCAATTTGTCTTCTTATGTCTCTCAGTTTTGTCTTCTTTTGCTTCTCAAAATCTCTTTCAACAAATGCACCACCGAAGAAAGGTTGTAAGATTTCTTCCAAGACAAAATGAATTTGCTTCTCATTTTGTCTTATTATGTCTCTCACTTTTGTCTCCTTTTGCTTCTCAGATTTTCTTTCAAGAAAAGCACCACCGATGGAAACTTGAGATATGTGACACATCTTTGGAGAAAACATCTTTGAAGCTTCTTTGAGGTCCCACCGAAATGTCATTTGGGATATGTGACACATCTTTGAGATATGTGACATCATCTTTGAGATATATGACATCATCTTTGGGAAAAGCTTCTTTGAGACTAGGCCGAAATAGAGAGAAGTTTCGGTGGAAATACCACCGAAATTGTGAGAACAATTTCGGTGAACAATGACTTGTATGTTTGAGAAAAGATCTTTCACTTCCACAATGAGAGAATCTTTAATCTTGACTTTGGTTGATCTTTGACTTCACCAAACATTTGATATCTTGTACAAGCCATTACAAAGAACCATGCATCCAAAATTTCTCTAAGTATAAAATGTTTTTCAAAGTATAAAAGGAGATCATGAGGTCATCTTCAAATCTTGATGACCCAACAATCTCCCCCTATTTGATGATGACATCCATACTTAGAAAAACATGAGTAAGACAGTGAATAATGCAAGTTGACCCTTCTTTACTCTTTTGGGTTCTTTTTCACACAGTCCATTTTTTTTTTTTTTTTTTTTTTTTTTTTTTTTTGTGTGTATGTATATATGATATTTACATATAAGAAAAAAAATAAAAAGGTATAGCTGTACAAATAATCGAAAGGAAAAGGAAAGAAGTATAAACAGTATAAACAGAATGAATATTACTTGCATCTTTGGAGGGGCGAGTTGAAACTTGTGTCTGGCTTGAGGATTCTTCATTTTGATCAGCAGCCTTAGGATACTTCTGCCCAACTGTTGCATCTTGGCATCTTTTCATGTTTAGCATCAGCATCCTTTGTCTTTGTTTTGCTCCCCCTCAGTTAGATCAGACGGTCTTTGTGTTTCTCCCCCTCAGTTAGATCCGCCCGGACTGAAGTGCTCCCCCTTGACCGGTCCGTCGATTTCCTCATTTTTTCAAGTTGGTCGCTGTATATGAGTACTGAGGGTTTATGTTGCTCCCCCTCAGATGAATTCCCCCCCTCAGCGGCCGACGTAGGAAAAACACCAAGAGAAAATGAAAAGATCGGCCAGAACCAAGACCAGTTTTTTTTTTTTTTTTTTTTTTTTTTTTTTACCTTTCCACCGAAAATTGAGGAGAATCCACCGAAAATAGGCTATTTTCGGTGGGATTTTCGGTGGAAAATCGGTAGGTTTTTTTTTTTTTTTTTTTTTTTTTTTTTTTTTTTTTTTTACCTTTCCACCGAAAATTGAGCAAAATCCACCGAAAATTGGCTATTTTCGGTAGGATTTTCGGTGGAAAATCGGTAGGATATATATATATATATTTTTTTTTTTTTTCCACCGAAAATGAAGGAGAGTCCACCGAAAATTGGCTATTTTCGGTAGGATTTTCGGTGGAAAATCAGTAGTAAAACTTCTAAGACATTATGGAGAAAATCTTCAAAGTGAAGAAAAGATTGGAATTTCATCTTCCAATTTGATGACCCAAAAAGATTGAGTTTGAGGATTTGGGGTGACATCTGTAGAAGAGTTTGTAGTGGGTGGATTGGTGGAGGGATTTGAGGTGGTGGATCGGTGGAGGGATTTGAGGTGGTGGATCGGTGGAGGGATTTGAGGTGGTGGATCGGTGGAGATTCGGTGTGGAATCGGTGTGGATCGGTGTAGACTCGGTGGTGGATCGGTGTGAGGATTCCACCGAGGAGTTTGAAGGATTGTACCGAATTTAGAAGGGTTTCACCACCGAATTTGAAGGGTTCCACCGAATTTGAGGGGTACCACCGATCGAGGAGGCAAAACATATGATGGGAAGTAAAGTATGGTGGGATATGGTTTTGGTTTGGTGGTTAAGGAAAATTTCGGTGGTGAGGTTTAGAAAAGAAATGGGTTTAAAAAATAGAAGAGGAGGGTGAATAAATAAAGGTGGCCACAAAAAGAAAGAAAAGTTTATGGATGTGAGAAGGGTTTAAATGAGATTTTTGGTGGAAAGAAAATCGGTGTGGGCTGGTTGGGTTTCTTCTCAGCAGAAAATAAGGGTAGAAGGGTGGAAAAGAAATTTGGTGAACAAGATTCGGTGAAAGAGAAAAATGAATTCGGTGAAGAATGGGGAAATGGTTTAAAAAAAAATTGTGGATGAAATTTGAATTTCGGTGGATGAAATTCAATTTTGGTGGTTTTAAGAAAAGGTGATACCAGATTTTGTACTTTTCGGTGGTCGTGAGATTGCATGGTAAGAAAGTATTTTGGTGGAAGAAATTAGTAATTAGTTTTATTAAATTATTATTATTATTATTTATTATTATTTTAATATATATATATATACACATCGGTGAAACCGAAAGTATGTATATATATACATATTTATAATAATAATAATAATAATAATAATATAATAATCATAATAATAATTTCAATACCCTAAACCAATGCATCCTAAACAACGCCTATTCTTTAGTGGGTAGAGCAGTAAGATGAGAACTGGGAGGCTTTTCAAAAACAAGGAGATCTTGAAGGTTTTGTCAACTTTCTCACTTGTTCACATAGATCCATCTGCCCAGCTCAAAATCTGCAATCACAAAGAATTTAATTTCCAGGTACCCATTTTGAAGGTGGGTCCTTTTGGGTTAGAAGAAAAAGAATGACAAGAATTTATATCACTCAGAATAATTCTTTATTTCACACAGTCTTTGGCAAAATGAGAAATATCACCACAGATATAGCATTTTCTATAAAGAGAGTTCCTTTTAGAAACTTGACATTTTTCCTAACTTTTGCTCAAAGATTTTGAAGAGATAACAAAGAATGGGGGTGCATCACATAGAATTCATATTTCAAAAATTGGGAGTACATAAATCCTTTCTTTTGAATTGGACATTTTGAAACTCACAGATTTAAGAAGAAAATCGGTATGAGAAGTCATAAAGTTATTTTTGGAAAAATTTTGGAGGATTTCCTTTTAAGACAGAAACAACACCCAGAGACTAGCCAAATAAAATTTCCAAAATTTATGTTTTCAGATGTGATGGCAGAAATTATGAACACATAGCAAAAGAGTTTGAAATAAGAGAATTCATAAAAGATAGATAAAACACATAGTATGTACCTGTGAAGAGTAGAAGAAGCACTTAGCTGATACAAGAGCAGTTGAGGAGTCATTCGCTTTCAGATGTGGGTTCATCTGCCAAATCATAAGATTTAGCAGGCAGACCCTTTCCTCTTCTGACAAGTCTTTCATTTCTTTCCTTTTCTCTCTTGTATTTCTCCTTGTATCTTTCAGCCCGGTCAAAATTTGCAGAAGAGGAAGATTGGCTGAAATTTTTGGAAAATCGGTGGGAAGCACTTCTAAGTCTTTCAAGGTTTCTACTTTTACACTCAGAAGCAAAATGACCCTTTTTACCACAGTTAAAACATTCCTCATTAGATTTATATAAAGGAGAGTGTTTGGAGAGAGAAGAGGATGAATTTCTATCGAACTTAGATTTTCCAGAAGAGAGATGAGATTTGGATTTAGAGTGCCCATCCAACATGGCCATTTCATCAGATAATTTATCAGCTGAAGTTTCCTCACATTCATCCTTAGCATCACTAAGATATGCTTCTGAATGATCATTGGGATCTTCTTGACTATTATGGTCAGAGTCAGATGGGTAGGTGATTTTTGGAAAACACTTAGTCTTTTTGGAAGAGTCACTCAGGAGAGCTAGAGAAGAGTTCTTTATAAACTTTTGCAGTTTCGTCTGCTCATAGTTGAAAAGAGTACCATAAAGAACAGTAAGAGGCATATGATCAAGATCCTTGGTTGTCTTTATACAAGTACAGATATTTTCCCAAAAATCGGGAAGACAGTCCATAAATTTGCACAGGACTTCCTCATTGTCATACACTCTACCTAACAGCTTTAAGTCATTAAGAAGACTGTTAAAGCGATTATAGTAGTTGGAGAGAGATTCTCCTTTCTCATAAGAAAAGAGTTCATAATTTCTAACAAGAGCAATCTTTCTGCTCTTTTTAACTTCATTTGTACCTTCATACAAAACACACAGAGTGGACCACATCTCTTTGGCAGTAGAGAGATTTACCAGAGAGTGGTACACTTCATCAGGAAGAGAGAGAGCAATGATAGTTCTAACTTTAGAATCAAGAGACACAAGTCGTTTTTCCTCATCAGTATATTTCTTAGGATTTTTAAGAATGTAACGACCAGTAGCAGCAGATTTTTCTTCATCAGACGAATCATCAGAATTATCTTTTTCCATGGTTTCTTTACCAGGCCTCTGCGTTTCATAGCGAGCCCAAACTCTGGGGATAAAGGGTCCCTCTTGGAGAATGGTTGGATATCTAGTATCCACTCCTTCCATGAACAGCATCATGCGGCTTTTCCACAAAGAGAAGTTGTTAGCATTGAACTTAGGAGGTTTTGAAATGGACCCATTTTCAGAAAAGTTATTTTGAAAAGAGTTTTCAATAGTTGAAGAAGAGGAGGCAGCCATCGCAGATCAAGTTTATGGAATTAAACTTTCTGCTCTGATACCACTTGTTAGTCCCAGATGGCTATAACAAGTATTGTAGAAGGGGGGGTTGAATACAATACTCAAAATTTTCACAATTTTAATTCTTTTATTGAAAATCTTTCAACAAGAATTACACATAGAAAACTTAAGACTGTTGCGGAAAAGAACAGATAAACTATTCTAACAATCTTACACAAAGTATACAACAAAATAACTAAGAACACTTAGAACAAAGCTATAAAGTTTTTCAAGCAAACTGGAAATTCTTGCACTTAGAGAATTCTTCCAGTTTGCGTAGAATATCAAGAGCTCACAGTAATCTTCAAAGTCTCTCAAGATGTGTGTATTTCAGTATGGAGAGCTCTTCCTTTTATAGTGACAAGGAGTGTGCAAGCATTGAATGCTTGAGACACTTGTCATCTTCACACTTGCTGAGGATGTTGACTTCTGGAAAGTTGTGAAGTCCTTGTCACCTTTTACTAGGTGCAGACAGAGTAGCTTGAGCAGATAACAGGGACCTTAGCTGAAAATGGATAATAAGACAGAAGGTCACTTTATCCATGTAGAAAATATCTTCTCAATTTGTCTTCTTATGTCTCTCAGTTTTGTCTTCTTTTGCTTCTCAAAATCTCTTTCAACAAATGCACCACCGAAGAAAGGTTGTAAGATTTCTTCCAAGACAAAATGAATTTGCTTCTCATTTTGTCTTATTATGTCTCTCACTTTTGTCTCCTTTTGCTTCTCAGATTTTCTTTCAAGAAAAGCACCACCGATGGAAACTTGAGATATGTGACACATCTTTGGAGAAAACATCTTTGAAGCTTCTTTGAGGTCCCACCGAAATGTCATTTGGGATATGTGACACATCTTTGAGATATGTGACATCATCTTTGAGATATATGACATCATCTTTGGGAAAAGCTTCTTTGAGACTAGGCCGAAATAGAGAGAAGTTTCGGTGGAAATACCACCGAAATTGTGAGAACAATTTCGGTGAACAATGACTTGTATGTTTGAGAAAAGATCTTTCACTTCCACAATGAGAGAATCTTTAATCTTGACTTTGGTTGATCTTTGACTTCACCAAACATTTGATATCTTGTACAAGCCATTACAAAGAACCATGCATCCAAAATTTCTCTAAGTATAAAATGTTTTTCAAAGTATAAAAGGAGATCATGAGGTCATCTTCAAATCTTGATGACCCAACAATAATATTTAATTGTAGTTTTGTAGTTATTTGATTAAAATATAATTTTTTATGATGAAGTGTCACTTTAGAAAGTGGTTGAAATTTCGAAGGATAATTTCAAGATAACTGCAAAACTAATGTGACGCTGATGTGACACTTTAAAAATTATTAAGAAATTTCATTGTTGTGGATGCTGTAAGGGTCAGACTAAATAAATTGTTTAGTTTTTTACAAGTCATCTCTATTAAGAAAAGTTCTTATAAGTTATTTATATTTTGAGTTATTTTATAAGAACTATGATCCTTACTTTGAATTATGCGTGAGATATTATATTAACATAATATATCATTATTTTTTACTTAATTTTAAAAAATATAATTAAATTAATGGTAACAAAAGGTTAATGAAAGATAGATCACTTTGGGTGCTTTTCATACACTAAACAGAATATAAGAGAACAGAGATCACCGTCTCATGTTTGGCAGGACTTTTATATGGAACAAAGTGAAACATGCATGTTCTACCCCCACCTCATGGAACAAACTGGAACAGACTTATGTTTTACTTTTACTAATATAACCTCAAAATAAATCTAATTCTCTTCTAAAAGATCAAATACACGTTCTATTTTATATTTTATTCATTCTTTAAATTTTATATATTGTATTTTGTCTAATGTTATATGTTCTATTCTGTCCAGTTCTGTCTATCAAACGCTGAACTGTTGTTCTGTCATGTTCTGTTCTGTCGTGTCCCATCCTATTCTATCATGTTCAGGCATGTTCAGGCACCAAACGCACCCTTTATGAACGTTATTAATCTGATGAGTCGACGATTACGTGACAAGACCTTTCGTTAAACTCACAAAGAACAAACGTATTGATTGCAACACATGAATAAATTAACAGAGTAATATTTTATTAAAAAAATCATTCATGGCTTCATAACAATGATATCGAACAACGATGGAAGATCATATCATATAATACGATTAATTCCTCATTGTTTTCTTAATTAAGTTTTGGAGTTACGCAACAATTTTTTGGTTGAATTTAATCAATGTTGACGAGTTTTGTTCTTCAGAAGTAGTTCACGAAGATCAGCGGCATCGATCTGGTTTGTTTGGTCTTCAGGCTTGTAGTAGCCTGTAACTGGATCTGGAACCCAAGGAGTCGACGATTTCTTCGATTCCTCGCCTCCTTTCTTCATCATTGCAACTCCGCTTCCTCTCACGGTTCCTGATACACTCCCCTGTGCTGCCATCGCGAATCCACGCCTGTTCAAGTTATTCGAAACAAAATCATCAGATGATGAATCTCCATAACTTTTGAATCTCAAATCACAAAATCAGATGAAATCACTACATTTTTTCGCCAAAAAACTTACTGAGGTGATGTAACTCCATAACTTTTGAATCTCAAATCACAAATTCAGATGAAATCGCTAGTTTTTTTCACCAAAAAACTTACTGAAACACAGAGGATTTAAATTTAAGGCAAAGTTGATTAATTACCTGGCGATAACAACAGATAGTTGATCGATGATGAAAGATGAGATAAGCTTAGTGGTAGCCATTTCTCCGATTGAGGATTTGATTGATTCCGAGTTCCCAGAGGTAGAAGAGGATGAAAACTTGTGTTGCAGAGAGCGGTTATTATTTGTGAAACTGAAAATGCGAGTGATTGATGGAGGAGAGGGGCGTGGGTATTTATATAGGATGGAAAGGAGAAGAGAGGGGTGGGTCAAAATTTAGAAGGGGTCAATTAGGGTCTACAAGTTGAACACGTCAACATATATTATTGACGGTTTTTTTTTTTTTGATATTGGAAAATAAAATTTGGGGTTGTCAAATAAACAGAAAATATAAAAAGAAGTTTTGCATCATGAAATATTATCGACTTTTGAGAGTTTTACATATAACGTTTAGTATCGGTAAAAATTGAAGTTAACAGTGGTTACCAATCGTTGGACGTACATTAGATGAGATGCATCGAGATATAGCGGATCAATTTCTTTAGGGGTGGCAAAAAGTGATCCAGTCAACCCAACCCGATCCAACCCAATAGTAACATGTTGGGTTGAGATTTTCAACTCATTTAAGTTAAATGGGTCAATCCGCCTAACCCAATTAATAAATGGGTTGGGTTTGGTTGAAATTTCCGACCTGATTTCAAACCATTTACAACTTGTTTTTAACTCATTTACAACCAGTTTGTAATCCTTTTATGACTTGTTTTTAATTTATTATCATTATTTAGTTATAATTAATAATTAAAAAGTTAATAAAAAACTAAATATGATTCCACTAAAGTCTAAATAGAACTCTTTCGGTCCTTCCATTTAAATATTCAATCGTTCAAGCTTTTAAAGTCTAACTCTCTAAACCCTAGCCGATACTTCCTTCCAGTTCCGGCCAAGAGATCGACGCCAGCTCTTCCACGCCGATTTATTGAAAGTTGAAACTATGAACAATTTATTTGGTTTTGTGGTTGTGACTTGTATATTTGTCATGTAATTATGTTTTGGTCATTTTTTATTTTAATTAAAGTTTTAAAATTAAATGGGTCAACCCATGTTCAATCCATTTATTAAACAGGGTGGGTTGAGAAAATCATAAACGGGTCAACCCGCTACCAACCCATTTAAGTACCAGGTTGGGTTGGGTTGAAAATCTCAACCCATTTACTTAAACAGGTTGGATTGGGTTGAGGTTTTCAACCCAATTAAAAAATGGGTTGAACCCGAACCCACCAACCCGACCTATTTACACCCCTAAATTCTTTATAAGCTGCAATTCATGAATAGGACATTTGATTATAAGTGACTAACGGTTCAGATCCATTTCTCACGCTTCTCACGTTAACATCAACTTCTCACATGTTCTTTCGCCTTTACATATATATATATATATATATATATATATGGTCATTCAAGGAAGAACTAGTTATTTTGTTGTAACTGTAAGAACCAATATGAGCCACATATTAAGCTGTAAATTAGGAAATTATTAATTTTGGTATTTTTGACTTAATAATTTAATTAAAGGGCATTTTAGTTATCATAAAATTCTTTTCTCTCCTCTCTCCGGCGAACACCAACTATGAACTTATGTGATACATATTGTGATACCCATTGTAAAGCAACAAAATAAAGAGGATGCACACTGTGATACCCATTGTAAATCAACAAAATAAAGAGGATGCACACTGTGATACCCATTGTAAATCAACAAAATAAAGAGTGATACCCATTGTAAATCAACAAAATAAAGAGGATGCACACTGTGATACCCATTGTAAATCAACAAAATAAAGAGTGATACCCATCAAAATAAAGAGTGATACCCATCGTAAATCAATGTGATACCAATGTGATACGTGATACAAACTATGATTCAAATTAATACCATGGTGATGCCAACTGTGATACCAGTGTGATACAAATTGTAATACCACTATGATACCAAAAGGAGTTACAGAAAAAGGATGGGTTGTGTGAGAAAAACAAAACGAATCGAATTTTATATGCAAATGCAACATTCTAATATCCCGTTCAGACGGTGATAATCTGCAGAGATGGAGAGAAATCGAGAAGGGTTTGAAAAGACGGCGGCTGTCGGTGGTTGGTGGGGTCGAACCACAGTGGTTCTCGATGGTTGGTCGCTGCAGTCGACGGTGGAGGATGATGGTGGGTGGTAGGCGGCTGGTGACGACGAGGATGAGAGAGAGAGAGTGGCGGTTCCAGATGGTTTTCGAGATGGAAATCGAAAAGGGGACGAGAAGATGTGAGAGCGCCGGCGTCCGTTGTGGTCGTCGGCGGTAGAGGAGAAGATGGTCGTACGAGAGAGAAGATAAAAGCAGAAGTCGCCGGCAAGTTCAAACGAGGGAGAAGAGAGTGGCGGTGGTCGACGGTTCTGATCGAGAAGGAGGCGGAGAGAACATCGGCGGCGACTGGTGGTGGCGGCTGGTAGTTCAAACGAGAGAGAAAAGAGAAGGGAGTGGGGTCATGGTGAAAAACAATTTAGGGTTTACTTGTTATGGTATAGAGAGAGAGAGAGAGAGAGAAGAAAGACGTGATATACTATATGTATTAATTTAATTGGTTAAAATATAATTTACTATAATACCCTTTTATGTTTATTTAAAATTTATATTAATTATTTAAAATGAGTTGCTAATATTGGTTCTTACAGTTACCACAAACTAATTAGTTCTTATTTGATTAAGCCCCTATATATATATGTGTGTGTGTGTGTGTGTGTATGTATATATAGGTAACCGTGAGTTTTCATGTCAGCTTACGTGCACCGAATAATCTCTGGGCGACCATAAATTGTTTAGAGTTATCGCAGGTGAAACTCTATGACCACAAGGACTTTGGTAGCACCTGAGTTCGAACCTTGAAAATATGATATTTTTACTACATCCCTTTAAGACCTACCACTACATATGGTATTACATTAGACTAAAATATAAATAATATGTGAATGACCAAGTAAACATGCATTATTATTTCCATAAAAATTGGTACGATATAAAAAAAATTACGATGAAATACCTACTTTCTAATAACATATGAATTCCACATATTTAGACATGCTCAAAGGAATACTTTGACCAGAATATAAGTCATTAGTGTAAATCTTAAAAAAGGAGTCATTTCTTTAAATACACCATGACGTTTTAATCATTTGTGCTATTTTTCCTTTTAGGGGTGCTTGGGATTGCTTTTTTTTTTTACTTATTTGCTTATGGTTTTTTTACACCGTAAATAAGCTATTTCTAGTGTTTGGATTGAAAATGAAAAAGTATTTATGACTTTTCCACACCGCAAATAAGTTGTTTTTGATAATTTACTTCATTCTAACTTATTTAAAACTGCTTATTTACTTATTCAACCAAATTATTTTATTGCCCTTATAAGTTGATAAACACTTTTAAAAATAAGCATAAGTTGTTTTAATAAGCAATCTCAAACAGATACGCTTTGGCTCTGTACATTGAAGCCTATTTTATTATTTTTATTATTTTCTTATATTTCTATAAGAAAAAACATAAATTTATTCTATAAAATATATATTTTGGCGTATACCGAACATCATGAGGATGTCGAGCTGTGGGTGGTCAGCTTTAAATAAAAGGAAAAACTGCCCAACACATATACTATAATATACATAAAATGTCTACAAATTGGATTCCACCCACTTTTTTTTCATTTTTTGCCTAATAATTGATTTGGAATTTTGGATTCGAAATGTCTAATTAATAAATTAAGGGGTTGTTTGTTTACCTCTTAATAGCTAGACCTGACAAAAACTGACACGACACGTTAACCCGACATGAACTCGACACAAAATAAACGGGTTTGAGTAATACATTTCAACCCATTTAAGTAAACGGGTTGACACGACACGACACGAAAATTAAACGGGTAAGGTCAGGGTCAAAATTTTCAACTCGAAAATGACCCGAATAACCCGTTTATATGTATATATATCTATATAGAGGGAGGATCATACAAGAATGACATCTATTTAAAAGAATATAAAGGGACGATTCTCATCCAATCAATTTATGAAATTAAATATTAAAATTATTTATTCAAAAACCAGATTAAAAGGGTATTTTGGTCTTAATTTATGATTCATTGTTTTTGGATAGACTTCATTTCCTAAAATAATGGGATAACAAAATATTTCTCAAATACAAATTGATATGCTTCTCTCCAATCTTCGTCTCCATTTTTTCAACCAATTCCCTATTTTTGTGTATTTCATATTGGAATAATACCCGACTTATTCTTCAAGAAAAACGACATATATTCATGTGACAACCGTGTTTTCCATGGAGATATGAGGTGAAGAGATTTTCTGAGTGGGTTCAGCTCCATAGTTGTTGCTTCAGTCGTAGTAGGAATGTTTGGACAGAAGGCTGCTTGGATTAAGCATTGCAGGTGCTGTTTGGATTGAGAACAGGTTGGATTAAGCACTGCAGGTGCTTTTGGAGTAGCGGTTGTTTGGATTAAGCTCTAGCACAAACGAAAGTGTAAAACTGATTGGGTCTTACGGCTGGTTGCACCGACGACTTCGTAGGCCCCCGTGGATTTTGATTGAGACTGCAGGAGGCGTTCTCGGCGCATCAGCTCGGTTTCGTTCGGGTCTGAAGTACAACAGCAACTATGCTTACTTTCGGTTTTGTTTCGACGCTGCTGAAAATTGCATCTGTAGCTTTGTTTTGTTTCTGTAATTGTTCATGTGGTCTGTGATTGTTGTTGTGATTGGTTTGCTTCTTGCAAACCTGAATATCACTTATTTTGGACTTCTTCAAATGCATAACTATGTTAACATTACATCATATAAATAAATCATATGTGATGTTAATATGGTCCAGTTCAATATAATCATATGTGATTTTATTTTGTGATTTTTCGATATTTAATTTTTAGTTTTATAAATATTAAACGAGTTAGGCCGGTTAAGCGGGTCGGGTTAGGGTTGGGATTTTCTGACCCGGTTATTAAACGGGTCGGGTTAGAGTCAAGCATTTTCAACCCGTTTAACTTTGAACCCGACCCGACCCGTTTGCCAGGTCTATTAATAGTTCCATTAAAAGGCAACCTCTAAATCGTTAAGAGGTAATTCATGTTTGGCAAAAAAAAATGTCTGTCTCTTAATGGTTCTAAAACCCTCTGAATGATTTAGCACCTTGGGTCTCCTTTAACCATTCAGCACCCTGATTTCATTCTAAACAATTACCAAACAACCATATTTCATTTTGCACTATATCATAAAAATCCCATAATCATTCTGCACCAAACCATTCAGCAACTGCCAAACAGCCCCTAAGTCGAATTTAAACTCAAGGTTCTAAATGGCGTGAGGCGTGGCGTGGCGGCGAGGCCAAGCCTCAAGCCTTAGGAGCCATGGCGAAGCCATGACGTTTTCAAGGCGTGACTTATGGCGTCAAATTTCTAATTCATATATAATATTATATACATAAAACATATGTTTTATAGTATTACTCAATGAGACAAAAGTAGTAAGCGCGTTAAATTAGGTTATATATAAAAAACTTGCAAATAAGACATTAAAACATAAAGAAAAATCAAATATCACATTACGAAAACTGCGCACTAGGTCATGGCGTGCCACGGGCTTAACGTGGCGTGAGACACAAGCCTTGGTGCCATGGCGCGCCATGACGGCTGTGCGGCGAGTTTTTTAGAACAGTGATTTAAAGTCATTGTGATTTTTAAGTTTAAAGGTTACGATTAAGAGCAAAATCAGGGTAAGGTAAAAAAGTTAGGCTTTGTGACAAGTGTAGTTGCATGATGATGTTGGATGTGAACGTATATATTTTGAAATTATAATAAGTGGTGAATTCAAAAAAATTGGTAACGGGGTCCGAATTTTAGTAATGACCTACTTAAATATGTTCATCTTATTTATCTCTTTGATTAAGATGATACTTTATAAAAAAAATCATTCAAATGGATCCACCCAAAAAGAAATTCAAATTAGCAAATATATATCAACTAATTAACTCTAAGCCTAAATTAACAATAAAAAGTTAACAGTTTGACATCAACTAACAAACTCTAACCCAAAAAATTTAACAATGAAATTGGGCTGAAAAAAATTATGAGGTCAAACCATATTTATATGGGGGCAAATGATATATTTATTTATTTATATAGGGTACAGTTATTTTACAAACCAACGTTGATTTGAACTACTTTTTTCTTATCGTAGGTGCAGGTTTGAATCTCATTTCAAACATTTTCTTAGATGTTAGAGCATCTCCAATAGATTTCCCAAAATTTCTCCAAAATGGAGAACTAAAAGTTAAAATTTCTTAAAAAAATTACATTCATCTCCAACAATTCTCCATTTTGAAGAAAAAACATTGATTATAATATTAAAAAATATTATATTCATGTTTTAAAATATTATTTTCTCTTTTTTCAAAGATCCTATTGGTCCTCTTATGTTCCATTTTGGAGTTATCTTCATATTTGGAGAAAAACTTCTTCTCTCTCTTATTTTCTCCATTTTGGGGATAGCTTTGGAGAATCTGTTGGAGCAAAAATAAAGCCCAAAACCCCCATATTCTCAATTTTCTCTAAAATAGGGAAGCTGTTGGAGATTCCCTTAACTGTTAATTTCAAGTTTATTATGTTCCTGGAAAAAAATGCAATAAAAAATTTGAACACAAGACTTTACATAGAAAATTAAGGAATTAACTAGCAGACCAAATATGTTGTTTTGAAAAAATTTCATAACTTTTTTTAATAGTGAAATAGTGTCACCACTCTAAAAAATTCTTAGGCCATCATACCCCATGGAAGAATCTTTCAAATATTCCAGCTCCACATCAGCGCCACATCAGCTTTTCTCCCATCCCTCACTCAATCCCTAACAATCCCTAAACACCCTTACCTCATTCCCTAACCCACTCCCTCTCATTTCTCACCTGGGACCCACCTCTCCTCCTCACATTTTCTTCGGGATGAAACGGGATGGGGAACCCGCATCCCATCCCGCACCGCTGATCCCGCTGAACCCGTATCCCATCCCCGCTGAACCCGCATCCCATCCCGAGCCGGGTACGGATGGCCTTAGATCAATCTTTAGTTCTGATTGAACCATATGTAACAGTTTTTCTTTAATATGTATAATAGTTTTTTGATTATATAATATTAGAAGCGTACTCGCGCAATGCAGCGCGATAAATATATATAATGTTTTATTTTATTTCTTTTTTGTCGATTTTATAATACGGTTTTGTGTGTTTTTAAGAAAACGATAATGTTTTTTTTAAATATGTCCAATTTAACTTATTTTATGTTTAAAAAACATAATATAATTTTTTTAATAAAAATAATAATTAACTATTATATTAGAATTCAATGATTATCCTAATTATATTTTAGATTTTGAAATGTCCAAAAACCACGACAAATTTAAACCTTAAAATTTATCAGGGTTAACCATAATTTCATCCAAACTTTTATAAATCAATGGAGAATTAACTATACAGGTTCACATATACATTTGAACTATCAAAACAACCTGCTAATCTAATCTTTAACACTAAGATCAGATTATACTAGTTGTTTAGGCCATTCATCAAAAACATCATCGTATACGTTAACTTCTCCATTTCATCACCCAAAAGTAGAATTCGGATACCACTCGTCACTCTTCCCTTTATAACTTCCCCGAGCTAGTACCTGGTAAGAAAACTTAATTTGAAAGATTAGGCTTACGCCTAGTGAGAATATCCATTTTCAAATTAAAACTTTATAAACTTTGAAAACCAATTGTAAACAAAGCGTATAACAAACCTGATTGTCACCTTTCTTACCGTATACATAACATCTTTCGATGACGGGAATATACCCGATTCCATGAATATGACATACACTAGGTAAGTCATAGCATCACGTTCAAGAGCCCACTACAAATCACTATGGATTTTATATCATTGCTCATATCCAAGAAATTACAATTAACTCATGCCTATTTCTTGGGAGTGGAAGTAGAGATTACAATTAACTGATGCCTATCTCTTATCTTCCCATAGAAATCAGGAATTACGATTAACTCACGCCTATTCCAAGATTTCACGTCAAAATACGAAATGGGAATTACAATTAACTCATGCTTGTTCCTCATTTCACGTCAACGGGAATTACAATTAACTCATGCCTATTCCACGTTTTCAAATAATGCCAGTGCCTATGGATCCATTACACTTCCTAGCATACGTTCATGGTATCAAACCAAATCATACATCCAATCATAACTGATAGGTGGGTATCACCCCCCCTAAATCTCACCGCAAGTGTACGGGTCGAAGTCAAGTAATAGTACTAGAAAGTACGAGTATCGAATCACGGGGAACTAGGAACTAAGTATCACAATTACTATAATCACTATTAACTGAACTATCAAAAATTGAGAGGTTGGTATTGAGTAATTAATTGCAACTAAAGTAAATCACAAACGAAACAGAAACAACTTAAGGAACTTTGATAGAGAAAACAGTTGAGGGTTGGAAATCCTTAGGTTTTCACATACGAATATCTGACTTAAAACAATTACCAGTTAATCCCCTTAATGAATACCCAATCTCTAAAATCACCGTTGTTCTCTTTCGAGCAACATCGGGTTTTATTTTGAAAAGGACAAGTTTTATCTTTCGATCTCAACCTATGGATTTCAAAACACATTAAGCGCAAGATTCATGTTTGAACGGATAGATTTAATCTCTCGATCTCAACCTAATTGGTTCAATTAGGACTAAGGCGTATTCGGTATATCTCTATCACCAAATTCTCGCCTTAGGCATTCAATTTTAGAGTTCTAAGTAGCAATTAATTCTCTCGAACTTAATTGGAACAAACAAATCAGATGTAAATTGGCCAAATTCACAAAAGCATTAAAAACTAAATCACAAGCTTCATTAAAATAGGAAAAACTGATAAAAGTCATTCGTCATCCGTTCATATGTTCAAACCTAATTCAATCCAACCCCCAACATCTAAAGATTAGTTCATGATGTTGGGGGACAAAAACATAGAAGAAGAAAAGGAAACAATGAACGAAAACATGATAAAAGTGATCGTGGTGAATGTGGTAGATGTACTCCCTTCTCCCGACTCTATTCCGCGTTGCGTCGTGACTTCCTCTTCGATTGATCCTCTGCCGTGGCTCCAAAAGATGTAAACTATCTCCCAAAATCGCCTATGGACTACTGCCGTTCGTCGTCTGAGTTCCGTATCGAGCGTGACCTAAACTCCGAAAAATAGCAGCTTAAAAACGTGAAACAGAGGGTTGCGCGGTTTGTGGCGCGGTTTGCAAACCGCGCACAAAGCCGCGCGTGTTTCTGAGGTTGTTCCGGGTCAGGTTTGGTTCGGGTCTGGGTCATGGTTCGGGCGCGGATCGTGGGCTTGGATCTCGGGCTTCCGTTGGGCTTCGTTTTGGCTCTTTTTGGGCTCTTTTTAGCTTCTTTTCTTGATGAATGCTGTCTTTTGGATTACCTGTTCATTTCACTAGATAAACCATTAAAAATTCGCTTCTTTGCTTAAATACAAGCCAATCTCATTGGTTTGATAACCGAAAATAACGCCAAAAAGTGGCGTTCGGTTCTCAAACCAATGAGATTGGCTTGTATTTAAGCAAAGAAGCGGATTTTTAATGGTTTATCTAGTGAAATGAACAGGTAATCCAAAAGACAGCGTTCATCGAGAAAAGAATCTAAAAAGAGCCCAAAAAGAGCCAAAACGAAGCCCAACGGAAGCCCGAGATCCAAGCCCACGATCCGCGCCCGAACCAGGACCCAGACCCGAACCAAACTCGACCCGGAACAACCTCAGAAACACGCGCGGCTTTGTGCGCGGTTTGTAAACCGCGCCACAAACCGCGCAACCCTCTGTTTCACGTTTTTAAGCTGCTATTTTCCGGAGTTTAGGTCACGCTCGATACGGAACTCAGACGACGAACGACAGCAGTCCATAGGCGATTTTGGGAGATAGTTTACATCTTTTGGAGCCACGAGAGAGGATCAATCGAAGAGGAAGTCACGAGGCAACGTGGATTAGAGCCGGGAGAAGGGAGTACATCTACCACATTCACCACGATCACTTTTATCATGTTTTCGTTCATTGTTTCCTTTTCTTCTTCTATGTTTTTGTCCCCCAACATCATGAACTAATCTTTAGATGTTGGGGGTTGGATTGAATTAGGTTTGAACATATGAACGGATGACAAATGACTTTTATCAGTTTTTCCTATTTTAATGAAGCTTGTGATTTAGTTTTTAATGCTTTTGTGAATTTGGCCAATTTACATCTGATTTGTTTGTTCCAATTAAGTTCGAGAGAATTAATTGCTACTTAGAACTATAAAATTGCATGTCTAAGGCGAGAATTTGGTGATAGAGATATACCGAATACGCCTTAGTCCTAATTGAACCAATTAGGTTGAGATCGAGAGATTAAATCTATCCGTTCAAACATGAATCTTGCGCTTAATGTGTTTTGAAATCCATAGTTTGAGATCGAAAGATAAAACTTGTCATTTTCAAAATAAAACCCGATGTTGCTTGAAAGAGAACAACGGTGATTTTAGAGATTGGGTATTCATTAAGGGGATTAACTGGTAATTGTTTTAAGTCAGATATTCGTATGTGAAAACCTAAGGATTTCCATCCCTCAACTGTTTTCTCTATCAAAGTTCCTTAAGTTGTTTCTGTTTCGTTTGTGATTTACTTTAGTTGCAATTAATTACTCAATACCAACCTCTCAATTTTCGATAGTTCAGTTAATAGTGATTATAGTAATTGTGATACTTAGTTCCTAGTTCCCCGTGATTCGATACTCGTACTTTCTAGTACTATTACTTGACTTCGACCCGTACACTTGCGGTGAGATTTAGGGGGGGTGATACCCACCTATCAAGTTTTTGGCGTCGTTTCCGGGGAGCTAGTTGCAACTGATAGCACTACCAGCTATAAGCGCTATTACATTGAACAATTTTTTTTTTGTTATTTTATTTCATCACTTCAGTTTTTGGATTGCTAAATTTGTTTCTTTCCGTTTCAGGTACTAATTGGTTTATGTCAAGGAAAACCCGAGGGGAAGGAATCGAACCAATCGATCCGGAGATTGAAAGAACCGCCCACCGTTTACGAAAAGAAACAAAAGCCAAAAAAGATATCAAGACCGAGATAGCCGACGAAGCACCTCCTCGCAACAATCATCCGCCTCCTCCGGCGAGAATTCCGATGCGGTCATTTGCCAATCCAAACGTGGCAACCGCACGGATAGGCATCCAACCACCCACTACTGCAGCAAACTACTTCGAGATTAAGCCGAGTACCATTGTCATGGTACAGCAGAATCAGTTCGGGGGTGCACCTACTGAAGATCCCCATGCCCACCTCCGCGTATTTGAACGGATTTGTAATACGTTCAAGATCAATGGGATGGAGGAAAATGCCATCAAGCTAAGACTGTTCAGCTTCTCACTCAAGGGTAGAGCTGAAATTTGGATAGAAGGTTTGCCAGCGGATCAGATCACTACATGGGCAGACCTGAAGGCCGCATTCCTCCAGAAATTCTTCCCACCGGGAAGAACCGCGCAGTTAATGGCCGAGATTACACACTTCGCGCAATGGGACCAAGAGACCCTATATGAGGCATGGGAGCGATATAAAGACATGTTGAAGAAGTGTCCACATCACGGGTTGCACGGATGGGTCATCATCCAGACATTCTAAAGTGGACTCCACCCGCAGTTCAAAAACAATATTACTGCCGCATCGGGTGGAGCACTAATGGATAAATCTTATGAAGAAGCATGCGAGCGAATCGAGAACTTGGCCGAGCATAGCTTTTCTACTCCAAGATCAGCTGTTAGAAGAGTTGCAAGTGTTCAAGAATCGGATGAGCTGAAAGAAATAAAAGCTCAATTAGCTGTGATCTCGAACCATTTGAAGGGAGGTAGAGCGAAAGAACCCGAGCAAGTCCAATTTTTACAAAACCAAAACAACCAACCGAGGAATGATGCGTTCTCCAATACTTATAATGAGGGGTGGAAGAAGCACCCGAACTTCTCTTGGAGTCAACCGGTCAACAACAGCAAGGTAATTCTTCTAACTTTGCTAATTATCCTAATGCTAACAATGTTTACCGTCCTCCAGGTTTCAATCAAAGGAATTGCAATGAAGGACCATCCGGGGAGAAGAAGCCGGGGCTGGAAGAGATGATGATGAATTTCATGACCAAGATGGACAGCACGGTTGGGGAGTTAGCGAGCACGGTCAACATGGTCAAGGCGGCAACTGATCAGAACACCGCCTCCATCAAGATCCTCGAGAGACAAGTGGGGCAAATCTCCGAAGCCATACAAAACCGAACCCCCGGCACATTCCCGAGCATGACTGAACAGAAACCAAGGGAGGAGTGTAATGCCATCTATCTAAGAAGTGGCAAGGAGCTGAATGGAGATCGTACAAGAGAGCCGTCATCAAAGGAAATCAAGCCCGAAAGGCAAGATGTTGAGATTGTAGATGTGGATGAGCTGGAGGCCGAGAAAGATATAGTGACTGAAGAGAGCAAGAAGAGTGAAGCGACGAAGCCAAGCAATCACCGGTCAAGCCGGTGGTACCGAGAGTGCCCTATCCGAGCAGACTTAAATCGCATAAGGATGATGTTAATTTTTCTAAGTTTCTTGATATATTTAAAAAGCTGCATATTAACATTCCTTTCGCAGACGCTTTGGCACAAATGCCCTCATATGCGAGATTTATGAAAGACATCTTATCCAAGAAGAGGAAGATTGAGGATCAGGCCACAATTGCGCTTACTGAGGAGTGCAGTGCCATAATTCAGAATAAGCTTCCCCCGAAGCTTAAGGATCCAGGGAGCTTTTCGATCCCTATCCAAATTGGGAGTTTTAATTTTGATAAGGTATTATGCGATTTAGGAGCTAGTATTAACCTAATGCCTTTATCTGCTTTCAGGAAACTTGGCCTCGGGGAAGTGAAGGCGAAAAACATGACCCTTCAGCTCGCGGATAGGTCGATTGTGTATCCACATGGAGTAGTCGAGGACGTATTGATCAAAGTCGGCAAATTCTACTTCCCGGTGGACTTCGTGGTGTTAGACATCGATGAGGACATAAAGGTCCCACTGATTTTGGGAAGGTCTTTTCTGGCCACGAGCAGAGCTTTGATTGACATGGAAGAAGGGGAGATGACGCTAAGAGTTGGCGGCGAAAGGGTGACATTCAAGATGTTCGCGAGTAGAAGTGAAGAGGAGCCGGGCAAGCATAAAAAGCCGAAGGAGTGATCGGAAAGAAAGTCGTGCCACGACTTTAAATACAGCGCTGGGTGAGAGGCAACCCACCGAGGTTAGTTTTCTTTTTAATTTCCAGTTTTGAGTGTGTTCTTATTTACGAAAAACCATAAAAATGAAAAAACGAAAAATCAAAAAAATAGCTGAAACAGGGACTTACGCGGCTTGTGCCGCGGCCTACAAACCGCGTGCCAAACCGCGGGGTCCTCTGTTTGTTTTCTGAAGCAGCGAGTTACGCGGCTTGTGCCGCAGTTTCCAAACCGCGCGGCTCCCCTGTTTTTGTTTTCGTGCTGTGTTTTCTTTCTTGCTTGGTGTGTTTCAGTTCTTTGTTTTCTTTCGCTTTCTGCTTTGTTTTCGTTGCTTTTGCATTTTCTCTCTTCCTTTTTCTTCGATATCTCTCGTTAATGATTGCTCAATCTTTCAATAGGATTTCTCCGTCCGGGCAAACACGTATGTTCTCAACTCTGTAGTTAACGAGTGGTGTATGATGTTTTGTGTTCCGATTAGTTAACGAGATGCAACAAACCTAAGTGTCACTTAGGTTTGGGGTGCCTCATCGTTTCAACATCTACACACTCATTTTTAATCCTGTGCAAACCTCGATTTCATCGAGGTTTGGGGGCCACGACCTAGGTTTGGGGTGGCCATGTTTTTGAAAATATTTAGACTGCTCTTTGAGTTTGTGCTTTAATGTTATGTCTTGCCTGTCTAATACCTGTAATAACCGCACAACGATACTTGTTTTTGGTATCGCCTACGCCGACACTCGCACATTGGGGACAATATGTGGGTAAGGTTTGGGGTTGCCCAATCGGGCCCACGTATGCACGTAGATTTCCTGCACTTCTGAGTACCTAGATCACTTTAGCTAAAATTTTTGTTTTGAATGATTGAGACCGACCATTGTGGGAAGAATCTTGTGATAGTGACGTGACCATTGGGGAAGGACCGGGAAAGGACATGACTAGGGACATTAGCGGAGACCACCCAATAGCGAGTTTTGAGCCTAAAAGACGTCGTTCATTTCGAGGGATCCATACACGAAAATCGTATACACTTTTTCGAGTTCCTTGTCGTGAATATAGAATGATCTCGCTATATTATTGCATTGAGTAGCAAAGACGACCATCGGGATATTAGGTAAGGGTGTAGTAGACCATTTCGTGTGGACCTTAAGAGATGATTCTAGGCATTGTGTGTTTTGTTTAACCCTGCTTTTAGCTATCGTACCTTTTTACCCATATTGTGTGTATCCATGACCCCCTTTGTAGCCAAACACTCACCTTTTTCATTTCTAAACCCACCATTAAACCCTATCCAACAGCCTTAGCCAACCCTTATCCGAAAGTGTGTCAACTAGAAGCGGTAATGAACTATGATAGAGAGAGCGGAAAAGAAAGAATACAGGCCAGTCACGAAAATAAATAGAAAAGAGGGCCAATGCAGCCCCAATCAAATAAAGAGGACCATTGAAGCCTCTTAAAAAAAACTAGTTTAGATATTGACAGTAAATATAGCTGAATAAGAGAGTCAAAGCGACTCCAGTAGTGACAAAGAGGGCCAAATGATAGCAAATAAAGCTAGGAAGTTCAGAACTGCTAAAGTTTGACACACCAAGGATCGTTGAACCGTTTTTCCCCTTCACTTCTTAGCCATAACCTTAGCCCCGTTACAACCCGCGTAAAGACCTGAATGATCTTCTGGAAAACGTGATTAGGGTATACGACCACCTTTACTGATATTTCCTGTCTTGCTACTTGATTCCTTTCTGAGATCAATTTTTGGACATTTGTGCGTCTTTCAATAGAGTTGTCATGTAATATTCGAGTATTCTTGTACATAACTTCCTACACATGACAACACATGCGATAACCTAGGTTCGAGCGAAATGAGAGAATCCCGTGAGGTAGGGTCGAGGCGAAATGTTTTCCCTAGTATGTCCGGACCTAGAACAACCTTAGTGTAATCGGAGCAGTCACGAGTTCAACTTACAATGGAAGGTCATAGATCAACAAAATAAGAATGAGGCGAGAGTGAGATAAGCATTCACGGGTATGGGAAATCACCAGTGCATCACATAGTACCGATTGGGAGTTGTGCAATTATTTTTATTCCACTGATATGTGCTTTTACTCTATTTTATCGCTAATTTGCTTGGGGACAAGTAACGCTCGGTTTGGGGTTGTTGATAACGCCACTTTTGGCGTTATTTTCGGTTCTCAAACCAATGAGATTGGCTTGTATTTAAGCAAAGAAGCGGATTTTTAATGGTTTATCTAGTGAAATGAACAGGTAATCCAAAAGACAGCATTCATCAAGAAAAGAAGCTAAAAAGAGCCCCAAAAGAGCCAAAACGAAGCCCAACGGAAGCCCGAGATCCAAGCCCACGATCCGCGCCCGAACCAGGACCCAGACCCGAACCAAACCTGACCCGGAACAACCTCAGAAACACGCGCGGCTTTGTACGCGGTTTGCAAACCGCGCCACAAACCGCGCAACCCTATGTTTCATGTTTTTAAGCTGCTATTTTCCGGAGTTTAGGTCACGCTCGATACGGAACTCAGACGACGAACGGCAGCAGTCCATAGGCGATTTTGGGAGATAGTTTACATCTTTTGGAGCCACGAGAGAGGATCAATCGAAGAGGAAGCCACGACGCAACGCGGATTAGAGCCGAGAGAAGGGAGTACATCTACCACATTCACCACGATCACTTTTATCATGCTTTCGTTCATTGTTTCCTTTTCTTCTTCTATGTTTTTGTCCCCCAACATCATGAACTAATCTTTAGATGTTGGGGGTTGGATTGAATTAGGTTTGAACATATGAACGGATGACGAATGACTTTTATCAGTTTTTCCTATTTTAATGAAGCTTGTGATTTAGTTTTTAATGCTTTTGTGAACTTGGCCAATTTACATCTGATTTGTTTGTTCCAATTAAGTTCGAGAGAATTAATTGTTACTTAGAACTATAAAATTGCATGCCTAAGGCGAGAATTTGGTGATAGAGATATACCGAATACGCCTTAGTCCTAATTGAACCAATTAGGTTGAGATCGAGAGATTAAATCTATCCGTTCAAACATGAATCTTGCGCTTAATGTGTTTTGAAATCCATAGGTTGAGATCGAAAGATAAAACTGTTGGGTCATCAAGATTTGAAGATGACCTCATGATCTCCTTTTATACTTTGAAAAACATTTTATACTTAGAGAAATTTTGGATGCATGGTTCTTTGTAATGGCTTGTACAAGATATCAAATGTTTGGTGAAGTCAAAGATCAACCAAAGTCAAGATTAAAGATTCTCTCATTGTGGAAGTGAAAGATCTTTTCTCAAACATACAAGTCATTGTTCACCGAAATTGTTCTCACAATTTCGGTGGTATTTCCACCGAAACTTCTCTCTATTTCGGCCTAGTCTCAAAGAAGCTTTTCCCAAAGATGATGTCATATATCTCAAAGATGATGTCACATATCTCAAAGATGTGTCACATATCCCAAATGACATTTCGGTGGGACCTCAAAGAAGCTTCAAAGATGTTTTCTCCAAAGATGTGTCACATATCTCAAGTTTCCATCGGTGGTGCTTTTCTTGAAAGAAAATCTGAGAAGCAAAAGGAGACAAAAGTGAGAGACATAATAAGACAAAATGAGAAGCAAATTCATTTTGTCTTGGAAGAAATCTTACAACCTTTCTTCGGTGGTGCATTTGTTGAAAGAGATTTTGAGAAGCAAAAGAAGACAAAACTGAGAGACATAAGAAGACAAATTGAGAAGATATTTTCTACATGGATAAAGTGACCTTCTGTCTTATTATCCATTTCCATGCAAAGCTCTTTTCTCATGCATGAGCTCTTCTGACTGTACCTTGTAAAAGGTGACAAGGACTTCACAACTTTCCAGAAGTCAACATCCTCAGCAAGTGTGAAGATGACAAGTGTCTCAAGCATTCAATGCTTGCACACTCCTTGTCACTATAAAAGGAAGAGCTCTCCATACTGAAACACACACATCTTGAGAGACTTTGAAGATTACTGTGAGCTCTTGATATTCTACGCAAACTGGAAGAATTCTCTAAGTGCAAGAATTTCCAGTTTGCTTGAAAAACTTTATAGCTTTGTTCTAAGTGTTCTTAGTTATTTTGTTGTATACTTTGTGTAAGATTGTTAGAATAGTTTATCTGTTCTTTTCCGCAACAGTCTTAAGTTTTCTATGTGTAATTCTTGTTGAAAGATTTTCAATAAAAGAATTAAAATTGTGAAAATTTTGAGTATTGTATTCAACCCCCCCTTCTACAATACTTGTCATAGCCATCTGGGACTAACAAAAACTTGTCCTTTTCAAAATAAAACCCGATGTTGCTCGAAAGAGAACAACGGTGATTTTAGAGATTGGGTATTCATTAAGGGGATTAACTGGTAATTGTTTTAAGTAAGATATTCGTATGTGAAAACCTAAGGATTTCCAACCCTCAACTGTTTTCTCTATCAAAGTTCCATAAGTTGTTTCTGTTTCGTTTGTGATTTACTTTAGTTGCAATTAATTACTCAATACCAACCTCTCAATTTTCGATAGTTCAGTTAATAGTGATTATAGTAATTGTGATACTTAGTTCCTAGTTCCCCGTGATTCGATACTCGTACTTTCTAGTACTATTACTTGACTTCGACCCGTACACTTGCGGTGAGATTTAGGGGGGGGGGGGGGTGATACCCACCTATCGATAACATACTAAAATCAAATTATAAGTATGTTCATGCTACTAGGATTGAATTTCAATTAATTAATCATCCCCTGCCAAAAGTATCTAAAATACACTGGTTACCGGAAACTCAAGAGTTACCGGAACCTCAACACTTACCGTACACCACATACTAATGGGACATCAAAATTAATCAGACATTCAAACTATCCGGACAAAATGTTATCCGGAACTTCAATCCGGAAACCTCACTTACCGGATAACCCATAAAATTTCTCCGGATTCATCCGAAAAACATTGAGTTCCGAATACTTCTGGGAACTTAAATTTTACCGGACACTGCAAGAATTATTACTTACCAGATACTATATCTTGTCCGGACACCATCGAACAGGAGTTTACCGGATACTACATTTTATCCGGTAACTTCGACTGTATTCAATTTTTCTCCATCGGCTTTCCTTAATAACTCAATTCTCAGTTCAATACACATCACTATAGCCGTTCTAACACATGTAGACAATTTAACAACATACAAATCATCCAATTTCAATGTCTATAATATCAAAATGAGATGAACTCACCTGTTTGAAGAACCCAAGTCAGTCTCAAACCAAATCTGAAATCACCTTCTCTTGCTCAAAACCGAATCGATAACCTAAAGGAGGAATCAATTCAACTCACAAATACCACTCCTAAAGAATCAGAAAGTGAAAAAGATGGGTCAATTCTTACCAAACTCGAGTGCCAAACTCCTCTGCTTGCAACCGCCTTTCCAATTCTAACTTGAGATAGACCTCAAATCCTTAGCCGACTCATTCTTATAAATATCAATTTCACACTTTTTCCATTTAACCCAAAACTATAGCTGATTATCAAAATCAACCCTCAAATTTCATAAGTTCACGATTAACTTAAACGTTGTAACAATTTCACTTTCAACCCTTTCAACACAAACCCGTACATTTTGTCTAAAATAATACTTTCTTATTAAATAAACGTTTCTCCCAAAATGTACAATAATAATGGAAATTTCGAAGTGTTACAGATTTTTTATAATTAAAATGAGATGTTTAACCTATATTTAATTATGTTTATCAATTAGTTATGAATTTAAACATGCAGGTTTAAAAGTTGTACCGATGCATCATTTACTTGTAACATTGAACTTTAAGTAATATGCATTAATAATCAGTACTTGATGCATAAAAGTTTGTTTTTAAGAGTTTTCTGTAAATGTTTTATAATATAGTATAGATATAAATAATGTTGGGAAATTAATTAAAATACCCTAAGTTTGACCATCACTTACTAAAATGCCACAAATCTCTCCCATCTTACAAAAATGCCCCAAAAATCCGCGATGAAGCCTGCGATCGCGGGCCCCAGGACACGTGTCACCAAACTTTGCCCACTTTGCTCGCGTTGGTCCCTCAAGAATGCCCGCGGTCCAGATTTCCCCCCTCAAGAATGCCCGTGTTGGCAGTTTTGGTCCCTGCCCGCGTTTGACTTCCTTTGACCCCCGCGATCGCGGGCTGACGTGGCACGAACTTTGGCCAAAAGTGCCCCGCGGAGCCCCTCAACTTTGGCCGCGGTGCACATTTGGCCCCTGCCCGCGATCGCAGCCTGCGATGGACCAAATTTTACAGTTTTGGTCCCTGGAAATTTACACTTTTGGTCCCTAGAAATTTACACTTTTGGTCCTTGAAAATTTACACTTTCAGCCCCTGTACTTAAACGAATTTTGCATGCTCTTACTGTTTTTTTCCACAATTATTGTACTTTGAAGACCGATTTGTGGTTGAAATTCATTTGCATGTTTGAATCAATGTTAAATCAGTGTTTTTGGAATACCAGTTTGTGGATGAAATGAGAGATTGGTTGTCATCAATGTTGGTTGTTTCATTGATAAATAGATGTAAAATGCAAGCCATAATCCACACACCGATTTCATACTTCTTTCTTGATTTCTTTCTGCAATATTTTGTGTTTGAGATACTACTGAAAAAATGAGTTCATCTGTTGCAAAAGCTAAGCTATATTTCTGTTTTGATGGTGAATGGGAGCAAGATAACAATGAGTGGAATTTTGCTTATAAATCTAAGCATGGTGTAAAATTGCTAGTAAACTATACTTATCAGAAATTTCTTGCATACGCCATGCAAAAATGTGGAATCAACTCTTCTGCTATTTGCAAGTTGGTGTTTAAAAATGGCGATGGGTCATTTGTGGATTTATCCAACGATGGGGATATCTCTACTTTTCTGCATTTTGCAGTCGATTCAGAAAGGCCCCCATTACTTTTTGTGTATCCCGGCGTATCCGACGGTGACGACGACGATGACGACGACGAAGACCTCCAAATAGAGCAGCATGATTCTCAACAACAACAACCACCACAACCACACGAAGGGCGTACTGCTGGAGTTGCTGATGACGAAACCCACGTTTTCAGAACGGGTAATTCTGAAATAGACAGATCAGACACCGATAATGATGATCACGAAGAATATACCCCTAGTAGAAAATCATGTAGTCAGATAAATGACTTTTTTGATATGCCCCCTATTCTTCCAGACTCCCATACCCAGACACAAACCTACGAACCTACACCTTATATTCGCAGTGAAAGGTTAAAAGCAGGTCAGATATTCGATTCGAAGGATCTCTTGGCAAGTCAGATCGGACTCAAGTTCTTGGAAGAGGGTTTCCAAAGTCACGCGCGGAAATCTGACAAAAGCAGATACGTAGTTGAATGTTAGCAGGTCATTGCGTCCAAAGGACATCGTCCACGATGTTCACCGGCAGTTCGGCGTCACGATTGATTACCACCAAGCTTGGCGTGCGCGATGCCATGCACTGTTTATGGTGAGAGGCACGTTCGAGGAGTCGTATGAACGACTCCCGACATATTTATATAATTTGCAGCTGCAGAACCCTGGTACTGTCACGCAGCTACGGACCGATTCACGTCGACGATTTGAGATGTGCTTCGTGGCCCTTGGACCCGCGGTACGTATTTTAACACGTCATATGTTTACACATTATAAACTATAACATTTACAAATGAAAACCACCTATGTTTTTGCAGATCCGCACATTTCTGGCAAATCTACGTCGTGTCCTGATAATAGACGCAACCCATTTAAAGGGCCGTTACTTGGGTATGATGTTCCTGGCGGTTGCCATGGACGGGGATAACTCCATCGTTCCAGTAGCTTTCGGCGTAGGCAAGTCTGAAACCGGGGACGAGTGGACTTGGTTTATGTACATGTTGAGACAAGCTATCGGAGACCCGCAAGGGTTGGTGTTTATGTCTGACAGGGCTCCTTCCATAAGCGCCGCAATCTCTGCCATCTACCCAAACGCCCCTCACGCCATATGCTGTCGACATTTGGAGATGAACGCCAAATCCAAGGACAAACGTATTACCGCCTACAAAGATGTCTATTGGGCGGCATGCAGAGCATATACGGATCGGGAGTTTAACAAGTACATGAATATGCTACGATATAGTGCCGACGAAGCAACCAAAGTCTTTGACGATGCTGGACCGGAGAGGTGGTCTGCGGCCCATTTTCCTGGACAACGGTATGACATTCTGACCTCGAATAGTGCAGAGTCTGTGAATGCACTCTCCCGTTTTGCGCGTAGATGTCCGATTGTTAATCTTATGGACTACTTTCGGGCCTTTCAACAAGAGTGGTACCAAATTCGACGCCTAAAAAGAGCTGAGATGCAAAATGCACTCACACCAACGGCGGATAATATCGTTCAGTACAGGGCGCGTCGTGCAGCGACATGGCCGGTAAGAGCAATCGGGTATGGGAAGTACGAGGTGCATGATGACTATATTCACGCGATTGTGAATATGGAAGACCACTTTTGTTCGTGTCGCGAATAAGATAAATCTGGGTTACCGTGCGGCCATGCCATCGCTGCAGCAAGATATATGGGTCGTACAGATTGCAGCGACTTGGCTGTACCTTTCTTCACGTTCGAATATTACCGGAAAACATACGTGGAGGTAATAAACCCAGCTGGACCCCCTGCATGTAACGACCCAGTTTCCCATATACACACATATCACATAATAAAACGTAACATTGATATAACAAACGAAACATTTTATTACAAGTTCGGTCCCGTAGTCTTTTACAATCAACTGAAGCTATTCTACTACAAACTTTGTACTAACTACGTACATAACATTAGATATCGTAATATAACTGCTAAACATGCCAAAAATCTTCATCAGATAATCCTTCACAAAAGCCACCCTTCGGTTACTCTAATTACTTGCTCTTACTCGAAGCACCACCTGGAATACATATTTTTAAAACAAAAATGAGGGTTAGACCCGATGGTCTAAGTGAGAAAATCCCTGTTAGTTGAAACCATTTATATAACTTCATTCATATAAATCACGCAACACAATCGCATATATTCAATTAAGCTCACAAATCATGTACCTTCCCCTCTCATTCCTCCTGGCCATATTAATTGGTAGCAAGCCAACTAATAATTTACAACGCTGTACAACATCTATAGCCAAGCAACGCTATACAGATTCTATAGCCAAACACACCGGTCCTACGCCCGACCAATGTATTATAACACATTATAATACTCATGTAAATATAATATCTCAATATATTATAATTCACATATATCACTCATATAAACACAAAATCACTAATTTTCACATTCCCAGACCACACGTATATGTATTCCAGTTAAAAACGTTTTTAAAGTAAAACTCACCTGTCTTGATTATTACACACGCTCGCAAGTTCCTTTCAAAATGATCTTATCTCTTATCACGACTCCACAGAATCTGAAACAAGTTAAGATACAGACATCGCTTTACTAACCAAACACATAAAGCCTAATCAATTCCTATCATCAACTGTCCCAATACACACTGTTCTTAACCCATTACAGGGATTACACAGAGTACCGGGACTACAGAATACCGGGACTACATAGTACCGGGATTTATTGGTATCGGGAGTTCGATCACCGGGAGTTCATGCCATCGGGAGTTAGTATTACCGGGAGTCTCAGTACCGGGAGTCACCACACCGGGACACTACACCGGGAGTCCATCACACCGGGAGTCCATCACACCAACCGGGACTCACTACACCGGGAGTCCATCACACCAGGACTCGACAGCACCGGGAGTCTACCGGGACTTCCCCGGGACTCTCAAGAACACAGTCGGTTCCATTCTCAGAAATCGATTGAAATTTATACCAATCACTGAAATCATAACTTCTAAACCGATAAATATCTTCTATTACTGATTACCAACACAAAACAAAAAGGAACTAACCTCAAAATCGTTTCTAACCCAATCGATTGATGCTCAAACCGTAACTTTCTTCTTTCGCTTTCTTCGCCTCCAAAACTCCCGCACACACAACACTGTTTCTATTTTTGGTATATGAAATATTATCTGGATACCTAAGAGGTAATAATAAACCACTACTTACCAAATAGACCTTGAACTTCTCAAATTTAACCCAAACACCCCTAAACTCATAATTTTTCCCAAACATACTCTAACCATCTAACTTTAAAGTTATCTTTATTTAACGGACTTACCCGGGTATTACATCATCTCCCCCTTAAAAGAATTCTGTCCCGGAATCCAGTCAAGTGAAAAGATAAGGGTATTTGGCTCTCATTTCTGATTCGGATTCCCACGTAGCATCCTGACCTCTATGATGTCTCCACTGAACTTTCACTTGCCTGATTTCTTTATTCCGCTACATTTTGACTTTATGATCAACTATGGCCTCCGGTTCTTCCACATAATTCAGACTTTCATCAACTTGTATCTCTGGTAGGGAGACTGTCTGATCTTGAGTAACCAAACACTTTCGGAAGTTTGATACATGAAACGCACTATAGACCCTACTCAATTCTGGTGGAAGATCTAATCGGTAAGCTACTTCACCGATCCTTTCTGTTATAGCAAACGGTCCGATATACCTTGGGCTAAGTTTACCTTGTCGTCCAAATCTGATGACTCCTTTCCACGGCGAAACCTTTAACATTACGTAATCCCCGACTTGAAATTCCAATGGCTTTCGGCGTCGGTCAGCATAGCTCTTCTGTCTGTCTTGAGCCACTTTCAATCGTTCACGAATCTGAGTAACCTTATCGGCGGTTATCTGAACTATTTCCGGTCCTGCTAACTGTTTCTCTCCCACTTCGTTCCAACATAGAGGCGTTCGGCATTTCCTACCATACAGTACTTCAAACGGTGCCGCTTGTATGCTGGAATGATAACTGTTGTTGTAAGCGAATTCGATCAACGGTAATTGCTTATCCCATGATCCCCCAAAATCAACAATGCAAGCCCGAAGCATATCTTCTAAAGTCTGAATCGTTCGTTCACTCTGCCCATCTGTTTGAGGATGATACGCCGTACTTAACTTTATCTGTGTCCCCATTTCCCTTTGAAAACTTCTCCAGAATCTTGAAGTAAAACGACTATCACGATCAGAAATGATAGAGATTGGAACTCCATATCGAGTTACTATTTCGTCAACGTACAACTTAGCTAAACGCTCCAACGAATCGGTTTCCTTTATCGGTAGAAAGTGTGCAGACTTTGTCAATCTGTCGACGATCACCCAAATAGTATCAAATCCCTTCGGAGTCCTTTGTAGCTTCGTAATGAAATCGGTGGTAATCTGCTCCCACTTCCACATAGGTATTTCTAGCCGTTGTAGTTGACCAAACGGCTTTTGGTATTCAATCTTTACTTTCTTACAAGTATCGCATCTTTCTACATACTGTGCAATCCCCCTTTTTATCCACGGCCACCAATAGAATTGCTTTAGGTCCTTATACATCTTGTTGGTACCTGGGTGGATAGAGAAACAGGATTGATGAGCTTCTTGTAAAACACGATCACGTAGCCCACCCAAACGAGGTACCCACACTCTGTTTCCCAGACACAACAACCCACGATCATCTGTTATTAGCAATGATGACGTCCCTGCTAACCGTTCTGATTTCAGATGTTCATCCTGATAAGCCTCCACTTGACATTTCCATAATTCGTCAAATATGTTGGGTAAGAGTTCAGTTCGTAGCGAAATAACTTTTATTGTTCCACTTCTTTCTTGACGACTCAGCGCATCTGCCACCACATTCGCCTTTCCCGGATGATAAAGGATTTCACAGTCGTAATCATTCAGCAATTCTAGCCATCTCCTTTGTCTCATATTCAGTTCCTTTTGATCAAAGAGGTGTTGGAGACTCTTGTGATCAGTATAAATCTGATATTTGGAACCATACAGATAATGTCTCCAAATCTTTAACGCGAAGACGACTGCTGCAAGTTCCATGTCGTGCGTAGGATACTGTCTTTCATGATCCTTTAATTGACGAGAAGCATATGCAATAACTTTCCCATGCTGCATAAGCACACATCCCAATCCCAGTTTAGATGCATCACTATAAACAACAAAGTCTTCCGAACCTTCAGGTAATGATAGAATCGGCGCGTTGCACAGTTTTTCTTTCAATATCCAGAATGCCTCATCCTGCTCTGCTTTCCACTCAAACTTCAGGTTTTTCCGGGTCAGCTTAGTCAAAGGCATTGCAATCCGAGAGAAGTCTCTTATAAATTTTTGATAATAACCGGCTAAACCCAGAAAACTACGTACTTCGGTTGCTGTCTTTGGCTGTTCCCACTTTTCAACTGCCTCCACTTTCATCGGATCAACTTGTATCCCTTTTTTTGAAACCACGTGCCCCAAAAACTGAACTTCTTGTAACCAAAATTCACATTTTGAGAATTTAGCATACAACTTCTCCTTCTTTAATAGCTCCAGGATCAAACGAAGGTGTTGCGCATGCTCTTCTTTGGATCGGGAATAGATAAGTATATCATCGATAAATACAATTACAAATTTATCGAGATACGGCTTACATACCCGATTCATTAAATCCATAAAGGCAGCTGGAGCGTTCGTCAGTCCGAACGGCATTACTAAGAATTTGTGATGACCATACCTTGTTCGAAAAGTAGTCTTTAGAACGTCTTCTTCTTTAACTTTCAACTGGTGATAACCGGATCTTAGATCAATCTTGGAGAAATAGCAAGCTCCAACTAACTGATCGAAGAGGTCGTCAATTCGGGGTAACGGATACTTGTTCTTTATCGTGCGCTTATTCAGTTCTCGGTAGTCGATACATATTCTCATCGAACCATCCTTCTTTTTCACAAATAACACGGGGGCTCCCTGTAATAACCAGGTATTTTATCTAATTTAAATTTGAAATTTTTTATAAGTTTTATGTTAGTGTTTTATGGAGTAAGAAGTTAGGGGTAAGTTTTAATTTTTATTTGAAAGTTTAGGGTATTTATTGCCAAGTGAGATAAGTTTAAGGTTAGTTTGGTCTTTTATCCAAACCTCTTTAGCCAAAACCGACTTCCTATTTTAGTAAGGATAGGTGTCCTTTTTTTTCAATTAAGAGAAAATATCCTAAGTGTTAGTGTGGAGTGTGTTCACTTTAGAGAGAGAGAGAGAAGGAAATCGAGAGAGAGATTAAGGGAGAGAAGAAGGAAGAAATCCAGAGTATGCTGCTGTAACTTAAGGACCAAACTGATGTAAGCAAGGTAACAAATCCATCCTTGTATGTGTTTTAATTTCTTAAAAGTGTTCTTGAGTTGCTAGTTAAGTTTTTAGGTGGGTTTTGTTAAAAATGGATGTTTTGGGAAGTCTAAGCTTAAAAGTACGATTTCTGGATAAATATTGGAATGAAAGTCGTTTTTGGCTGAGCTTAATTAAAAAGACGATGAACAGTAATTTTGCAGGTTTTCGCAACAGTAGGTTGCGAGAAGTGGGGTTTTCGCAACAGTAGGTTGCGAGAAGTGAGGTTTTCGCAACAGTGGGTTGCGAGTTCTAAGGTTTTCGCAATAGTGGGTTGCGAGTTCTTTGGTTTTCGCAACAGTGGGTTGCGAAAAGTGAGGAATTCGCAAGCTGTGGGTTGCGAAAAGTGTTAAAATTCAGATTTATTAATGAGGTGTATTCTTGTTAATTAATTATTTCAGATAGTAAAATTCAAAGATAAAAGTGGGACTTGTTGAAGAGATTTTTGGAGAACTTGGAAAAGCATTCAAGTGAGTTTTATTTTAAAAACATTTTTTCAACTGGAATACATATATATGTGATTTATATATCTATATGAAATGGATAAGTATGGATTGAGAATGTGATACATAATGTGATTATGTGTTTTTATTGAAATGCTTATATACATGATGGTATACTGTAATTATATGAGTATTCTGCGAGAATACGGGGCCGGGATCCGAGGTGCGGACCGGTGTGTTGCCGGGTTCCGGTAAGCGGACAGGCGTGTTTACTGTAGATGTTGTACAGCAGAGTAAATTGACTAGTTGGCTTGCAACCACTAGTTTAGCCAACTGTGGAGGAATAAGGGGGAATGAGTGGATACGAATCGCAAGTCTTGGTTGGTATTTAATTACGTGTGATATATGTGTGTTTGTATAAAAAGGTTTTATTTAATTGGATTCTTGGAAAGCTTCAGCTGACAGGGATTTTCTCACTGGACCATTAGGTCTAACCCTCATTTTTCTGTTGTAAAAATATGTATTCCAGGTGGTGGATCGGGTAAGGGCAAGTGAAAAGTTTATGCCGTGGATATCTCTTGTGAAGACTTTTGTGTTGATGACATAACAATGTTTTGAACCCATGACTTTGTTATTAATCAACATGTATTGTATTCCGCGAAAAATTTGTACTCGTTTATTTTTATGTTACCTAGACTTTGGGACCGAACGTGTTATATATAATGTATCTTTTGATGATATTATGGCATGAATATATGTTATTTGTATATTTGGAAATCGGGGACGTTACAAATGGTATCAGAGCCTTAGTTTAAGGGATTTAGGTATAAATATTCGTACCTAGACTTAAACTGCATGTGAAGTAGGATGTCCCTATTATGATAGAACCTGGGGATTGCTAAGTATGAAAGGTAGAAAGAACATCATGTAAGGTAATTTCGAATTACACTTGGCCAGTGTAATTATGTTTTTACAGGTGCATGTTTGAACTGGAATACCTTGTTATATGGGGTATATGCTTATGTGTATATTAACCTTGTTCGAATCTACAGAATGGCGAGTGGCACTAGACAGAGGATTCGGAGGGGAGGAGGGAATCCGGGTGAAGAAAACCCACCAGTAGGAACAGGGGGAAGAGGAGGAGATCGTGGTAGAGGCAGAACTGGAGGCAGAACTGGTGGTAGAACTGGAGATGGAACAGGGGGCCGAACCAGGGGAAGAACTCAAGGTACAGAGTTTGTTACACGAGAAGACCCGACTGCTGAAATGGGAAGGTTACAGGCTAGTATACAAGCAATGATTGAACGAAGTCGAAACAGTGAAGCTGATCCACCAGGTCCGGAACAAGAAGTCGAAATGCCAATCACCCCTACTGTTTTACCAATAACGAAGAAGTGTGATTATAAGATGTTTCTTGGTTTCAAACCCCCTACGTATTCAGGAGACTGGGATCCAGTGAAAGCAATGAGGTGGCTGAAGGCTGAGGAGGATAGAGTACTGTATGGAACAGCAATGTTGAAGGGTGATGCCTTGTATTGGTAGGAGGCTCATATGGAATCCGAAGGAGCAGACATATATTCTACTTTCCCTTGGGAAGAATTTGTTTTAGTTTTCACACAACACTTCTGTCCACAAGCAGCTGTCAGACAACTGGAAGAGGAATTTATGAGTCTGCAACAAGGGAATTTGTCAGTAAGAGACTATACCGCAAGGTTCTTAGAGAAATCTCGTTTTGCGGGATATTATGTTGCTACAGAGAAATTGAAGATGGACAGATACATCCATGGGCTCAATTCGGAGGTCAGAAGATTGGTTACTGCAACAAGGCCAGATACCTTTACAGCCGCAGTGGACGCTGCTGAAAATGTGGAACGAGATGACAGAAGAGATGCCAATGATAGGAGTATGGGGAAAAGAAAATGGGAAGGACCACCTCACGATCCGAAAAGCCCAGATTTCAGAAGTTCGATAACCGTGCACCTTTCCGACCAATGGAAAGACCTTGTCCGAAGTGCCACCGTGTTCATCAAGGAAACTGTCAGAGTGAATCGCGGGTTTGCTATAGGTGTGGGAAGACCGGGCATGTTTCTAAAGATTGTCTCGCGTTACGCGGTTTTGCTACACATGTAATTCTCCGGATCATCTTCAGCCACATTGTCCGCAAAGAAAAATACAACAGGGTGGATTATCAGGGAAACCAGCAATTGTCAGCCCCGTAATTCCAAGGATAGAACCGCCGAAAGCAAGGGGTCGTACGTTCCAAATGACCGCTAAAGAAGCGGAGGAAACTCCGGATGTGGTTACAGGTACATTTTTCATAAACTCTACACGTGCTAAGGTGTTATTTGATTCTGGTGCAAACCGATCCTTTGTGTCGCCTTCGTTTGCTGCTCACATGCATTTAGAGCCTAAAATGTTAAAACATGCTTTGCTGGTAGACACTGCGAATGATAATCAGGTGTCGGTAAAAGAAGTATTTGATGGCTGTGTGATTGATATAGAGGGTTATGGTGTACCAATACGATTGTTTCCTATAGCCTTGATCGAATTTGATGTGGTGGTACGAATGGATTGGTTAGCTAAGAATCAGGCTAGCATAGTTTGTGATAAGAAGATAATTAATGTTGTTCTACCTGATAAGAGATCAGTGGTGATTTATGGTGATCGTAGCAATCATCAGTCTTGTCTTATTTCTATGATAGAAGCCCGTAAGTGTGTCAGCAAGGGTTGCCCGAGTTACTTAGCCTATGTGATAGATAGTAGGCCTGGAAAGAATAGGTTGGAAGATATTCCTATTGTTAGTGAGTTTCCAGAGGTTTTTCTGGAGGACTTGAATAGTCTCCCTCCTGATAGGCAAGTAGAGTTTGGCATAGACCTGATACCTGGAGCCGCTCCTATTGCTCGTGCACCATACCGACTTGCTCCTCCAGAGATGAAAGAGATGATGACGCAACTTCAAGACCTATCCGATAAAGGCTTCATCAGACCTAGCTCTTCGCCGTGGGGTGCACCAGTGTTGTTTGTGAAAAAGAAAGACAGCTCAATGAGAATGTGTATCGACTACCGGGAACTGAATAAGCGCACGATCAAGAACAAGTATCCACTTCCTAGAATTGATGATCTCTTCGATCAGTTAGTTGGAGCTTGCTATTTCTCCAAGATTGATCTCAGGTCTGGCTACCATCAGTTGAAGGTTAAAGAAGAAGATGTTTTAAAGACTGCTTTTCGTACGAGGTACGGTCACTACGAGTTCTTAGTAATGCCATTTGGATTGACGAACGCTCCGGCCGCTTTTATGGATCTGATGAATCGGGTATGTAGGCCTTATCTCGATAAATTTGTAATTGTATTTATCGATGATATACTTATCTATTCCCGATCCAAAGAGGATCACGCACAACATATTCGTTTGATTTTGGAGTTACTGAAGGAGGAAAAGTTATACGCTAAATTGTAAAGCCCGTATCCCAGTATGTTATTTCTTTGTATTAAATCTTTTTTTTAAAATTTATTTAACGTGGTTTCCGTTAACGGGGTTAGACGATTTGGACCCAATAGTTAATTACGTCAATCGTTGGTTAGAGTGCGAGATGGAATTAGTTGAGGGGCCAAAAGTGTTAAAGGGCCAAAAGTATTAGTTTCGGCCCATGCAAACTCTTAACCCAAAAACCATAATTGTTTTGTTGTGGTGTCGTGACGTAGGAAGCAAGGAGAAGTAAGAAAAGAAAAACCCTAAGCAACCCTAAACCCTCTCCAAAACCTCACGGCCGTAGCCCCTTCTCGGTTGCCGCCGATCGCAACCCACCATCATCAGCTGCTTGCCGCCGGCGAGAGCAAGAGAGAGAAGAAGAGTCGATCGGGAAGAGCGTGGCCGTCAAGACGAAGGCTGCTGCTGCTACGTTCTTGCGAGAAAGGTAACGTTTCTTCTCGTTTCTGTTTCGTCGACACCATCAGCCGCAAACCACCACCGCCGCCGCTGCAGCTTTGGCTGCCGGCGGCGTGGCCACCAGCGTGCACCACCAGCGCAGGGCGGCGTGGTGCGTGGTCGGGAGTAGTGAGCCGGGTGGGTGTGTGTTTAGGGGAGTCGGGATGGTTCAAAGAGGGGCCGTTTTAATTCTAGTCTCGTCGAAATTTCATATTTTGCCGCCGTCGCCGCCGGCGACCACCACTGCCGGAGGTGGCAGTGGGTGGTGCGCGGTTGAGCTAGCCCTTGTGACCTAAAACCCTGTTAGAGTGAACCCCCGTTGCGAACCCGAATCGTATAAACCGAACGCGTAAACCGTTTTATAAAGTTATCATTTTATGTGTTTTGTCTAAATCTGCCACTGTCTTGCGTTAACCATAACTTTTTACTCGTAACTCGGATTGGGGCGAAACCGGTGCCAAAAGTTCCCTTTCCGAGTCTAGTAACTTTTCTTTGTTTTGTGCAAAATCCAGTTCGGAACGTAGCATAGGCCAAATCGTCGTTTTATACCGATAGCTGCTGTTTTTCACTGTTCTACGAACCATTCTTATAAAATCCGTATTTAAATGTAGAAAAATCGTTAGGAGGTGTATAATATGTCCTTGGAACCCTAACTCAGAGTACTTTCTAGTTATGTATTTTAATCGAGGATTTTCTGGGTTTAAGGAGGTCGGATCAGGTCCCGAACAGACCTGTTTGGTTAGACCGAAAAGCCGTTTTAGTGACGGTTTAAGCGTGCGTCGTATTTTAGGGTCCGGGTCTCGTGTTAATACATTTTAACGATTGTTTAGGTGTTGGGAAGTGATCTTGGATTTGTGAAGCTTGAATTATTGTTTGTGAGCTAGGCGCGCTTACGAGGTGAGTTCTCTCACTATAACTAATGTCGGTTATTTTTACATTACGTTGTGTGTATGTGTGGTAGTTCTATTTGCTTGTGGTGTGGGGTTAAATCGTGGGGTGTCTAGTCGGACCTTTATTGTGTGGCTACGCGGGTGGCGTAGGAGTTCGGTGGGGGCCGAGGATTACATACGCGGGTGGCGTAGTGACTTGGTGGGGCCAAAGGTTGTATACGCGGGTGGCGTATGAACCCGGGGGTGCCGGGTTGCGAAGGTTGTATACGCGGGTGGCGTATGAACCCGGGGGTGCCGGGTTGCGTTTGCACGGTTGTCGTGTGGTCGGTGGGACCGACGTATGCCTATTAGGTGGGTTGGTGTGAGTATGCACGTCTATGATTTGTTCGTAGACTTGTATGCTGTTTATGTGCAATTATCTGTTTATGGTGGTGTGGAAATAACTGTGTTACTTATGGTGTTGAATTCACTAAGCTTCGTGCTTACCATTTCCCAATAAACTGTGGTTTCAGGTACGGGCGGCTCCAAGGCGTGACGAGTACACACTGGCGCACGAGGAGAGCTGGTTGCTTTATGGGTTTTAATAATTAAACGTTTATTCCGCTGGTTTTTATTATGAAGATATTAATTATGAGTTTACAAACGAAACGTTGGGATCATTTAATGAGTTGTTATAAATGAAATGTTTATTTAAAAATTTAAATTTTCTTGTAATTTTTGGGACGTTACAACTTGGTATCAGAGCACGGCTTGAGTGAATCAAACGCATTTCGGTGTGTTTGATCTCAAGTTTGCGGCTATAAAAAAATTTTCTTTAAAATTTTTGGGAATTAAAAAGAAGGAAAAATCCGTTTGAGGAACGGTAATCGAGGGCGCAGTGTGTACAGTCAGCCGGAGCCAAAGGGAAAAGGTACGGTACTTAGTGTATTTATCGCTTTCTAGATTGCCTGTGTTGTTTACACTGTATTGTATGATGACTGCTTGCTAGTAGGAATCAATGCTAGTTATAGTAGGTTGTTAAGTGAAGGCCCTATAGGTTGTATGCAGTAAGAATCATATAGCCTTAGAATATTTGATTTAGTTCTATTGCGCAGCTCTTGTTTGAGTCCAACCGTTCTAGGATAGAATCTTGTATTCAAATGTCTATTTGATTCACGCTGCATGCAACTGGGTATTCGCAAGGCAACTCGTTATGGCTAACAGGGATTCCGAGGTAGCAAGGGTAGTGGGATGAGATGAAATTCCTAGTGAGCTGGGAATAGCGTTTACATATGAGTACGTATGAAAAATTGCTTTCTAGATCATAGGGTATGCATGCTAGATTGTCAGTTGTTAATACTATGCTGTAGTTTGTACTGCTTGCTATTAGGGATTTATACTAGTTATAATCGGTTACTAAGTGAATGCCCTCTAGGTTGTATGCAGTAAGAAATTTATAGCCTTAGAATATTCGATTTAGTTCTTTTGCGCAGCTCTTGTTTGAGTCCAACCGTTCTAGGATAGAATCTCGTATTCGAATGTCTATTTGTTTCGCGCTGCATGCGACTGGGTATTCGCGAGGCAACTCGTTATGGCTAGTAGGGATTCCGTAGTAGCAAGGGTAGTGGGATGAGATGAAATTCCTAGGAAGCTGGGAAGAGTGTTTACATATGAGTAGGTATGCTAGATTGCTTGGTGCTTATTACACTGTACGGCATGTTTGTTGCTTGCTAATAGAAGTTTATGCTAGCCTTGATAGGTTGTTAAGTGAATGCACCATAGGTTGTATGCGGTAGGAACCGAATAGCCCTAGAATGTCGGATTTAGTTCTATTGCGCAGCTCTTGTTTGAGTCCAACCGTTGTAGGATAGAATCCTATATTCGAATGTCTATCTGGTTTTACACTGTGTGCGACTGTGCATTCGCGAGGCGACTCGTCATGACTAGTGGGAATTTCGTTGTAGCTAGGGTAGAGTTTGGGGTGGAATTCCTAGGGAGCTAGGAAGAGTGTGTACATATGCTGGTGTGGGCATATGGGTATAGTTATCGGCGAGAAACTACTTGGGCGCTTCGGGATGGGACTCGGAACAGGCAATGATAGGTGTGGATGGTAGTAGTAGAGCTCCTACTACCGAAAGCACATGATCAATGCTCGAGCCGGGGAAAATCACGAAATATCCAAGGAGTTGAGCGTGAGTGTTGTAGTGTGAGTTATTATTTGCAAATAATTCGTTGTAATATCTACCCATAATAGCCATCACAAGGAGGGACAACTATGGTAAACCTACTAGTACAGGTGTGTACTTGTTTTGCTTTGATGGGATGATCGTTGGGGTAGTGTCGAAGGTTATAAATTAGTAGTCGTTGGAATAAAAGGACGATTCTAGTATTAATCACTTGGAGTGACGATGAGGATGATGTTTTGTGTCGGGCCAAGATGGATGATTGTGCTAGAATCATAGGCTTATAGAACCGACTTTGATTTGAGGAAAAATCGTAGGGATTATTTGATGTATTTTCCCAACTTGCCTAAGAGGTTTAAATGTCCGGATGACGTTAGTGGACCGGAGAGATTTGGAGGAGTAGGAGTCGAGGCGTAGAAGGCCGACTAAGTCATGCACAAAGTGTGATTTTGAAATAGATTGCATTAGCAAATTCTTGTGTTTCTAATTCTTATTTGGATTGTGTTGTAGAATTTTGGGAAAAGCACTTTTAAGTGTTATGTGTCAGTTTGAGTACTTACATTCTTGGGGGAGTGAGTCATTCCGGGATAGGTGTGTTGTTGGTAGACTGTTTTAATTGGATCCTTGGTCATGTTAGTCAGCCGTTGGTAATGATCGGTTGAGTATTTCGGGGTGGGACCCCGGTATTCATGTGTTATGACCTTGACTTTACAGTAGGCACTGGGAGGATATAATTTTGGGCACTTACCTGAGAGGTAGTTCCGATGTGCCGGGCCTTGAGACGTACCTGGGAGGTAGACGTTAAGGTGTATCTTGTTACGGTGTAACTAGGTTTCCTAGGGCAGGTGAGGAGGATAAGTAGACGGTGGAAGATTGGGCGTTCCACACGTGTTGGTAGTGTAGACCGAATCGTGTCGGTTAAGGGAATAATGCCCTTTGTAATTAAGAGAATAAATGCGCAGTAACCTTTTTGAAGTAAGTAGTATATTAGGGCGTCGACTTTTGGGCTTAAGGCCAAACACCTTAGTGTAATTGGAGAATTGTAGTCGATTTTAAGGAAATTATGTTGATGGTAGTAGTAACCCTGAGATGCTTACTTGTGATGAATGGTTATGGTGGAATGACCTTCGTGGGTGATTATAAGTTTACTGGTTTGATGATCCGTGTTAACTAAATTTTGGGAGTCTATAGAACTCATGGAGGTAATCGACAGTTAATGATAGGAATGATCGATTTCGAGTATCCTGTAGGGTACATTGGTGAGCACTTTTAGAATGGTTAGAGCTTGAAATTTGAATCGTGATGTATGGAATACCTATGGTTAGGAGACAACCGAAGTCGTTTGACTAGGAATGAATCCAGTTGTTGGAGTGTTCTTTCGATCGTAATCCCAGTGTTCTTGAAGGAGTTTTGTTGGTAATAAAAGTATCCAAGAAATTTTTAGACGGTGTAAGAAATTTAGATTCCAGTTAGTGAAAGTCCAGTGGCAACACCGAAAGAGACTTGGGAACCCGAGGTCGAGTTGCGGGAGAACTATCCGGAGCTGTTTGCGGACGTAGACTTCGAGGACGAAGTCTAATCCAAGTGGGGGAGAGTTGTAAAGCCCGTATCCCAGTATGTTATTTCTTTGTATTAAATCTTTTTTTTTAAATTTATTTAACGTGGTTTCCGTTAACGGGGTTAGACGATTTGGACCCAATAGTTAATTACGTCAATCGTTGGTTAGAGTACGGGATGGAATTAGTTGAGGGGCCAAAAGTGTTAAAGGGCCAAAAGTATTAGTTTCGGCCCATGCAAACTCTTAACCCAAAAACCATAATTGTTTTGTTGTGGTGTCGTGACGTAGGAAGCAAGGAGAAGTAAGAAAAGAAAAACCCTAAGCAACCCTAAACCCTCTCCAAAACCTCACGGCCGTAGCCCCTTCTCGGTTGCCGCCGATCGCAACCCACCATCATCAGCTGCTTGCCGCCGGCGAGAGCAAGAGAGAGAAGAAGAGTCGATCGGGAAGAGCGTGGCCGTCGAGACGAAGGCTGCTGCTGCTGCGTTCTTGCGAGAAAGGTAACGTTTCTTCTCGTTTCTGTTTCGTCGACACCATCAGCCGCAAACCACCACCGCCGCCGCTGCAGCTTTGGCTGCCGGCGGCGTGGCCACCAGCGTGCACCACCAGCGCAGGGCGGCGTGGTGCGTGGTCGGGAGTAGTGAGCCGGGTGGGTGTGTGTTTAGGGGAGTCGGGATGGTTCAAAGAGGGGCCGTTTTAATTCTAGTCTCGTCGAAATTTCATATTTTGCCGCCGTCGCCGCCGGCGACCACCACTGCCGGAGGTGGCAGTGGGTGGTGCGCGGTTGAGCTAGCCCTTGTGACCTAAAACCCTGTTAGAGTGAACCCCCGTTGCGAACCCGAATCGTATAAACCGAACGCGTAAACCGTTTTATAAAGTTATCATTTTATGTGTTTTGTCTAAATCTGCCACTGTCTTGCGTTAACCATAACTTTTTACTCGTAACTCGGATTGGGGCGAAACCGGTGCCAAAAGTTCCCTTTCCGAGTCTAGTAACTTTTCTTTGTTTTGTGCAAAATCCAGTTCGGAACGTAGCATAGGCCAAATCGTCGTTTTATACCGATAGCTGCTGTTTTTCACTGTTCTACGAACCATTCTTATAAAATCCGTATTTAAATGTAGAAAAATCGTTAGGAGGTGTATAATATGTCCTTGGAACCCTAACTCAGAGTACTTTCTAGTTATGTATTTTAATCGAGGATTTTCTGGGTTTAAGGAGGTCGGATCAGGTCCCGAACAGACCTGTTTGGTTAGACCGAAAAGCCGTTTTAGTGACGGTTTAAGCGTGCGTCGTATTTTAGGGTCCGGGTCTCGTGTTAATACATTTTAACGATTGTTTAGGTGTTGGGAAGTGATCTTGGATTTGTGAAGCTTGAATTATTGTTTGTGAGCTAGGCGCGCTTACGAGGTGAGTTCTCTCACTATAACTAATGTCGGTTATTTTTACATTACGTTGTGTGTATGTGTGGTAGTTCTATGATTTGTTCGTAGACTTGTATGCTGTTTATGTGCAATTATCTGTTTATGGTGGTGTGGAAATAACTGTGTTACTTATGGTGTTGAATTCACTAAGCTTCGTGCTTACCATTTCCCAATAAACTGTGGTTTCAGGTACGGGCGGCTCCAAGGCGTGACGAGTACACACTGGCGCGCTAGGAGAGCTGGTTGCTTTATGGGTTTTAATAATTAAACGTTTATTCCGCTGGTTTTTATTATGAAGATATTAATTATGAGTTTACAAACGAAACTGTTGGGTCATCAAGATTTGAAGATGACCTCATGATCTCCTTTTATACTTTGAAAAACATTTTATACTTAGAGAAATTTTGGATGCATGGTTCTTTGTAATGGCTTGTACAAGATAGCAAATGTTTGGTGAAGTCAAAGATCAACCAAAAGTCAAGATTGAAGATTCTCTCATTGTGGAAGTGAAAGATCTTTTCTCATCACATACAAGTCATTGTCCACCGATGGTGTTCACACACATCGGTGGACACATCTCCACCGAAATTTCTCTCTATTTCGGCCAAAGAATCCCACCGATGGAAGTCCAATTTCGGTGGGATCTCAAAGAAGTTTCAAAGATGCTTTCTCCAAAGATGTGTCACATATCCCAAGCTTCCTTCGGTGGTGCAATCTTTAGAAGACAAATTGAGAAGAGATTTTCTACATGGATAAAGTGACATTTTGTCTTATTATCCATTTCCATGCAAAGCTCTTTTCTCATGCATGGGCTCTTCTGACTGTACCTTGTGAAAGGTGACAAGGACTTCACAACTCTCCAGAAGTCAACATCCTCAGCAAGTGTGAAGATGACATGTGTCCCAAGCATTCAATGCTTACACACTCCTTGTCACTATAAAAGGAAGACCTCTCCATGCAGAATCTAACACACATCTTGAGAGACTTGAAGATTACTGTGTGCTCTTGATATTCTACGCAAACTGGAAGATTTCTCTAAGTGCAAGAATTTCCAGTTTGCTTGAAAAACTTTATAGCTTTGTTCTAAGTGTTCTTAGTTATTTTGTTAGTATACTTTGTGTAAGATTGTTAGAATAGTTTATCTGTTCTTTTCCGCAACAGTCTTAAGTTTTCTATGTGTAATTCTTGTTGAAAGATTTTCAATATAAAGAATTAAAATTGTGAAAATTTTGAGTATTGTATTCAACCCCCCCCCCCCCCCTTCTACAATACTTGGTTAGCCATCTGGGACTAACAAGTGGTATCAGAGCAGGAAGTTTAATTCATAAACTTGATCTGCAATGGCTGCTTCTTCTTCCAAAAATGAAGCTTTTTCTCAAAACACTTTTTCTGAAAACGGCTCTATAGCCAAACCTCCCAAGAATCACCTACCCATCTGACTCTGATCATGATAGTCAAGAAGATCCCAATGATCATTCGGAGGCATATCTTAGTGATGCTGAGGATGAATGTGAGGAAACTTCAATTGGTAAATTATCTGATGAAATGGCCATGTTGGATGGGTATTCTAAATCCAAATCCTACCACCCTTCTAGAAAATCTAAGCCTCTCTCCAAACACTCTTCTTTGGACAAATCTAATGAGGAATGTTTTAACTGTGGTAAAAAGGGTCATTTTGCTTCTGAGTGTAAAAGTAAACATTTTGAAAGACCCAGAACTGCTTCCTCAGGCCGATTCTCCTCAAAATCGGGAAGATCCAAATATGATTCCCAAAAGTTCAACCAATCTTTCTCTTCTGCAGATTCTGACAGGGCTGAAAGATACAAGGAGAAATACAAGAGAGAAAAGGAAAGAAATGAAAGACTTGTTAGGAGAGGAAAGGGTCTGCCTGCTAAAACTCATGATTTGGCAGATGAACCCACATCTGAAAGCGAATGACACCTCAAATGTCTGTTTCATGGCCAAGATAAATGACATGGATGATTCAGAAGGCCACACCTCCTCAACTGCTCTTGTATCAGCTAAGTGTCTCCCCTCCTCACCAGGTACACCCATTTCTATCTCTCTCTGATGCTGAAAAGATTGAAGCATTTAATTCTTTATCTATTGTCTTTAGATGATGCATCCTTCTCTTCTAACTCATGCAAAATATTTTCTAACTCTGAAAAATGAAAGTTTTTGGGTGTTGATTCCTTCTGAAAAATAAATTCCTTAATTTTTTTAAAAATACCTGTGTGACATCTCCTACCGATTTTCCTTCTGTGTGTCTCAAATTGTCTATTTCAAAAGAAAAGATTTTTGTCCTCCCAAATCTTGATAAAGGAATTTTAGGAGCTGCACCCCAATTCTTTGTTACCTCATCAAATTCCTTAAGCAAAAGTAAGGAAAAATGTCAAGTTTCTAAAAGGATCTTTCCTCATAGAAAATCCTATATCTGTGGTGCTACTTTTCATTTTGCCAAAGACTGCCAGAAAGAAAGAACTGATCTAAAGTGACACCAACCCTTTTCTTCTAACCCAAAAGGACCCACCTTCAAAATGGGTACCTGGAAATTAAATTCTTTGTGATTGCAGATTTTGAGCTGGGCAGATGGATCTATGTGAACAAGTGAGAAAGTTGACAAAACCTTAGAATTCTTTACTCTCATGACATCATAAGCATGATGATGTCATCCTCATGACATCACCATCTCCAATCTCTTAAAATTCCATTTCTTTTCAAAACCTCACCACCGAAATTTTCCTTACCGAACCAAAAATTCATCATCTTCCACCAAATATTCCTTTTCACCACCTTTTTTCTCTCCTCCATTAATCAACTCCAAGACAATAACAATCCATCTTTTTGTGGAACCCTTCAAATTCGGTGGAACCCTTCAAATTCGGTGGAACCCTTCACAGACACACCACCGATTCCACCGATTCCAAACCTTTCCATCTTGCCATGCACCAAACCTTCCCACCGATTCCAAACCTTTCCACCGATTCCATCTTTTCAAATTTTTTTACCGAAGACAATCACCCACCGAGTCTACACCGACCCACACCGATTCTACATCGAATCTCCACCGATCCACCACCGAATCTCCACCGATCCACCACCTCAAATCCCACCGATCTCTCCTCCTCAATAAGAATCTTTTTGACTCATGCTACCTACAGAAATTTCAGAGTCTTTCAAATGAATGTCAAAAGTGCCTTCCTCAATGAGGAACCTGCAGAGGAAGTCTATGTGAAACAACCTCCTGTCTTTGAAGACCCAACTCATCCAGACTATGTGTACCGACTAGACAAAGCTCTCTATGGTCTCAAGCAAGCTCTACGTGCTTGGTATGACACTCTTGCCAATTTTCTCTTAAAGAATGGATATTCCAGAGGAAGCTGCCAACTTCTTGGTGGCAAATTGGTAAGTTGGTCCAGCAAGAAACAAAACTCTGTGTCAACCTCTACTGCTAAGGCTTATATGTAGCTGCTGGCGACTGTTGTGCTCAGATCCTATGGATAAGAAACCAACTCAGGGACTACAATAAATTCTTTTCTAAAATCCCAATTCTGTGTGATAATTCCAGTGCAATAGCTATTGCAAACAATCCAATTCTTCATTCCAGATCAAAGCACATAGATATCAGATATCATTACCAGATATCATTTCATCAGGGATCACATCTCCAAAGGTGACATTGAGCTACACTTCATTCCTACAGATCTTCAGCTTGCCGACTTGTTCACCAAATCTCTAGATGAAACCAGGTTTAATTTCCTCATAAATGAACTTGGCATGTGTAATCTTCAATAACTATGTGTCCTAAGATTCCACCGAATTCTCATTGGTGGACACTATTCTTCTCTCACAAATCTCCTTTCCTATCTAGAATCATAGGAAAGAACCCCTCCATATGATGTCATCCCATGCATGGTAGACACCTTTTTTCTTTTAATGATGTCATCACCATGATCTCATCTCACCAAAGTTGTAGACCTCTACCAATTCCTCTACCGATTCTCTCCCCACCAATTTTATCTAGCTTCTCATATACTCTTCCTCTCACCTAACCCAACTTCCTATGTGTCATCTCCTCATCCCATCCCTTTTTCCATCTTTTTCACTCTTGGTTTGCAACCCATCTCTCCTTTCATAAAATCCACCCACTACAAACTCTTCTGCAGATGTCACCCCAAATCCTCAAACTCAATCTTTTTGGGTCATCAAAATTGGAAGATGAAATTCCAATCTTTTCTTCACTTTGAAGATTTTCTCCATAATGCCTTAGAAGACTTTCTCCACACTCTGCTGAAGATGTCTTAGAAGTTTTCCGTCAACCTCTTCAAGAAATTACACCGAATTTTTGTCTAACTCTTGCAAATTTTCGGTGGGAATGATATTTTTTCAAAAAAAAAAAAACCTACCGATTTTCCACCGAAAATCCTACCGAAAATAGGCAACTTTCGGTGGAATCTCCTTAATTTTCGGTGGGAATGCAAAAAAAAAAAAAAAAATCTCTCCAGATTTTCCTACCGAAAATTACCAATTTTCGGCCGATTTTTCATTTTCTCTTGGTGTTTTTCCTGCGTCGGCCGCTGAGGGGGAGAATTCATCTGAGGGGGAGCAACATCAACCCTCAGCACTCATATCCAGCGACCAACTTGAAAAAATGAGGAAATCGACGGACCGATTAAGGGGGAGCACATCAGTCCGGGCGGATCTAACTGAGGGGGAGTAACACAAAGACCGACTGATCTAACTGAGGGGGAGAAAATAAAAGACAAGTTGATGATGCTAAACAGGAAAAGATGCCAAGATGCAACAGATGGGCAGATGCATCCTGAGGCTGATTCACTCAAACTCAACCCTCCTCAAAGTTTGTCACTATAATGGGTTGTCTCCTATCAAAACCCACAGATTCTCTTGGCTGAAATCTTTTGGAGTAAGTGAATGACTTGAAGATTTGAAACATCTGAAGAAAAGCAAAAGTGCCTGAAAGATAAAGTTCTTCAACACATCAACAGGCTGCTGATCAAAATGAAGAATCCTCAAGCCAGACACAAGTTTCAACTCGCCCCTCCAAAGATGCAAGTAATATTCATTCTGTTCATATTGTTTATACTGTTTATACTTCTTTCCTTTTCCTTTCAATTATTTGTACAGCTATACCTTTTTATTTTTTCTCATATGTAAAAATCATATATACATACACACACACAAAAAAAAAATGGACTGTGTGAAAAAGAACCCAAAAGAGTAAAGAAGGGTCAACATGCATTATTCACTGTCTTACTCATGTTTTTCTAAGTATGGATGTCATCATCAAATAGGGGGAGATTGTTGGGTCATCAAGATTTGAAGATGACCTCATGATCTCCTTTTATACTTTGAAAAACATTTTATACTTAGAGAAATTTTGGATGCATGGTTCTTTGTAATGGCTTGTACAAGATAGCAAATGTTTGGTGAAGTCAAAGATCAACCAAAAGTCAAGATTGAAGATTCTCTCATTGTGGAAGTGAAAGATCTTTTCTCATCACATACAAGTCATTGTCCACCGATGGTGTTCACACACATCGGTGGACACATCTCCACCGAAATTTCTCTCTATTTCGGCCAAAGAATCCCACCGATGGAAGTCCAATTTCGGTGGGATCTCAAAGAAGTTTCAAAGATGCTTTCTCCAAAGATGTGTCACATATCCCAAGCTTCCTTCGGTGGTGCAATCTTTAGAAGACAAATTGAGAAGAGATTTTCTACATGGATAAAGTGACATTTTGTCTTATTATCCATTTCCATGCAAAGCTCTTTTCTCATGCATGGGCTCTTCTGACTGTACCTTGTGAAAGGTGACAAGGACTTCACAACTCTCCAGAAGTCAACATCCTCAGCAAGTGTGAAGATGACATGTGTCCCAAGCATTCAATGCTTACACACTCCTTGTCACTATAAAAGGAAGACCTCTCCATGCAGAATCTAACACACATCTTGAGAGACTTGAAGATTACTGTGTGCTCTTGATATTCTACGCAAACTGGAAGATTTCTCTAAGTGCAAGAATTTCCAGTTTGCTTGAAAAACTTTATAGCTTTGTTCTAAGTGTTCTTAGTTATTTTGTTAGCATACTTTGTGTAAGATTGTTAGAATAGTTTATCTGTTCTTTTCCGCAACAGTCTTAAGTTTTCTATGTGTAATTCTTGTTGAAAGATTTTCAATATAAAGAATTAAAATTGTGAAAATTTTGAGTATTGTATTCAACCCCCCCCCCCCCCTTCTACAATACTTGGTTAGCCATCTGGGACTAACAGAAACGTTGGGATTATTTAATGAGTTGTTATAAATGAAATGTTTATTTAAAAATTTAAATTTTCTTGTAATTTTTGGGACGTTACATAAATTCTCAAAGTGTGAGTTCTGGTTGCGGGAAGTTCAGTTCTTGGGGCATGTTGTTTCAGAGAAAGGCATTCAAGTAGATCCGACGAAAGTGGAAGCGATTGAAAGATGGGAACAGCCGAAGACGCCGACTGAAGTACTTAGTTTTCTGGGTTTAGCTGGGTATTACCGAAAGTTTATAAAGTACTTCTCTCGTATTGCTACACCTCTTACTAAGTTGACTCGAAAGAATCTGAAGTTTGAATGGAAAGCAGAACAGGATGGAGCATTCAGGATACTGAAGGAGAGACTCTGCAGCGCGCCGATTTTAGCATTGCCAGAAGGTTCAGAAGATTTTGTTGTCTACAGTGATGCTTCTAAACTAGGATTAGGATGTGTACTTATGCAGCGTGGGAAGGTGATTGCGTATGCTTCTCGTCAGTTGAAAGATCATGAACGACAGTACCCTACACACGATATGGAATTAGCAGCAGTGGTGTTCGCGTTGAAGATTTGGAGACATTATCTTTATGGTACCAAATGTCAGATTTTTACTGATCACAAGAGTCTCCAACATCTTTTCGACCAGAAAGAATTGAATATGAGGCAAAGGAGATGGCTGGAATTGGTGAATGATTACGATTGTGAAATTCTCTATCATCCGGGAAAGGCGAATGTGGTGGCCGATGCCTTGAGTCGTCAGGAAAGGAGTGGAACAATAAGAGTTATTTCGATAAGGGCTGAACTTCTACCGAGTATCTTTAAAGAATTGCAAAAGTGTCAAATAGAAGCGTTTCAAGAAGAACATCTCAAGTCAGAACGATTAGTGGGGTTGTCAGAATTACTAGAAAAAGATGATCGCGGGTTGTTGTGTTTGGGGAGCAGAATTTGGGTGCCTCGTTTGGGTGGGTTACGCGATCGTGTACTACAAGAAGCTCATAAATCTCGTTTCTCTATTCATCCAGGTACGAATAAGATGTATAGAGATTTGTAACAATTTTATTGGTGGCCAGGGATTAAGAGAAGTGTTGCTAAGCATGTGGAAGATTGTAATACGTGCAAGAAGGTAAAGATTGAACATCAAAGGCCGTTTGGTCAGTTACACCGATTGGAAATACCGATGTGGAAATGGGAGCAGATTACTACGGACTTCATCACTAAGCTACCAAGGACTTCGAAGGGATTTGATTCTATTTGGGTAATTGTTGACAGATTGACGAAGTCTGCTCATTTCTTACCAATAAAGGAAACTGATTCGATGGAACGCTTAGCCAAATTGTATATTGATGAAATAGTAACTCGACATGGGGTTCCAATCTCGATTATTTCTGATCGAGATAGTCGTTTTACTTCGAGATTTTGGAGAAGCTTTCAAAGGGAGATGGGGACGCAGATAAAGTTAAGTACAGCATACCATCCTCAAACCGACGGTCAGAGTGAAAGAACAATCCAGACTTTAGAAGATATGCTTCGGGCTTGTATAGTTGATTTTGGGGGATCGTGGGATAAACATCTACCGTTGATCGAATTTGCCTACCACAACAGTTATCATTCCAGCATTCAAGCGGCACCGTTTGAAGTATTGTATGGTAGAAAATGTCGAACGCCTCTGTGATGGAATGAAGTGGGAGAGAAACAATTAGCGGGACCAGAAATAGTCCAGCTAACCGCGGATAAGGTTACTCAGATCCGAGAACGTTTGAAAGTGGCTCAAGACAGACAGAAAAGCTACGCAGATCGACGCCGGAAACCGTTAGAGTTTCAAGTTGGGGATTTCGTGATGTTGAAAGTCTCGCCTTGGAAAGGAGTCATTAGATTTGAAAGACAAGGTAAACTTAGCCCGAGGTATATTGGACCGTTTGCAATTACAGAAAGAATTGGTGAAGTAGCTTACCGATTGGATCTACAGTTGTTTGGGGACAAACAAGCCAAAAACTTGACAGTGCTTTGAATACACCGATAGACGTGTGCTAATCAAACCTCAACGCAAGTATACATCGAGATCTAATATCGTCTTTCAAGTAATAAAGTGGTAAAATACCAGATATCGTTCCCACAGAGATTGGAGTAAAAGTGTCATAAACGTTTAGTAAAAGAAATGGTTTCCAAGGATCAAGTCGAAGATTAATGATTTTCTGTTGGTGGTTGGAATTATCACAGATTATATAACAATTAATAAAGGATAGCAAGGGTGTAAGATCTTGGGGTAAGATTTAAACAAAACTTCCAGCGGACCAATGCTGTGGCAATGCTACAGCATTGTGTCTTTCGATACTTAAGTTCACCATCTACTTTTCAGGTTGCCCTCTCGGGTTTTCTACCATTCACTACTGATCTAGCAGCCACTCGACCCATCTCTGGTGTCATGTGTCAGAACTATCGATAGCAAAAGGAGTCCTTCCAAGTATACGGATAAACAAATCTCTTTGTTAAAAATCACTCTCTCGAGCCGATTCCCATATCAGTTAAGTTGACATGTTCTAAGTGGGCCATCTCTGACTCGCACTCTACATTATTACCATCAAAACAGATGATCAACTTATCGGGCAAAATCAACCAGAAAGAACAGAGGTGACAAATCTCTTTGTCAGTAGCTCTCTCAAGCTTACTTTCTTTGTCATTCGGATTGACGTGCATATCAATGGTTCATCTCTGATACCATGGCACTTTAACACTTTCAAAGTGATCAACCGTCCTGAAGTAACTTGATATTTTATAAAACTTAACATGAAATGGTAAACATCATTATTGAGAAACGATGCCCACTTTTCATTGTGTTTAAAACCTCACCCTTTAATCTCACACCCAGGCTATTTAAATCTAGCTACTCATACTTGAATGTAAAAGACATGAAATATAAATTACATAAATGAAAGACATAAAGTAAAGACTTAAATGTAAATGACAAGAAAGTAAAATGTAAGTATTAAAAGACTATAAGTTAGTGCAACAATGTTGTACCAATGCTGCAGCAACTCATAACTAATAATAAGAACATGAAGAACAAGATGAAGAACTTAAAGTAAAAATGCATAAAATTAAAGTTGAGAGGTTCCCAATCAGTTGTCAACTGATCCAAAAGTCTCTACAAAATACAAATCACAAGCCTCCTATTTATACTAAATGGAGTAGAAACTAAGCCATACCAAAGGACATCTACTACACTATTTAAGCACTATTCAACTAGATACAAAATACTATAGCACCCATGCCTCCCATGATGGTCTTTTTAGAGTTGAATAAAACTTCACCAAGCATTGATTTTAGTCTTCTAGAACATGGCTGAGTCATAGCAAAAAATCAGCACCAAAAAGTCTTCTAGAAGTGGTCTCTTCATTCCAATTGTCCAGTTTTCAATGATGTAGCATTGGGCAGGGCTGCACTATATAAATAAACACAATAAGCCTTCTTAAAGCAGTAAATGACAGGTAAATCATAATCTTAGCTCTATTAAACAAAGGGTGAAAATAAGTAATTAAAAGGACTCAAATGTTGGGATAAAATAGCAAATCATGACTAAAAAGGAGAAGAAAAAGATATAATATGCATTAATAAATAATGCATATCATCTACCGATAGAGTTAAGCCGTATCCACAACGCGTTTCATGTATCGAACTTTTCGGAAATGTTTGGTTACGCGAGATCAGGCTGTCTCTCTACCAGATATTCAAGTTGATGAAAGGTTGAACTACGTGGAAGAACCGGAAGCCATAGTTGATCACAAAGTTAAAGTGTTGCGAAACAAAGAGATCAGGCAAGTGAAAGTTCTGTGGAAACATCATAGAGGTCAGGATGCAACATGGGAATCGGAGTCGGAGATGAGAACCAAATACCCTCATCTGTTCGCTTAAATTGAATTCCGGGACGGAATTCTTTTAAGGGGGAGATGTTGTAATAACCAGGTATTTTATCTAATTTAAATTTGAAAATTTTTATAAGTTTTATGTTAGTGTGTTATGGAGTAAGAAGTTAGGGGTAAGTTTTAATTTTTATTTGAAAGTTTAGGGTATTTATTGCCAAGTGAGATAAGTTTAAGGTTAGTTTGGTATTTTATCCAAACCTCTTTAGCCAAAACCGACTTCCTATTTTAGCAAGGATAGGTGTCCTTTTTTCAATTAAGAGAAAATATCCTAAGTGTTAGTGTGGAGTGTGTTCGGTTTAGAGAGAGAGAGAAGGAAATCGAGAGAGAGATTAAGGGAAAGAAGAAGGAAGAAATCCAGAGTATGCTGCCTGTAATTTAAGGACCAAACTGATGTAAGCAAGGTAACAAATCCATCTTTGTATGTGTTTTAATTTCTTAAAAGTGTTCTTGAGTTGCTAGTTAAGTTTTTAGGTGGGTTTTGTTAAAAATGGATGTTTTGGGAAGTCTAAGCTTAAAAGTACGATTTCTGGGTAAATATTGGAATGAAAGTCGTTTTTGGCTGAGCTTAATTAAAAAGACGATGAACAGTAATTTTGCAGGTTTTCGCAACAGTAGGTTGCGAGAAGTGGGGTTTTCGCAACAGTAGGTTGCGAGAAGTGAGGTTTTCGCAATAGTGGGTTGTGAGTTCTAAGGTTTTTGCAATAGTGGGTTGCGAGTTCTTTGGTTTTCGCAACAGTGGGTTGCGAAAAGTGAGGAATTCGCAAGCTGTGGGTTGCGAAAAGTGTTAAAATTCAGATTTATTAATGAAGTGTATTCTTGTTAATTAACTATTTCAGATAGTAAAATTCAAAGATAAAAGTGGGACTTGTTGAAGAGATTTTTGGAGAACATGGAAAAGCATTCAGGTGAGTTTTATTTTAAAAACATTTTTTCAACTGGAATACATATATATGTGATTTATATATCTATATGAAATGGATAAGTATGGATTGAGAATGTGATACATAATGTGATTATGTGTTTTTATTGAAATGTTTATATACATGATGGTATACTGTAATTATATGAGTATTCTGCGAGAATACGGGGCCGGGATCCGAGGTGCGGACCGGTGTGTTGCCAGGTTCCGGTAAGCGGACAGGCGTGTTTACTGTAGATGTTGTACAGCAGAGTAAATTGACTAGTTGGTTTGCAACCACTAGTTTGGCCATTTGTGGAGGAATAAGGGGGAATGAGTGGATACGAATCGCAAGTCTTGGTTGGTATTTAATTACGTGTGATATATGTGTGTTTGTATAAAAAGGTTTTATTTAATTGGATTCTTGGCAAGCTTCAGCTGACAGGGATTTTCTCACTGGACCATTAGGTCTAACCCTCATTTTTCTGTTGTAAAAATATGTATTCCAGGTGGTGGATCGGGTAAGGGCAAGTGAAAAGTTTATGCCGTGGATATCTCTTGTGAAGACTTTTGTGTTGATGACATAACTATGTTTTGAACCCATGACTTTGTTATTAATCAACATGTATTGTATTCCGCGAAAAATTTGTACTCGTTTATTTTTATGTTACCTAGACTTTGGGACCGAACGTGTATTATAATGTATCTTTTGATGATATTATGGCATGAATATATGTTATTTGTATATTTGGAAATCGGGGACGTTACACTCCCCACGACGAAGAACTAGGTCTGATGAAGCCTTTATCTGATAGGTCTTTTAGTTGTGCCATCATCTCTTTCATCTCTGGAGGTGCCAAACGATACGGTGCACGGGCTATAGGAGTGGCTCCAGGAATCAGGTCTATACCGAATTCTACTTGTCTAACAGGCGGGAGACTATTTAAGTCTTCGGGGAATACCTCAAGAAATTCACTAACAATAGGGATATCTTCTAACTTAATCTTTTCAGGCCTACTATCTATCACATAGGCTAAGTAGCTCTGACAACCCTTGCTGACACATTTACGGGCTTTTATCATAGATATTAGGCTAGACTGATGATTCCTACGATCACCATATATCACTATTGGTCCCTTCTCAGGTAATACCACATTTATTAACTTCTTATCACATACTATGTTAGCCTGATTCTCGGCTAACCAGTTCATTCCCACTACGACGTCAAACTCTATTAAAGTCATAGGAAACAATTGTATCGGAACTTTACACTCCTCTATATTTATCACACAGTTATCAAACACTTCTTTAACTGACACTTGATTATCATTTGCCGTATCTACTGATAGAGCATGTTCTAGCATTTTAGGTTTCAAACACAGACAAGCCGCAATTGTAGGAGACACAAACGATCGGTTTGCACCGGAATCAAATAACACCTTAGCACGTGTAGAGTTTATCAAAAATGTACCTGTAACCACGTCCGGAGTTTCCTCCGCTTCTTTCTCAGTCATTTGGAATGCGCGACCTCTGGTTACTGGCGGTTCCAGTCTTGGTATCACGGGTTTAACAATCACTGGTCTGCCTGACGACCCACCTTGCTGTATCCTCCCCCTCGGACAGTCCGACTGAAGGTGATCCGGAGAATTGCATAAGAAACATAATCGCGTTACCTTACAATCTTTAATGACGTGCCCGGTCTTCCCACACTTATAACATGCTCGTAAATCACCTTGGCAATTTCCTTGGTGGACACGGTTGCACTTCTGACATGGTCTTTCCGCTGGTCGAAACGGCGGACGGTTATCATACCTCTGAAATCGAGACTTCTTCGGATCATGTTGGGGTCCTTCCCACTTTCTCTTCCCGATACTTCTATCACCAGCATCTCTTCTAATATCTCGTTCAACATTCTCCGCGGCATCAACTGCAGCTGAGAAGGTATCGGGTCCCTTTGCAGTCACTAGCTTTCTGACTTCTGAGTTCAGCCCAAAGATAAACCTTTCTGTCTTCATCGCCTCCGTAGCGACGTAGTATTCTGCGAACCGAGACTTTTCCAAAAATCTAGCGGTGTAATCTCGAACGGATAAGTTTCCTTGTTGCAAGTTCATAAATTCCCCTTCCAATTGTTTGACGGCTGCTTGGGGACAAAATGCGTTCTTGTAGTCTATCACAAATTCTTCCCAAGAGAGGGTAGAATAAACATCAGATCCTTTAGAATGAATAAAAGATTCCCACCAATACAAAGCATACCCCTTTAACATTGCCGCTCCATACAATACTCGATCTTCATCAGCGCCCTTACTCGTCTTGAAAATAGCTTCTATTTCCTTCATCCATCTCATTGCTTTCACTGGATCCCGATCTCCTGAGAATGTAGGAGGCTTGCAACTAAGAAACATCTTGTAATCACACTTTCTCATTACCGGTAAGACCGTAGGGGTGATTGGTAGTTCGACTTCATGTTCCGGGTCTGGTCTACCAGCTTCATTATTACGATTTCGATCAAACATTGTTTGTATGTTAGCCTGCATTCTTCCCATCTCCGCCATTAGATCAGCCCTGGTAACGAATTCTGTACTATTTGGATGGACTCTGCCCCCGGCTCGACCTCCAGTTCTACCCCCGACTCTGCCCCCTGTTCTGCCTCCCCTGTCTCCTGTTCCTATTGGCGGATTAGTTCTATTTGGATTTCTTCCTCCTCATCGATTCGAATTTCGCGTACCGCTTGCCATTCTGTAGATTTAAACAAAATTAATATACACATAAGCACATACCCCATATAACAAGGTATTCCAGTTCAAACATGTACCTGTAAGATCACAATTACACTGGCCAGGTGTAATATGAAATTACCTTACATAATGTTCCTTCTACCTTTTATACTTCCTCATCCCCAAGGTTCTATAATGATAGGGACATCCTACTTCACATGCAGTTTAAGTCTAGGTACAGATACAAATACCTAAATCCCTTAAACTATGGCTCTGATACCATTTGTAACGACCCAGTTTCCCATATACACACATATCACATAATAAAACGTAACATTGATATAACAAACGAAACATTTTATTACAAGTTCGGTCCCGTAGTCTTTTACAATCAACTTGTAAAGCCCGTGTCCCGGTACGTTTATTAATTAATTTTTTTTATTTATTTAAATGTTTACCTTCAATTGTTTTTGCGTTAGCGAGAGTAGCACCGTTAGCCTTCGTTGTTAAATCTTAAGTTAAGTAGGGTTAGTGTAAGGCGTGGGATTTTAGAGGGGCTAATCTTGGGTTTGGTCAAAAGTGGGGTATGGATTCGGCCCATGCAAGGAGAGGGCCGAGACCCCTTTTCCTATTCTCATTTTTTCCTTTTTCCTTGTGAACCAAGCAAACCAAACAACCCTAAGAGCATTTTCTCCTTTCCCTTGTGTGTGGTGCGGCCGTGAGTGAAAGAAACGAGAGAAAGAGTGATCGCGAGAAAGAGAGAGACGAGAAGAAAGAACACTGCGGCAGCCGTCGCCGTCGCTGCTGCTGTCGCCGGAGGGCGCCACAACCCTGGTTTCGCCGGAGATCGAGAGAGAGAGGTTTGGTTGCGGTGGTGAGACGTCGTCGTAGGTAAGTGTTTTTCCCCCCCTTGTTGTCTCTTTGATGTCGCCGTGAAACCACCACCGGCGGTGGCCGCCGCCGCCGCCGACCGCCACTGCCGGAGGTGGCAGTGGGTGGTGCGTGGGGTGTCCAGCCCTAGTTGCAACCCGAACCGTTAAGCCTTGAACCGTTTTATAAAGTTATCTTTTTTGAAAATTCTAAGTGTGCTGTCCAGTTTTTGCGTGATCATAACTTTTCTGTCGTAACTCCGTTTGAGCCGAAACTGGCGCCCACAGTTCAAGTTCAGGGTCGAGCATGTTTTCCGTGTTTTAGCGGAAAACTGGTTCGGTCTCTAGCTGGGCGAAAAAGTGGTCGCAAGTTCGGTGATTCGTCATTTTATGTGTAAAATTCTGGAATCTGCCACTGTTTTGTGTAGACCATAACTTTCTGCTCGTAACTCGTTTTGAGGTGAAATTGGTACCCAAAGTTCCCAAATCGAATTGGGAAGGTTTTTCGTGTTTTGCCGAAAGTCTGACTAAGCCCGTAGCTAGGCTGTATTGGGCTGTTTGTGCAGGCTGGACAGAAAACTGGCAGTTTTGGTAATCGTTCGTATTTAATTCCTTATAAATTGTAGAAAAATCGTTAGGAGGCGTATAATATGTCCTTTGAACCCTAACTCAGAGGAATTTCTGGTCATGTTATAACATTGGGGATTTTCTGGGTTTATAGGGGTCGAATCAGGTCCCGAACAGACCTGTTTTATGAGAACGGAAAATAGTTTTAGTGACGGTTTAAGCGTGTGTCGTGTCATAGGGTCCGGGTCTCGTATTAACACGTTTTAACATGCGTTTAGGTGCTGGGAAGGGACCGTAATTGTGAAGCTTGAATTGTGTTGTTAAGCTAGGCGCGCATTCGAGGTGAGTTCTCTCACTATAACTAATGTCGGTTATTTTTACATTACGTTGTGTATGTATGTGGTAGTTTTGTTTGCTTTTGATGCGGGGTTAAATAGTGGGGTGTCTAGTCGGACCTTTATTGTTGTGACTACGCGGGTGGCGTAGGAGTTCGGCGGGGCCGAGGATCACATACGCGGGTGGCGTAGTAATTCGGTAGGACCGAAGGTGGTATACGCGGGTGGCGTATGAACCCGGGGGTGCCGGGTTGCGTTTGCACGATTGTCGTGTGGTCGGTGGGACCGACGTATGTCTATTAGGTGGGTTGGTGTGAGTATGCACGTCTATGATTTGTTCGAAGACTTGTATGCTGTTTATTTGCAATTATCTGTTTTTGGTGGTGTGGAAATAACTGTGTTATTTATGGTGTTTGAATTCACTAAGCTTCGTGCTTACCCTTTCCCAATAGATTGTGGTTTCAGGTACGGGTGGCTCTAAGGCGTGACGGGTACACACTGGTGCGCGAGGAGAGCTGGTTGCTTTATGGTTTTAATAATTAAACGTTTTTTCCGCTGATTTTATTTTACAAAGATAGTAATTATGTGTTTGCAAACGAAACGTTGGGATCATTTAATGAGTTGTTATAAATGAAATGTTTATTTTAAAATTTTAAATTTGCTTGTAATTTTTGGGACGTTACAACTTGGTATCAGAGCACAGCTTGAGTGAATCAAATGCACCGAGTGTGTTTGATCTCAAGTTTGCGGCTATAACATTTTCTTTAAAATTTTTGGAAAATAAAAGAAAGGAAAACCCGTTTGAGAAACGGCGATCGATGGCGCAGTGTGTACAGTCAGCCGGAGCCAGGGGAAAAGGTACAGTACTTAGTGTTTTATTGCTTTCTAGATCATAGAGTTTGCATGCTAGATTGCCTGTTGTGGACACTATGTTGTATGTTGAACTACTTGCTATTAAGAATTTATGCTAATTATGATAGGTTACTAAGTGGATGCCCTCTAGGTTGTATGCAGTAAGAGATTTATAGCCTTAGAATATTCGATTTAGTTCTATTGCGCAACTCTTGTTTGAGTCCAACCGTTCTAGGATAGAGTCTTGTATTCGACTGTCTATTTGTTTCGCACTGCATATAATCGGGTATTCGCGAGGTCACCCGTTATAATTAGTAGGGATTCGGTAGTAGCAAGGGTAGTGGGATAAGAGGAAGTTCCTAGAGAGCTGGGAAGAGTGTTTATGTATGAGTACGTGTGCTAGATTGCTTTCTAGAACATAGGAGTATGTATGCTAAATTGCTTGGTGCTTATTACACTGTATTGCATGTCTGCTGCTTGCTATTAGGGATTTGGCAGTAGCAAGGGTAGTGGTTTGGATGGAATTCCTAGGGAGCTAGGAAGAGTGTGTACATATGCCGGTGCGGGCATATGTGTATAGTTTCGGCGAGAAACTACTTGGACCCCTTGGGATGGAACTCGGAACGGGCGATGATAGGTGTGGATGGTAGTAGTAGAGCTCCTACTACCGGAAGCACAGGATCAATGCTCGAGTCGGGGAAGTCACGAGGAATCCAAGGAGTTGAGCGTGAGTGTTGTTAGTATGAGTTATTATGTGCTAATAACGCGTTGTATTGTCTACCCAGAATAGCCATCACAAGGAGGAACAACTATAGTAAACCTACTAGTACAGGTGTGTACTCGAAGTGTTTTGAGGTGATGATCGTTGGGGGTAGTGATGAAGGTCCTAAACTAGTAGTCGTTGGAATAGAAAGACGATTCTAATATTAGTCACTTGGAGTGACGATAAGGATGATATTTGTTGTAAGCAGATCATTTCGGGCCAAGATGGAAGATTGTGTTAGGGTCATAGGCTCATAGAGCCGACTTTGATTTGAGGAAAACCCGTAAGATGATTTGATGTGATTTCCCAACTTGCCTTAAGAGGTTTAAATGTCTGGATGACAATAGTAGACCGGAGAGTTTCGGAGTAGTAGGGGTCGAGACGTTGAATGCCGAATGAGTCATGCACGAAGTTATTTTGAAAATAAGATTGCATTAACAAATTCTTGTGTTTCAAATCTTTGTATGGACGGTGTTTTGGAATTTTGGGAACTGCTCAGCACACGCACAAGACTTTGAAATATGGTTTTGAAAGTGTATGAAATCGTTTTATCACGGGAGTGCAAACTTTGTTAGAATTTGTCTCATTTTCGTTATTTTTCCAACGGTTCTTTCGGGTACGATGTTATCCGTGTTTTGGTGGTGGTTAAGATGTTGGGTAAGTGACTACGGATTGAGACTCTAACATTGGAACTCCTCCACATGTGTTAGAGTTGAGACGAAAAGTTACATTCCACGATGTCTGTATAAAGGCTATTTTGGTGATTTGTTTAAAATGAGTTTGGAATTCCAGTGTCGCTTAACTTTTCGTTCGAGAGTTTGTATTACTAAGTGTTTTATTGCAGATAGTTCAGTGTGTGGATTGATTCATGCATGACATAAGTGATGCATGGAGGAATTTTGGTAACATTTCATAAGGAGTTGTTTAGTGCGCTTTTTAGTCAGCTAAAGGTTTTATTGACATTTCCATGAAAATGCGATTTATCGACTTAGGGGTATGCATACTGGGGTAACCTTTGTTCTCGACATTTTGATGAACGAGTCGTGCATGAAAATGTTTTAGTTCCTTTTTGTAGAAATGAAAGACCATTTGATCCAAGGAGTGTTTTAATGTTGTGAACATCATGCATACGATTACAATGTGTTATATTTTGGAAATATAAATGCGTAGATTTTTGACATTCGGTTAATTTAGAATTACCGATCATTTTTTTTGGGAAATTAAAAACTTTTGCTTTGGAGGAAACGAGTATTTTGAGCATTTTCGATAAATACATTTTTAAACTATAATGTTTTGACGTTATATGTCCCAAGTACGAAACTTGAGGAAGTGTTACAAGCTTGCATGCCTGCCCCCAGTTTGAGATTTTATGAGGTTTTAGTCGATATTTCCAATTAATAGAAGCGGACTGGTTTCTGTCTTCAAGTTTGAAACTTACACGAGACAGTTGTGTTTTAACAAAAATATATTTGTAAACCGTGTCATCGTTTTGTGTGATTAGCTGACGCGCGAAAAATTTGTGGCGAACCCTGTGCCACGTCATTTTTATGATTAAAAAGAAGAATTTTTGAATCAAATGTCGTGAAACTTATTTTGAATTATGTGCACACCTTTGTCGCACCCTGTTTAAGGTCAAGCGGTTACTTTAAGTGCACGTCATGAGTCAATCCATACTGGAATCGAGGCGGTTCATTTTAAAGAAATTATTTATTACGCTTGCTTTTGTGTGAGTAAACTGAACTGCAATGGAACGATTTTCAACATGATTTTCCTATGTGGGACGAGCGTGTCCAGTTTTGCGTAATTATCGATCAGGTAATAGTAGTTTTATTACATACGATCTTTTGAGATGAAAATCCTGATGTTGAAAATATTTTGTAAATGATTTTGTAAACCATTTGGGGAAATGTGCTTTTAAGTGTCATGTGTCATTTCGAGAATTTTTAGGGTGTGAGTCCTTTTGGAAAACTCTTTTGTTTAATCCGTGTTGAGTCTGAGACTAAGTTTGATTTCAGAGTATTGCTTGCTTAGACTTTATTTAAACGCGTTTTTGACCGACTTATGGGTCTAGCAAGCGTGGAGCATTTTGCTCGGTTTTGACTTGGAATTAGTCATGTGCTAATTGCCCGGTTTTAATGACTCAAGGTGGAGTCTTGTTGATGAATTGTTTTGTCGCACTGTTTGGCATTCATTGCACGTCGAGTATTTACACGTTTGGGTGAGGGAGACAATCCGGAATAGGCACTTGTGGGTAGGCTGTTTTGCTCTGGATCCTTAGGCACGTTAGTCAGTCGCTGGTAGTGGTCGGTTGGGTATCTCGGGGTGAGGCCCCGGTGTTCAGGTGTTATAGCCTAGGCTTTCTAGTAGGTGCTAGGAGGATATAGTTGTGGGCACTTACCTGAGAGGTAATTCCGATGTGAGGGGCCCTGAGGCGTTACCTGAGAGGTAGGCGTCAGGATGTATCCCCGGTTCAGATAAATTAGCTTTGTAGAGCGAGTGTGGGGGATACGTCGACGGTGGAAGGTAGATATTCCACGCGCGTTAGTACTGTAGGCCGAATAGTATCGGTTAAGGGATTGATGCCCTTTGTTATTAAGAGAATAAATGCGCATCAACCATTTTGAGGTAGGTGGTATATTTAGGTGTCGACTTTTGGGCTTGAGGCCAAACACCTTTAGTATAATCGGAGAGTTGTAGCCGATTTTAAGATAATCATGGTGACGGTAGTAGTAACCCTGAAATGATCACTTGTGATGGATGGTTATGGTGGAATGACCTACGTGTGTGTTAGTTGACTTGATTGTAGGGGATATCTACTTGTGTCAGTGTCTAGGATAATACCACGCTTATGTGCTTCATGGTAATCGGTTGGACCGATGTTCGGCGGGTGGCCGATGTTTGTTATGGTAATCGGTTGGACCGATGTTCGGCGGGTGGCCGATGTTTGTTATTGTAATCGGTTGGACCGATGTTCGGCGGGTGGCCGATGTTTGTTATTGTAATCGGTTGGACCGATGTTCGGCGGGTGGCCGATGTTTGTTATTGTAATCGGTTGGACCGATGTGCGGCGGGTGGCCGATGTTTGTTATTGTAATCGGTTGGACCGATGTTCGGCGGGTGGCCGATGTTTGTTATTGTAATCGGTTGGACCGATGTTCGGCGGGTGGCCGATGTTTGTTATTGTAATCGTTTGGACCGATGTTCGGCAGGGGGTCGATGTTTTGTTAATATAAGTTATTGAAAATCTTTGGAGCCTATTAGAATTCGTAGAAGTTAATCGTCAATTAATGATAGGAGGGATTGTAATCGAGTATCCTGTAGGGTATACTGGTGAGCAGCTTTAGAATGGTTAGAGCTTGAAAGTGGATTGAGATTGGGATATCATCAAATGCGAGAGAATTATTAGAAGCTGTTTGCGGACGTAGACTTCGGGGGCGAAGTCTAATCCAAGTGGGGGAGAGTTGTAAAGACCGTGTCCCGGTACGTTTATTAATTAATTTTTTTTATTTATTTAAATGTTTACCTTTAATTGTTTTTGCGTTAGCGAGAGTAGCACCGTTAGCCTTCGTTGTTAAATCTTAAGTTAAGTAGGGTTAGTGTAAGGCGTGGGATTTTAGAGGGGCTAATCTTGGGTTTGGTCAAAAGTGGGGTATGGATTCGGCCCATGCAAGGAGAGGGCCGAGACCCCTTTTCCTATTCTCGTTTTTTCCTTTTTCCTTGTGAACCAAGCAAACCAAACAACCCTAAGAGCATTTTCTCCTTTCCCTTGTGTGTGGTGCGGCCGTGAGTGAAAGAAACGAGAGAAAGAGTGATCGCGAGAAAGAGAGAGACGAGAAGAAAGAACACTGCGGCAGCCGTCGCCGCCGCTGGTGCTGTCGCCGGAGGGCGCCACCACCCTGGTTTCGCCGGAGATCGAGAGAGAGAGGTTTGGTTGCGGTGGTGAGACGTCGTCGTAGGTAAGTGTTTCCCCCCCCCCCCCCCCCCCTTGTTGTCTCTTTGATGTCGCCGTGAAACCACCACCGGCGGTGGCCGCCGCCGCCGCCGACCGCCACTGCCGGAGGTGGCAGTGGGTGGTGCGTGGGGTGTCCAGCCCTAGTTGCAACCCGAACCGTTAAGCCTTGAACCGTTTTATAAAGTTATCTTTTTTGAAAATTCTAAGTGTGTTGTCCAGTTTTCGCGTGATCATAACTTATCTGTCGTAACTCCGTTTGAGCCGAAACTGGCGCCCACGGTTCGAGTTCAGGGTTGAGCACGTTTTCCGTGTTTTAGCGGAAAACTGGTTCGGTCTCTAGCTGGGCGAAAAAGTGGTCGCAAGTTCGGTGATTCGTCATTTTATGTGTAAAATTCTGGAATCTGCCACTGTTTTGTGTAGACCATAACTTTCTGCTCGTAACTCGTTTTGAGGTGAAATTGGTGCCCAAAGTTCCCAAATCGAATTGGGAAGGTTTTTCGTGTTTTGCCGAAAGTCTGACTAAGCCCGTAGCTAGGCTGTATTGGGCTGTTTGTGCAGGCTGGACAGAAAACTGGCAGTTTTGGTAATCGTTCGTATTTAATTCCTTATAAATTGTAGAAAAATCGTTAGGAGGCGTATAATATGTCCTTGGAACCCTAACTCAGAGGACTTTCTGGTCATGTTATAATATTGGGGATTTTCTGGGTTTATAGGGGTCGAATCAGGTCCCGAACAGACCTGTTTTATGAGAACGGAAAATAGTTTTAGTGACGGTTTAAGCGTGTGTCGTGTCATAGGGTCCGGATCTCGTATTGACACGTTTTAACATGCGTTTAGGTGCTGGGAAGGGACCGTAATTGTGAAGCTTGAATTGTGTTGTTAAGCTAGGCGCGCATTCGAGGTGAGTTCTCTCACTATAACTAATGTCGGTTATTTTTACATTACGTTGTGTATGTATGTGGTAGTTTTGTTTGCTTTTGATGCGGGGTTAAATAGTGGGGTGTCTAGTCGGACCTTTATTGTTGTGACTACGCGGGTGGCGTAGGAGTTCGGCGGGGCCAAGGATCACATACGCGGGTGGCGTAGTAATTCGGTGGGATCGAAGGTGGTATACGCGGGTGGCGTATGAACCCGGGGGTGCTGGGTTGCGTTTGCACGATTGTCGTGTGGTCGGTGGGACCGACGTATGTCTATTAGGTGGGTTGGTGTGAGTATGCACGTCTATGATTTGTTCGAAGACTTGTATGCTGTTTATGTGCAATTATCTGTTTTTGGTGGTGTGGAAATAACTGTGTTATTTATGGTGTTTGAATTCACTAAGCTTCGTGCTTACCCTTTCCCAATAGATTGTGGTTTCAGGTACGGGTGGCTCTAAGGCGTGACGGGTACACACTGGTGCGCGAGGAGAGCTGGTTGCTTTATGGTTTTAATAATTAAACGTTTTTTCCGCTGGTTTTATTTTACAAAGATAGTAATTATGTGTTTTGCAAACGAAATGTTGGGATCATTTAATGAGTTGTTATAAATGAAATGTTTATTTTAAAATTTTAAATTTGCTTGTAATTTTTGGGACGTTACACAACTGAAGCTATTCTACTACAAACTTTGTACTAACTACGTACATAACATTAGATATCGTAATATAACTGCTAAACATGCCAAAAATCTTCATCAGATAATCCTTCACAAAAGCCACCCTTCGGTTACTCTAATTACTTGCTCTTACTCGAAGCACCACCTGGAATACATATTTTTAAAACAAAAATGAGGGTTAGACCCGATGGTCTAAGTGAGAAAATCCCTGTTAGTTGAAACCATTTATATAACTTCATTCATATAAATCACGCAACACAATCACATATATTCAATTAAGCTCACAAATCATGTACCTTCCCCTCTCATTCCTCCTGGCCATATTAATTGGTAGCAAGCCAACTAATAATTTACAACGTTGTACAACATCTACAGCCAAGCAACGCTATACAGATTCTATAGCCAAACACACCGGTCCTACGCCCGGCCAATGTATTATAACACATTATAATACTCATGTAAATATAATATCTCAATATATTATAATTCACATATATCACTCATATAAACACAAAATCACTAATTTTCACATTCCCAGACCACACGTATATGTATTCCAGTTAAAACGTTTTTAAAGTAAAACTCACCTGTCTTGATTATTACACACGCTCGCAAGTTCCTTTCAAAATGATCTTATCTCTTATCACGACTCCACAGAATCTGAAACAAGTTAAGATACAGACATCGCTTTACTAACCAAACACATAAAGCCTAATCAATTCCTATCATCAACTGTCCCAATACACACTGTTCTTAACCCATTACAGGGATTACACAGAATACCGGGACTACAGAATACCGGGACTACATAGTACCGGGATTTATTGGTATCGGGAGTTCGATCACCGGGAGTTCATGCCATCGGGAGTTAGTATTACCGGGAGTCTCAGTACCGGGAGTCACCACACCGGGACACTACACCGGGAGTCCATCACACCGGGACACTACACCGGGAGTCCATCACACCGGGACTCACTACACCGGGAGTCCATCACACCGGGACTCGACAGCACCGGGAGTCCATCACACCGGGACTCACTACACCGGGAGTCCATCACACCGGGACTCGACAGCACCGGGAGTCTACCGGGACTTCCCCGGGACTCTCAAGAACACAGTCGGTTCCATTCTCAGAAATCGATTGAAATTTATACCAATCACTGAAATCATAACTTCTAAACCGATAGATATCTTCTATTACTGATTACCAACAGAAAACAAAAAGGAACTAACCTCAAAATCGTTTCTAACCCAATCGATTGATGCTCAAACCGTAACTTTCTTCTTTCGCTTTCTTCGCCTCCAAAACTCCCGCACACACAACACTGTTTCTATTTTTGGTATATGAAATACTATCTGGATACCTAAGAGGTAATAATAAACCACTACTTACCAAATAGACCTTGAACTTCTCAAATTTAACCCAAACACCCCTAAACTCATAATTTTTCCCAAACATACTCTAACCATCTAACTTTAAAGTTATCTTTATTTAACGGACTTACCCGGGTATTACACTGCAGCATGGGTGTATCCACCCGACCCGCTTCCGCCATGCTATCCACCTTTAATGGATAAGAACAGAGCCGGGAGACAGTGAAAGAACGACCGACGTCCATCACGTGGTGAAAGTTCGATACAACGAAGATGTACTCGGTGCCAATGTGTAGGACACACTCGTGGAGAGTGTCCAAATCCCGCCCCTTCAACCGTGCCAAGGAGACATTCAGTCAGTCACACCCCGGGCCCGTCACAGCTTGAACCATATGAAACAAACACATATGATACTGTTGATCTGAACGCTGATTTGTAATATATATATATATATATATTCATATTATATATATACACACATACATATGCTTCTAAATGAACATTGATAACACAGCTAATTTGTAAATGATATATATATATTCATATTATATATACACACATACATATGTTTTTAAATGAACATTGATAACACAGCTAGTTTGTAAATGATATATATATTCATATTATATATACACACACATACATATGCTTCTAAATGAACATTGATAACACAGCTAGTTTGTAAATGATATATATATATTCATATTATATATACACACATACATATGCTTTTAAATGAACATTGATAACACAGCTAGTTTGTATTCCATTCAACATGCTCTTCATCTTCAATCTTTCTGACCCTTCTTCAACGGCTTCTGCTTTTGCAACCACGTATGGCCATTGTGTACCACAACCCGGACACACTTTAGCAAATGAGTTGAGGGTTGTCATATATTCTACAAGAGGAGTAGGCCCACGTGGATAGAGTACGGCTACCAAAATCTAGCATCATTAACAAACAAAACCCCATGTTTGTTTATCCGAATGAGGTAACCTCTGACTTGACCTTGCATGATGTATCCAACCTAACCGTGGTTCAGCGGCTTAAAAACTACTTTTCAGAGAAATTAACAACAAAAAAAAATACAAAACAACAACACAGTAAAAAAAATACAAAACAAAAAAAAAATACAAAACAACAAAAAAAAAATACAAAACAACTAAAACAACCACCACCTACTTAAAAATTGATTTAGTTTCATCAATCCAAGCTTGCTTCTCGTTTACCTTCGCTTGAATAATTGCGAAGTCTTGCAGAATATGGTGAATTGCTTCTTGTTCTCGACGAACACGAGCCTCCCGAGCTTTTATATCCCCTTTCATCCTTTTGATCTCCCTGTCTTCCTCTTCGATCTTTCTCAAATGGACTGCCTTCTTGTCCATAATTTTTTTCCACTCTTCTGTTAGTTCATCTATCTCCTTTTCCTTTTTTGCTATGGCAACCTCGATTTGAGGTGGCATTTTTTCAGGAGTAGACTTAGGGTTTGATGACGATGCCATTTGTGGATGAAATGAGAGAAGAGAATCAAGAGAGAAAGCAATTCAAAGAAAGAAAGCAAGAGAGAAAGCAATTCAAAGAAAGAAAGCAAGAGAGAAATCAAGAAAGAAAACAATAAACAAGTGTGAATTGTGAATTGCATATTACTGATATTTATGGATGAAATCTCAAACATGCAAATGAATTTCAACCACAAATCGGTCTTCAAAGTACAATAATTGTGGAAAAAAACAGTAAAAGCATGCAAGATTCGTCTAAGTACAGGGACCAAAAGTGTAAATTTCCAGGGACCTAAACTGTAAAATTTGGTCCATCGCGGGCAGGGGCCAAATGTGCACCGTGGCCAAAGTTGAGGGGCTCCGCGGGGCACTTTTGGCCAAAGTTCGTGCCACGTCATCCCGCGATCGCGGGGGTCAAAGGAAGTCAAACGCGGGCAGGGACCAAAACTGCCAACACGGGCATTCTTGAGGGGGGAAATCTGGACCGCGGGCATTCTTGAGGGACCAACGCGGGCAAAGTGGGCAAAGTTTGGTGACACGTGGCCTGGAGCCCGCGATCGCGGGCTCCATCGCGGATTTTTGGGGCATTTTTGTAAGATGGGAGAGATTTGTGGCATTTTGGTAACTCAAAGTTGGACTTTTGGCATTTTAATTAATTTCCCAATAATGTTTTAAATTCTTTTATTATATCAGTCTTTTTGATGTCGAATTTCATAGGAATCTAATAAACATAGAATGATTTATCTATATTGACATGTTTTTAAACTATATTTGGTTAAGAATATAGTTGTAGTCCAATAAATATAGAAATTTCCTATGTTTTATGAACATATAAATCTTTTATTTGTAGGATAATGAAATTCAACAGTTTTTTTTCCTGTATTTTGCGATATAATTTTATTAACTTAAAAATGTTGAGGAAAAAACACTTTTTAGAATAAGTGATAAATAAAATTTTATAATAAATGATGATTTTAATTTTTTAATAAATAATTTACATGACATTAGATATGTAACTCACTAGAAAAAAAAAACAACTTTACTCAAATAAATAATAGTTTGTATTTTGTTTTATATCAAACTATGTAACAGCATCGCGCCTTGCACGGTGAATACAAATATTATTATAAAGATTAATATGTTTTACTTAAAAAATTGATTTATATGTAGTTGTTATCTTACTGTAAAAACATAATTTATTAAAATAAGTATTATTAGCTTACTAAAAGAAAAGAATACATACATTAGTATAGATCTTACTAAAAAAATAAAAAATTCAAAAGTTTTGATTTATGATTATTGTTAACTTATTAATAAAAACAAAAATTAAATCATCAACTTGGGTTTAACTATATTTTGAGAAAATTCATAGTCTCAATTTCTACTACACCGTACACCATTGGATGTGGTTGTTTCTTAATGTTGGGTCACCAAGGATTTGAAATTGACTCACCGATGTTTTCCCTAAAACTCCTATTTAGAATATTTTAGTTTGGTTCTTTGAATGACTTGTACAAGATATCAAATGTTCGGTGAAGTCGAAGATCAACCGAAACCAAGCTTGAAGACTCTCTACTTGTGGAAAATAGAAGACTCTCGGCAACATACAAACAAGTCATCTCCACCGAACTGCCTGGACAGTTTCGGTGGTCACTTCCCACCGAATTGCCTGGACAGATTCGGTGGCCACATCACCACCGAATTGCCTGAACAGTTTCGGTGGCATCGTCTTCCACCGATGAGCCTTGACAAATTCGGTGGACACTACACCGAATTACCTGAACAACTTCGGTGGCCCTCCTCACCACCGAAATGCTCTTACATGTTCGGTGGTCGATCTCTCTCTACCGAAGTTCTTCTATTTTCGGTAAAACCTCCTTCGGTGCCAAAGTCTTAAAGGGAAGATCATTTATTATGGGACAATATCCTCTAGCAGATAAAAGTGACAGTTTGTCTCTTTATCCATAATCAGTTAAAATCCGTTTTTATCTGCATGAGCTATTCTATTTGTACCTAGTAAAAAGTGACAAGGACCTTTCATCTCTCCAGAAGTCAACATACTCAGCAAGTTGAAAGATGACAAGTGTCCCAAGCATTTAATGCTTGGGCACTCCTTGGCACTATAAAAGGAGAAGGCATCACCATTCAAAAGGCACGCTTTCAGAATTCTCTCAGTGCAAGAAATCTTTCTTTAAGCCTTAAAACTCAATAGCTTTGCTCTCAGTGTTCTTAGTTGTTTTGTTGTACACTTTGTGCAAGATTGTTAGAATAGTTTATCTGTTCTTTTCCGCAACAATCTTAAGTTTCTTTGTGTAATTCTTGTTGAAAGTTTTTCAATAAAAAGAATTAAAATTGTGAAAATTTCGAGTATTGTATTCAACCCCCCCCCCCCCCCTCTACAATACTTGCTTAGCCATCTGGGACTAACACTTAATATATAATAGATAGATAATAAATAGATAAAAACAACCTCCATTTCTCCTACCCGTTGTCCCCCTTTCTTGGCCCTTCCTTTATGGGGTTGTTGTGTAAGACGTGAATAACGCCTGCTGGAACGTCCATGGATTTTATCATCAACTTGATGAATTAATTTCAACATATAAGGCTTTCCTATTACAACAGGTTGTTCAAAAGGATCCCTCGTTCTTCCATCAACTTCTTAAAATTAAAATAAATATGAACTAAAAGACAATGAATTAAAATCTTTTGTTATCTTACTAAGTAAACAAAATAATTTAGGAGTTTTGATTTATAAGTATTTTTAACTTAATAAGAAAAATAATAAAATTAAATTAAAAATATATTTCATTAAAATCAGTTTTGATTTATAAGCATGGTTAATGTTAATTACAAAAAACAATAAAATTAAATAAATAAAAGGTACTTATTAAAAAAGGATTAATTGACTATTATCTTACCAAATAATAAAACAATTTTTCTCATTGATTTCTAAGCATTTGTTAGATTAATAAGAAAAAAAACAAAATCACTAAAAAAAGATACACTTTTAAAATAAGTTTCGAATGATAAGCATTGTTAGCCTAATAAGAAAAATAATAAAACAAAATTAAAAAGTACTATGTTATTAATTTAAAGGCTTTGATTACTAAGCATTTTGTTAGATTAATAAGAAAAACAAAAAAAATACAAAATCACTCTAAAATATACACTTTTAAAATAAGTTTTGAATTATAAGTATACAAAATTTATTGATTTATAAGCATTGTTAACTTAAACAAAACAAAAAAAAATACAAAAGAGAAGAGAATGAAAGGTTGTAATCAATTAATGCAACATTTTCTTTTACAAAAAATCAAAACTCTAACAAAATTTTAAAGCCTCAATGAACCTTCTTCTTAACTCTCTCTCCTACATTCTTCTTTACATATATATTTACATATATATATATATATATATATATATATATATATATATATATTGATTGGTAATCTCAATACTTTTACTACTATTTATTATTTAGAACAACTTATTTTTAATACAGGTGGTCAGAGCATCTCCAACAACTATGCTAAAATAAAAAAAAGTGAGATTTTAGCATTTTTGTTGTTTCAACACCTATGCTAAAATAGAGAAAAGATGGAAGAAATTGTAAAAATCTCTAAATTTATATAAATCTTTAAATAAATGATTTTTCCCACAAAACTAATTATTACCCCCAAAAAAAGCAAAACTTTATTCTCCCAACTTTCCATTTTTTGAATATTTTAATAAAAAAATTAAATAAAATGAATATTTTAATAAAATAATTAATACTAGAGTTGCTAAAATAGTATAGTTGTAGGAGTTGGATGAATTTTTTTTAGAGATTTTTAAATTTTTTAGATACTCTTATAATCTAAATTAAAAATTACAAAAATATGATATATTTTTTTTCCAATCTCAAACTACATTTGACAAACTAAATAACATATCAAAATTTTGTTTTGTCCTTCGTAAACGAGATATCTTGTGAAACCAAATGTCGTTTTATTAACCACAAGGGTTGTGGCGTACTGGTTAAGCCCTAGGGAATGTGGTGAAATATCTCATCTGACTAGGGTTCGAATTCAAACGTACACAACAATTATGACCATTGAGGTTTAATCAGGGTTTATGTATTACAGTCATAATTTGTCAAGAGATTAGTCTAGGCATAGCCTATGACACCCTTCCAAAAAAATCGTTTTATTTAAATCTCTTAGGTTTAAGTTTATTTGATAAGTTTCATTACTTGCAAAAATTTTAACAAGATTCCATATAATATATTTGTAGTTTGCAAGTTTGAAGTTAGAAATTACTTGGACTTGATTGCTTTAAAGCAAAATAGAAAAACTTGGAAAGGAGGAAAAATCACGAAACCATTCAATTAAGACGTATAAATTTTATTAAATCAAGGTTTATATTCTATAGGAAGCAATAATGCAGCTTTCCATCCTTCGGGTTGCTACTTGTTGGACACGATCATGTACTTTGGATGAACCAAATTCACCATTGTCTTCTTCATGTTTATCTCTGATCTTTTTGTCAGTTGACGGAGCTTTGCTCCGTCAACTTGTTTAATTTGGTTCTCTGGCTTGTAGTATCCCGTTACGGGATCTGGAACCCATGTCGTTGATTTCTTCGATTCCTCGCCTCCCTTTCTTCATCATTGCAACCCCACTTCCCTTCACACCGTTGATCCCTTGTGTTGCCGACGCAAACCCACTGAACCCAATTGTCACCTCAGCGCCATATCAGCTTTTCTCTTTCCAACCCTCCTTACCCTAAAGTGGAGTACCGCTTACCCACCGAACCCACCCTTACCCGCTGAACCCAACCCTATGTATATATGTGGATAGAGAGAGATATCTTCGGGTAATGCCGGGTTCGTGAACCCGCACGCTGCTACCCGATGTGAAGCCCGCGCCCCTCGTACCGCCTACCTCCTTACCCTCTTGCTACCCGAATGGAACCCGGCCCTGGTACCCGAGAGCGGTACGCATGGGCCTTACTACGGTACTTATTTTATGTTTTTAAAATAATCTTAGACATCGTCAAGTACTTTAATATACTTTATGATAATTAAATTGTTTAACATAATTGTTTTCAGTTATTTTTTAAATTACCATTTTTTCACGTAAAGTGTCTTTAATGAATCTAGAAGCACGAAACGAGGCATAAACACCGTAATTGTACGAATGAAAGGCAACAAGTCACTCAATTATAATAAAAGAAAATCACTTAATTCATTGGACAAAAGCTGGTTTTGCCAACCTCGTGAGGCTAGCTTATCTGACAATAAGGTTTAGGCTTTGAGATTTCTCCTCGGTTGTCACTAGTTAGAATTCTGCAAAGTTACTAAGACCATACATACACCTGCAAGACCATACTCATTTCTAAATTGTCACATCAGCTTTGCAATAACACATTTCACACACATGTAAGACCAAACTTCTTTCTAAACTAATAAATTATAATATAAATAATTAATGTTTATACAAACAAACAAATTAATTAGATTAAAAAATGTTTTTGTTTAATATATCTATTTTGTGAAAGACATTTCTAATTTAGAAAAATGAGGATTATCTTGCAAAGCCTTGCAAGCCACATGACATGTCATGTCACCTTGCAAGTGGTTTTACAAGACGTGTGTAAATGCTCTAAAGATTTTTCGTGGTGTTCTCCAAGACGCTTGGGATTAGATAGTATGTACAAACTAATCTAAACCCTACGATTAAAAAAAGATTAGTTTCCCCTTGCCTATTCACACAAGCCATCTTAAATATTTTATCTCAATTGTTGTCCATAATCATTGAACGTAGTCAATACCTAATAATAATAAGTAGGGTATAAAATTATACTATTTAAAAAAAATCAAAAGATGGCTCTTCATGTTTGGAGTCATCAGAGCAGATTTCTCAAAATTTCTTTAAAATAGAGGACCAAAAGTCAAAATTCAAAAAAAAAAATACATTCATCTTCAACAGATTTTCTATTTTGGAGAAAAAACATTGATTATAATATTAAAATATTTCATTCATCTATTAAAATATCATTTCTGTCTTTAAATATTTTTTTTTCAAAGATTTCTATTGGTCCTCACATATAGTAATCAGTTTTTAACTCATTCTCTCTCATACTTTCTCCATTTTTGAAGAGAGTTTTGGGGAAGCTTTTGGAGCACAAATACAACCCAAAATTCTCGTATTCTTCATTTTCTTCAAAATGAGGAAGTTGTTGAAAATGTCTTTAAGGGTGCATTTGGTACGCAAACAGGACGGAACAGGACAGAACAGGACAGTTGTTCAGTGTTTGGTAACACATAAATAGGATTGGACATGACAGAACATGACCGGTTAAATGACCAATTTACCCCTAGTGATTTGTTTAGTGTTTTTTACCAAATAATGACCATGAAATCAAATCAGTAACCAAAATCATGGAATCAAATCAGTGACCAAAATCATCAATTTCCATATACAATTGTACCTAAAGTCAAACAAAAACCTAAAAATCCCCTAAATTCGTGAACCACAGGTTCTGGGTTCTGGTGGTGGTGGAGGAGGGATGGTTTTGCGGCCGTTCTGGTGGTGGTGGCGAAGGTATTGTGGTGGTTTTGCGGCGGTTCTGGTGATGGCGGCGGAGGGATGGTGGTGGTTTTGCGGCGGTTCTGGTGGTGTTGGCGGAGGGATGGTGGAAAGAATGGATGGTTTTGCGGCGGTTCTGGTGGTGGTGGCGGAGGGATGGTGGTGGTTTTGCGGCGGTGGAATGGTGTTGAGCTGGTGGTGGCGGTGGTTGTGGGAAACAAATCGAAGAAGAAGACGATTTGTGGAAGGTTGTGGTTGTGGTTGTGGTTGTGGGAAACAAAGAAGAAGAAGAAGAATCTGTGGGAGAAGAACAAAGGGGGTATTTTTGTCAAAAAAATCCTTGTTCCACTTAGTTCTAGGGGGTAAGCATAGAACACCCGTGTCCCATGATAGTTCCACTTAGTTCCACTTATGGTCACACCAAACATGGGACAGGTGTGTCATGTCCCATGCTGTCCACCCTACCAAACGCACCTCAAGGGTTACCTTAATTATTGGTCCATGTCCTTGCGCTATTGACCTTGAAATATTTTTGATAGTTTTAAAAAAAAATTGTAAAATTGAGAATTAAATGTTGAAATCATAAAAAAAAATGTTGAAATTTCTAATAGTTTTTTTTATATTACTAAATTATTTCATATAGTTTTCTTTTCTCTACTAAATATTTAATTTTAAGTTTTTGGGTTGTAGAATATAATAAAAAAATAGGGGTTAAATCATGTAAGAACCAAAAAAAATTGAGAACTATGAGAACCGATTTAAGCCATAATTGGGTTTTGTTATAATTAAACTTTTGATCACATGGTTATAATTAAAATTTTGAGAACCGTGAGAACTCATCTAAGCCGTAATAGATTAAATCAATTAATGGTTTAGATCGGTTTTTATGGTTCTCAACCTTTTTACGGTTCTCATTAAATTACCGTCCTAAAAAAGTATTTATGTCTCGTGGTGATCTTGTAGAGTTCCCTTGAATTCCATACCATTCCTTGTAATTTTTCATGTTGGATAAAGATATTTGGGAATATCGTGTAGCAAAATACTTGTCTAAAATTCTTATTTTATTCATTTTTGAGTACTGGGACGGACCTAGAATGGTCCCGTGCACCCAATCAACTTAGTTTTATAGGTAGAGTTTCTTTTTGTATGTAAGATGTATCCGTTAAATTTCGAGGGTGCATCAGAAAATTAGAAAAAAAAAGCACGAACAAAAAATTAAAAAAGTTCCATGAAATGAAATGAAATGAAATGAAATGAAATGAAATGAAATGAAATGAAATGAAATGAAATGAAATGAAATGAAAAATACTCTTGAAATCAACTAAAAAAACCTAATTATTTATCGAAATAATGAAATTTTGCTAAAATCAAACAACTTTATAAATATTACATATAACTCTCATAGGTACCGAATACTTGGTCCACGTGGCATGGTTGACGAGGTGGAGTCCAGCTGTGCCTCCACATGGCAACTGTTGTGCGGCGGCTGATGATTTGGAGTTTGAAGGAGCAATAATCGAGTGTGTCGCAGGATTTATGAGGTGGTCAAAGGATTCGTGCAAGAACCCTTCTACTTGCGTTGCCGCTTCTTCCACCTCTTGAGTTATTTCTCGGCAGATGCGCGGTTTCTTCACGTATGTTGGAGAAATATTTAATAAATTTTAATCTAATTTAGAAAAAAATTAAATAACATTTATTAATATAAGGGTCAAGTTCAGGAAAAAACCTTAAAAATACGGAAGTACTGAAAAACACCTTGATAATACATCATCTGAACAATATGCACTTGTATATACAAGTAATTTGTGATATGCACTGATGCACACGTGTATGTGCACAAGTGCAAAAAAAACATAATGTATCTATATGCACAAATGCATACCGTCCAGATGAAGAATCATCATAATGTTATTCAGTTTTCTGTTTTTTTTTTATTTTCTTCTAATCTCCCTCGTTAATATAATTAGTTTAAATTCAAATTACAAGCTATTATAGTTTATGTTAGATGTGTTTGCGGTGCTGTTTGATGCAATTTTAGAATAGATCAACAAATCGCACCATGTATGAAAATATGGAGAATTCTAAATACACCCCCCCCCCTCTGCACACACACTGTGTGTGTGCACAGTACACTATGTGTGTGTGTGTGCGTGTGTCTGTGTGTGCATGGGGGTGTGAATAGTAGCACCCGAAAATATTATTTAGAATTATTAAAGAAAATTACATTAATCTCTAACTTTTTTTTATTTTAAAGATTACAACATTGACTACATTATTAAAATAATTTATATATTTGAAAAAATATTTTTATCTGTCATAAACGTTTAATTTCAAAGGTCTTTCTTGATAAAAAGAATAAAAAATGTTTATTTATCATAAATAATCATTTTTGGAAAGTTTTGTAAATTTGGAGAATTGTACTCTCTAAAAACGCACACATTTTCTCTATTTTAAAAAATCTATTAAGTTAAAAAAACAAACCAAAATCTTTCAAATCTCTGTTTTAGAAAATCTATTGAAGTTAATCTAACAAGTCTATAATTTCATACAAACTACCACTCATGGACAGACCTTATGAATTGCACACGGTGGCACGTGTCACTGTATTATTTTTCCGGCGAGTGGGTAAATTTTTTTGGTTTCATGAAATATGCAACTGTATCGTTTTAGAATGTGCTACCGTATTCTTTTTGAAGTGCAATCATACCACGTAATCAACCAAAAAACAAAAAAACTTTTGAAATCAACCAAAGTAACCAAAAAACGTTTGAAATTAACCAAATTACCGAAAAGGTCTCTCGAAATCAATAAAAAAAACTTAAAAAATCCCAAAAAACAAGTCAAAAACTTTAAAAATTCCTTGAAACGCCGAAATTTGGCTAAAAACACATCGACCGATATTGAACATTGGTAAAAAAAGATACAAATGTCGATAAAAACCGTATTAAAAAATACGATGTCACTATAAGAAAAAGTTTTTTGGTCCGTCCCTGCTACTACTAAATTTAAAAAACAGAGGTACGAAATTCATAAATTTTAACAAATAATAAGTCTGGAAGATGTAATTTTCTGTTTATTGAATATATGTTGAAACAAAAAGAAGTGATATACCCATAAAATATCTGATCTAAAAAACTATAAATTTATAACCCATATTCATATGAGGTAAGATGACTTATAATAAAATTCTATTGCCAGAAAAAAAAAAGAAACCTAAAATGAACAAGACAACTTCAATAAAGATTGGACCATGCTTTGAAATTGACTCCGAATCCATACGTGGAGATGCGGGGAAGCAACTTGGGAGATTCGTTTTGTGAGAATGATACTCCTATATAATTTCCACCACTTGCATTTCCTCTTTATTTATATATATATATATATATATAGAGAGGCTCCTTCATATGTGAACAATTATTTTTGTGTAAACAATGTAAACTGATCTGGGCCATACGTTTGATAATTGTGTGGTTAAGATCAACAAGGTGGCAATTTTGTAATTATTAAAAAAAGCGGTGGCATTGGGGGAATCCGGTCAGACTACTTGAGGGCAAATGGGGTATTAACCATTTCTGCAGAAATAAGGAAACTATCTACCATCATCGTGATCCCGCATAACACGCAAAAGATATCAACACAGGTCAAAAAAATTGAAGTAATCTCTTCCATTTTTGACGGAATCTGGAGCGAGGATTCATCAGAGGTTGAAGAAAGAAAGGCGCGAAATAATGAGACGTAAGATTGTTAACCTAATTTTTTCGAATACTATAAGAGGAGATGCGCTTAACTTGTATTTGTTGTTTCATAGGGCGACAAAGAAGTGAAATAATACGATTAATGAAGACATTTTCAAAGTTCACTAATACAAAGGATAATCCGGTTGATTTGGAGATGGAATTGGCTGCGATGAACCAGGTCGATGAAGGGGAAGGTATGAAACATAAATTTTGTTTGCATTGTATAATAGTAAAGTGAAACAGGGTTATCGATTATGGGGGTCGTATTCAAAATCGTATGAAACAATACACCATAAACTAGGGTTTCGTATTTTTTACTTAAATTAGGGTTGGGTGACAATCAAAGTCCGAAACCCAATTTTTTTAAAATTTTTGAAAAGGTGGATAGATGATCTCGTTCGTTGAAAAAAACCAATATATGAAACATATTTTTTATAAAAATAAGAGTTTCATACGTTTTATGACCAATGTATGATTAAAAAAGTGGTAAATAAAGGTGGATATTAGGTTCGTCATTACAGGATATGAACAAAAAACTTTGCAAGAGAAAAGGTTTCGGATTTAGTGCTAAAATCATTGTTGGGTAAACAATAAAATATGAAACCCTTTTCATATGTTGTGATAAAAGTGTTAGTGATAACGACGTTAGTGTTGAATATATGAAACCACAAATGCATATATGGGGCCCGGATTTTAAACTAACTGTTTTGTTGGGTACTTAACAACATATGAAACAATTAGCTTTTCTGAATATAAAAATATGTTTACTTTAAGTTTCATTGGTGATGACGTAATTCATAGTAAATTATGAAATTTTTTAAGTAATACCATAGTTTGGTAGTATGTAGGTGTTAGTACTCATGTATTATAGCATATTGTTTTATAACATATGAAAAATGTTGATGATTGTGTTATGATATATGAAACAACTTACATATTGTGTTACGGTATACGAACAAAATATTACATACGTTTGTTAGAATATATGAGTTAGAATTAATGTATCATTGCAGATTGTGTACTAATATATGGAACTTTGCGTTATAGTATGTGTGTTAAGATAAATTAAACACATATTACGTACATTTGTTTAATAATGTCGTGTGCAAATCATAATTTGACACTTAGTTTTACATATGAAATTCATGATATATACAATTTGCTTGTATATTATCTATGTTGTTACATTATCGATATCATGATAGATGTATATATGGAAAAACAAAGTATTATTGTGAAACAAGAATGCATGTTTGTAAGGTGAATTCTGATGTTTGATACATTAATGTGTATTAAAGTGGGACAAAGTGGAAGTCAAAGGAAAACACCAGATAGTGTTAAAGGTGTAAGTGATGATAAAGCGAAGAAATCCAAGGAAGGTACGCTTATCATATAAAACCTTACCGTCTTGTAGATGTTAATATATATGAAATGATCTATATGATTTCTTATAACAAAAATTAGAGATATTTTTTAAAAATATCAACAATTTTAATGATTATATTCAAAAGTTCTTGATATTGGTTGTAATGTGACGGGTAATATGTGTGACATGAATTTCTCTTCCAGATGTGCAGAGTGGGAGTAAACGGAAACATCGAGATAGTGTTGAAGTTGTTAATAAAGATAATGCGGACAAAGCGAAAGAAGGTACATTAATCGGATGAAATTTGTTCGACGTATATAAGTTATTGCATTTCGTATGATATAGTTGAATTTCAGAAGTAAAGTTTGGTTTAATTTCTTGAATGTATCCCGTTTCCAGTTTGGTTTAATTTCTTGAATGACATTTGTGTGATATTAATAAAAATGTTGTATGATATTACAAAATAGTTGAAAACGACAAAATATGTGCTGATTTGGTGGTTGGAGCGAAACGAAGGAAGAAAAGGGCGGCAAAAAAGTGTTCAGTTAGGACGAAAGCTACAATGACAGCAGGTGGTAGTGCATCGAGATCGACAGGGAAAGGAAAACAAAAAGTAGGGGTTGAGGATGACGATGATGACTTTGTGGTTAAAGCAACCTTAACCAAAGCAGGTATTGTAAACAGACCCATTTGCAGTGTACAGAATAATATGTTAAAGGTTGAGCAAATCAGGTTGTGGGAGTCGCGAGTACAAGTATATATTTTATTGCATCTGTTTGATGTATTGTTTCATATGTGCTCACTTAAAGTGTAATGTATATGTAACTTGTTTGATGTACATTACAGATTTGAGAAGACTGAAGACAAGCAATCTACAAGATAAGAAACGGTTTGATAAGTTTATCAAACATAGGGAATTGAAGAAACCTACAAACGTTTCTGGTATTCGAACGCGTACTTCGCCAATGACTCTGCAAGAAACAGTGTGCAAGTTAAACAAGGAACAACAAGTTGTTGTAAATAGAATGGGTCTTGGTTCACTACTGAATATGAGGGTCGATGGCATTCCCTCCAAACTGGGGTATTATGTAGTAGACAACCTAGACCCAGATGGCATGGAAGTGTACTTAATTGGTACAACAATGAAGATAAACGAGGAGGTTGTAAGTAAGATACTTGGTGTGCCAAATAGAGGGATAAACCTAGACCAAGTGAATGTAGATGATAAAAGTAGACCTATGATATCCAGGTGGAAAAAACAATACAGTAAGGATAAGGTGAGGCCAAGTGATGTAAGTAGCATGATATTGAGTTCAGCTGATGCGGGTGAGTTGTTTGCGCTTAACTTCATAGTTCTTTTTGTGAACTCTATGGCTGAATGCAGTCCAGATGGTCGTTGTAGTAACAACTTCCTGACAAAAATTGGTAACATCGATATGATCGGAAAAATCAATTGGTGCCGATACATATGCGATTGCGTACGGAGAAGCAAACGAAACTGGAAACGGGATACATTCTCTAGCTTCTATCATGGACCGCTTACATTCCTAACGGTAATGATTACATAAGAAAAGTAGTGTGTGTATTTTAAAATGATTTAAATTGTATATATGAAACTAACAATACATTTTTGGATATACAGCTACTTTATGTGCATTCAACGGTCTGTGATGAAATGAATGTTGATATTGACCGAAGTGAGCTGCCACTTCACACTTGGTCAATGGAGTTGCTTATAAAGAGGATGAAGATCGGATTTAAAATGGGAGGTCTGGGGGTTGGAGTGCTGCGAGATGACACCGTAATGCAGCATAAGGAAATTGTGCGTGTTAGTAAGGACAGTGAAGCTTCAGAGCGCGGTAATATGTTATGGGTAGAGTTAAATGATGTAAGTATTGCAAATAATTAACACTAACATAAATTTTGTTGTATGATCTGGATAATATGATAACATTATTTAATATTACTGTTGTTTTCATATGCTACACGACAGAACTCTGGACCTTTGCGAGAGGATGTTGTTGTTCATGGTAGTGAGACTGAAACAGTTCATACGAACGCTCTGGAAAAAGAAGATCATCACAATGTGGCTGAAGGATCTAATAATGTAAGTTTAAATACCGTGAAAAAATGAACATGTGAATAGTTATACATATGTATATATGTAAGAAATCTGATGTTACTGATAGTTTTGCATATGTTACCTTTCAAGTATTAAAAGATTACATTGATAAAAATAAATGAACTTTGTTTCATATGTAGATTATGCAACTGTTTTCACGTACATGCAATTTGAGAGAGGGTGAAACACTGCAGCATTATGATGTAATAGCAAAGCAGATGATCAATTATATTGTAAACGAAGTCATGGAGACTAAAGACTATGGTACTGGAGAAAGAGAAGAAATTGAAGAGGATGTTGGGGTTAAGGATCAAAACAATGAGATGGTTGGAAATGAAGTTGAGTTGTCTGAAAAAGTTGTTGGTGTTGAAAATGAAAAAAGTTCAGTGGTTGCAAATGAAGGTGAGTTGGTTGACAGGGGTGTTGGGGTAGAAAGGCAAGAAAGTGAAGTGGTTGCAAACGAAGCAGGATTGATGGATAATACTGTAAATATTCAACCAGGGATATCAGTAGAAGAGATGCAAGAAGAGATTGATGAAGATGCATGGGAAGATGACTACGATGAAGAGCAGATTAAACGGGTAAAACACAAAATGTTTTTCTTATGAAATGTATATCTCATTGATTGATTAGGTTGTTTATGTTGTGTTATAATGTATGAAACTGATAACTGAATTGGCATGGTTAACTTCTGACAGGACTACATGGCGAAGATAGAAGCACATTTCAGTGTTATCTACTCGACTAAATGGGACATTGAGGTAATGCTAAACGAAGCTAAGGAGATATTTCCTGATGAGATTTGGGTTGATAACTATCGTGAAACACTAGTACAACTGTTCAAGGAAGACAAAGAAGCTGATTCAGAAGTTAAGGATTGCGATGATGATGGTGATATGGGTGGCGGCAAATCAAAAGATGGAAATGATGATACCATCACAAGGGGGGGTGATGGGAAAGCATTGGTAACACCAACCAAGCTGAACTTTGAAGAAGACTTACCTAATGATGCAACTAAACCCGATTCCCCAATCTGGTTGAGTCAGACGACCTTCAACATAATTGACAGGGATATTATGCGCAGATCGGCAGAATTGGTGTCTAAAAAGAAAGATGACGTTGCACCATCGTTTGACCGTGTAGATGCGAAATCAGTGAACAAACAGATGGTTGTATACACGGGGGATACGAAAGACTTGATAAGTGCAACAATAGGAACTAATAAAGGGAAGGAGAAAGTTATCGAGGAGGTGGATATCGTACCGGTGCGTGGAAATAAACGTGAGATAAAGCTTGGGGCTCAAGTAAGATCACCGTACGTAAGACGACAAGTTTTAATGGGGCAGGGGTTGTTTAAGGATGAGGAAAAGGCGGTCGAGTACTGTCTGTCGGCGTTTGGCGGTCCTAAGTAAGTATATGAAACGATATGTCTTTTATATTACTACTAACATGTCTGATATACAATTTTGTATTTAACAATTTTCAGTGACAAGCTGTTCGTATCACAAACGGGGGAATCGATATCACGCACAACAATGGAAAGCCTCGCAGCTAGTGAAAAGGTTTTTTCAGATGTGATTGATGGTTGGGCTAACATACTGAATTATGAGGAAAGATATAGAAGTCAATCCTCACCTCTCAGATGTTTTTTCAATACAACCGTTTTGGTAAGGTTCTTTTAAGTAAATAACAAATTTAAAATTTCATAATGTGTAACATTATATTTTGCACTGTATAATATTCAGGGAGATGGTGTGTTGTCATATGAGTTATTCAGCTTCCAGATACGTTTCAAGTTGTTTACGGACAAGATACAAAAAGCATCCAAAAACAACCAAGAGATGTTAACTCTGCGAAGTGTAGAATTGGTGAGCTTAACAAAAGATTAGTATTTAATTTATGGTCTGCTAATAATTTTCACAATAAATCAACTAATTAAAATGTACAGGTATTCTTTGCACACCGAGTTGAAGAGCATTACTTCTGCGTAGTTTACGACATGAGAAACTGCAAGATTCAGATCTTGGACAATAGGAAAAGAAAGGGGGAAATAACGGACATGTATAAAAATGATGTTCATATACTGGTAAGTTTTTTTTTGTGATTTGAACATATACACTAATGTTTATAGGTTGTTTAAAAAACTGCATGTCATTACATTGTGTTTAATGTATGAAAATGCAATGATGGATAACCAATCATGTTCCATAATATATGAAACATATTATGAGTTTTGACAAATTGGTATATAATAAGGTGTGAAACAAGTAGTCGTCATCTAAAAAGCTTTTGTTTCATATATATTTGACTTTGAATATAAAAAAAACTATGAAACAACAAGCAGTAACCTAATAGTTTTTGTTTCATATAAATATAGTATTTGAAATAGTGTTTCGTATATGAAATGCATTAATGTGTAAAATAAAAAGTTTTTGTTTCATATAAATAAATGTTTTCATATAAGGGTTTCATATATGAAATTTGTTAATAATTTAATAAAAAAACTTTGTTTCATACATATATTGATGTCATAATATGTTTCATATATGAAATGAACTGACATGTAACTAATCCGTTAGTATAGTATGTTAAGTTCTTGTTTCAATGTTTTCAACAGACATCATTCTTTCTGAAATACCTGAAGAAAATAGGGCATCCATCGGTGGAGGGAATACAGGATGCGGAAATTGAACACGTTGATACACATTGGCAGACCAAAAAGATAGTAGGTCATTCGGGTGTCTACACAATGAGATCAATGGAGACGTACATGGGAGGGAGTACCCGGCTTTGGTTCACGGGGTTTACAAAGGAGGGTTATGTTCAAGATAGGCAACTGGACATGCTGAGAAAAAAGTATACGGCAAAAATCTTATTGTCGGAGAATAACACACGTAGGGAGTTCATACAAGGGGATATAGCGAGGTTATATGATATGGGCAAGGAGTCGAGAGCACAAATTAGAGAAATGGCTGATGCAACACGCAATGGTCGAATTAGCAAGTATTAGATTGATAACCTTGATCGTTTGATTTTGTTGGTTGAAGACTAATCTTTTTAAGTAGGTCTATGATGTTATGTTTAGTAGACATTACTTAGCATGATAACTTTTCTGTTAGCGTTTTAGATTAGTACTGGAATTTGCATTATGGGCATGTTTTTGGCATGCATTTTGGTATCGGATAGTATTTTAATTTGAAGTAAATCTATATAATTACATGGCCTAAAAGTACTGCTATGGTTTCAAATGGTGATTATTGAAAACAGCATGGAATATTAAAGTTGTGAAACTTTAAAAAAGGTATGATTTATGAGTAGTAACCCTACTAACACAATTTAATAAGATTTGAATATTAGTGTCTTTCATATGTCGAACTTTTTTAACATACGCTACGTTACATTATGGTTAGTCATAAATGTGTTTCGTTATTATGAACGTATGAACTTTTGTAAATCTTATGCAACTTTATGAAAACCAGTAAACTTCACAAGTGCTAGCGGTAATGTATAAGTAACTACACAACACATATCATAAAAGGTTTACATGGATTTAAGGATAAATAAAGGAAATACACAAAATAATTATGGGGATGTGTCATTAATTGAAGATTAACCTGTTTCATGTTTGACATTTCCATAATTTGATATTATGCATGAAATTGTTGTGAAACGTAACATTAATAATAAGAAAAAAAGATTGAAATGTACAGTTCATAACGTAAAAAATAATATGAAACAGTAACATGGTACGCATGGTATAGATTGTACAAATTGAATACGTATATGAAACATATACGTTGAGCGATGAATACCCATTGACAGTCGCTTCAACGGGTGCGTTTTTTACATTAAAATTAAATATGAAACGCAACGTTAATTACTATGTTTGAAGTATATAAAACATAAGATAACAAAAATGTTCCATAAACATTAACAAAACACAACTTGTCTTGAACAATGATTTATTGAAACCAAAATAATATTACGACTTATCCATAAACATTGTCTAGGAAGCTTATGAATAAAGCAAAAAATAACACACTTATCCACGACTATTACGCAGTGGACAATTCCTTGAATCATGGTTAGCCAGGGTATGACAATTCTTGCACATGCGCTTGTTTCTTTTAATCTTCGTCTTGGCTTTCTCCAAAGTACCAATCAAACGTTTGCCGGTTCCACACCCCTTGTTTCGTATACCGGCAGGGGGTAAAATTTCAACATTCTCAGGAACATCTACTCCATAACAATCCCTCAGCGCATCAGCTCTATCATCAGCAGGACAAGTCAATATATTAACAACATCAAACTCATCGGTCGCGTTGTCGAGAATGTCACCAAGTAGGTTAAGTCTGCCGGTGTCATTCCTAATACGACTGACAAGCATATCCATTTTCGAATACAAACGATTAATCAAACGCTCTTTCTCAACATCATATTCACCATATCTAGCACGAGCAGCTTGAACTTCAACAGGTACCAATGACCTAGTCCATCGACGAGAAATGTAACTATCCGGGATGGCTACACAATCGTCGTTTAAAAGAACTTTAAACATGTGCCTACACATGAAACCGTTACGAACAAAGAAATTGCATTCGCATTGCATCGTATTAGATGATGAACAATGAATAACCTGTAAAAAATCATACTGTTAAGACAATCCGTATAATGTAAATTAAAATGCAATAACTATGAAACAAATTCACAACGGAACGATTCATAAACTGTAACTACCTTGTAGCATCTTTTCGTAACAGATTTTGTGTTCTTATGTAAAACACGATACGTATAAACATCACCGTCTTGACCAATCAAAACTATTCACACAATATAGGACAGCTTTCTTAATCTCCTTACGCACTTGAAAAAACACAGTACGAGTGTAAACGTCAACTGCATGTCTTTCAATCAACAAAGGAGTAGCAACGCGAGGGAAAGTGTTTTTCGTAACAAACTCCAGTGTTCGATGCTTGTTCCTTTGCCTCTCAATTGCACCATCGAATGCATGCAAAAACTTAACCAAATCATTACGGTTATGTGCATATATTCTAAAAAATGCATGAGAACTCTCTGACCTAGAAGTCGTCCGCATCAACCCAGACATGGGTACGTCTTTATAGTAAGCTGGGATCCACGAATGTCTGATCTGATACATATCACTAAGCCAATCATTACGATGTAATTTATATTCATCAATAATATTGGACCACTCCAACTCAAATTCTTCTGGTTTCATATGGGTGCTCCAAACCAACTTATTGAATCGTCTTTTGAATGTTGTGTTGTTGTCAAGATCGGCAGTTATCTGGAAAAAACATTAATACGACAATAATATGCAATATCAGTTTCGCAATGTTAAATTAGTTCATCAAATAAATGAATATAACTGAGACGAACTAGTATTATACTTAAATAAATAATGTATAATGAATCTAACCTTCCCAGGTAGCTTCTTCATAATATGCCACATACATAGCCGATGAATTGACTCTGTAAATACAGCGGGAATCGCTTGTTTCGTAGCCGCACATTGGTCAGTTATGACGAAAGTCGGCTGCTTTCCATGTGCTTTCAAGAAAGCACGAAGTACCCACTTGAAATTATCAATGTTTTCATGGCTTAATAACGCAGCACCAACGACTACAGACCTCTTGTGGTTGTCAATAGCAATGAACGGGACAAAATTCATAGCATGCCTACAAATATGAGCATTCGAACAATTATTGTAAAATTTTAGATAAACAATGTAATAAAAACATAAAAAATATGGTAATAACAAAATAAATATAACTACAATACCTGTTGGTGCGATACGTCGCATCAAATGAAATAGTGTCTCCGAACTCTTTATAGTTTAGTCTACCTATTTCATCAACCCAAAAAATAGCTTGCAACTCACCCTCAATGACCAAGAAATCATAGAAAAACTCAGGGACAGCCCTCCTTCGCTTCGATAGAAGATTAACAAGCATCTGTGCATCTTTATTCCCAACAAAAGCAGACATATCCCTTCTAGCATTTTCATAATCAACAGCAGTAGCACCAACATACTCATAACCGCCCTTCAAACCAGCCTGAATCATATGCGACTTAGCCCCACCAATCGATGATGATGAAGAGTTATACACATTCCTATAGTCCATGTATTGCAGCTTCCTATTGGCACGTGATAGTTTCTTTTCATGATAATTTAATAAGGAATGGTTGTGCCTTTCCTCAAACTTGTAAACAACGTATAGGTTATCAACTTTAGAATATCGAAACTTAATACACGCTTTGCATCCAGACCTCTTGTAGTTTGAATTCCTCGACTTACGATTACCAGACACATCCTGAAGAGACTGATACTCCTTTTTATCGGGGAAACCTTGCTTACTACACAAAAGATAACGATTCTGCACGTCCCCATCCTTATTTCTCCTCTTAGTTGACTGCCTAACATCAAATCCAGCTTCTCCTGCGTATTTCCGATACGCAACATCAGCGGCTTCAACATCGGGGAACGAAGATCCCACTCCAATCCTTACTTTCTCATTAACCTTAGGTATCCAGTATTTGGTACCACCAGGAGAAACAAACGTCTCGTGTTGTTCTGAAAACAAATTCAATATAATTAAAGTATATAATAAGTACGCAACTATTTTATAACACAACAATTATGAAACTGAGTAAATTTTTACAACTAAACACCACTTTCTATATAATAATTATACAAATAAAAAAAATGAGACCCCGTTATATAACGTTGATTGTACTTCATTGCAATGGAAAACATATCTCCAAACTGCGTATACTAATGTTTCACATCTTGTGAACAACGCTTGTTACTATTTAAAACTATCTTGCGGTATACATATTTCATATACAAAGTTTCATATAGTTAAAATTTCAGATATTTAAAGCAATTATTCTGTTTCATATATACTGATTAAACTAATTAGAACCAGCACGTTGTTTTTCTATTTTTCATACATTTTTTATATAGTTGATTTCTTAGTTTTCTTAATAAATACGAAGCTTAGCATAAAGTTCCTGCTATGATTTCATATCTACTAGTAATTGATCCGAATAATGTGAAATACACTAGTTTCATAACTACTGTTCCTGTACAGTAATGGACCCATATAATGTGAAATACTATAGTTTCATACCTACTGTTCATGGAATTTACAATCAATCAAAAACATGGAAATCTAAATTAACATTGAACAATAAGTAGCGGGCATCACCTTCACGCCGACTAACATTTGGGGATTGATATAACTGTATCGGTACATTGTCTGCTTCATCACGAATATCTACAATTTCTTCATTGCTGCCAACACATGATTGATATATATCAATTTTGTTATTTTCGTTATCATGCTCATCGACATCCTCGCAATCCTCTGAAACATCAATTTTGTTATTGTCGTTATCATGCTCATCGACATCCTCGCAATAATCTGAAACATCTGGGTCAAACATATAATCTCTGTAAAAGTCTGAATATCTGTGTTCTTCATCTGATTCATCGAACTGTTCTTGATTTTCCATTGCTTCGATTCAGATTTTTCCAAGGATAACGATAATTTTGAATAGTTGAAGATATTCTTTGAAAACGTATTGTATATTGAATTAACAAAATAAAATTCCTAAAAATCAGCAAAATGATATACATGCCATATTTGATTTACGCTGGAATTTTATGCAATTGACTATAATGCCCTTGACTGTTGTTACCATTTATAAAAGTTTACAAAGTTTACATCTTGAAATTGTTCACATTTGAAGCCCCCTCTATATATATATATATATATATATATATATATATAGGGGTGGGTTCAAATAAAAACCAAATTTCAGTTGTAAACGTGAGGACAAACCACGACCCTTGATTAAAAAATCGGAGATCAGATCAATGAATAAAAAACACAGTGGCAATTTTGTAAATAACTTGAAAACTATGTCCATGGCTTAGTGAATTTTTAGCGCGCAGGGGTAAAATTGGAATCAGCCCTCTTTTGTTGACTTTTTATTTTCTTTTTTAATTAAAAAACTTTTACCCTCTTAAATTTTAAAATAAATTATCTCAAAAACTACTAACATTTTAATCAAACAAATTACATCAAAAAAACGAGAATTTCGTGCTCTTCGATATGACATCCATCATGATATAGTTTTTTTTCGATTTAACCGTTTTTTAAGTGAAATCGTGTATATATGTTATATTCAGACTGAATATAACACATATTCAAACTGATGTATTTATATCAAAGAAAGGTAAGCATGAAAATGAGGTTTGAATAAACAAAAATGATGTAATTATTCAAAAGGTCCTCCTAAACTACCCATCATCGAGGCTTCTGATCCATATACATTCTGCTGCTCATCATCCAGTATTCTCCTTCATTAAAAGGTGTACCCCATTGACAAACATCATACTTGCACAGTTAACATTTAATGGAACATAATAAACGAAATCAAATACGAGATCTTGGTTACTTGAATGATCATAATAGATCACTTGCAGAGGGGCATGCTAAAATGATTCCCGTTTGAGTTTTAATTTATTCCTAAGTTCATAATCTTTTATATATATATATATTGGTTTGTATAGTTTGTTAGAATTGTTTGGTTTACAATTGAAACGCACAATATATATATATATATATATATATATATATATATATATATATAGAGAGAGAGAGAGAGGTTCAAAGAAAAACCTCAAAAAACGAAAAACTGAAGAACACATATAAATATATTCAGACTGAATATGTGTTATATTCAGTCTGAATATGTGTTATATTCAGACTGAATAAAGGTAGATATTCAAAACGAATAAATGTTTAAATTTTGTACCTTTATTCAGTCTGAATAACTCTATATATTCAGACTGAATAAAGGTAAATATTCAAAACTGAATAAATGTACCTTTATTCACTCTGAATATAACACATATACACGATTTCACGTAAAACGGTTAAAACGAGAAAAAAAACTATATCATGATGGATGTCATATCGAAGAGCACGAAATTCTCGTTTTTTTGATGTAATTTGTTTGATTAAAATGTTAGTAATTTTTGAGATAATTTATTTTAAAATTTAAGGGGGTAAAAGTTTTTTAATTAAAAAAGAAAATAAAAAGTCAATAAAGGATGCGCTCATTCTAATTTGACGAAAATACCCCTAAAGCTGAATTTTATGAATGGCTTAAATATTGCTGCGATCAATGGACGAGATTTGTCCTCATGTTTACAATTGAATTTGAGTTTTCATTTGAACTTTCCTCTATATACATATAGAGAGAGAGAGAGAGAGAGAGAGAAAGTTCAAATGAAATTCAAATTCAATTGTGAACGTGATGACGAATTTTGGTCCTTCCATCTCTATTGATCAAATGACTCATATTAAATAGAGTTTTTGTATTGAAATTATTAATTAAGGTGATTAGGGGTAAAAAAGAAATATAATTTAAATTCACGCCTACCATATTTGAATTTTTATTTTCTTTTTTAATTAAAAACTTTTACCCCCCTAAAAGTTTAAAATAAATTATCTTAAAAATTATTAATATTTTAATCAAACAAATTACATAAAAAACGAGAATTTCGTGCTCTTCGATATGACATCCATCTCGATATAGTTTTTTTGTTGTTTTAACCGTTTTTACGTGAAATGTCATATATGTGTTATATTCATTATGAATATTTATGTATTCAAGTGTTTATAACATCTCGACACCGTAAGTTCGTAATTCGACATCACCTTCTACAACACTTTCTTCAACGTCTTAAGGCATCGTGTTCTTCATTACCGTAACCCAACACCCATCGAGATGAATCAGGAACCTATCGAGTTTCGATTGTGAATCGAGGAACGAAAGAGAGTGCGTCACGTCTCCATACCTTCACGGGTCACTCGTGTATTATTCTTCATGAATGATGTATTATTCATACTGAATATTGTTGTAAGATCCTACATTGGTTGGGGAGGGGAACAAAGGTTGCCTTATAAGGAACTTGATACCTCCCCTATCAGGCGCGTTTTAAAACCGTGAGTCCGGATGTGTGGACAAAAGCGGATAATATCTGGTACGGTTGGCCTGGGATGTTACAGATGGTATCAGAGCCGGCAACCGAACTATTGTGCCAGCGAGGACGCTGGGCTCCCAAGGGGGTGGATTGTAAGATCCCACATTGGTTGGGGAGGGGAACAAAGGTTGCCTTATAAGGGACTTGATACCTCCCCTATCAGACGCGTTTTAAAACCGTAAGTCCGGATGTGTGGACAAAAGCGGACAATATCTGGTACGGTTGGCCTGGGATGTTACATTTATTGTAAGATCCCACATTGGTTGGGGAGGGGAACAAATGTTGTCTTATAAGAGGAACTTGATACCTCCCCTATCAGACGCGTTTTAAATCCGTGAGTTCAGGTGTGGATAAAGCGGACAATATCTGGTACGGTTGGCCTGGGATGTTACAGACGGTATCAGAGCCGGGAACCGGACTGGTGTGCCAGCGAGGACGCTGGGCTCCCAAGGGGGGTGGATTGTAAGATCCCACATTGGTTGGGGAGGGGAACAAATGTTGTCTTATAAGAGGAACTTGATACCTCCCATATCAGACGCGTTTTAAATTCGTGAGTTCAGGTGTGGACAAAGCGGACAATATCTGGTACGGTTGGCCTGGGATGTTACAATTGTATTATTCATCCTGAATATTGTATTATTCATCATGAATAGTGAATGAACGTTCACCTTTGTTATTTATACTGAATGTGGACACCTGGAGATGTGCATACATATTCATAAAGAATAAAACCAATTCGCGGTTGTGAATCGGAAAACAAAAGAGAGTGCGTCATGTGTTCACACCTTTGCAGGTCATTCATATACTATTCATCATGAATAATGTATCATTCAGGATGAATAATACAACATTCAAGGTGAATAATACATGAATCATGTTTAATAATACATGAATCAGAAATTCGTGTATTATTCATCCTGAATGTTGTATTATTCATTTTGAATAATGTGTTATTCGTCATGAATAGTGAATAAACGTTCCCATTTGTTATTCATACTGAATATGGACAGCAGGAAACGTGCATACATATTCATACCGAATATAACACATACATAACATTTAACGTAAAAACGGTTAAATGAAGAAAAAATTGTTTGATTAAAATATTAGTAATTTTTAAGATAATTTATTTTAAACTTTAAGGGGTAAATGTTTTTTTAATTAAAAAAGAAAATAAAAAGTCAAAGATGGTAGGCGTTGATTCAAATTTCCATATTTGTCCCTAATCATTTCTCAATTGGTTTCATTAAGTTTTAACCATTGATTAGTTTTCCAAATCTTGATCAATGATTGTGACTTGTCCTCATGTTCACAATTGAAAATGAGTTTCATTTGAAATCACCCCTATATATATATATATATATAGAGAGAGAGAGAGAGAGGTTCAAGAGAAAACCTCAAATAAATGAAAAACTAAAAATAATTTTATTAACCGTTAGATTAGATAATCTGATGGATGTGATTAGACGGGCGGTTATAACAATATTAATTAAATTAAAAAAACCTCACCTCTCTATTTTTTATTCGAGAAAGATGAAAAATAAACAAATTTTGAACGAAATAAATTACACCAAATAAACGATTATATTTTTCTCGTTAATTTGACATCCATATTGATATATTTTTTCATCCGTTTTTTCGTGGTTTTCTGGTTTTCCATTTATTTAGGGTTTTCCCCTGAACCTGATAAGTATTTAGTATATTTATTAAAATACAAAAATAAGAGCTAATCTTTTTATTTATCTAGCTTAAAAAAATTTATTTACAAAAAAAATTCAGATTAATTGTTTTATTAAAATATTCAATATTTTAATAAAGTTTTCATGTAAAGTTTATATAAAATGATAATAATAAAATCAACTTTATTGTAAAAACAATTAAAAAATATATCGAGACTATGTATTGAAACAAAAAAAGTAGATCAAAATCAATAACAAATTTACCTTTTTCATTTCCAAACCGGCTATGTGATCGACGATTCCTTCAAAAGTTCTAAAGGCCTCGGTGCTCTTCTCCGTAGCAAAATGGGAGGCATATGGAACTTCTTCTTTGCCCATGTTATTCACTGCCTCTCTCGCAAAACTAGTGGGCATGATCAATCACCGTCATACATCACAAAGCTCGCCCATGCCCTCATCTTTCAAAGAAAAGTCGATTTCGCCCAATACTTCTTTTCTGAACTTGTCGAGGTAATCAAGCATCCCAAGAAGTGTTACGTTGCCTATCCGCGATTCATCTCGATGATCATTCAACACAAGCTCCACAAGGCATTAGAGACGGATCGAAAATCTCAAGCGCCCCGATTCAAGTATGATTGGTCTTCCCCAGTTGTTGGTCTCAAAACACTAAATGTGGGACCTCTCGCCACCGACAACCCGTTAAGACAAGGTATGATTTCTCTCGCTCTCTCTCCCGATCTACATTGGGGCGATGCGGAAATTCCCGGATTTAAACACCCGGAAGTTCCCGAAGCACCCCATGCTGTAGTGGCCCCATCCTCCCTTACTCGAGTAAAGTCGGGCGGCGCAAAAAAGAAACAACGTACGGCCCCCGACACCTCCGCACCCGCTTCTAGAACTATGCCACCGAGAGATCCCTCGGAGGCTTCCCCGGTTCAATCCCCTTCTCATAAGCGGAGGCACTCGTCTTCCCCTTCGAGATCTCTTTCAAAGAGGTCTCGGAAACCATCGGCCCCACCGTCTAATCCAACTGTCGATTCTCGAAAATCGCCAGTTGTTGAACTTCAACCCTCCGGGCCAAGGGAATCCGCCATTAACCCCACCGACTCCTCTGTTGCCTCTCAAAAGGTTTCAGTTGTACAATTGGAGGAACCTCAACCTACCTCCCCACTCGATTCTTTGGGTGGTGGAGATGACCTCGAGGTCTCTCCCCTCGAGGGTACTGATTTTTCACTTCACGACTTTCCACCTGATCTCTATGAGATCGATGATGAAGCACAACTCGCCTTGAGTTCCCCCCCAGTAACTTCACCCCCACATGATTTCTTTGATTTTCTTTTAGCGGACACTGGTTCTCCCCGAACCATCCCGTCCACCGAAGAGAATCCCACCGAGTCTCCCTCGCCGAAGAACCAATCCACACCACCGATCGTATCCCCACATCGATCACCCATCCCACACCAATCACCTACACCCCGAAGGTCTCCCACACCGACACGTCAGGGTTCTCCTCACCAAAATCCTCCTCCACCGAGAATCCTCTATACCGATGACATGTCATCTTACCTCCCAAATCTCATCACCTAAGCAGATCCCCAACGCCTCCGATTTTCTTTCCCAGAAATCGGTGGTCAGACCTCTTCAAACATTGGCCGCCCCTCTGCTTTTCTTCAATCCACCATTTCGTTGATCTCCCAAGCAAACTCCAGAATAACCATGCTTGAGTCTCAGTTGCCACGAATTCTTCTCGATGCCATTACCGATGCCCTGCGACCGATAAATGATACAGTCTCTTCCCTATCTTCAAAAGTGGAGTCCTTCTCAAAATCCTCCACCGACACTACCAACACCGAGCAATCCCAATGGGAGATGGACTTGGGTGATTTCTCCTTGGTTCCCGATACCACCACTAAAAGCTTGGCTTCTTTGCACTCAAAGTTTGACAAAGTGTTTCATGAATTGGGTTTTAAGCTTTCGGCTGTTGCTGAGGGGGAGAAAACTATTGTTCGACCGAAATTGCCATACATCAAGAGATTTACCAGCAACAAGTCTCCACCGAAAACCTCTCCGCCATCACCGAAATCACCTAAATCTTCACCGACACATACAGGGACCACCGAATCAGTCGCTTCACCGAGCAAGTCCCCATCGGCCGTGGAAATTGATGCATCAACTGAGGGGGAGCAATCCAGCAAAGCTCCCAAAGACAAAGGGAAGAAAGTTATTTCGGCCGAAGACTTGGCAAAAGAAGAAAAGAAGAAAAAGGATTTGGCTAAGTATGGGGCTCGACCTGAAGGTGCTGAAACTCTTAAACTCAAGCCTCCATCCCAAGAAACCACCACCGATCTCGGTCTTTCTCCTCAGGAACTTGAGGAAGCTAAACTTGCTCAAATTGCTTTAGATAAATCTAAAGCCCTCTCTATGAAAGTTGCCGAAGAAGAAGCCGCTTAAGCAAAATCCACCGATGCCATCGAAATCCAGAAATCGGTACTAAGTGCCATTGAAGAAGAAAAGAATGACGAAATAAGTTGGTATAAGAAGACCATGCACCACCGAAGTAACAGAGCCCAAATCTCAAATGTTAAAATTGCTACTTCCAAAGTCAACCCGAAGGATATCAGGCTGATCGTCAACAGAGATGATGGTTCGCTGAAAAGTTTAACAGATGCTCATCTCAAGAATCTCGGCCTCACCGAATGGTATGAGATCTCTAAACATCTAGTCAAAAGTGCAAACCCGAAGAAAGACACTTTTATCAAATGCATTGAAGGTTTGATGGAGAGGATGAAGGAGATCAAAAGAAAACACAACATCATCCTTTCCTCCGACGAAAGGGCGAAACTTCAATCGATGAAAGAAGAAATCCGTCTTCCCTTAGTCAAGAATCCTACCGACAAGGTGTTCAAAGAAATGGAAACGGAAGGGAAGATCCCAAATGTAAGCAACTTAAATCTTTCCTTCCCTACTTCGGTGCCATATCCTACTACGACATTGAGCCTCTCACCGATTCCCGGGTTGTTCTTCAATGATGGTTACAGTCGTCGTGCTTTCTTCAGATTTGCTCAAATTGCCATAGCCGACACCCTGTTTCTTCAAGGCATCACCAACCTATTTCCAAACATTCCCGAAGCTCAACCTTTCTTCATAAATGTGTTGGAAGAAATCAAGCGTAGGCAAATTTCCAAGAAGTAGGTTCTCTCTCTCAATGGTGCTTGTAATAGTCTGTTTCTCTTCTTACATTTGTACGAGAAAACTTATCTAAATACAAGTACCTTTCTATTTGAATTTTTTTTGTACATAACTTTACTTTCATTTACTTATATATACTGTACATAGTATACATACTCATACAAAAGAAAAAGATCAAAAAGAACAAAAAGAATGGTCTATGTGAAAAGAACCCAAAAAGAGTAAAAAGGGTCAAAATGCATTTTAATCTTTCATACTCCTAAATATTCTAAGAAAGGAGATCAAATTCAAATAGGGGGAGATTGTTGGGTCACCAAAGATTTGAAATTGACTCACCGATGTTTTCCCTAAAATCCTACTTAGAATATTTTAGTTTGGTTCTTCATATGACTTGTACATTATAGCAACTGTTTGGTGAAGTCGAAGATCAACCGAAACCAAGCTTGAAGACTCTCTGCTTGTGGAAAATAGAAGACTCTTCTCAACAAACAAACAAGTCATTATTCACCGAAATTGTTCTCACAATTCGGTGAACAACATGTCCACCGATTTTGTTCTCACAAATCGGTGGTCAACATCTCCACCGATAATGCTTGCATTATTCGGTGAACATCTTCCACCGATGTTGTCTTCAGAAATCGGTGGAACTCTTCCCACTGATGAGGATACTTAAATCGGTGGGATCTTTGTGAAAATGGTTCTCCTTACAGATGATACTTAAAACCTTGACAATATTATCGGTGGAATTCCTTCGGTGATATTGTCTTGGAGTACTCATCAAGAAGACCATTTACTTCGGGACAAAATCTGCTTACAGGCAAAATCAACCTTTTGTCTTATTATCTTTTTGGAAGATGTCCTTTCAGCATGGCTTCTATTCCTTGTTTCAAGAAAAAGGTGATGGTGACTTATCAGCTTTTTAGAAGTCCACTGGTACTTTTCAGAAGTCCTTTGGTATGTTACAAGTAATTGAAGGATATTCGTACTAAGCATTTAATGCTCAGTACCTTACCTTCACTATAAAAGGAAGAAGACTCCTCCATGCAAATCACGCTTTCTGGATTTCTCTCAGTGCAAGATTTTCATATTGCTTGATAACCTTATAAATTTGCTCTTAGTGTTCTCTGTTGTTTTGTTTAGTTTACTTTGTGAAAGATTGTTAGAATAGTTTATCTGTTCTTTTCCGCAACAGTCTTTAAGTTTCTTTGTGTAATTCTAGTTGAAAGATTTTCAATAAAAGAATTAAAATTGTGAAAATTTTGAGTATTGTATTCAACCCCCCCCCCCCCTTATACAATACTTGTTAAGCCATCTGGGACTAACATATATATAGTTATATAAGTTGGCAATATACATGTATGAATATGCTTATAGGTACCATAAGTAATTGAATAGATTTCATGCACCGTCAAATAGCCTTAATGAAAGGAAAGTGCTATGACATTTATGTGTTATGTGTGGATATGGCATTTCGTTTACAATATTACGTGGGAATAATAATCGTACCTTAAATGTAGTAACTAAACTATATGCATACATGATCGTGGTTTGGGATTGTCATAGTCTATATTCTTGTGCACGAGGATTTGGACCTTTATGGAATATATATATATATATATGTATTGGTTAAGCCATTGGTGGCTACTAGCGGGTATGCAATAAAGGACAATTGTTCTTGAGGTGTAACTCGTCTAGGATGGATATGCAATATGGTCCCCGTAAGTCCTTGTGGTGTAACTCTACGTGGTATACAATAAAGGCAATTTATTTATGGTTTGAGGTTGTGATGTCTATATGGCATGGGAACTAAGACCGAGACTTGAGTTGTAATCCATCAACATCGAGGTGACTCCATTCACGTGTTCTTGTCACCAAGATGGTTACGGGTCTCCCCCGTTTTGGAGCATTGTCTCTTTTATTTCATGACAGGTGTGGATCACAATAACCTGTGGAGAATTGGTAGTGTGGAAATTAAGTGGAGACGATATCTTTACTTTTGGTATTGTTATTATTTCCTTGCTATTGCTTGAATATTTAAATTCTAGACTTTTGGTCTAACACTTGAGTGTATGTTGTGGATGACAGGTTCCACTTAGCGGCGTCTAGTTTGTTGCGTTGCCGACCATGCTTAGGAGCTTGGGAAGGTCGGGCTTTTTGGGAATCGAGAAGAGAGACATTTTTGGAGACATAGTGACACCCGGATTAATCTAGTTAATTATAGTCTAGATTAATAGGTTGTTGTATGTTATGTCTTAATCTCCTTTTATTGTACATTGTCCAAACTACCCCCATCACATTAAGGGTTTAGTTGGCTTATATTTTGAGGTTTAAATCTACCCACTTTTCAGAATTTTCCCTATGTTAAATGTTTAAATTTTAGGGTGTTACAAGTTGGTATCAGAGCTCTAGTTTAAGTGAACTAGGTGTTCTAGTGTGATGCCTAGACTTAAGCTGAGACCATTAAGTGAAGAAGTGTGAGGAAATTGGGTAGAAACATTAAGATGGGACGTTTCAGAGTCAACAGAAATTACGTTATTGCGAATTATGAAAGTGGTAACGAGAATCCTTATGTGTAATGTGTTCATAATTTCAATTAGCTACTGCTATTATGAATATATTTTTACGTGAGCATGCTTGATTGCTATGATTATGAGGATCAATGATTGTTCTAGTACGTTTCTTTATGTATATCTCATAGTGACGCAGCGTCGGTTTGCGGAAGGATCGACAAGCGTCTAAACCCTTTTGATGATGAGATTTCTAACAGTAAACTCAAGAATATTAAGAGAAAACTCTTAAGAGAAAATGTATTAATTGATAGATGACTAACAATGAAACCTAATAGTCCTATTTATAACCTAAACTAAGAAAAAGATAAATATGAAAAGTAAATAAACAAATTAAATCTCATCCTAATCTAAATTTAAATAACTAAATGATAATAAAATGTTGAAAGACTTGTAAATCAAATGGAATTGTATTGTTGGGTGGATGCTGACGTTGCTTCAAGAAAAGACGGTGCAAGAAGGAAATTTGGAGGAAATCAAAAAAGTGAGTTACGCCACGTGTTGCGTGGGTTTAAGCCGCGTGCTTACCCGCGCAACACCCTGTTTTGTTTTTATTTTTATTTTTGGTTTTCTGACTTTGGCTCTTGATTTGACTCTCAATTTTTGTTGTTAAGTCCTCTATATCAGTCTCCTCCACTTCAAAAGAACTCGACCCCGAGTTCTCTTCTAAAGGAATCGGATCATCCTTGTGGTACTCGTATATGTCGGCAACGTTGAAGGTATTCGAGATGTGTAACGAATCCGGAAGAGCAACGACGTAAGCATTGTCGTTGATTTTTCTCGTGATTTTAAACGGACCGTACTTTCTGGGCTGGAGTTTTCCGTAAGTCCCGATAGGAAATCGTTCTTTCCGAAGAAAAACCATGACTTCATCTCCCTCGTTGAACACTTTCATCCGGCGGTGTTTGTCGGCCGCCGCTTTGTTCTTCAAACCGGTTGCTTCAAGGCGTAATTTGACGGCGTCTTTTGTTGCTTGCATTTCTAGAGCCATGTTACCCGCTGCGATACTAACTCCGTGATCTCGCGGGAGTTGGACCAAATCAACTACGTGCCTCGGAGGTGACGTATATACCAAGGAGAAAGGCGAGTGGCCGGTGGCGGTGTGGACAACACTATTGTAGGCAAACTCGATCTGGGCTAAGGCCACATCCCATTGTTTCGACTTATCACCACACACACTTCGTAGCATGTTTCCCAAAGTACGATTAGTAACTTCCGTTTGGCCGTCGGTTTGTGGGTGAGCGGTGCTACTCTTCTTGAGAGTCGTTCCGAACAATCGCCAAAGCGTGATCCAAAAGTGGCTGAGAAATTTTGTGTCTCGATCGGACGTGATCGTTTTCGGGACACCATGTAGACGTACCACCTCTTTGAAGAAAAGTCTCGCGATATTACTTGCATCGGCGGTCCTCTTGCAAGCGATAAAATGGCTCATTTTGGAGAAACGGTCGACTACAACGAAGATCGAGTCCACCCCCCTTTGAGTACGGGGAAGACCCAACACGAAATCCATCGAAAGGTCTTGCCAAATGTCTTCGGGAATCGGGAGTGGGGTGTAGAGACCGGTGTTTTGTGATCGTCCCTTTGCGGTTTGGCAAATGTAGCACTTTCTCACGATCGAACTAGCATCTTTCTTTAAGTGTGGCCAATAGTAACGCTCTTCCAAACTAGTGATTGTTTTGTCCCGTCCGAGATGACCGCTTAATCCTCCTCCGTGTAAGTCACGAATTAATTTCTCACGTAGGGAGGAGTCGGGAACGCATAGTTGGTTGCCTTTAAAAAGGTAACCGTCTCGAACATAGAAATCACCGCTAGGGGTACCATTGTTGCATTTTCCCCATATGTCTTTAAAGTCTTTATCGTCGTTGTAAAGCTCTTTCAACGTTTTGAAACTGATGATTTCGTTTGATAGGGTGATGAGTAGGTTGGCTCTTCGACTAAGGGCGTCGGCCACTTTGTTTAGATTTCCAGATTTGTGCTTAATTACAAACGGAAATTTCTGCAGAAAACTTACCCAACGAGCGTGCACCTTGTTGACCGTCTTTTGACTGTTGATGAACTTTAGTGCTTGATGGTCGGTAAACAAGACGAATTCCTTTTGAACCAAGTAGTGCTCCCATTGTTGCAAGGCTCAGACCACCGCATAGAACTCTTGGTCGTACATGCTCCACTTCCGTCGGGGTTCGCTAAGCTTTTCGCTAAAATAGGCGATGGGTCGTTTCTCTTGGGTTAGGACAACACCGATCCCAATGCCACTTGCGTCGCATTCCACTTCAAAAACTTTGTTGAAATCGGGTAGTGCTAGAACGGGTGCGGTGCTGAGTTTTTCCTTGATTAGGGCGAAACTCTCGTTTTTTTTGGGTCCCCATTGAAATTTCCTTTCTTTAGACACTCCGTGATCGGGGCGGTAATGGTGCTAAAATTTCGGACGAATTTTCGGTAGAAAGTTGCTAGCCCATGGAAGCTTCGGATGTCGGTAACTGTTTTAGGAGTCGGCCATTCCCGGATGGCTTTTACCTTTTCTTCGTCTACCTCGATGCCGTGTTTTCCGACTATGAAACCAAGGAATATAAGTTTGTCGGTGCAGAAAGTACACTTCTTCAGATTGACGTACAGTTTGTTCTCTTGGAGGACCGTTAAGACTTGTCGAAGATGGTGAAGATGGTCGAACTCTTCTCGGCTATAGATGAGGATGTCGTCAAAGTAAACGACTACAAAAGTTCCAATGAAAGGACGTAGTACCTGATTCATTGTTCTCATGAAGGTGCTTGGTGCGTTAGACGTGCCGAATGACATGACCAACCATTCGTAGAGTCCGAACGGTGTTTTGAAAGCTGTCTTCCATTCATCTCCCGGTCGAATACGGATTTGATGGTAGCCGCTTCTAAGATCAATCTTGGAAAAAACGACGGAGCCGGATAGTTCATCAAGCATGTCTTCTAGTCGTGGGATAGGGAATCGGTACTTGATGGTGATCTTGTTGATGGCTCTACTATCGATGCACATCCTCCATTGATTGTTCTTCTTTGGCACTAGGAGTACGGGTACGGCACATGGACTCATGCTTTCTCGAATGAAGCCCTTTTTTAGCAAGTCTTCAACTTGTTCTCTTAGGATCTCGTTCTCTTTGGGGCTCATCCGGTAATGGGGTAGGTTCGGAAGGCTAGCTCCGGGGATCAAGTCAATTTGGTGCTGAATATCCCTCATGGGTGGTAGTTCGGGAGGCAAATCATCTGCCACTAATTCTTCGAAATCCTTTAGTATCTCATTGACTTTTTCCGGGATTTCGGCTTCAACTTTTTCTGTACTCATTAATCCTTTGACGACAATAGGGCAAAAGACTTCGACTTTCTTGGCATCTTCTTCCATCTCCCTCTCGCTATTGGTCATGATGAGAAAGTTGTCGCTTTTCTTGTCGGAGGTCTTTTCAAAACTAGTAACGGGGGCCATGGCGATTTTTCGGTCACCCCAATGGAATACCATGACGTTGTCTCTTCCCTTATAGGTGACGTCATTATCAAATTGCCAAGGGCGGCCTAGTAGGATATGACACGCGTCCATGTCGAGAACGTCGCGTAGAACCTCTTCTTGGTAGTGCTTTCCGATCGATATTGGTACCCGACAAGTTTGCGTGACCCTAACTTGCAGGCCTTTCTTGACCCACCCGAGGGAATAGGGAGCCTCATGAGGTTGAGTAGGAAGGTTGAGGTGGTCGACTAATTTTCGTGACACCAAGTTTTCGCAACTCCCGTTGTCAATGATGAGATTACATACCTTTTTATGAACGGAGCAATGCGATCGGAAAAGATTCTTCCTTTGGCCTTCTTCTTTGGATGAGAAAAGGACTCGTTGAAGCACGATGTTGATTTTTTCTTCCGACTCTTCTTCGGCAAATTCAGCGCCCTCATATAAGTTGTCTTCGCTACTTTCCTCACCTTCTATTAGTGCCGTCGTTCTTCGATTAGTGCATTCGTTAGATCGATGTCCCGGCTGGCCACATCGGTAACATTTTGAGCTCATCGGCTTAGCATATGGATTGGATGTCTTGATAGGTGTCGATTTTCCTTGTGGTCCCCCGCTAGGGTTGCTGGTGTTAGCTTTGTGTGGCGGGTTGGTGTCTTGAGGGGTTACAGTGCTCTTTCCTTTATCGGCGGTGGCGTTGGCGTTTTCGTTGGGTCCTTGAAAACGTCGATATGAGTTAGAGGTGCGCGTAGATTTTTCCATTAACTCGGATTTTAGGGCCAGGCTTGAAGCTTCGGTCACGGTCCACACGTTTTGGAGACCAATCTTGTCTTGGATTGAGGTTTTCAGGCCGCTGATGTATCGGGCTACCTTTTGTCCTTCGGATTCCCCGATTTCGTTGCGATCGGTTAACCGGAGGAATTCGGTGGTGTAATCAGTTACGGACCTCGGGCCTTGGCTGCAGCTGAGATACATTCTATAGAGGATTTGCTCGTAATCTTCCGATAGGAAACGTTCAATCATCAATTGTTTCATCCGGCGTCATGATCGAATTGGACCCCTTCGTTGTCGTTCCCGTTGGACCACGAGTTTGTCCCACCACACGGCAGCGGTGCTTTTGAGACGGAAAGCAACCATCTTGATTTGTTTATGCTCGGGCACTTCCATGATGTCAAAAAATCGATCGACCTCGATTTGCCAGTCGAGGAACTCTTCAACTCCCATGGTTCCGTGAAAAAACGGGATGTCCGCTTTTATACGATAGTCATTCTCATCTCTTCGGTTGTTGATCAGCTCCTTTTCTTCCTCCTCCTCTTCGGATTCGGAATTAAAAGGGTTGATCCGATTATGATTGCCATTGCGTGGCCTCACAATCGGTTCTTCAAACTTGTCTCTTCGTCGGCGGTTGTCGTGGAGGACGTTGGGTTGAAGTCGGTTAACAGCCGCCGTCAGATCAGCGATTGCCGCGGTAAGGGCCGCATTCATATCGACCAAATCTGCTTTGGTAGCGGGTTGTTGATCTGCCATGATGGTGAAAAGACAGGCGAATTCTGCTCTGATACCACTTGACGCAGCGTCGGTTTGCGGAAGGATCGACAAGCGTCTAAACCCTTTTGATGATGAGATTACTAACAGTAAACTCAAGATTATTAAGAGAAAACTCTTAAGAGAAAATGTATTAATTGATAGATGACTAACAATGAAACCTAATAGTCCTATTTATAACCTAAACTAAGAAAAAGATAAATATGAAAAGTAAATAAACAAATTAAATCTCATCCTAATCTAAATTTAAATAACTAAATGATAATAAAATATTGAAAGACTTGTAAATCAAATGGAATTGTATTGTTGGGTGGATGCTGACGTTGCTTCAAGAAAAGAAGGCGCAAGAAGGAAATTTGGAGGAAAGCAAAATAGTGAGTTACGCCACATGTTGCGTGGGTTTAAGCCGCGTGCTTACCCGCGCAACACCCTGTTTTGTTTTTATTTTTATTTTTGGTTTTCTGACTTTGGCTCTTGATTTGACTCTCAATTTTTGTTGTTAAGTCCTCTATATCACATAGTCTATGTCCTTATCTCTATTCCCGGTTGTGACAGACAGAAATGGTAAATACTCGGGGCAGGACTCAGGAAGATAATGTTGCGAATGCATCTACGGCCGATCAACCGAACATCGATACTTCGGCTTTACCTCCTCCGCTCCCATCTCTGTTGGGCGGGAGAGTGGAGCAGATTCCAAGGAGGAATATTGCTTCTACCGACCCGATCATGACGGAAGTGACCCCTCAAACTCAGATGATGGATATGATGCGAACCATGAACGATACTATGGCCAAGCAACAAGAGTTGTTCATGAAACTTTTAGAGGATAGAGATGCACAACTGCGTCGTCACCAAACGATTAAGGAAAATGTGGGGTCCAGAGGGATCGGTGATGGGAACCGGACTGAGGGATTGATTACCTTGGAGACAAGGCCAGCGGGAAGGGTATGCTCCTATAAAACCTTCTTATGTTGTAAACCGCCGGAGTTTACCGGTTCTGACAGTCCAGTTGCTTGCATGAATTGGATTCGGAAGATGGAACATGCCTTCCGGGCTTGTGACTGTGAAGAGAATCAAAATGTGAAGTTTGGTTCTCAATCTCTTCGAAGTTCGGCTTTGATTTGGTGAAATGTCTACACTTCCACCATAGAGACTTCCGTTTTGACCAAGATGACTTGGACTACTTTTAAGAAGAAGATCTTAGAAGAATATTGCAACGAACAAGAGATGGATTTGATCGAGGAAGAGTTCCGGTCAATCAAGAAGGGAAATTTATCGGTTAAAGAATATACCCGACTCTTCATGGAGAAACTGAATCTTGTGGGGCACGTGGCCCCGACTGAAAAGGACAAGGTGAAAACATATTTGAAAGGATTGCCTGCTGATATGATGGCAATGGTCCGGAACTCCAAAGCTACGAATCTTCGAGAGACAATCGAAGAGGCTAAAGTTATGGAAAGAGTCTACGCGAGAGACAAATAAGAGAAAGCTAAGGTACGGGAGAAGAGGAAGTGGGAGAGCCCACAAAATTCTTTCAAGAGGCCGAGAGTCCAGCAAAGCAATAGAGGAGGGGATTACCGTCGAGAGGCAAGGTGGTGCCCTAAGTGCAAGACCAAGCACTTCGGGTCTTGCAATCCGAGTCAAGTTACTTGTTTCAAGTGCGGGAAAACGGGGCACACTAGTCCGGAGTGCCACATCAAGGGAACAGTTTGTTTTGAGTGCAAAGAGATCGGGCACGTGAAGCGGGATTGCCCCAAGATGAAGGGAGATTCGAGGGGGACCGATTCGATAAGTCAACCGAGGCGGGAGGCCATCCCCAAACCGCAAGGGAGGGCTTTCCAGATGATGAAGGAAAAAGCAAAGGAGACCGCCGACGTGGTGTCGGGTACGTTCTTACTCAACTCTTTACCCGCTAGAGTATTGTTTGATTTGGGTGCAAATTTTTCGTTTGTTTCGGACGTGTTTTGCAAGTCTTTAAACGTGCCTAGTAGTTCTCTACAAGATGCCTTAGTCATTGAGGTAGCAAATGGGGAAAGGGTGGTCTTGCGTGAAATTTTAGAAAAGTGTCGTCTCGAGATTAGTGGCGAAACTTTTGATGTGGATTTACTCCCTATGCCTATTGGGAGTTTTGACGTGGTGATTGGGATGGATTGGTTGGCCAAGCACAAAGCGGAGATTTTGTGCTCGAAAAAGATTATAAGGATACCCCTCTTGAGTGGAGACTTTGTCCCTGTGTATGGAGAAAAGCGTAAGGGCGAAGTGGCGATCATCTCTTCCATCAAGGCGAGGAAGTGCTTAATGAAGAAGTATCCGACGTTCTTGGCTTATGTGGTGGACACCAAATTGGAGAAGAAGAAAGTAGAAGATGTAAAGGTTGTCAAGGAATATCTGAACGTATTCCCTGATGACTTGCCGGGTTTGCCACCCGACCGTCAAATGGAATTCAAGATCGATTTGGTTCCGGGAGCGGCACCGATATCACGTGCACCTTACCGTCTCGCTCCGACAGAAATGCAAGAAATGATGACACAATTGCAAGAACTTCTAGAGAAGGGATTCGTGAGGCCGAGCTCATCGCCTTGGGGAGCCCCGGTGCTTTTCGTTAAGAAGAAAGATGGGTCGATGCGGATGTGTATCGACTATCGAGAGTTAAACAAGGTGACCATGAAGAACAAGTATCCACTCCCTCGAATTGATGACCTCTTTGATCAACTTCAAGGAGCCGGATGTTTCTCCAAGATTGATCTCCGATCCGGATACCACCAAGTAAAAATTTGGGAAGAAGACGTTCCAAAGACGGCATTTAGGACTCGTTATGGGCACTACGAGTTCCTAGTCATGCCTTTCGGATTGACGAACGCGCCGACAATTTTTATAGACTTGATGAATCGGGTATGTCGACCGTTTTTGGATAAGTCAGTTATCGTGTTCATCGATGATATCTTAGTGTACTCCAAATATGACGAAGAGCATGAGCAACATCTTCGGGAAGTGTTGGAAGTGTTAAGGACGGAGAAGTTGTACGCTAAATTCTCTAAGTGTGAGTTTTGGTTGCTGGCGGTGCAATTCCTAGGGCATGTGGTGACACGGGAAGGTGTAAAAGCAGATCCCACAAAGATTGAGGCAATGATGAATTGGGAGCCTCCGAAGAGTCCGATGGAAATTAAAAGCTTTTTGGGGCTAGCCGGGTACTACCGTAGATTCATACAAGACTTCTCCAAGATTGCTTCGTCACTTACCGCTTTGACTCGAAAGAACGTGAAGTTTGTGTGGACTAAGGTGCAAGAAGAAGCATTTCGGACCTTGCAACGAAAACTTTGTGAAGCTCCAATCTTATCCCTACCCGAAGGAACCGAAGACTTCGTCGTATATAGTGATGCATCCAAGAAAGGTTTGGGTTGTGTCTTGATGCAAAGGGGGAAAGTGATATAGCATATGCATCGAGACAATTGAAAGAGCACGAAAAGAACTACCCAACTCATCACAGTTATACCATCCGGGCAAGGCGAATATGGTAGCGGACGCCTTGAGTCGGAAGGAATATAGTTGGGAAAGTGCAGACATCCTTAGCAAGAATTGAAATCCTCTCGAGCTTAATGAATATGATCAAGACCGCTCAAGCCGAAGCATTACTTGAAGCGAACCTCAGGGATGAGTCCATGGTGAAGTATCATCTTCTATTGACGGAAGATGGTAGAGGATTAAAACTTTTCCAAAGGCGGGTATGGGTGCCTAAAATTGGTGGGTGTTGGGAATTACTTATGGAAGAAGCTCACAAATCAAAGTTGTAACACCCTCAAAATCAGGGCTAATTTGAACCTCAATTTATAACAAGTTATGATAAAATAACATTCAACTTTTGTATAAGAAGGAAATTAACCATAAGGAGTCATATTTACAAATACTGAATTCTTCAAATAACCTATTAATCTAATCATATCACTATAATCAGATTAACTAAGTTATCTAAGCCATCCATCAAAATCTCCTTTCGTTAATTGACTTCTCCGCTATCTCAAAACGCTCATTCCACATCCCTCTACTTCCCCGAGTTAGTACCTGGTAAGAAAATAGAATTTGAAACGATTAGGCTAGTGCCTAGTGAGAACATTCTGTTTCAAATAATACTTTTAAAATCAATATAAACAAGGCATAACAAACCTGGTTTACCCTTTTTCTTACCACACACGTAACCATCTTTCAATGACGGGGTTATACCCGATTCCATGATTATAACTGACACCATGTCAGTCATGGTATCATATTCCTGAGCCCACACTACGAATCTCCACAGATTCTAGATTAATGCTCGCATCCAAGAAATCGCAATTACACATGCCCATTTCTTGGAAAGGAAGTAGAGATTACAATTACACATGTCAATCTCTCCTTTTCCTTAGAAATCGGGAATAACGATTAATCCACACGCCTATTCCACGATTTTTCACACACACTGGAATAACGATTAGCCCACACGCCTATTCCATGTGTTCATAACAACTAGTGCCTATGGATCCAATACACTTACTACACACTTGCATAATATCAAACTAAAACAATCTTTAAGCCTAACACACTACCATTCAACTGTAAGAATGTTCAAGCTACTAGGATTGTATTTCAGTTCCTAAATCGTACCTTTCCAGAAGTTAGCAAAACCTAAAGTTACTGAGTACTCAAAACTGACTGGACAATAATAGTTTCCGGACACCTCAACCTATCCGGATAACACAACTTTCCGGATACCCACAACTTACCGGATACCTAAGCTTTCCGGATATACAACTTTCCGAATACAATTCTTACCGGATACATTTTTAATCCGGATGACATCCGAAAACTAAAAAATCCGGATACCGTCCGGTAACTACAAAAATAACAACTTACCGGATAACTTTGCCATGTCCGGAAACCTTCATATAGAGGTTTCCGGATACTATCTTTTTTTACCCGGAAACTTCGGCCTACAACTTAGAAATTCAATCCAAAACCATGTCTGTTCCATTAAGCTTATTTTAAACATAACCATACAGTCCCAAAATTGTTTATACAAGCGTCTTAACATTTAATTTGACAGAAAACATGGATTTAAGCAAAAAAAATGAATGAACTCACCTTTGTTTATAAGACCCACTTCTCTGCACAATTAAACTCCAAATCAAAACAGTACCTAGATGAAATCAGCTTATGTTATGGATATCATCTTGCTACTGGAAATCAAATTTACAAAATCCTTTGTATTCTTACCAAAATTTCAGCTTGATTTCTTCTTCTTTCTCTCTACTATCTCTTTTTTTTGACCGACTCCAGCAATATGATTGAGATATTTTCTCAATCAGGTTCCTTCTTTATCTTACACCTCATTTCTACAATTCCTAATTACCCCCTTCAAGTTCCAAACTTCCAAAAATAGCAACAAACTTTGGTCACTTGATTTTTTAACACCATTGAATTATATAATTACAAAATAATCCAAAGCTTAAACCAAAATACAAATAAACCCCTATTAACATTAAAATAATATTATGGAAAATTCGAGGTGTTACAATACTCCCTAACTTGAAAATGATTTCGTTCCCGAAATCAAAGTTAGGTAAACAAGTGAGGATATATAATCTTCATATCCTCTTCCGACTCTAACGTTACATTAGCACCTCGATGGTGTTTCCATTGTACTTTTAACATAATCACTTCCTTATTATTACGTAACTTCCTAATCGATCTTTCCAAAATTGCTTCAGGCTCTTCCACACAACGGCTCTTTTCGTCCACTCTTACGTCAGTAAGTGGAATCACATCGGTCTCTTCGGATAAACATTTCCGAAGGTAACAAACATGGAAGGTATTGTGGATGCCTTCTAATTCAGGTGGGAGATCCAACTGATAAGCCTGTAATCCCACTCGCTTAGTTATAGTGAAAGGTCCTAGAAAACGAGGACTCAACTTTCCACGTTTGCCAAACCTTATCACACCTTTCCACGAGGATACCTTGAGCATTACGCGCTCCCCAACTTGGAATTCTTTCGGTCTTCTTTTCGGATCAGCATAACTCTTTTGTCGATCCTGAGCTGCTTTCATATGCTGCCGAATTTCTTTCACTTTATCCGCCGTTTGTTGCACCAATTCTGGACCAGCAAACTGTTTCTCTCCGGCTTCTAACCAACACACCGGCGTTCTACATTTCCGACCATATAAAGCTTCGAAAGGTGCTCTTCCAATACTGGAATGATAACTATTGTTATACGCAAATTCCACTAAAGGTAAATGCGCATCCCAGTTACCTCCAAAATCCAATACACACGACCTGAGCATATCTTCCAAAGTTTGAATAGTCCTTTCACTTTGCCCGTCAGTTTGCGGATGATAAGCAGTGCTCAAATTAACTTTCGTACCCAACTCTCCTTGTAGTGATTGCCAAAACCTCGAGGTAAATCGACTATCACGATCTGACACTATAGACACCGATATACCAGGCCTTGACACCACTTCATCAATATACAGCTTCGCCAATTTATCTATTGGTGACGCTTCTTTCATAGCCAGAAAATGAGCACTCTTAGTCAGTCGATCCACGATCACCCATATAGTGTCGTTACCCTTTTGCGTCTTTGGTAACTTCGTCACAAAATCCATGGTAATCTTCTCCCACTTCCATTCCGGAATCTCCAAAGATTGGAAACTTCCGTAAAGTTTTTGATGTTCCGCTTTCACCAATGAACATGTCCTACATTTCTCTACTATTCGGGCCACATCTACTTTCATAGATGGCCACAAATAATGCAATTTCAAATCTCGATACATCTTAGTACTCCCAGGATGTATGGAATACTTAGATTTATGGGCATCTTCGAGAATTAACTCTCGATTTCCTCCAGCTTTAGGCACCCAAACACGACCTTGGAACAGTTTAATTCCATTGCTATCTTCAGTCAGTTGAAGATGTTGTTTGTTCATAACTTCATCCTTCAGATTCTCTTCCAATAGGGCCTCCACTTGTGCCTCTTTTATCTTTTCAATTAAACTGGATGTTACATCAATTCTGGCGTTGGTCGCTTTCAAACACCCACTGTATTCTTTTCTACTTAAAGCATCAGCTACAACATTTGCTTTACCGGGATGGTAATGCAATTCGCAATCATAATCTTTAAGTAACTTTAACCAGCGTCGCTGCCTCATGTTTAACTCTTTCTGATCAAAGACATGTTTCAAGCTCTTGTGATCAGTATAAAGAGTACACTTCGTTCCATACAAATAATGTCGCCACAGCTTTAATGCAAATACAACCGCTGCTAATTCCAAATCATGAGTAAGATAATTCTTCTCGTGCTCTTTAAGTTGTCTTGATGCGTAAGCAATCACTTTGCCTCGTTGCATCAATACACATCCTAGACCCATCTTTGACGCATCGCTATATACAACCAAATCTTCTGTTCCTTCTGGTAAGGCAAGAATAGGAGCTTCACATAACTTTTTGACGTAAAGTTTTGAAAGCTGATTCTTGTTTCTCCGTCCAAACAAACTTCATGTTCTTCCGGGTCAATAAAGTCAAAACTGAAGCAATCTTTGAGAAGTCTTTAATAAACCTTCGGTAGTACCCGACTAGGCCTAAGAAACTTCTTATTTCAGACGCACTTCTTGGTGTCTCCCAATTTGTCATAGCTTCTATCTTTGCTGGGTCTACTTTGACTCCTTCCGAAGTAATTACATGCCCTAGAAATTGTACCTCTTTTAACCAGAATTCACATTTCGAGAACTTTGCGTACAATTTCTCTTTTCTCAACACTTCTAAGACTTCACGAAGATGGCATTCATGATCGTCTTCATTCTTCGAATAAATAAGTATGTCATCAATAAATACAATGACAGACTTATCTACGAATGGTCGACATACTCTGTTCATCAGATCCATGAACACAGCTGGAGCATTTGTCAACCCAAATGGCATTACAAGAAATTCATAATGTCCATACCTTGTTCTAAACAATGTCTTAGGGATGTCTTCATCTCTTACTCGAACTTGATGATACCCTGACCTTAAATCAATCTTTGAAAAACATCCTGCACCTTGGAGTTGATCGAATAGATCATCAATTCTAGGAAGCGGATACTTGTTCTTAATTGTCACCTTATTTAACTCTCGATAATCAATGCACATCCCCATAGTGCCATCTTTCTTCTTAACAAACAAAACGGAGCTCCCCAAGGTGAAGAACTCGGTCTAACAAAACCTTTATCCAACAACTCCTGAAGTTGAGTCATCATCCCTTTCATTTCGCCCGACGCTAGACGATATGGTGCACGCGCTATTGGTGCCGATCCAGGGATAAGGTCAATACGAAACTCTACATGCCGTTCAGTCGGTAGGCCTGGAAGATCATCAGGAAATACGTCCGAAAATTCACGTACCACTTTAATATCTTCCACTCGTTTCTTTTCCGACTTGACATCTAAAACATAAGCTAAATAGGATGAACATCCTTTCATCAAGCATTTACGCGCTTTTGCAACATAAATTAGTGGAATTTCCCCTTTTTGCTTTTCCCCAAAGATGAGTACATCATCCTTATCAGTCATCGGAATCCGAATTAATTTCTTTGCACATAGTATTTCTGCTTGGTTGACTGTCAGCCAGTCAATACCCACAATCACGTCGAATCCTCCAATTTCCATCAACAACAAGTCGACCGGAAATTTCGTTTCTCCTAATGAAATAAAACAACCCTCAAGTCTTTCGCGAACCAAGACTTGACCCCCGTTAGCTACTTCAACTACTAAGGCATCTTCCAAAGTAGTGACATGCATAGCTAACTTGAGAAAGAACGACTTGGACACAAACGACAAATTTGCACCACAGCCAAATAAAATGCGCGCAAGAAGGGAATTAACAAGGAATGTACCCGAGGCGACGTCTTTCGATTCTTTAGCCTCATCAACTGTCATTTGGAATGCCCGACCCGTTAGTTTTGGAATATTAGGTTTCTTACTTTGGTCTCCACTCTTTTTCAGCTTTGGGCAATCCCGACGAAAGTGACCTGGTTGTTTACACTCGTAGCATGTTGATCCTTGTACATGACAGTTGTTCATCATATGCCCACTTTTACCACACTTGAAACATTCTACCGATGTCACCCGATACGGTCCATAGTGCTTACTCCTACACTTCGGACACCAATTCGGTTCACGACGCGATTCATAACGAACACTTTTACCAGACACTTGTGATTTCTGAGAAGACTCTGACCGGCCCTCCCATTTCCTTTTCTCTCCTACTTGCGTCTTTTCTTCTTTGTCTTTCGCATAAACTTGATCCATAACCTTAGCCTCCTCAATTGTCTCCCTTAGCGTTGAAGCTTTAGCATTTCGTACACGGGACATCATGTCCGCTGGCAAACCCTTCAAATAAGCTTTAATTTTATCTTTCTCAGTCGGAGCCACATGCCCCACTAAGTTCAGTTTCTCCATGAAGGATTCGGTGTACTTCCGAACAGTTGAAGTGCCTTTCTTAAGAGTCCGAAACTCTTCTTCGATCCTATCCATTTCATTCTCGTTGCAATACTCTTCCAAGATATTTTTCTTGAACGACTCCCACGTCATAGCAATTAAGACTGGAGCCGATATAGAAGTTGTCACTACATTCCACCAAGTCAGCGCATTACCTCTTAGCATTTGAGATGCAAATCTAACCTTTGACTTCTCATCGCAATCACAAGCTCGGAAAGCTTGTTCCATTTCCTTGAGCCAGTTCATGCAGGCTACTGGATTGTCGGCTCCGGTAAACTCCGACGGTTTACAGCTTAGAAATGTTTTATATGAGCAGACTCTTTCCATCCTCCTTTCTGTCTCTATCCCCGGGTTACGAATTGGATTTATCACCCCAGTATCAGTTTCCGTTCGACGTAGCTCCGTACTTCGATCGTTCAGTGCTTTCATAAACATTTCGGCTTGTTTTTCCATTGCTGTATTCATCATTCTTGTCATACTCTCCATCATACGAGACTCCGCCGTAGATTCAGGCGTTTCCTGGTTAGCGGTACGGGTACTTGTTCTGTGTACCTGACTATCCGCTCCTCCCGTAAAATGTAACCTCGGTGGGCTCTCATGAGTTTTGCCCGTTCCAGGTTGTCCCTCCAACCCCCAATCATTTACTGCTCTGTCCTCCGAAGAATTAGAGGACCTCGGTGGCGTATTTACCATCGTTCTGATATAACACAAAGGAATAACCATAAGAAATGGTTACACATATCTAGACATATAAAACGTACTCTACCGATCATTAGTCACTGTAACAATTTAGACACAAGTATGCTTGCGTAACAATATATTCATAATAACAGTAGCTAATTGGAATTGTGAACATACTATACAAGAGAATCCTCGTTACCATTGTTACAATACTAATTTCACGTATTTCCGTCGACTCTAAGACTATCCCGTCTTAGTACTTCTACCCATATCTCACGAATCATAACTTAATTCATCTCAGCTTAAGTCTAAGTATCTCATTAGCATACTTAGTTCTCTTAAACTAATGCTCTGATACCATAATGTAACACCCTCAAAATCAGGGCTAATATGAACCTCAATTTATAACAAGTTATGATAAAATAACATTCAGCTTTTGTATAAGAAGGAAATTAACCATAAGGAGTCATATTTACAAATACTGAATTCTTCAAATAACCTATTAATCTAATCATATCACTATAATCATATTAACTAAGTTATCTAAGCAATCCATCAAAATCTCATTTCGTTAATTGACTTCTCCGCTATCTCAAAACGCTCATTCCACATCCCTCTACTTTCCCGAGCTAGTACCTGGTAAGAAAATAGAATTTGAAACGATTAGGCTAGTGCCTAGTGAGAACATTCAGTTTCAAATAATACTTTTAAAATCAATATAAACAAGGCATAACAAACCTGGTTTACCCTTTTTCTTACCACACGCGTAACCATCTTTCAATGACGGGGTTATACCCGATTCCATGATTATAACTGACACCATGTCAGTCATGGTATCATATTCCTGAGCCCACACTACGAATCTCCACGGATTCTAGATTAATGTTTGCATCCAAGAAATCGCAATTACACATGCCCATTTCTTGGAAAGGAAGTAGAGATTACAATTACACATGCCAATCTCTTCTCTTCCTTAGAAATCGGGAATAACGATTAATCCACACGCCTATTCCACGATTTCTCACACACACTGGAATAACGATTAGCCCACACTAGTGCCTATGGATCCAATACACGCCTATTCCATGTGTTCATAACAACTAGTGCCTATGGATCCAATACACTTACTACACACTTGCATAATATCAAACTAAAACAATCTTTAAGCCTAACATACTACCATTCAACTGTAAGAATGTTCAAGCTACTAGGATTGTATTTCAGTTCCTAAATCATACCTTTCCAGAAGTTAGCAAAACCTAAAATTACTGAGTACTCAAAAGTGACCGTACAATAATAGTTTTCGGACACCTCAACCTATCCGGATAACACAACTTACCGGATACCTAAGCTTTCCGGATATACAACTTTCCGAATACAATTCTTACCGGATACATTTTTAATCCGGATGACATCCGGAAACTAAATAATCCGGATACCGTCCGGTAACTACAAAAATAACAACTTATCGGATAACTTTGCCATGTCCGGAAACCTTCATACAGAGGTTTCCGGATACTATTTTTTTTACCCGAAAACTTCGGCCTACAACTTAGAAATTCAATCCAAAACCATGTCTGTTCCATTCAGCTTATTTTAAACATAACCATACAGTCCCAAAACTGTTTATACAAGCGTCTTAACATTTAATTTGACAGAAAACATGGATTTAAGCAAAAAAAATGAATGAACTCACCTTTGTTTATAAGACCCACTTCTCTGCACAATTAAACTCCAAATCAAAACAGTACCTAGATGAAATCAGCTTATGTTATGGATATCATCTTGCTACTGGAAATCAAATTTACAAAATCCTTTGTATTCTTACCAAAATTTCAACTTGATTTCTTCTTCTTTCTCTCTTCCTTTCCTCTTCTTTCTCTCTACTATTTCTCTCTCTTTTTGACCGACTCCAGCAATATGATTGAGATATTTTCTCAATCAGGTTCCTTCTTTATCTTACACCTCATTTCTACAATTCCTAATTACCCCCTTCAAGTTCCAAACTTCCAAAAATAGCAACAAACTTTGGTCACTTAAATTTTTAACACCATTGAATTATATAATTACAAAATAATCCAAAGCTTAAACCAAAATACAAATAAACCCCTATTCACATTAAAATAATATTATGGAAAATTCGAGGTGTTACAAAGTACTCAATACATCCCGGGAGTACCAAGATGTATAGGGATTTGAAGTTGAATTATTGGTGGCTGGTCATAAAACTTGATATAGCCGGTGTTGTGGAGATGTGCACCACGTGTTCGCTAGTGAAAGCCGAGCATCAACGACCCTACGGCAGTTTGCAATCGCTCGAAATACCGGAATGGAAGTGGGATCACATCACGATGGATTTTGTGACAAAGCTACCAAAGACCTTGAAGGGTCACGACACCATTTGGGTAATTATGGACCGGATGACCAAAACCGCTCACTTTTTGGCTATGCGGGAAACGTTACCGTTAGACAAATTTGCGAGGTTGTATATCAACGAGATAGTCTCGAGGCATGGGGTGCCAATGTCTATTGTATCAGATCGGGATAGCCGTTTAACCTCTCACTTTTGGAATGCCTTCCGACGGGAATTGGGGACAAAGGTGAAATTAAGCACGACTTACCACCCCCAAACTGACGGACAGAGCGAACGGACAATCCAGACTTTGGAAGATATGTTGAGGGCGTGTGTAATCGACTTCGGGGGAAATTGGGACTCTCACCTCCCATTGGTGGAATTTGCTTATAACAACAGTTACCATTCGAGCCTCGGTGTGGCGCCATTTTAGGTTTTGTACGGGCGAAAATGTAGAACACCCGTTTGTTGGCTTGAAGCGGGTGAAAAATAATTTGTCGGTCCCGAACTTGTTCAAGAAACGGCCGACAAGGTGAAAAGTATTCGAGAGCGGTTGAAAGTTGCTCAAGACCGACAAAAGAGTTACGCCGATAAGAAAAGACGACCGATAGAGTTCCAAGTGGGGGAACGAGTATTTTTGAAGGTTTCTCCTTGGAAAGGGATAATTAGGTTTGGAAAGCGTGGGAAGCTTAGTCCCCGTTTTCTTGGACCTTTTCCGATCGTTGAGCGTGTGGGACTCCAAGCCTACAAGTTGGATCTACCACCCGAGATGAGTGGGATTCACCCCACGTTCCACGTTTGCTACTTACGAAAGTGCTTAGCGGAAGAACCAGACGTTATTCCCCTATCGGAGATCCGGGTAGACAACAACCGGTGTATAGAAGAGCCGGAGGCTATTTTGGATAGAGAAACAAGGAAACTTCGTCACAAAGAAGTAGCGAGGGTAAAGGTGCAATGGAAGCATCATCGAGGGGCAAGTGTCACGTGGGAACTGGAAGAAGAGATGAAGAGGAAGTACCCTCATCTTTTCAGTTAGTGCCAAATTTCGAGGACGAAATCTTTTCCAAGGAGGGGAGGATTGTAACACTCCTATTTTCCCAAGTAAGTAGAACTTCCCTCCCAACCGTGGTAATTTAGCGACTTTGTACATTTTCCGTCTTCATGGCTTAAACGATTAGATGTATATATATATATATGTAAGCAATGTATAGATATATATTTAGTTTGTGGGAACTCTTCAATTCCATGTATGCAACCTCCACACCCATACAACTCCATATCGTGACCCATTAGTGAACCAACGAAGCTTGTTTCAGTCAAAAATCGGTTTTGGATAGTAGCATGGGAGCCACTCGCGACTATGACCCACGAGAATGACTAGGGCATAGTCGCCCATGTCATAGTCGCGACATGCAGCTTAAATATCGAACTCAAACAGAAGCCTAAACATGGGGAGCGACTATGACCCGCGAGAATGACCAGGTCATAGTCGCGATTGGGCAAAGTCGCACACAGGGGACGGGGGTGCAGCTAGGTCGTGTTTAAAACTGAGTTTGGAAGCCATTTATCTGATTTTTTTAGCTGCAGTTCACCTCTCTCTCTCTCCCTCTCCCTGGACGATTTCTTATCCCCTTCACCATTCTCTCCTCATTTAAAGCCTTGAATTCCATGGGTATTAATGGTGGTTGTTAGTTGCTAGTTTACCTACATATTGTAGAGCTCTAAACCTTCATCTCAAGCCTTCAAGAGAAGATCATCCATTTATTAAAGCTAGGGTCTTCAATCTCTAGGGTTTTCCTAAAAACCTTTAGGTGAGTCATCTTAACATCTATTTCGTATTTTAAGTTGGGATTCACATTTATGGCAAGCACTAACTCTAGATCCTTGTTTAAAAACTAGGGTTCTTCAAGATTTGGGGTTTTCACTTCACAAACCCTAGTTGGTGAGTTTTCTCACATACATGTCTTATTTAACTTCTTGTTAATTATATATGAAAGAATTGCAATGATTGTGGAATTGTCACCCTAAACTAGGGTTTCCCTATTTATTTGTTTGAAAATGTATAAGTATGAATATATGTATGTAGGTGAATATATATATATATATATATGAGTAAGTGTTATGATTTATAAAGGTATACAAGTATGGATACATGTATATATACACATATATATATATATATATATATATATATATATATATGTATATGTATGTATGTATATATATAGTTATATAAATTGCCAATATACATGTATGAATATGCTTATAGGTACCATAAGTAATTGAATAGATTTCATGCACCGTCAAATAGCCTTAATGAAAGGAAAGTGCTATGACATTTATGTGTTATGTGTGGATATGGCATTTCGTTTACAATATTACGTGGGAATAATAATCGTACCTTAAATGTAGTAACTAAACTATATGCATAGATGATCGTGGTTTGGGATTGTCATAGTCTATATCCTTGTGCACGAGGATTTGGACCTTTATGGAATATATGTATGTATTGGTTAAGCCATTGGTGGCTACTAGCGGGTATGCAATAAAGGACAATTGTTCTTGAGGTGTAACTCGTCTAGGATGGATATGCAATATGGTCCCCGTAAGTCCTTGAGGTGTAACTCTACGGGGTATGCAATAAAGGCAATTTATTTATGGTTTGAGGTTGTGATGTCTATATGGCATGGGAACTAAGACCGAGACTTGAGTTGTAATCCATCAACATCGCGGTGACTCCATTCACGTGTTCTTGTCACCAAGATGGTTACGGGTCTCCCCCGTTTTGGAGCATTGTGTCTTTTATTTCATGACAGGTGTGGATCACAATAACCTGTGGAGAATTGGTAGTGTGGAAATTAAGTGGAGACGGTATCTTTACTTTTGGTATTGTTATTATTTCCTTGCTATTGCTTGAATATTTAAATTCTAGACTTTTGGTCTAACACTTGAGTGTATGTTGTGGATGACAGGTTCCACTTAGCGGCGTCTAGTTCGTTGCGTTGCCGACTATGCTTAGGAGCTTGGGAAGGTCGGGCTTTTTGGGAATCGAGAAGAGAGACATTTTTGGAGACATAGTGACGCCCGGATTAATCTAGTTAATTATAGTCTAGATTAATAGGTTGTTGTATGTTATGTCTTAATACTCCTTTTATTGTACATTGTCCAAACTACCCCCATCACATTAAGGGTTTAGTTGGCTTATATTTTGAGGTTTAAATCTACCCACTTTCCGGAATTTTCCCTATATTAAATGTTTAAAATTTAGGGTGTTACAATGTAAAACATGAAACCCGTAGGATACGATTAAAATACCATTTTGTCTATCTTATAAAAAAATATGAAACTTTGTACATAAAATATGAAACACTAGGATACGAAAGATCTTTATATGTGGGACATGTAAACTGTGTAACAATCAACGATATGAAACAGGGTTTCAATTAAAAATATTCATCATCATCATATTTTAATTAGTCTCATTAGTGGTGTTTGTTTAATTTTTATATAGAAAGTTGTATTAAATGTTATATTTTATATAGTTTCATAACTTTTGGTATTAGGAATGATAGCGGCAAACTAAACCGACTTGGTGATATTCTTGACAACGTGACGGCTGAGTTCGATGTTGTTAATATTTTGACATGCCCTGCTGACGACAGAGCCGATGTGCTGAGGGATTGTTATGGAGTAGATGTTCTTGAGAATGTTCAAATTCTACCCCCTGCCGGTATACGAAACAAGGGGTGTGGAACCGGTAAACGTTTGATTGGTACTTTGGAGAAAGCCAAGACGAAGAATAAAAGAAACAAACGCATGTGCAAGAATTGCCATACCATGGCTAACCATGATTCAACTAATTGTCCGTTGCGTAATAGTCGTGGCTAACTATGTTATTTGTTGCGTTATTCGGAAGCTTCACAGATGTGGATGACTTTTTTTTATTGTTTCGTATGTATCGCCGGTTTCAACTTTCTTACTAGATTCTTTTTGTTTGCATAAGTCACTGTTGAAGACAACTTGTTATTTTTACATATATTGCTACTCTATGTACAAACTTAGAGTTTCATAGTCCTTTTTTAGGTAGAAATTTACCTTTTGAATGTTTTCTCATTATGATTCAACAATTAACGACTATTGAATATACGTTTCACAACAGCTTTTGTTCAACATATGAAGCTATGTTCATGTCAAATCTTTAGGTTAGCCTTAAATGAATGAGACATGTCCATAATCAAATCGTATATTATTTCTCTAATATTTATTATCCTTAAATCCATGTAAACCATTAATAATCTATGTTGTGTATGTAGATTTACATTTTTAAGAATTGCGAAGTTTATTGTTTATCATATGGTTTCATAAGATGTCGTACAAATTACGAAAGCATAATAATGATAAATCTTTTTGATTACCCATAAGTTAATGAAAAATATACTAAAAAAATTTGACTGCAAGAAACATGTTCATATTCAAATTGTATAAAATTGTGTTAATATTTATTACACTTAAATCCAACGAACCCATTCATAATGTGCAGTTTGTTTAAAGTTTCACAACTTTAACATCATATGAAATTCTACGAATCCACAAACGAAACCATAGCATTACTTTTATGCAACATCATATAAAATTACAATTTAAACAAAATACCCAATTATTTCAATCTCCAATCAGATATCAAATCATGGTAGAGAGTTACTTCAAATTAAAACCATACTTGAAACCAAAATATTGTAACTAAACGCCCATAATTCAAATTTCAGTACCAATCTAAAATACTAAGAGCAAAGGTAACATTTTAAGCCATCTCTACCAAACAAACCATCATAACCCTACTTAAAAGATTTATTTGAAACCAACAAAATCCCATGATCAAAGTGATCAATCTAATACTTGCTCAGTCGTCCACGGCGTGTTGCATCAACCATTTCCCTAATTTGTGTTCTCGACCCCTTGTCCATCGAGTATAACCTCCCTATCTCCGACTGCACGAACTCCCTACGTGTGTTATTCTCCGACAATAGGATCTTTGCTGAATACTTCTTTCTCAGCAACTCTAGTTGCTTCTCTTGCACACCGCCCTCCTTTTGTAAACCCCGTGTACCACAATAACATGATCAAATTATTGTGTTAACACAATAAATTTCTAGAATGTCACTTATTTAACAAATGATACTTACAATCTTCCTAAAATTACATATGAAACATTACCATCACATATGAAATATTTCATATTTTCACATTTTACGCACATCACATATGAAATTTTGCAATAACCAACAAGTTAACATTGGGTTTACCAACAATGTAAGGATGGGGTTAAGAAAAATTTTATTTTATGGAGAACCTACCCTAATATGATTAATCTATTGTGTTAACCACATCAATAAAATAAACTATTACTGATTTCATATGTAAAACTTAGGGTTTTATCAAGAATTTTAGTACAAAATATGAAACCATCGTGCCCTATACCAATGTAACCTATTATTTAATTAGAGTAATTCAAATATTTCTTAAACCCTAAACCCACATATATTTCCATTACCAAATTTCTATTTTATGAAAGCGAATGACTTTTTTACAAACAAAAAATATGAAATTATATATGTAATGGTTGTTTCATAGTTTGTAATGACGAACGCCATCATCAATCAAGCTTTTTCACAACTTTATTTTACAATGCACAAGCTTTTTCAATCGATTTCTTAAAAAAAACCGGTTTCATACCTTGTTCTTCACCGATTGTCTTCATCGAAACCCCTTCCATCTCCAAATCAACCGGATTGTTATGGAGTAGATGATGAAGTTGGAGAATGACTTCAGTAATCGAATCAATCGATTTGAACTCCGTTGAAATCGAAGCGTGATATGCGGGAAGATTGATTTCGTAGATTGTTTCCTTATTTCATTCTTTTGCTTAATACCGAGTTTGCCCTCATTTAATTTTACCGGATTCCACCACTGCCACCGCTTTCAGACATATTTACAAATATGCCACCGTGTCAATCTAGACCACACAAGATTTAAATGGACGGTCATGATCAGATTACATAATTTACACTAAAAACAAGGTTTACATATGAAAGAGGCTCTACTTATTTATATATATATATATATATATATATATAGTTGGGTTATGGTAAAAAGTTGAGTTAACATAAAAAAATGTGAGAAGTGGTTACCAATCGTTAGATGCACATTAGGAATAGATGCATCGAAATAATATGCACCGAGATGCATCAGATCAATCCTCGCATCAAGCGCAATTAATCGTGGCTTGAAATTAAAAGTGATATAGGGTTCAGATCTATTTCTCACGCTTCTTACGTTAACTCAACTTTTACACGATCTTTCACATATATATTGTTTTTATTTTTAAATACGTACTTTTAAAAATAATACTTAAGACTTATATGATCTTTTGTAAAAGAATTTAGAGATCGTTTATCTTTTAAAAATAAACACTTACCAAGACCTAAGAGTTTAAAAATAGGCATCATTTTAAATGAGACGATAATAATAATAAAATAAACCACTTTGGGTTGTAGTGTACTACTAAAGCTTTTGGAGGATGTAACGAAAAATCTTATATCTATTTACGGTTCAAATTCAGACGCTGTTAAAGTCTTGTGGCCACGAAGATTTACCTACGATAACTTTAGAACATTTATAATTACCTGGAAATTGGCTACTAAAGAAAAGATTAACTTTAAAAAGGACGTTATATTATTAATTTAGGTGTTGCTTATGCTTTTATATTTAAATATATATATATATAGAGAGAGAGAGAGAGGTGTGTTCAAACGAGAACGCTAACTATTTACGAGAATACGAGAACGGCCGTCTATGTACAAAATCACATGTGATTTTGTACTGCCTGGACACGCGCAGCCTAGGCCGCGACTTGCAGGTCGCGTGGCAAGCCGCGCGATCACATGTGAATCACATGTGATTTTGTACGTGAATCACATATGATTTTGTACATGGGCGGCCGTTCTCGTATTCTCGTAAATAGTTAGCGTTCTCGTTTGAACCTTTTTCTCTCTCTATATATGTATATATATATATATATATATATATAGGGATGGGATCGGGAGAGAACAAGGAAAAATGAAAGAACCGAAGAACTCATCCAAGCCATTAGATTCAGATGATCCAATGGTTATGAATTAAAAGGTAGTTATAACTAATTTTTTTAATAAAAAAATGTATTTACCCTCTGTTTTTAAATTCAAAATTGACGAAGTATGACAGAAATTAAAGCTAAACAAATTACACCAAAAAATTCATCATTTTATTATCTTTAATTTGACATCCATTTTGATATATTTTTTCATCCGTTTTTTCATGGTTCTTCGGTTCTTTCTTTTTCCAAGGTTCTCCCTTGATCCTTACCCTATATATATATATATATATATATATATATATATAAAAATATACATATGTTTATGGAATAAAATATATTTTTTTGGCGTATACCAAACATATGACACATGGCAAGCTGTGCATGGCTTCGCTTTATATTGAATGAAAAACTGCCCAACACATCTTTTGACAAAAAAAAATTGATCATCAAGAAGCATGCTAAGCAGCTTCATATGGATATTCATAAAATCGACCAATTCAACAAATCCAACTAAAAAATCTTGAAAAAGAAACTAATTCGATGTATAGTTTATATGAAAATTAGGGCAAATTACATGCATTGAGTTGAAATTGGGTTAAGCTTAAAGTAATCCGATCAGCCTGATAAATGATAACCTGATTAAAATTTTAGCGGTTTCTGTAACATTACTTGTATTTCTTTTTAATATGTATAAGTTACCAAAAACACGCGGCAACAACGAGCAACAGACTTTATAAGAAGACATTATTGGAAAGTTATATGCAATACATAAATATTCGATGAACTCATATTATTTTGAATGATTTATGGTATTTCAAAGTTATGTTTCATTTATTTTTATTTCCCAATGTTAATTCTACTTAGATTAAACACAACCCAACCAACACGACAACCCTAATGGTTTAGTTTGGGTTGCACTTTTGTTTGAGTTAGGTGAAGTTGAATTTTTTTTTTAATCTCCAACATTGAGTGGGATGTTCAAATCTATTTAACCCGACCAACACAACCCCTATTATCTTCAATGACACCAATACGAGGGAACATTTTTTTGGCTTACTCATCAACTAAAACTAGTGGAAGGCCCAATATCAAATGTATTGTATTTAGACAAAGCCATCTTCACTTTCTTTGCCAATTGTGCTACAAATTAGAGACAAAACTACCCAAAACATATAATATATTATTCATGCCTACAAATTGAATTCCGCCCACCTTTTTTTCCTACTATTTGTTATATTCTCATGTCCTCAGAAAGTTACATTTTTTTTAAGTATATAATATTTACATACGACAAATGCAAAAAATAAACTCACATCTTTGGTGAGCTTTGAACCCCTGACCTCCTAGCATGCCAAAATGCTAAGATACCGTTAGACCAAAGGCCCTTTAAAAAAGTTTCATTTTTGTTTTACATTTTTTTCCAGATACAATCACTATTTGTTTTTCTAATTAGGGCGTGTAATTATTGATTTTGATTCAAAATACTAAAAAACCTCATTCGAATCAATCCAAGACACCCACTTCGAGTAAGAGCATAGATTCGGAATATCCATTTGCCACCATCGGCAATAAGAACCCAAAAGTCGTTAGCGACGGTACCACAATTAGGATATTAGAGAGACGAAACATCAATACCATTTTTATCCAAATTTAGCCGAGTAGGGAGCCGATTGAGACGCAACCGCCACACAAACATGTTAATTTAATTATTACCTATAATGATTTATATATTTTTTAAATTATCTTCAAAATATAAATTCAATTTCATTTCATTTTTAAATACTTCCTTAAAATCTAAAGCCCAATACATATACTCTTCGTGGGTTACTTATTGAAGCCCAATTTAACATAAAGCCCAATAAAAAGTAGCCCAATATGAATTGACAAATTTGCCCCCGTAATCGTATTTGAATATCTTATTCCGTATTCCAACAAGAAATTGCTTCTCTACTCTCCGAACAATTCATCAGTGATTTCGAACGGAAACGATGGCGGAGATGGCGGCCGGCGGTGACGTTCCTCTGAATAATACTATATACATCAACAATCTCAACGAGAAAACCAAGCTTGACGGTAAATGCCTAATTTTCCTGCGTTAGTAAACGACAGTTTGCCCTAATTGTTCTTCCTTCATGCTTCTCACTCTCATCAATATATATATATTTATATATATATATATATATATATATATAATATATATATATTTATATATATATATATATATATATATATATATATATATATCCGTGAGACTAGTTAGACCAAAAAATAACACTAAATCTTCACAGCAAAAGACTTTGAAGGTAAACGTTTACGGTGTTTTTGCTGTGAAGGTTCGCTGTTTTCCTTCCTTTCACAGTGAATCAGTATGAAGTTTCAGTGTTATTTTTTGGTCCAACGGTAAAACATGTTGGTCTCACGGGAACCTAACCCTATATGTATATGTATATGTATATTTTGATGTTGATGTGTGTGTGTCAGTGTGTGCGCGTGCGCAACTGTTTGTGGAAATATAAGCGTGAGTGATTATAATTTCAGAGCTGAAGAAATCGTTGCAAGCGGTTTTCTCGCAATTTGGGAAAATATTGGAGATACTAGCATTCAAAACCCTAAAGCACAAAGGACAGGCTTGGGTTGTTTTTGAGGAGGTTTCGTCTGCCACAAGTGCTCTGAGACAAATGCAGGGATTCCCATTCTATGACAAACCTATGGTGTGTTGAATTCGGTTTCCAGTTCTTGTTTTTAACTTTGTTGTATATGTCGTGGTTTGGTATTATGCGGAATGTGGAAATTGATTTTGCCTTACACTTAGTTGGAGCCTTCAACATTTGTCTTCTTAGTTTTATTGGATTTTAAGTGTTTTTAACAACATCCATTTTATTGCTATTAGTAAATTCTTGTAAATTTGTAATTACGATGCAGTGGCTTTTTTGAGCCTGAATTTGAGGTTTCAAACCACTGGTTTTAGTGCAATTACAGTTCCAAGCTCAACCCCCAGCCATGGTGTTGGTGCTTGCAAAATATATCTGCTAGCTTCTGATTAATCACATCATGGGATATAGAGAGAAATGCACTTTTTCCATTCATAGTTTTGTCAGGCTAGAAACGTAATCTGAAAAAGTAAAGATCTGTAGCTTTCCATGTTTCAAAGGTTTTCAAATTTCAAGGCGTGCGTGCAAATCAGTAGCCATATATGATAAAAACAAACGCATCATATATAACACAGAATGTACGATGTACTATGATGTCATGGAAGTATAGAACAACTTGGAACTTAGAAGGGAAGTGTTGATATACAAATGTTTGTATATGCATTTAGAATTGCAAGAAAAAGAACTCGTTAGGTGTGTCTAATCAAACTAATTACATGAAGACAACTGGAAATGACATAAGCATGAATGAAGGGGTAACTGAACCTTATTTTATTCATTGATAATTCACATGTTAAGAAACAGGCATATGGAGACTTTATAAATAGGTAATGCCGATTTTTTTTGTAGAAATGTTACCCTAAAAGTAGGGTGTCATAAGTCTGTGTTCAGGACATAAGATCAAAGTGTTGAGGCGCGTTATGGTCCTGAAAGTAGGGTGTCTTGAGGCGTGTTATGGTCCGACTTTTTCTTGAAGCCATTAATTTAGTTTGTTTGAATTCTTAATTTAATTCATCCCAAAAAGTTTGTATAATTTTTATTTTTTCATTGTTATGAGCTCTCTTTATAAGGTCTATATATGTATGATATCACTATATGGTTTTTGTTATTTTATATGAATTGAAATGTTCAATATAACTGAGTAGTACTAGTAGCAGAAAACATATAACTATACATTCATATATGTATATTGATATCATAGACTTGCTTACATGTCATGTTTGATCAGAAAGAACTCAGATTCTAGTTTCCTTTGGCCTATGTTAATCTGACTTTATTCTAATGTTACAGAGGATACAATATGCAAAGACAAAATCAGATGTCATAGCAAAAACAGATGGCACTTTCGTCCCCCGGGAAAAAAGAAAGAGGCACGAGGACAAAGGTAGCACTTTTGTCTCTTTAACCTGTAGGGATCTCGTGAGGGTTTGAGTTTTTTTATATCACCTTTTGGTTAAATATAATATGTAGTTATATATATTGATATGCAGTGCGATACAGCTTGTAATTCAAAACCAAATGATTATGAGATATTCTGGCTTTCGGGAGGCCAAGAAATACACCCAAATTGATTACAAAATTCCTACCTAAACGCTTTACTTCTATTTATACTTGTCCTAACAACCCACTTATCTCTCTTTTTGACTAATTGACCAGAACCCATGATTGACTAATCGACCAGATAAGTATAACTATTATCCCTACTATCTATATGTGTAACACTTTCCTGTGGCTGTGTTCGTTAACCGTTTGAAAAATAATTTTGGAGAGACATAAAAAGATGTCAAAAAGTTCTTTTTTGAAAGTTTCCAGCATTCTGAAAAGAAACTGGAAAGCATGAGAAATTGGAAAAATATTACTAGTCCATGCCACTCGATATGTCCTATTGTATGCCTTGTGGGTCCTATTTCGGGATTATTTATCTTATGTGATAAACATTCATGATCATGGGTTACTCTACATCTTCCTGATTGGCCGTGTGTTGGAACCCCTTAGATCAAGGCTAAGGATCATGTGAGAAGTGGATCTGAACCATTGATCACTTTTAATTAAATGCCCTTCCATGAATTGCGGCTTAGAAGGGAATTGATCTGGTGCATCTCATCCTAATGTGCATCCATTTCTTATCCAACGGTTGATAACCACTTCTCACGTTAACCTCAACTTCTCACCGTAACCCAACCCCCTAGATCAAATACTAGTTTTACACTGATTATGAAACAAGTGAGTTTAGCATGAAGACAGAAGGACAGATAGGCGAATGATCGTGTGAGAAGTGGAGGTTAACGTGAGAAGTGTGAGGAGTGGATCTGAACCGTTGATCACTTTTAATCAAGTACCCTCTCATGAATTGCGGCTTAGAAGGGAATTGATCGGGTGCATCTTATCTCGGTGCATCTCATTCTAATATGCGTCCATTTCTCATCCAACGGTTGATAACCACTTCTCACGCTTCTCACGTTAACCTCAACTTCTCACCGGAACCCAACCCAGGACAGATATAAGATACAATATTGGGAAATATGCAAGGTTTTCCCAACACTGCTATTTTTATTTGTTTTAGCGTCTGTTCTTTATGTTTTATTTTTACTGTCTTATTGTGTTCTTTCGTTATGTAACAGGAAGGAAACGCAAAGGCCAACATGACACAAATCAAGCATCGGCTGGTGCAAATGCTGCTTATGCGGGTGCATATGGTGCTCCCCCTCAAGTAAGAATGCTTTGTTTTTAGTAAATTTTATCAGATATTGTTTAACTACTTTGTGGATTTAAGAGCATCTTCAACAATTCCTCCAAAATGGAGAAAAAAAAGATTTTGGAGTTTTTAGGCTTGTTTTTTTTGCTCCAAATTCTTCTCCGAAATGGAGAAAGTATGAGAGAAAGCAATTTTTTTACAAATAATGAGAATCTTCTAAAAATAAGTGGAGGAAGAGAGGGAATGACTTTTTTTTCAAGAAAAATACTCCCCAATCTACCAATAAAACTAAATGGAGGAAGAGGGAATTATGTTTTAAATATTATTAAATATTTTAATGCTCCCTCTGTCGCGAAATAAGTGTTCCAAATAGAAATGAGACACAATTTTAGACATGCATATTTGTTACACTTTTTGGTTGACCAAATGACAACTTTACCCTTAATTAATTTATCTCTCTTCACCACTTAAATATTTGTGCATTTATCAAGGTTAGATTTGAGAAATTGGTTATCTATTTTTGAATCTGGACACTTATTTTGGGACAAACATAAATAGAAATGCTGACACATATTTTAGGAAGGAGGGAGTAAATAATTTATATTGGAATCTCCAAATCGGGAAAACTCGGAAGTTGGGAAAACTTGATATTTTTCCTCGATAAATATATGCCTTGTGTCTCCTCTGTGTTTATAGTTATTTTTCTGAGTTGTGGCAAAACTAAAATTGTTAAGTCTTTGGGGCCGTTTACTAAATGCTTACCGGCAAGAGTTGCCACCACTCTAATTTACCTTACGTGGTAAAATTCTCGGCCGTCAAAATGAATTGATTGTAAGCGTTTGTAACCCGGTAAGCACTTATTGGGTAAGATTCTTGATCCTTGTCTTCCCTTTTACCGGGTAAACTTCTCAGGTCTTGTTATGTTCACCCGGTAAGGTAATTGAACCGGCAATCGCTTACCAAGGTAAGTGTTTAGTAAAAAGCGCCTTAGGCTATGTTTGGCTAACTAGCTGTTAGCTTATAAAATAGTCATGTTTGGTAAAAATTAGCCGATAAGCTAGATGACAAAGTAAAATTAGAAATTGTTGAATAATTACTTGAAAAAAGGTCCCAGGAGCTACTTGAAATAGCATTTAATAAATCTAGCTTATAAGGACATCTCCAACCGATTTGCTAAAGAGCTATAGTGTCATAATATAGCAACAAGTCATCTCCAACTGACGTGCTAAAGTGTTAAATAAATGTATAAAAAGTGCTTTGTGGTGGGTCAAAATTAGCCCATGTTGAAGCACACTAGCACACTTTGATGAACCTCGTTTTAACTAAAATAAAACTTAATTTGATACATGTTTGTTTTAATTGGTTGAAAGTTTAATAATTTAAAACGTTGTAAAAACTAAATGCTAAATTAAGTGTGTTGGTATAATACTCCCTCTGTCCTCTGTCCCAAAATAAGTGTCTACATTAATGTTTTTCTTTGTCCCAAAATAAATGTCCACTTTCAAAAGTAAAATATCTACTTTCCCATTCTACCCTTACTTATGTGAAGGAGAAAATCTCCATCTATAATTAAGGGTAAAATTGTATTTGGTTAATTAAAAAGTGTAATAATTACATACACCTAAAACTGTGTGCCTTTTTCATTGTGAACATTTATTTTGGGATGGAGGGAGTAATATATAAAATTATAAAAATATAAAAGTTTAACTCATTCACTAAGACTAATTAATATACATAAAAATTATTTTAGTTAAATAAAATATACAAAGATTAGTTTAACTAATTTACTTAAACAACTAATTTACTTAAACTAATTAATATGCACAAAAATTATAATAATAAAATGATAAAACTAATAAATATTTATCAAATATATGTAAGTGCTATAAATTGCACTAACCGGTTAGAGACGGTTGGTGCTACTTTTTTTGAATAGTGTAATTTGAGTTTCAGTTGGAGATGGTCTAAGGCTTTACTTGTTAGCTTAATGAGACTCACGACTTATTTTGTGAGCTATACATGATTGTTTCATAGTGGCTTAATGATATAGAAAGTGGCTAATTTAGTAAGCTTCCAAGTGAGAGCTTGAGAGCTTTATGTAGAAGGCCAAACTTTTTCCAAGTCTACCCCTCCCAATTAAAAACACACTCATTCCATCTATAAAAAAAACCCCAAACAAAAACCTTCCCAATCTATAAACAGATTAATCAACACAAACAACTTTATTCATGGAAAACCAACCAAACAATCCCTTAGCTAGTTTATGTCTAACCAAGCAGAACTTTTTAAACAAGCCCAAAAAAATAAGCTATGGTCAGCAAAAATGATCTTATAAGCATCTCTCTAATCCTTTTTTGGTTGGTGCAGTTATCACAAATACCGTATATGGGTGGTGCTAAATCAACCATACCCGAGGCCCCAGCCCCACCAAACAGCATTTTGTTCATCCAAAACCTTCCGCATCAAACTTCTTCGATGATGCTTCAAATGCTGTTTGGGCAGCACCAAGGGTTTAAGGAAGTAAGAATGGTGGAAGCTAAACCAGGTATTGCTTTTATAGAATATGGAGACGAAATGCAGGCAACCGTAGCAATGCATAGTCTCCAAGGGTTCAAGATAAACCCCGATAGCCCTATGTTGATTACTTACGCGAAGAAGTAGAAGATGATGAATACACATCTTGGGATATTAGATTCTTGATGTATTCTGAGATATCTTTTTTATCGGTTTGTAATGAAGTCGAGTTCATAACTTGAATTTGGACACATGAATGACAAAAATCCAAGACCATGATGCCATTGTTGTTCACCCGGTTGATCCGTAGGTTGCATCTTTTTTTAAAGTATATACATATATATAATATTTATATACAACAAATAATCACGCTCATTGTTTGAACCCTTGGCCTTCAGCGAGACTAGGATTTACCATTAATCCACGGGTAATGACCCTTTGGTCTGTAGGTTGCATCTTGCATATGACTCTCTTGAGTGTGAACTTGTCTTTTCACATAAAATCTTATCTTTTTTAGGAGCAATATATTTATATACGGCAAATAATCACGCACACTTCTGTTCATTGGTGGAGTTTGAACCCTGACTTCCTAATTCGGATTCTGTTGCGCCATTGGTGAGTTATGAACTCTTGACCTTTGGCCTTTCATTATTGGTGAGTTATGAACTCTTGAACTCTTGACCTTTGGTGAGTTATGAACTCTTGACCTTTGGCCTCTACCCTCGAGGGAGGTTAGGATTTACCAAGGTAATTCGGATATTGCTGGGCCAATGAGTATTTGATATGTTGGTCACATCTTGCATGTGACAACAAAGGTGACTTTGTCTTTTTTGGTAACTTTTTTTTGAAGTATTATAATATTTATATACAACAAATAGTCATGTACACTTCTCACCATCAACGAGGTTCAAACTCTTAATCTGCAAAAAGACGAGGATTTACCAGTAATTTGGATATCGTTGGGCCAATGACCATTTGCTCACAGTGTGCCCATCATTGGCGAGGTTTGCACTTTGATCTCTAGGGATGTTGGATTTACCGAGGTAATTCGATATCGTCGGTCCAATGGGTTGCATCTTGCAAATGACCATAGGGGCAAATTTGTCTTTTTACCTAAAAAAACTTGTGTTTTTTTGAAGTACATATATTTATATAAAGCAAAAAAGTCGAACATAATTCTCACCGTTAGTGAGATTCGAACTCTTAACATGTAGGAAGGCTAAGAGTTATTGGTAATCTGAATACTGTTGGATCTGCAGTTTATATGAGACGGAGGGTGAAATTGTCCTTTCACATAAAATCTTACAAAAAGCATAGGTAACCGTCTTGTAGCTGTCTGTTGTTCACACAACACAAGTCAAACGCATGCATCAAGTTGTGTTGAATTTTTTTTGTTCTCAAAGGGTATTATTGGCATGGACATTAAATCCGTACAATGTTTCTTTTTACAGATTTGCCCTATATGAACAAGTAATACCAAGGCACCCCCAACACGCTACGCTACCCCAAGGCCCCAACCTCACCTCATTAAATTTGTATTTACATCACTACACTATGTAACACTATATATGTGAGGTAGCATGACTTCATCCAAAATCTAATTTATAAAGCAGTTGTTTACGTGAAAACCTTTGTTTTTTTGGGAAGGGTATCCCAGACACAGCCCGGACTAATCCTTGACAATTTTAAAACTTAAAGATGTCTTATCAATGTTGAGGACGTCTGAGATCGAACCCTGGGTAGATGGGATATTACATCACATCACCCAGGACGATCAACCATTTGGAACAAATCATATGAAATCCCGTGAAATACCAACTACGAAAAATCCCTGTGTGATTTTAAAATCCAATGCTTGTGGGATTTCATTAAAATCCCGAGATTTCAATTCCAAACACTCTTTAAGACTAAAAACGAGATTGAAATGGAATCTAATTTCAAATCTAATAAAATTCCACCAAATCAAACTGGCCTTAAATTATTTTTAAATAGGATATACTTGATCAATCTGGTTTGATTTTAGTACACAAAGCAAAGTAACATAACTCCATAAATGAGAGCATGTTTTCTGTCCCATGAGATCATGATGATGCTACTAATACCTTTTCTTACTCCATACTTTCTACCCTTTAAACCTCTGTAGAGCAACTATATAAATGCACCAAAACCCACCAAGACAACCACAAATTTACACTTGTGTTCATGCTCTATGGCTCACCATATTATATCATATATTCAGACGAGTGATCTCTGTTGGAGATGCAGGGCACGTGCAATAATTCAATTTCAGTAATAATTGCACGTGCTTTTCCTCTCCAACATAATTTACTCGTCTCATCATGCTTCCCTTCACATTTCGTATGCATGGTAATTGAAATACTGCCTATGATACATGTATGATTTACTAACGGATATTCGGTATATGATTATTTGTTATATAGTTAGCTTGTCATTTGATAAATACAGAGTGTATTGATTTATACATCACAAATCACAACTAAAATGAGGAAGTAAGTAGTTTTAAGAATTAGAACTTTTTGTAATATACAAACAATTTACTAAGGGACATGCACAAAAATAGTCACATTTGAAGATCACCCATCGCAAAATAATCTAACTTTTTGCAAACAAGCATAAAATTGACAGTCAGTTTGAAAATTTCTTTTCTTACAAAATCCTTTTTGTAAGTCGTTTACGCTTTGTAGTCCTATTATGCAAAACTGCTCTGTAAAATCCTAACTTTTTTTTCTTTTTCACAAATTGTGTTCGCGTTATTAGGTTGCGACAAAACAGTTTTGTATAACAGGACTATAAAACGTAAAAGAAAGGAAAGAAACGGGAATTTTGTGAATTTTTTTTGAAGATGGTGGCTATTTTGTGTTATTTTGCAAAAAACTTGACTATCTCATGACAGATTTCTCGTGACTATTTTTTTTATGAATATCCATTTATTAAATCTTAAATCGTCGAGTCTACGTGGTTTATTGAAAATTCTTATTATCAGATTACGATTTTCATCCTTATGCTTTACAATTCATTGTTATTCTTGCTCTTATGATTTAACTTTATTGATGTCTTCTTTCCAAGGTTCTAAATGGCGTGAGGTGTGGTGTGGCGGCGAGGCCAAGTCTCAAGCCTTAGAAGCCATGGCGAGACCATGGCGTTTATCAAGGCGTGACTTATGGCGCCGAATCTTTATATCCTATATAATGTATGTTTTGTACTATTAATTGATGAGTCAATAACAATAAACAAGTTAAATTAAGTTATATATTAAAAACTAGCAAATAATACATTAAAAACGTAAAGGAAAATCAAATATCGCGTTATAAAAGATCACACATTAAGCCATGGCGTGCCACAAGCATAGCGTGGCGTGAGACACAAGCCTTAAGCCACAGCGCGCCATGGCTGCTGTCGCGACGAGCCTTTTAGAACAATGCTTCTTTCTTATGATTTACATATTCATTTTTTCTTTCGTCCCACATACTTAATGATACGAATCAGTCTCAACGACGAAAATAGTAACGAATTAGAATGAAATTATGCTTTTCATCAATGTGATTTCTAATTTAGAAATCACCACAATTTCAAAACCATGGGGAACAATTCATAATGTTTGACAAACCACAGGGACCAAAAATATCGTGATAGTAGTCAGAGTCGATACGCTTTCTATTCTCTTTTGAAAAACTGAGATCACCATCGGCATGTTTTGTTGAAATTGAGAACAATTCGTAATGTTTAACAAACCACAGGGACTAAAAATGCAATTTACTCTATTTAGAGTGGGCCACAAAATTACGAACTAGAACCTGCGTTTTCGAAATTCAGTTAACCGGCGATTTGGCGTCGATCATCTTCATTCTTCCGACGATTTTAGCAAACGATAATCTCAATCTTCCTGTTGTTCTCATGTGATTCTGTAAATTGATGATTCGAGATGCTACACGAACTCCTACTGGCACTGTTAGGGTACACTGGAGACCTAATTATCGATGAGAGAGAACACCGGCAAACCATCGGTTTCTCACCGGAGGAATCCATGCCCGATCAATGCACCTTCAAGCTTGCTCCTGATATTTCATTTATTCAACCATCGGAAAGGTATTTCTCATCTTCTGACGTTTTATCTACATTTTTTTTGTTGTTTTTGCCATCGCTAGGGATATTAGACCTTATTGTCACATTTATCTACTTTTTAGAACTAGAAATGTGAGCTGAAAGCCATTTAGATGGTTGATTTACAGTCGGAGGTAACGTTTTGCGTAGAATAAGATGTACATATTGAAAGGAAAAAAATGAGAAGATCTACAACAACTCAACAAGCCTAGAATTGGACTATATTCTTCTGTAAACAAGGAGAACAATGTGATAATTTACAGTTTTGTAGGCTGTTGTCAATTCCTGGACGCGACTAAGGGAGTGTTTGGGATTCCTTATTTAAAGTGCTTATTAACTTATTCCGATGGGTACCGGTAATAAGGAGTTTTTAGTGTTTGGATGGAAGAAAAAAAGTAAGTGCTTATACCTGTTTGGCACCGGTAACAAGGACTTTTTTATAAGTCAAATTTTTTCTAACTTATTAACTTATTTGAAACAACTTATCAACTTATTACGTTTTGGTACCGTCGTAAGCTAATCTAAACACTTTTTATAAAACTCCGGTTTGACACCACACAAGTTAATAAGCACTTTTACAAAAAAAAACATAAGTTATTTTATTATAAGCATAAGTTATTAAGTAATGGTTAAGAATTCCACAAGTGATGGTGATTTCTAATGATACAGAGAAGAACGTATTCATCACTGAATGAATTTAAAATTAGAGCTATTTTACCTGCTTGTATTCAGTTTTGGAATTCTGTAATGGTCTGAAATATGGCCTTTAGAACTAAAGTACTAAACTGGTAATAGTTTGTAGCTTTATATGAAAGTCATGGTCTTTGCATTGTTTTCGTTGTTGTAATGCATGGTGTTGCTCATGAGATGCAGGGATATCATTGAGAATATAATTACATTGGGGTTTTACTACCGTGAACTTGATCGATTTGCCACCAAGTCTCGGAATTTAAGCTGGATAAAGTCCGAGAACGAGTCTTGTTTTTCACGTACTTCTGAGTTATTGAAGGAGACAAGGGACAATCAGAGTGTTTATAGGAGGGCTATTGCAAATGGCATAGTCGAAATTCTTTCTGTTTACAGATCTGCTGTTTTGCATATTGAACAGAAGTTGCTGGCGGATTCTCTACCCATCTTGGCTACAGTTACTCAAGGCCTGAATAAGGTGGAATATTAAAATTTGTTGTATTGTAATTTTAGTTTCTTCTTATGTCTTTAGGCTTCTAAGTATATGGAATACGTTCATTACTAAAATTGGGTCTTTCGAGTCTCATGGGACTTCCTAGCAGACTTAGGGACTGTTTGTTTACCTCTTAATAGTTCCATTAAGAGGAAACATCTGAATCGCTAAGAGGTGAATCTTGTTTGGCAAAAAGAAAGTTTGTCTCTTAATGGTTCTAAAACCCTCTGATGATTTTGTATCTTGGGCCTCTCTTAACCATTCAGCGCTCTAATTTCATTATGAATGATTATCAAAAAAACATATTTCATTTTGCGCTATATCATAAGAGTCTCTTAATCATTCTGACCACTTAATCATCTTGCACCAAATCATTTAGTAACCGCCAAACAGCCCCTTAGCTTCTGCAGTATATGCTGATTGCATATATAGTCTTTCATTAGCATTTTTATGTTCTTTGAGCTCTCATTGGTGGATGGTTATTGTAGTTTCTTGTTTTCTTGCCGCCTCTTTATGAGCTAATTCTTGAGATCGAGCGTGATGGTATCTATGGAGGGAAACTCCTTAATCTTCTACATAAACGATGCCATTGTGGAGTGCCAGAGCAGCAGGCATGCGTTCAGCGGTATGATATTCTTCTGGCATCTAGTTTTTGGTTGTCATCCCCTATCATTTTTCATTTACATTTCTGTTATCATGAGCAAAAGGAGCTATGTATAAAAGTGGGAGGGTATAAAATGAAAATATTGCAAATCAAACAGAGGCAAATTGCATATTTTTTCCAATATGAATGAAGTTCCCTTCCCTGGAAGCCAAACTGTATAACTTTGGAATTCGCATATTATGCCATAACGTGGTATGAGACCAAGGTCTCATTATTTTATTTAATGTTATTTTTGAAGGACATATTTACCTCTTGATTTTCATAAATAATGGTTGTCATTTAATGACTACCAATAAATATACCGTCCCACAAATTTGCTGTCTTGTTAGCGTGATTTTTATTGCTATGTATATGCTCAAATTTTCAAGATCATGGAAATATTAATGGACTTGCGCATTAATGTAAACCATTTTTTTTCATTGTGAACATAGACTTCTTTGGCATGGACATCAGGTCATGTACAATCAACTTTCATGTTGGATGGTATACGGGATTCTTCATGATCAATACGGAGAATTTTTCATCAACAGGTAACTAGTTGTCTTCTGTAGTTGTCTCACATTGATCTGGAGAGCTGTGATACAGTTGACAGCTGTCTGAAAGAGGATGTTGGTTGATGCTTTTAGGCAGCAAGAAAGAAAGTCCGAGAATGGATTGACTCACGCCGACGTTAGTGATGGATCTTTAAATGATTGGTACATGGGATTCAATATCTCCTTGGTATGCCTTAGTTTGTACTTTGTATTTAATATCTATTTATATAATCTTCAAGATTACCATCTTATTGATAAAAAGTTCTAATTTGCTGAAATGCATGAATGTTGAAATTGATTTTCTGATTTGTTCATTTGTATCAAACTTTGATTTCCAACATCTTCTTGTAGGACATGTTACCAGAATACATTCCGGTGCAGGTGGCAGAATCCATTCTTTTTGCTGGAAAAGCAATCAGGGTTCTTCGAAATCCAAGTTCTTCCTTCCGGTCTGTGGATGTGTTATCTCATCAGAAAACTGGGCCACCAACATTAAAAGAATCCCTGAGGAATGAACCCTTATCAAATACAAAGTTGACAGGAGATGAATTATTGCCACAATCAGAGGCTGATAAGATTGAATCAATGCTTAAAAATCTTCAGGTCTTTGTTATTGCTAATGATTATTTGTGTACTTCTATTTTTCAGCTTATGTATTCCACTTTGGGTTGTCAATTTCTTCCAAATTTTCCGTAACTATCCTATCTCAGTAAGATGAGCCTTTTTTTCCAGCTGAAATTTTAGATCCTTTTACAGGAATCATCTGAGTTCCACAAAAGATTATTTGTAGAGGCCATTGGTTCAATCAGAGCTATTGCAGCCAATCATCTTTGGCAGGTAGAGATGTGTCATGCTTTTATCTGTTTTTTATAGTTTCACTTCAGTCATTACCTAACTTTTTTCATCCATACTTGCAGCTTGTAGTTGTCCGGGCTGATCTAAATGGGCATTTGAAAGCCATCAAAGATTATTTTCTTCTAGCAAAAGGTGATTTCTTCCAGGTAATTGTTTGCTAATTCATAACTGCTTTTTTCTTCAATATATTGTGTTTTGATAGTTTTTTTTGGTGCGTCCTTGGAACGCAAGTCATCATTTCAGAAACCAAGTACATAAACATGAAATTGTAGCTTAACCACCGTATTTGACCCATTAGAATATTATAGTGTTGAATTTATATATATAAATTTATACAATTTCACATGTTTATACTTATCATCATTACGAAATTAATATCTTAACTATAAAATTAGCATTCATTTAAACAAATACGTCTAATCGATAATAAATATATATAAATTATATAAATTTAAATTTGAAAGTCGCCTAATTATAGTAACTTGAGTTTTATTATAATCCAAGTGAATCGATTGAGAGAAATGATCTATTAAGGTTAATTCATTGAGAACAATAAGAGGAAAATAAGAGGTTGGTTTCCCTCTTACCAGATAAGAGGACGATAAGACATAAGTGGCTCTGAAAATTTGGAAAAACAAACATCTGAATGGCCCTACCTCTTAACGAATCAGACATAAGAGGCTAATAAGAGTTTTTTTCTAAAAAAATGAACAAGGCATTCTTTTGTATAGCACAATATAAACGTACAACAGTTATAACGGTACCACTTTTCCTAAATAAATGGAGTAATTTATCCTTGTTTTTTGCTTCATATTTCCACCTCATGTGCATTCATTTTGTGGCAGACGAGCCTGCCATGGAAAACTATATATACCCTTTTGGTTCTTATCAATTATTTTTATGCTTTTATATAAACTTAACGATACTTCAATTGTATGCCAGAGCTTTCTTGAGGGAAGTCGTCAGTTGATGCGGTTACCGCCTCGGCAGTCAACTGCTGAAGCAGATCTTATGGTTCCATTTCAGATGGTAATTTAGTCTTGTGTTATCTATTCTCCGGCAATTGTTTTCATTTTCGGGATGAGGGTTGTTATTGAGATCTGTATGTGGTTGTTATAAATATCAGATATCCTCCACTTTGTTTGGACCATAAGCAGATTTAAAACGAAATATGTTTGCATACTTATAATGCAGGCCATAACGAAGACTATCAGTGATGATGATAAATATTTTTCAAGAGTGTCATTGCGGTAAAATACTATGCTGTCCAAATTTTTATTAGACAGGCTGCTGTTAATATCGGCGATATATTGGATATCGGACCTGGATAAAATATCGGTGGCAAAATATCGGCTCCGATAATATTGCCAATATTTCAGTGATTTTTTGAACAAAGTATCGGTCTGATATACCGATTTTTTGTAGATGGTTTTTTGGGCCTTTTTTAGTGACTATTGGGCTTTTATAGTTTTATATACTTACTTGGGCTTATTTTAACTAGTCAACTAGTAGTCTAAGTTAGGTTTCCATATCCTATTTTGTTTTGTGAAACTTGTTTAAGTTGATGTTTTGATGTTGAAACTATATTTTTAATTAATGCATATGATATGTTTATGGATGCATATATATATATATATGTATTATAATTCTAAGAAATATTATATGAACCGAAATTTTTGGACCGATATATCACCGATATACCACCGATATATCCGATATTTCAAATATTGGTCCTGACCGATATTTTGTATTTTGAACGCTGTAACAGCATGGGACATAGGGTTGTCTGGCTGTAAACTAGTTGTATTAATAACTACTTCTTGCTTTTAGGGTCAACATTAGGTCTTCCCAAGTAGATGTTCGGAAGTCAAACGCTTTTGCCGGTGGAGGTCCCAGTGCCATATCTGATACTTCATTGGAGATGTCCCTAGATGCCTGGGATGGTATTGCCCTTGAATATTCTGTTGATTGGCCTTTGCAGTTGTTCTTTACACAAGAGGTTCTCACAAGGTATCGTTTATTTTACTAATTACACATTTATAGTTTTTGCTAGCTGCCAAGGTTGGACCATTATAACATGACCCTTTTTCTCATTTTTTTTCACATGTACCCATAGTTGCATTCAAGTAATGTCCTTTGATTTCACTTGTTTCAGCTTGTGCTTTATAAATAGATCCAGCACATCTTCTTCTCCATCCCTTTTTACAAATCTCATAATATGGGCCCTGTTTTAGAACATTTAGGGGCTGTTTGGCAATTGCTGAATGGTTTGGTGCAGGATGATTAAGTGGTCGGAATGATTAAGAGGCTCTTATGATATAGTGCAAAATGAAATATGGTTGTTTGGTAATTGTTCGGAATGAAATTAGGGCGCTGAATGGTTAAGGGAGGCCCAAGATACAAAATCATTCGGAGGGTTTTAGAACCATTAAGAGACAGATTTTTTTTTGCCAAACAAGATTCACCTCTTAACGATTCAGAGGTTGTCTTTTACTGGAACTATTAGGCTATGTTTGCAAACTTGCCGATAAGCTAGTTGTTGGCTGAAAAGCTAGCTGTTAGCCGATAAAACAAGTCATGTTTGGTAAAAACTAGTTGATAAACTAAAGACGATGTAAATGGCATGTTAAAAAATTAATTCCAAAAATATAAGGGGCAAAACTGGAAAAAGGTAGCAAACAATCTCCTGAGTTTATTGAAACCCTACTTCAAGTAGGGTTTCAAAAAGCTAGCTTATATCTAATCAAACGGGGTTTTTTATTAATCTTAAAAAATAAGCTACCTTATGGTTGCCAAACATGGCCTTAAAAGTTGTCTTTTACATACATATATTTAAAGTGGCAGACTTCTGCTGTTCATGGTCCCTGGACTTGTGTGTTCATGAGTTAGCATGCTCCAGGTACTGCAGGATCTTTCAGTATTTACTTCGGTTGAAGCGAACACAAATGGAATTGGAAAAGTCATGGGAATATGTAATGCAGCAAGATCATTCAGACTTTGCCAAACGTCATAGTGACCCTGTAGACGGCAAAACATCTCAACAGAGACGACAACGCTTTAGACCAATGTCGCGGGTTAGAGAGCAGATGGCGTTCTTGATACGCAATCTTCAGTTCTATATACAGGTAGAATTTTCGGTGAACTGTGAGCTCCATAAAATACAGTGATGATATTAGTATCTGTTCTTCATCCATCTTGTAAGTAGGGGTGTTCACGGTTCGGTTCGGCTCGGTTAGTAGAAAAAATGTGAACCGAACCGTATGAGGCGGATACCTAGTTACCCGAACCGAAACCGAACCACGGGTTGAACCAAATGGAACCGAACTGAACCGCAGTTAGCCGGTTACCCGCGGTTCGGTTCACGTTGCAATATCAAAATAATATCATAATAGAAAATTTAAACCAATTATATAACAAATATATAAAAATAATCCAAGAACAAGAAATTAAAATACGTTTTATTGTATACAAATATCTAATATTTGGTTGATGACTACTCAATAATTAAATAGTTAATATTAAATATAATATTATTAATTGTATTATATATATATCAGTTCGGATCGGTTACCCGCGGATACCTATAACTTAAAACCGTAACCGATCCGTGAATACTCGGTTTTCGGTTTTTCCGGTTTTCCGCTTTTTCGGTTTCGGATCAAGCGGTTCGGCTCGGTTTCTCGGTTTTCCGGTTTTTTTGAACACCCCTACTTGTAAGGCTATGTTTGGCAAATTAGCTGATGACTGATAAGCTAGCTGATGAATAAGTCATGTTGGGGAAAAATTAGCTGATAAGCATGTAAAATGTTCAAAAAAGGACATCTTTACTAATCAGTTACAATATTTCATAATTTAATCAAAACAAATTTATATTAATATAATATGTTAATTAATACAAACAAGATAGTAAGTAAAGTTAAATAATATAATATGTTAATTAAAAGAATTTAAAATTTATTATTATTTATATACTATAAGTTTTGAGTTTGTTAAAAAAAATCTAGAAAAACTATATATTAACTTATTATTTTAAATAACCATTACATATAATATGAATACATTTTTTTGAATAATAATTAAAAAAATAATAATATAAAAATATTTGATATGAATTCTAAATAATTAAAAATTAACACAATGTATAATTTAAATTTAATTAACAAATTTCAATTTTCAATTAATTACTATTTATAAATATTAGTAATAATTAATTTTTAATAATTAATATTTATTTCTAATTAATAGTTAATATATAATAATTAATATTAAGCAGGGTATAATTGGAAAAAGTGACAAAAAGCTTATCATAAGCTACTCCAAGTAGCTTATCAATAAGCTACTCCAAACATGTACTCAAAAAATAAGCTAGCTAACCACAAGGCTTGTGGCGTACTGGTTAAGGCTTGTGGGGGATGTGGCTAGTAACCCATCTACCCCAAGTTCGAATCCAGGCGCTTCCAACTTGTGGCCACTGGGGATAAACTCAGGGTTGCACGCTTTAGCAGCTGGGGCAATTGCCTCACCTTGCCGGGATTAGTCGAGGCAATGTCCTCGGATACCCTTCCAAAAAAAAAACTAGCTTATAAGTTGGCTTATTTTTGCCAAACGATGCCCAAGTGTTATGCAGCCATTCATATTTACTTGTCTTTTTATCAGGTGGATGTGATAGAATCTCAATGGAACAAATTGCTGGCTCGAATAAAGGAGTCGCGGGATTTCACTGATTTGGTGGGATTCCATCAAGCGTGAGTAAAAAACAAAAGTTTTATCGCATCATGCTTTTAAGATCTAATTGTTATTACATATTCCTGCTATAATCTTGCTTGTATGTGATGTAGATACTTGTCGGCTTTGATATCACAATCTTTCTTGGATATTGGCTCAGTCTCAAGAATCTTGGATGGAATCATGAAGCTGTGCTTGCAGTTCTGCTGGAAGATTGAGAACCAAGAAACCGATGTAAGCATCGAAGAACTGGAGAGTATAACTGAGGTAATTTGACTAGCTATTCTGCTTTTTTCGACAATTCGATTAAATAGCGATTAAGCATCCATAGTTGTAACAACCATCACACATGGATAGAAAAATCAGATTTTTGAGTTCTTTATAACCAATAACTTTCACCATGGTTTTAAGTTGATTTGGATGTTATTGGGTTAGTTTGCTTCTTTAGGCTATGTGGCGTTACAACTTACAATCGATATTCTAGAAAATTTATGGTTCTTATTGGACCAGTACCGTTACAGAATCCAGTCAGAAGTAGAGTGTGGGGTAGGATGTATGCAAACCTTTCCTTTATCTCAGCGGGTAAGTGGTTTATGTGGAAACCCCCGGTTTGCGAATAAGTTGTGGGGAGATATAAGCTAAACCGGGAAGTTAATTTTTTTTTTTTTGGTTTTGGGGACTTAACGAAAGAAACTGGAGCACGTGAGTCATAGGAAAATAATAAGGGGACGTTTGGTTTGCAAAGTGGAATTTGATGGAATTGGAATCCATAGAAGAAATTTGATTTTGAAGGTATTGGAATGGAATTTGACCACGCTTCAATTCTTCACTTAAGCCAAGGAAATTTCTTTAATTGTGGAATTCGATGGAATTCAAAGGATTCCATCATTTTCATTATGTGAACCAAACATAAGATTTGGAATTTGGTCAAAGGAATTATACATTTCATTTCCTTCAAAATCCATGAACCAAACACCCCCTAAAAGGGTGTGTTTGGTAAGCGAGATGAGACTGGACGGGACATGACAAAACAAAAAACTCGTTGTCCCACGTTTGTTGTGACATTTAGAGCGGGACAGGATAGGATCGAGTGGGACAAAAGTGGATCTTTATATTCCACAAAATAGGTGGAACAAATCCACCTATTTCATGGAGATGAGACAAGATTGGTAAATTACTAAACTACCCATATCAAATTAAAATCCGAAAACCCTGCATAATTCTTTCGCCTGCCTACCTACCTTACTCTCGCACATCCTGTCATGTCCTGTCCTGTCTTCATACCAAACGCACCCTAAATAAAAAAAGTGTGTGCGAACAGGCCCTAAGAAGAGTAAACGTTAATAGTAATAAGTCAACAGCAACACATCAATTGATATTTTATTTTACCGTCTTTCTTTCTGAATGATATATAATTGTTCGGTATGGTTGTTATTTCTACAGGAATTTAACAGGAAATCAAATTCCTTGTACACCATATTGCGTAGCAGCAGGCTCTCCGGCAGCCAACGAGCCCCATTCCTTAGGCAGTTCCTTTTGCGTCTAAACTTTAATTCCTACTATGAGGTAATAATAATAACCACGAGGTTTTCTTTACGAAATTTTTATTCAAGATTTCGTCTAAAAACCCAATGGTTTTGTTCTTTTTTTTAGCAACAGGCAACTGCCCAAGGTCTTACCAATGTCATCGGACCACAACCAACGGTCCCCGCCTTCCTAAGATTGCAGCTCTAAATCTCGCTAATCCACTCGGTTAGTTTCTCTCTTCTTTTCCGTATTCGAGTTTGGGTACCAAGTTGTCCATGGAGCAATGTGATTCTACTGAAATGTTGATGGAAAAGGGATAATTAAGTGACAAGAGCATTGCTGGTATGATCCTACATAACCAAAACATAGCTAGAAAACAACTAGCATTTAAGAATGAAGAAAAAAGTCATTTTATATTTGTTGAATTTTACAATAAAATCAAATTAGAAACGCAAATAAGATATAGATATATGATATTTAACGCAAAAATGACTAAGAGGTCGTTCACTAAATGCATACCGGGTAAGCGTTTACTGTGTGTCACTTACCTTACCTGATGCATATGGCAAGGGCCGAGAAACTTACCTGGTAAGTGCGGGAAAAGACTCTTAGGGGCTGTTTGATTGGTTTTCCATTAAGTCTTGTATGGATAAAGCTATTTGTGTGGATTAATCTGTCTATATAGATTGAGAAGGTTTTTGTTTGAGAGGGTATTTTTCATAGATGGAAGGAACGTGTTTTTTTAACGGGAGGGACAAGTTTGGAAAAAAAAAATTGGCTTTATGCATAAAACTCCTCCCTAAAAGCATACTGAATAAGCCACATTCTATATCAAGCCATTAACAAACGGTCATCTATAGTCGACCGAATATATTGCGAGTCCCGTTAAGCTCATTAAGCTTCTAACAAACGGACCCTTACCCGGTAAGCACTTACAAATTCATTTTGATGGACGAGCATATTACTCGATAAAGTACGTGAAGATGATTACTCTTACCGGTAAGGTTTGGTAAACGGCCTTAAGTTATCAGATAAAAAACAAAGAACAAAATATATATCCCTAAGAGGCTAATGGGTTGTAGGTTGGTTTTTGACCAAGTCTTATATGGATAAAAGTTAAAACTGTCCGAATGAATTTATCTGTCATGTATAAATTGAGAAGATTTTTGTTTGAAATAGTTTTTCATAGATGGAAAGAGCATTGGCATTCTGAATAAACTGTTATTAATTCACTACTAAACATTCATGTATAGTTGACCAAATAAGTTGAGAGCTCCATTAGGCTTGTTAAGCTACTAAGACCATCTCCAATGGGGTCACTAAATCTTACACTAAACACTAAATTTGGTGTAAATGATACTATTTACATCTCCAATGGGGTCTCTATTTTTCACACTAAATATAGTGTAATGAATAGTATTACACTATATTTGGTGTAACACTATTCATTTCCACTACTTTTTATATCACTTTTAAAAAATAGTATTACCTATTGAAGAAGATTTACTATTAACACTCAAATTTACATTACTTTTAAAAGTTGGTGTAAAATATAGTGTGACCCATTGGAGATGCCCTAACAAACAGAACCTAAGAATACTAATTGGCATCAACTATTAGAACCGCAATCTTTTTCAAAAAAGAGAAGACTGAGACAATGTCTCTTTAAATTTCATGTATATGGTCAAGATAAAAATCATTGTTTTTGCTTAAAGAAAGTATGTAGTGTTTTATAGTCGATATGGTAGAAACTGACTTTGAGAGAAGAAATAAAAAAACAAAACGAAGGGAGTTTTTAGAAGAAAAAGTACAAGAGAGTCTCCAACACTTGGGGCTGTTTGGTGCAGAATGGTTAAGAGGCTTTTATAATATAGTGCAAAATGAAATATGGTTGTTTGATATTTGTTTAGAATGAAATCAGGGTGTTAAATGATTAAGGGTGACCCAAGATCAGGCATGGCAACGGGGCGGGTATGGGACGGGGTTCCCCATCCCCGGCCCCAGCCCCGGTTTGTGATTACGACCCCCGGCCCCGGTCAACTGTTGGTCAACCCCCGGTCAAGACCCGTCCCCGGTTTGTACCCGGTTTCCTGACCCGTTTGTGTTTTTTTGGCTTTTTAACAGCTATTTTGTTGCTAATTAACTGTTGTTTTAAAATAAAATAGGTACCATAACAAAACTACAAAAGTCTAAAGTATTAAGTTTTGGTGCATCAAACAATTTCATATCAAAATAACAAAATACGTCAAAATAACTTCCAACCAAGCGAGCAACGCTTCATTCAACATCTTCATCGTACGCAACCGTTTGATCAAATCCTTCCGGCTCTCCGTCTTTTTTATCTAAAATTAAAAATAATACGAGTTAGAAAAATTTATATAAATGTACAAATTACGATAACAATTATATAATCATTACCTTCAATTTCTTTCCTCAACCAACTTTGAGTGCACATCAACGCTACAACAGTTTGCGCTTTTAGCCGACTACGTTGTTTGGTTATCTTGTTCCCGCTCATGCTAAACGCGGATTCTGATGCTACAGTAAAAATTGGAATGGCTAGCAAATCCCTCGCAATCTTCTTCATGATAGGATACTTGGCACCGTTGCACTTCCACCACATTAAAATATCAAACTCATCCTCATCATTTGGTAACAACTTCTCGTCCAAATAGTGATCCAACTCGGTCGTTTCAAACATATCATCCACGGAAACATCATTCGCAAATTGTAATAACCATGAAGCCTTTCCCTTTCCCTTTGAAGATATCCCCCCATCTGAGTGAGTAGTGCTTGATTGCCCCTTCCCTTTCTTTTGATCATGTTTCCTTTTGTAATCCTCAAACAAATCATTACATAGGCTACGTATCCTCATAACCTCATCTTTTGAGTCAAGACCATAAATCTTTGGAAAGAACCAATTGATCAACTTTAACTTATACCTAGGATCTAAAACAATAGCCACACACATGACATCATGTATGATTCCCTAATATTTATCAAATTTTTCCAACATACTTGATGCCATGTTCTTAATAACCACATTTTCATCATCTCGTCAACTCCTAATTTCTAATTTCATGTCACAAATCAAATGAAAGAATATGTTGGAAGTGGGATACTTGGTCCTGGAGAATGTCTCGGTCACAGTATAAAACAACTTCAATTGTCACAAACATCAGACGCCATTTTCCATTCATCTTCACTAGGTAGGCTAACATAATGTTTGTCTTTCTTACTTAGACGAGTGAAAACATCTTTATACTCTAAGGCAACATTCAACATTCAACATTCTATAAACAGAATTCCATCTAGTCTTACAATCAAGCACCAATTCTTTTTCATAATCTACACCAAGTTGTCGTGCAACTAGTCTAAAATCTTGGGACCTCTTAGGAGTAATTGACCAAAATGAGACACCATCCCTAACATTCTTGATTGTCCTTTCAATCACATAAAACCCATCTTGCACAATGAGATTAATGATATGTGCACAACATCTCATGTGAAACAACCTACCCTTTAAAATTAATGAGGAAGGAATAAGAGTACCTAACAACTTGTCGACCAAAGCATCGTTTGTTGAACAATTGTCAAGTGTCGATGATGACAACTTGTTGTCAATGTTCCAATCCAGAAAACATTCTATCATAACTTGAGACAAGGCATCGTCCATGTGTGGAGAAGGCACATGTATGAAGCTGCATCAAGGTATATTAAAAATTAATATTAAAGATATTAATAAAATATGTAACTTTTTTCTTAATATATAATAATTATTAAAATAAAAAGTAATTTTTTTTATGAAGCTGCATCAAGGCACATGTATGAAGCTGCATCAAGGTATATTAAAAATTAATATTATAGATATTAATAAAATATGTAATAATATATATATATATACATATATACCGGGCCCCGGCCCCGGGTTTCTGAAATGGGGAATCCCCGGCCCCGATCGGGTCGGGTGGACCGGGTTTCCTATCGGGTCGGGTCAAATTGTCATGCCTGCCCAAGATGCTACATCATTAAGAGGGTTTTGGAACCATTAAGAGGCAAAAAAAAATTGCCAAACAAGATTCACCTCTAAACGATTGATTCAGAGGCTGTCTCTTAATGGAACTATTAAGTTAAAATCGAAATTTTAGTGGTTTTAGAGTTTTTTCCCCCTTCAATAACTATGTTATATTATATGTTAAAATAGAGGAAAGAGAAAGAGAAAATAAATTTTTTTAAATTTAAAGATATCTCTAAAACTCACTGTTTTAAAATATATATATATATATATATTTTATTAATATATATTATTTTTTCATATAATAAATACTATAATCTCTAAAATATAATAATTATTAAAATAAAAAGTAAATTTTTTTATTTTTTAGTACTATTTAAAAAAATCTATACAGCAGATGCTGGCAATAATGTTGAAAAACCAAGGATCTTCTGACTCACATAAATCTTGTTACATTTGCACCTGGGGTGGGGGCAACAACCGGAAGAAATAGGGGTTGCAGACTTGCAGCAGTTTTATTCGTTTTCTTTTATTTTTTATTTTTAATTTTATATAATATGGGGAAATTGATTTACCTAATAAATTGGCAATTTAACAATTTCTCTTTCATTTAAACGAATATATGTTACCATGTTTGCAAAAACTTGAAAACCTAGCTAAGAGACGTCAAAAAAGAAAAAACAAATCTGATCAATTTTCGTTAATTTTTTACGGACCTATTAAAAATTGCAGAGATGATGACATTTTGGTAAAATAGGAGAACGAATAATTAGAACACCAATTTAAACGTATAAAATCACTATTTGAGTCAATTCTCGTATAATATGAGGTAGGCTAAATACATACTTAGATATTTTTTTTAATAGCAGAAAATAAATACTAGATATTAATATGGTTATCATACACATTAATATTGAGCGTATCTATTTATTTTTTTAATATATAATTTAATTTGATTTTAATGTAATTGGGTTGGGTTCCGGTAAAAAGGGAAGTTAAGATGAGAAGCGGAAGAATGAATCTTGATCCTCGATCATTTTTAATCTCATGTCAACCCATGAACTGTGTTTTTATAAGAGAATTGATTTGGTGCATCTCATTAGTGTTAAACTTCAAATTGATCCGCAAGTGGAGATCTCTTTTGGTTTTTTTTGGACAAATAAACATTAAACTTATTGAATCGAACAAATATGTCCTTGAACTTACTGAAATCAAACAAATCTATCGTTGAACTTCAGAACTTGATAAATCGAATAAATTAAGTACCTAGAGATTTTTTAAGTGAAAATCTTTACACTTATAAAACAAAAGACGTATGTCAATCTTCTATCGATGTATTAAACTATCAGTAAATATATAACAGTAAGTATATAACAAAATACAGTAAATTAATAAAAGGGAATAATCTAAACCATCTCCATTATTTATTTTTCAGATTTAAATAAGAATCGTAGAGAAGCTAATAATTATCTATTTCTCATATTCATGGGATCATAACAATACATGTGATATTCATTTGAATCTGAAAATTAATTAATCAAAATGTTTTTTTTGTTACCATAAATTTTCGAGCAAACTTACATGCATCGAACGATCACAAATAGCTTAGAGTCATCACATGTGAATCTCCATGATCACAAGAAGTTGACAACATTCGGATTCGAACCCGAAAAGATATGATTTCCACTACATCTCCCAAGACTTATTGTATATTTTCTTTTCGTTGTATTGGTTTAAAGTAATTACAATTTTGATAACATGTGATTAGTTTTCTTAAAAGTCATTAATATATAATTAGTTTTTATAATACCATTTTTTTGAAAAATTAAGTTAACGTACTATTTTCTTTTTTCCACATAGGTTGACCGTTGACCGAGGGTATTATTGAGAAATTAGATGGCCATCCTAATCCCGGGAAATTGACACAAATAGCCATTTTTAATTGGTGTAGTGAAAAAATAGCCATTTTCTCTCCCACTTTATCCAAATAGCCATGGCTTCGCAAGTGCGGACCTGGCTCCGCAAGTGGGGACCATTGTTGACAAGTGCGTACCTCAAACTAAATTGTGAATTGAATTTGCAATTTTACACTTTTAACCCCTATACTTATTTACTTACTTTATTTTATACATTTTACTTTCATAATTTAATTTTACATTTAACACATATAATCGTTTATTAACTAAAATACGTTAAAAATACGTTTTAATTTTAACAAGTTACACCATTATAATCGTTTCTTCGATACGTTCGAAATGAGCCCAATATTGAATTTTTTTGATTTATATATTTTAATATATATCATATACACTACATAAAAAATATTTTATATTTAAAATTCATTTTTTAACGTATTTTCAATTTTGTTTTACACTTCTATCGCATTAACATAATAATTATATATGATATATATTAAAATATTTTTTATTAAAATTATTTTTTATGTAGTGTATATGATATATATTAAAATATATAAATAAAAAAATCAATATTGGGCTCATTTCGAACGTATCGAAGAGACGATTACAATGGTGTAACTTGTTAAAATTATAACGTATTTTTTAACGTATTTTAGTTAATAAACGATTATATGTGTTAAATGTAAAATTAAAATTATGAAAGTAAAAGGCATAAAGTAAAGTAAGGAAATAAGTATAAGGGTTGAAAGTGTAAATTTCATAGTCCGCTACATGTGATTTTAATTTGATATTTACACTTTCAACCCCTATACTTATTTACTTACTTTACTTTATACCTTTTAGTTTCATAATTTTAATTTTACATTTAACACATATATCGTTTATCAACTAAAATACGTTTTAATTTTAACAAGTTACACCATTATAATCGTCTCTTCGATACGTTCGAAATGAGCCCAATATTGAATTTTTTTTATTTATATATTTTAATATATATCATATACACTACATAAAAAATAAGTTTTAAAAAATAATTTTAATAAAAAATATTTTAATATATATCATATATGATTATTATGTTAATGCGATAGAAGTGTAAAACAAAATTGAAAATACGTTAAAAATGAATTTTAAATATAAAAAATATTTTTTATGTAGTGTATATGATATATATTAAAATAAAAAAATTCAATATTGGGCTCATTTCGAACGTATCGAAGAGACGATTATAATGGTGTAACTTGTTAAAATTAAAACGTATTTTTTTAACGTATTTTAGTTAATAAACGATTATATGTGTTAAATGTAAAGTTAAATTATGAAACTAAAAGGTATAAAGTAAAGTAAGTAAATAAGTATAGGGGTTGAAAGTGTAAATTGGAAATCCAATTCACAATTTGAGCAAGAGGTACACACTTGCGGTGCCGCACCTATTTTAAAAAAAACTCATTTTCATTTGAAACGACGTTGTTTTGGTCTTGGAGTGTGGTCCGCACTGGATCGGGTCGGGTTCGAGTGCGGACCCGTGGCCATTTTGGTAAACCGGGAAAGAGAATGGTTATTTTCTCAAGTTTGGTTTTTGGTATGGCTATTTTGATCAATTTCGCCATCCTAATCCCATTCCTTCCCACCAACCCCCCAAATCCAATAGATGTGAAGGGTCACTAAATGTTAGGTGGAGTGGAGGGGACCTTGTTGTACAATTAACCTCCATAAATCGGCGAAATTGACTCAAATAGTCTAAGGGATAAAGGGAAGTGATAAAATAGCTAAAACCTCTCCCGGATCATCGAAATAGCCAATGGGTTATCACTCTGATCCGACCCGAAGAGTGCGGACCGCAATCAAACACGTGTCAATCTCTTATTATCCATAGAAAGTCGATTTTCTTTAAAAAATAATTTTTAACTCAGCTCCGCAATTACGAACCTAGGTCCGCACTTTAAAAATAAAATAAAGAAGAAATGTCAATACGAGTGCGGACCTATTGGCTATTTGTGCAAAACCCGAAGAAAAATAGCTATTTTATCACTTCCCTTTGTCCCTTTGGCTATTTGAGTCAATTTCCCCGTAAATTGACCCCAATGCCCTTTCCCTTGTACCTAAAAAAACAATATTTTAGTTTATATACTTGGTGATTAGCAATTATAAATATTGATCTCCGCAATCATAAAGTTTCTATCTCCAACTGATGTTTGTATTGGACACTTTTGTCATTAATTTTAATTTTTGCAAGTTTTTTTAAGTAATTTAGGGGCGGCCGTTTACTAAACCCTTACTCGGTTAAGCGTTTACCAAGCCACATTACCTTATCGGATTAATATGACAAGGACCAAAAATCTTGTCCGGTAAGGCAAGGACCGAGAGTCAGAGATTCTTACCCCGGTAAGTGATGGTAAAGACTCTTACCACGGTTAGCGATTACCGAAAAAATTGTAGTGTATGATACCGTTTTGGTGAACCAAAATCTTACTCGGTAAGTAAATTATAGATTGAATTTACCGATAAGCGCTTACCCGAGTAAGCGTTTGGTAAACGGGCCCAACTTTGTTGGATATTTTTTTTTTCTCTTTTTAATTTTGTTTTCTTTTATTTCAAATAACTTTAAGTTGTTTTAAAGAATATAAATAAAAAGAGACGAATTTGCCAAAAATAATATTTAATTAAAAATAAGGGAAATTAATTAAAATACCCTAAGCCAAACCAACTGTTACCAAAATACCCAAAATCTCTCACAGTTTGCAAAAATACCCCTTTTTCCGCGATGGGAGCCCGCGATCGCGGGCCAGGGACCATTTCTGACACTTTTTTAAACTTGCAGGGACCATTTTTGAAAAATGGAATCCCGCGATCGCGGGCTCATCCCGCGATGGGGTACTTTTTGTGACTTTTCAATTGCAAGGGACCATTTTTGAAAAATTTCAGGGACCATTTATGAAAAATTGAACCGCGATCGCGTAGAATCCCACTGTTCACCCCGCTTTCTTTCAATTTGATGAATTTAAAATAAAATGTTACACTTTCAACCCCTATACTTATTTACTAAATTTACTTTATACCTTTTACTTTCATTATTTTAATTTTACATTTAACACATATAATCGTTTATTAATTAAAATACGTTAAAAAATACGTTTTAATTTTAACAAATTACACCATTATAATCGTCTCTTCGATACGTTCGAAATGAGCCCAATCTTGAATTTTTTTGGATTTATATATTTTAATATATATCATATACAGTTATACACTACATAAAAAAAATTATATTTAAAATTCATACTCTTATAGTTAATTATTTAATTTATGGTACATCTCTTATTTTTTTTTCAATTTTGTTTTACACTCCTATCGCATTAACATAATAATCATATATTAACTAATTCATTAAATCGTTTTAAATTATTATTATTTGAATGTGTTTATAGATATCGTGAATGGCAATAGAAGAAGGTTTCACGAGAAGAATATTTAATGGGGTTTTGACAAATTGGTATCACTGGACTCATTTAAGAATTGTGAAAATGGGTATTTGGCGAATGATGATTCATGTGTGTTTGGAGCTGAAGTATTTGCAGTTACAGAGTATTGCAAATCATCTTCCCAACCGAAACGGATACAGTGCATGTAAACAAAGAAATCTATTACTGGAAGGCGTCCTGGAGTCCTGTGATCAAGTTAACCTTTTCCTTGATCACGTCCTCCATTCCCATGTAGTCCGATTCGAGTTCTTCTAGTTCCTCTTCAGCTTCCTTAATCTCTCGTTGCAGCTGCCGAACGTGAGCCTTAGTCATGGCCAGTTCTCGTTTCTTCTCCGCTAGATACTCCATTTTCCCCTGCTGAATCCCCCTGTTATGGTTCCACATACCCTTTACCTTTTCGATACCGGCGTTCGCCTCATCAATGGCTTTTTGCACTGCGGGAGTAATTCGTTGACTTTGTCGAAGACCCGTCGGCATAAAATCATACATTGGTGGGGTTCTCATGCCATTATCGAAGTAGTAATTGTCGGATGCCATCTCCCAGTCTGCTTCCTCCTCAGGCGTGAATGGAAAATCGGCTGCAGTTCGCCCACAGTTTGTCCACTCCTCGTCTGTTTCCGGTACCTTCCAGGTACTCCGGCGAGCTCCGTCGTTCAGTGGTTGGTAGGCTCCCGAACGTGAAGTTCCAGCCACATTCGCCGACCTGTTCCCCCTTGATCTTGAACCTCCATCCATTGTGTTAAAAAAAGCGAGAGTGTGTTTGTATAAAAGATAGATAGGAAGTTGTGAATTACTACTTCATCATGCCATCTACTTATAGCCGTGAAAATGTATGTTCTTCATCAGACATGGTCAAAGATTTCGTCTGAAAAAGTTGTCTGCATGATTCGTCTGAATAGTTCACTGCAAGATTCGTTTGAAAAGAGCATGTAAGATTCCACTGAAAAAGTAACTGCAATATTCGTCTGCTCTTGAATAAAGGTCTTTCATTACGCAGAAAATTAGTCTTTAAGTAGTCAAACATAGCTAATTAATGAGAATTTAGATCAGATTTATATGGTACTATCAAATGCAAGTTTCTATAATATAGATATTGCATCATATGAATCACTTCCAGACAACAAGAACCAATACCCCAATAATCAAGAAATAAATGCTTGTTCATCCAATAATCTATGTATTAGGATTATCGCAAGTTTCATAAACCTACTTACTAGGTGTTGGAAATATGGGTTTTACTAAACTTTGGACGCATTTAAATTTATATATATGTGTTATATATAACTAACTTTTAGTAGGTTTATGTTCTCCTATATGAGAGCTTCGAAATGATATATAATGCGTCCAAAATGGAGTATGTGTGAAAGAGATATCGATACTCAAAGTTGAGTAAATGGATGAAATTAGCAAAAACCAAATGAAGTAAACGGTAACTGTATCACAATACTTTAACAAAATAAGTTAATACTAAAAATAACAATTATTTAATGTTACATAAACAACCTAACTACTTAGACAATGCGCATAAATTGACTCCGCCATATGTCGGCGGAAATCCATTGCCTCATCGTCGGTTTCGTTAGGGGGTACCCATATCTCCTCGTTATTTATCAACTTTTGGACATTACGACATACCCATACACCGCAATCCGCATATAACCCGGTCTGCTGGGGTACTTGGCCGGCCATCTTTGTGCGAAAGATACTTGACATTTCGCGACGTCTATGATCCCCTATCAATGAAAAGAACGTATATAGTTTTGCTTTAAACGATTGCATCTGCTCTGTCAATTGTTGTTTGTAGAGACCGTCCTTTTCGCTGTCATATAGGGTCATGACCATAGTGTCAAGTTCAAACACTCCAAGCAGCCAATGTCTGGGATGCAAGCATATGGGGATGTACACCTGAAATATTACAATATATGTCATATATGTTATTAAATAAAATAACAGTAAAACGATTTACATACCCTATCGAGGAGAGTCCAAGAGGTCCCTTCCGAGCCATTGCATATTTCGACCACGGAGGCGGGACCTTGATGGTCCATCAGTATACACTGAAAGAACATAGTGTGCATGACGGTCCACCTCGTGTCTACGCCACGATGTTTTTGCAACAGGCTAACCCAAGAATCGACGTGCTATGCATAAAAAATAGATGGTTAGACATGTAATATAATTATATTTGATTATATATGACTATAATTTAACTTCATACTAACCGTATCGTCTAAGTCAGAGTTCACAGGGTCATCCGCAAGCAATGTTTCAAAAAACGAGGGGTTGATTTCTAAGCCCCCGTAAGGGGTGAATGTCAAGTTGGGGAGGCGACCAGTCCGGCACATCCTCATTATTTCTGATGCCGGGTGAGGCTCCGGTGAAGGCACCTTTCCCTTTTTCTTTCCTCCCTTCTTTCCCCCTGCTTTCTTTGCTTGTTTTTTAGCGGCCGGTGGTGTCGTAGATCCTTGTTGGCCAAACGGGTAACGAAACCATTGTGAAATTGATCGCGACCGCTTTAGAGGGAGCGGGGTCACCTGTGGTGGTGGATCTACAACATCCATCGAGTCATCGTCAGGCTCCGAGAAGTGCTCCGAGAAGTGATCCTGGATAATAGGAGACCCCGTCTGAAAATTACGTTACTCAATGTTTTAAGTACAATTTAGGAAATGTTCACAATTAAACCAAAACTACCAAAATAACTTACAGTATGCATTTCCGGCCTGTAATAGTCATCGGCCGAACCGCCAAAGATGTTTGTGATTGCTGTGGTGGCGAACGACGGCATGTGCTGTGCCCCCGACATCCCGGCCTGCGTGACATTGATCATTAAAATAGTTACAAAATTAGGATTATCGATATATAACTATAATGGTTACTCAGTGTCACTAACACTCTCCGGGATAGTCGAATATGATGTGGTGGCGAACGGCGGCGGCATCTGCGAGGTGTATGCCCCCGACATCCCGGCCTGCGTGACATTGATCATTAAAATAGTTACAAAATTAGGAACAAACATATAACTATAATGGTTACTCAGTGTCACTTACACTCTCCGGGATAGTAGAATAGGATGTGGTGGCGAACGGCGTTTCCGACATCCCGGCCTGCGTGACATTGATCATTATAAGAGTTACAAACTTAGGAACAAACATATAACTATAATGGTTACTCAATGTCACTTACATTTTCAGGGAATGACGGATGGGATGTGGTGGCAAACGTCGCATGTGTCCCCTGTCCGAACGGAGCGGGGATCGGTGTCGTACTCGACAGCTAAAACAAATTTAGAACGTAATATTAATATACAAACTAAATAAACGTGGCCAACAAATTAAGTTAAACACTAACATTGACAGCGCTAAACTGTCTGTAGACTTCCTCCAGATAGTGTACACGTGTCTCTAGCGGCCCGTGGACGTAGTCCCACAGGACTTCATGTGAGCCACGCTGTGGCTCGTAGGAAGGGGCCGCCTGATATGGATTGTAGGAGGAGGAAGGGGGCGCCTGGTAGGAGGAGGAACGGGGCGGCGGGTATCCACCGGAAGGGGGCCTGTCGTCGTCTTCCTCATCTTCGGAAGTAGGGGGACGTCGAGCCCTTTCCGCCTCTGCGTCAATAAAGGCCACACTGTCTCTGTACCAATCTGTGCCCATCTCGTCGACAGTAGGCACAAGGCGATCGGCGGGCAAGAGTGGCTGCTAAATATATGATAAAACATAAAAGAAATTAATAAGCGGGACTAACGTATGCAAATTGTAAACATAGTAAAAGAACTTACATTTCTAGACGCTTTGAAGAACTCAATCCAAAGCGACCTACTTAGGGTAACACGCTTGTCCCAACGGGTTCCCCTAAGTACTCGATCGTCGCGCTTGACGAAATATCGGATTGATGCGGGAAACATCTCCAAGATCCATATCTGGAATTAGACAAGAAGAGCAAGTACGTAAAAAGAAAAGCCAAACAGTTTGTATGTATTATTAACAATTGTTATACTACGTATCTAACCTTGAAGGCGTATGTAAAACCACAAAGATTCATCTTTGCATGTCGATCGGCGCGTCTGCCTATGGCTCGGTGCAGATTAGAGTAGCAATGTGTCCAGATATGGCTACCCCACGGGTAGCTGTTAAACAGCTCAAGGTCCTCGACGGCCCTAAGGATCGTCGATGAAGCATGCTGGCTATACTCACGGCCCAGGAAACCCATATCCACGATCACCACCAAGCATACACGGACAGCATCGTCGTCGGTTAGGGCACTAAGGCCCTCTTTCATCTTTTCCCGGGCTGCCTTCAGCTTCAAACGAGATGCTGAAATGCCGAAAACCCTAGGAACGAAGGAGCAGTCTTCTAAGGGAGGAAGGGGGGGAGCCTCTCCAAAACGTAGTCCTGTAATTAGACAGAACTCCCGACGCCCAAAATGCAATTGAGAGCCGAAGAAATCAAAATGCATCTCCTCCGGCTCATCGTTGGCGTCCTCGACCTCCAACTGTAGAAACATGTGTACTAGCGTAGGGTCGCCACCAGAGTAAGACACATCCATCCATTGACCGAACGGTGTCCCTCTATAGATGGTCTCAAGGGTATCCGCGCGATCACCTAATCCCCTAAACAGCGCTCCTAATTCCTCGATGTATGAAACTTTGCACCTCAGCGTCAAGTCGATGTTAAAGAAATCCTTCTACATAGTCATTCACGGATGTTATAGTTAGTGTTATATATAGATGCTGCAGTTTATTTTATTTTATATAGATGTTGCGGTTTATTTTATTTCAACGTATCATATTGTTATATATAGATAAAGTGCGGTGTTAATTTATTTCAACGTATAATAGTGTTATATATAGATAAAGTGCGGTTTATTTTATTTCAACGTATCATATTGTTATATATAGATAAAGTGCGGTTGTATTTTATTTCAACGTATAATAGTGTTATACATAGATAAAGTGCGGTTGTATTTTATTTCAACGTATAATAGTGTTATATATAGATAAAGTGCGGTTTATTTTATTTCAACGTATAATAGTGTAATATATAGATAAAGTGCGGTTTATTTTATTTCAACGTATAATAGTGTTATATAAAGATAAAGTGCGGTTGTATTTTATTTCAACGTATAATAGTGTTATACATAGATAAAGTGCGGTTTATTTTATTTCAACGTATAATAGTGTTATATATAGATAAAGTGCGGTTTATTTTATTTCAACGTATAATAGTGTTATATATAGATAAAGTGCGGTTGTATTTTATTTCAACGTATAATAGTGTTATATATAGATAAAGTGCGGTTTATTTTATTTCAACGTATCATATTGTTATACATAGATAAAGTGCGGTTGTATTTTATTTCAACGTATAATAGTGTTATATATAGATAAAGTGCGGTTGTATTTTATTTCAACGTATAATAGTGTTATACATAGATAAAGTGCGGTTGTATTTTATTTCAACGTATAATAGTGTTATATATAGATAAAGTGCGGTTTATTTTATTCAACGTATAATAGTGTTATATATAGATAAAGTGCGGTTTATTTTATTTCAACGTATAATAGTGTTATATATAGATAAAGTGCGGTTGTATTTTATTTCAACGTATAATAGTGTTATATAAAGATAAAGTGCGGTTGTATTTTATTTCAACGTATAATAGTGTTATATATAGATAAAGTGCGGTTTATTTTATTTCAACGTATAATAGTGTTATATATAGATAAAGTGCGGTTTATTTTATTTCAACGTATAATAGTGTTATATATAGATAAAGTGCGGTTTATTTTATTTCAACGTATCATATTGTTATATAGAGATAAAGTGCGGTTTAGGGACCCTAGTTGTCATTCTTAAAAGTTTAGGACCTAATTGGCATTCTTAAAAGTTTAGGGACCTAAGTTGTCATTCTTAAAACCGTAGGGACCTAAGTTGTCATTCTTAACATTTTTTTATAAAAAACACATATTTAACAATTTTTTTATAAAATGTGTTTTTTTATAAAAAATTGTTAAGAGTGTGTTTTTATAAAAAAATTGTTAAAAATGTGTTTTTTTATAAAAAATTGTTAAGAGTGTGTTTTTATAAAAAAATTGTTATAGTTTTATGGTTTTATGTTTGAATGTGATATTTGTATGTTATAATGTGTATGTTGTTATAGTGTGTTTTTTCATATAAAAATTGTTAAAAATGTGTTTTTTTTATAAAAACACACCCTTAACATTTTTTTATAAAAACACACTCTTAAACATTTTTTATAAAAAAACTGTTTTTATAAAAAATTGTTAAGGGTGTGTTTTTATAAAAAAATTGTTAAGAGTGTGTTTTTATAAAAAAAACATTGTTAACAATTTTTTTTATAAAAACACACTCTTAACAATTTTTTTATAAAAAAACACTCTTAACAATTTTTATATGAAAAAACACACTATAACAACATACACATTATAACATACAAATATCACATTCAAACATAAAACCATAAAACTATAACAATTTTTTTATAAAAACACACTCTTAAACATTTTTTATAAAAACACACTCTTAACAATTTTTTTATAAAAAAACACTCTTAACAATTTTTATATGAAAAAACACACTATAACAACATACACATTATAACATACAAATATCACATTCAAACATAAAACCATAAAACTATAACAATTTTTTTATAAAAACACACTCTTAACAATTTTTTATAAAAAAAACACATTTTTAACATTTTTTTATAAAAACAGTTTTTATAATAAAAAAAATTAACAATTTTTTTATAAAAAAACACATTATAAAAACCATAAAACTATAACAATTTTTTATAAAAACACACTATTAAACATTTTTTATAAAAAAACTGTTTTATAAAAAATTGTTAAGGGTGTGTTTTTATAAAAAAGTTGTTAAGAGTGTGTTTTTATAAAAAAAACACATTGTTAACAATTTTTTTATAAAACACTCTTAACAATTTTTTAATAAAAAAACACTCTTAACAATTTTTATATGAAAAAACACACTATAACAACATACACATTATAACATACAAATATCACATTCAAACATAAAACCATACATATCATGTTAAACATAGAACATATTCAAACATAAGTTATAAACACTATAACAACCTACAAATCATATATCTTAACTTAAAATAACATACAAAAAATAACAAATAACATAAGGAAAACATACCAAAGAGGTAATACGAGACATCTTCACAAAACCCGAACGCGTATTCCACACGACAAAATTGAGAGAGTGGGAGAAAATTGAGAGAGTTTGATTAAAAATTGAGAGAGTGATTAAAAAAATTGAGAGTGGAGAGTGGCCGTGGGCAAAGTGGGCAAACTTTGGTGACACGTGTAGCCCGCGATCGCGGGGTCAATGAGTCAATCGCGGGCAGGGACCAAAACTGCACACGCGGGCATTCTTGAGGGGGGAAAGCTGGACCGCGGGCATTCTTGAGGGACCAACGCGGGCATTCTTGGTGACACGTGGCCTGGAGCCCGCGATCGCGGGCTCAATCGCGGATTTTTTGGGTACTTTTGTAAACTGGGAGAGATTTTGGGTATTTTGGTAAGAGATGGTCAAACTTAGGGTATTTTAATTAATTTCCCTAAAAATAATGGATTTAACTAGAATCTTATTTAAAATTGTATATATCTCAATATACCGTTTGCAAAACGCCAATATGTACAACAACAAAAAAATGTTTACGACAGTATAAAATCAATTTCTTATGAAACCACTAAATTATAGATATAGTTAAAGTTTTCTTTTTTTAGTATTACTAGATTATCTTCAACAGATTCTTTATTTAATTTCTCCAAAATGAAGAATCAAACGCCAAAATCCCAAAAAAAAAATGCATTCATCTCCAACAGTTTACTCATTTTGGAGAATCCAATATTAATTAAAATATTATAATATTTCATTCATCTATTAAAATATTATTTCTCTCTCTACATATTTATTTTCAAAGTTTCATATTGGTCATCTCACTTAGTAATCATTTTAGAGTGGTCTTCATATTTGGAGAAAAAAATCTTCTCTCTCCAAGTTTCTCTATTTTAAAGATAGTTTTGGGGAAGCTGTTGGAGCTAAATATTATCCCAAAATCCTCATTTTTTCAATTTTTCCCATTTTGGGGAAATTGTTGGAGATGCTCTTATTTGGTTAAAATATATGACTATTTGATAGTGTATTAATAATGTAGAAAGTGATACTTCAAATATATATATATAATGATTTATCCATAAATAACAGAAAAGAGCATCGACAATACATAAGTCATTCAATGACTTTTTCTTTGTCACGTAAAAATTCCACTATCAACATAAACCTTCTTCAAAAAAAAAAGTCTTTCAAAAGGTTTTTCCTCAACCTTTTTTTCTTACTAAGAAACTGTTTAATAATCAGTTGATATATACCAACCCTTTTATCAAAACGTTTTCCATTAGGGGTGAACATGGTACGGTACCATGTTTTTTTTCCATATACCATGTACCAACCAATTACAATTGGTACACAAAATCTTATATCATGTACCAACCAATTATACTTGGTACCAACTTTTTTCGGTTGGTACATGTTGGTGCGGTTTTGTACCAACACCTCAAAAATTGAATTATGAATTAATTAGATTGACATCTTACCGACTAGATCTAGATGCACAAAATACGTCAAGGATTAATAGCATGTTGATATGTGTTGTACTATTTATCATTACCTATACAAACATTCAAATAATCTTCATATAACACAAACAATCACTAATAGTCTAAAACAAGCGACAATTAAGGAAGCGGCCATTAAGCAGCGATAATGGACCATGAAGAGTGGAGGTGTAGGCGAGTTATCAAAGTTGTTAAGGATAGGCGAATGAATTCAATCAAGTTCTATATATCAATTTGTATTACAATTTAACAAAATGTAAAACAAGATAATTTAAAATTTTATAAATCAAAATATGTTGTATTATGATTAAACTTTAATTAATAAATAATTAAAAAATAAGTCAGTACGGTATGATATTATCGTGGTACACGACTTCTAAAACCACGTATCAACCAAGTCTAAATTAGTACCAATTAAACTAGTACAATTGTTACAGGAATTTATTGGTTTGTCTCGGTACAAAATTGACACTCTACTTTCCACTCCGATGCACAAAAACTTTTTAATTTTTTTTATAATAATAAAAAAACTTACGAGCGTAACCCCCACCTAACACCCTTCCTTCCCCTCGCTACCAACCACGCTAAAAACAGAGTAGGCTTCAGGCACAACAAAAACACCATAGAAAGCCGACTTCAAACATCATCTTCAACCTTTTTCACTCACCGGAAAAAATGGATCCCAAACATCAAGATTCTCAAAACTCCGACGGAAAACCACCTTCCGACCACCAATCTCACCTCCCCATTCTCCCTTTCACATCCATCACCCTTTCTCTCCCTGCCCACTTCATCTCTCCCCCAAAAATCTCACCTTTCCCCCCCAAAATCCCCACATCTCTCAAAATCCCAACTCAAATCTCCACCATTTTCAACCTCTCCCTTACCACCCCTCCCACCAAATCACAACTCAAATCCACCCTCTCCAATCACCCTCTTCAAACCCCACTACCTATAAACCCCCGCCGCCCCTCCGACCCCACCAACCCCGCCGGCCTCCGCCGCACCTCCGTCGTCTGGTTCCGTAACGATCTCCGTGTTCAAGATAATGAATCTTTAACCTCTGCCAACAATGAGTCCATGTCTGTTTTGCCACTTTACTGTTTTGATCCTCAAGATTTCGGTAAATCGTCATCTGGGTTCGATAAAACCGGGCCCCATCGAGCGTCTTTCTTGATCGAATCGGTTTCGGATTTGAGAAAGAATCTGAAGGAAAGAGGGTCGGATCTTGTGATCCGAATTGGTAAACCGGAAACTGTTTTGGCTGAATTGGTTAAAGAAGTTGGTGCAGAGGCGGTTTATGCTCATCGGGAAGTGGGTAATGATGAGGTTAAAAGTGAAGAAAAGATTGAAAATGTGTTGAAAGATGAAGGGGTGGAGATTAAGTATTTTTGGGGAAGTACATTGTATCATATTGAAGATTTGCCATTTAAATTGGGAGAAATGCCAACTAATTATGGGGGATTTAGGGAGAAAGTTAAGGGGTTAAAAGTGAGGAAGAGTATTGAAGCACTTGATCAATTAAAGGGGTTGCCATGTGGTGGTGATGTTGAGGTTGGTGAGATTCCATCTTTGGTTGATTTGGGTCTCAATCCTTCTGCTACTATGAGTCAGGTATGAATTTTCTGTTTGTACTTGTATAAATTTAGATTCTTGTTAACGCGTTTTGTTGATAGGGATCGGAAAAAACTGCAAAAAAATGAAAAATTAAGGAACATTGTGGTAACTGTTTATCTGCGACGGTATGCACATGTGCATACAAGTAATTTGTAAGCAATTGGTCCGGTATGCACTTGTGCATACAAGTAATTTGTAAGCAATTACCTGTATGCACATGTGCATACCGCTCAACCTCCCTCTTTGTTGATATTATGTTAAAAATCAATCTTTTTGTTTAGCATTTGAATAGTTGTGTTTGATTGTATGATCTTGCTGCATTTTGATGTGTTGTTTGATGGTTTTTATAGAGAAAAGGGATATACCCTTTTGTTGGTATGAATGTGGGTTATGAAGTTCATTGAGTTATAAAAGTGAGGCCGTCCGCCATTGCTTTATTGAACTTCAAACCCTGTTTTGGTTTGGAAACATGAATTACACATGATATACTGATAAAGACAACTCCGTTGATTTTATTCCACCTGCTATTTAGCTGAATGACCTTCTCAAAAGCTGGGTTTAAGAGTTTAACCCTCTGGTGTATTTCTAAGGTTTTACAGGAGCACGACGGTTACTTATGAACCAAGTGTCGAGTTAAGGGGAAAACTGAGGAACATCCTAATAACCATTCATATATCTTTTATGCACATGTGCTGTGGTGTACTGGTTAAGGCCCTGGGAGATGTGGCGGAATATCCCATATGCCCAGTGTTCGAATCCAGGCGTACACAACTTGTGGCCACTGAGGTTTAATCAGGGGTGATGTCTTACAGTCATAATTTGCCAAGGGATTAGTCTAGGCATAGCCTAGGACACCCTTCTCAAAAAAAAAGAGAAAGCCACATGACCAATATTAAAAACTTACTATAGATACGGGTCTTAAGTCTACACGTTCCCAAATTCATGTTGAATACTTTTGAATGGTTTAATGTAGACCTCGATATCTTTTATCATAAACTAACGAATTCATCTTAGTTTTTAAGTAAAAAAGCAGTTTGCTTTTTGAAAAATCTCTATTTGGTTAGCCATAAGCTAGCTTTTTGAAACCCTACCTCAAGTAGGGTTTCAATAAGTTCTAGGGTTTTTTTTCCAATTATGCCCTTAAAATTTCCCAATATTTTTTTTAACATGTCCTTGTAGATCATTTACATTAGCTAGTTGTTGGAAAACATAGCCTTAGACAAGGAAGATTATGTACCTTGTTCTAAAAGATGACGGGGATAAAAGTCGTAGATATTTTGATGGTATTATTTACTTTCTATAGCATTAAACCACTATCAAATATAGCTGACCGAATAAGCTGTCAGTCCCATTAAGCTCATTAAGCTGCTAACAAATAGGCCCTTAGACAAGGAAGATTATATGGCTTGATTTAGAAGATGATGGGGCTAAAAGTCGTAGATTTTAATAATATGATTTACTTTTTGTGTAGGCCAAATCGGTCTCTAATCCTCCCCTTATTGGAGGCGAGACCGAAGCACTACAAAGGCTTAAAAGATTTGCTGCCGAATGCGAAGCCCAACCGCCCAAAGAAACCAAAGATGGAAGTAACGATAGCATTTATGGTGCAAATTTCTCGTGCAAAATCTCTCCATGGCTTGCAATGGGATGCCTTTCTCCTCGTTCCATGTTTGACGAGTTGAAGAAATCCGCTTCTAGGTATGCCCAAATGTTCTTCTTTCCTCTTCATACGATTGTTTTATTTTGTGCAAAATGCATCAAAATGTAACAAAGTTCGGTTTACTTCTGATTTTTAATGTAAAAGAAGAATTATTTTTCCTCTATTGATATAAAGAAGTTTCGAAGTTTCTTATTTTTTGTATCTATATTGACCGGTAACCTGTTGATTTTGTAACATTAGATCATTTGGATGATAAACTTGATGTCTACATCATCAAATGATCAACAGGTTACCAATCAAAATGGGTAAAAAAAATTAGAAATTTTTTATGATGGGATCCGGTGCATTAGTGTTGGTATGAAAGTACGACAAACTTCATTATATTTTGATGTATTTTTCCCCTTTTGTTAACGTTCCGCATTCCGTTGGTACTAACAAAAAGAGTAAAATCCAGAACGGTTTCTGCTGGTGGTGATGGTGGGATGAACTGGTTAATGTATGAGCTTCTATGGAGGGACTTCTTCAGGCAAGTGATTACATTTGTGTTAATTATTCGTTATTTTATCGACTTTTTAGCACTAAAAGGAATCTGTGTGTGAATTGCAGATTCATCACGAGGAAATACAGTTCGTCGAAACAACATAATGTTGCTCCGGTTACGGCTTGAGAATTGCGGGGGTCGATAGATTGAATTCTTTGGTCATCCATCTCGAAAAAAAATGGCTTATTTGATCAAAAAATAAAGTCCTATTTCTACATATTAATGCTTTTTTTTGTGTCTTGATGTTGCTTCTTTGTGAGTAATTTCTTTTTCTCTTGTAGAATTTTGGTTTGCATGAAATTTGAACTCAAACCCAATATTGATATTGGTTGACCATTTAGAATATTATGTGGCTGTATACTATATGCGAGATATTTAGGGTTGAGTTCCGGTGAGAATGAAAGTTATAGTAAAAGGGATCCCCACCGTTGGATGCACCGAAGGATAAACGCACCGGATCAATTCTTGTCAGAGATGTACCGGGTCAGTTTTTGTATCAAGTGCGATCTGTGGGGTGGGGGTGAGATTAAAATGGTCCAGATCCCTTATATTATTACCTTAATTTCTTCTTCTCACAGGATTTTAACTGAATTTATTATTCCTTTGACCTATTAAAAGAAAAAACGTGTATATAATCTTAAATGAGATTTCAATTACATCCATGACCTCATGAGGAGAAAACTACTTTTTTTTAGTAGGTCAGAAGGTTATGAATTTAATTATAAACTCTTTTAATGTTATATACCTAAAAAAAACCCGTTGAGCCTATTATGGTTTAATAAAAGAAGGAGAAAACTCTATTTTTGGTCCCTGAGGTTTAGTGATTTTTTTGAAACCGATCCCCATGGTTTCATAAGTCAAGTTTTGGTCCCTGAGGTTTTGATTTTGATCTGGATTTGGGGTCTCGTCCTTAACCCCGTTAATTGGTGGCGTTAGAGGCAGGGGCATAATGGTCATTTCACATTTCAACCAAATTCCCTCTTATTTTAACCCGCCATATTCTTCTTCTTCTTCACTTCATTCTTCTGTGATCTTTCTGTTTCTTCCTTCTTCCTCCTCCTTTCACGATTCAACCTCAAAATCTGGTAACAATCATGGTGTTATGTTATTGTGGAGGTGAAGCAGCTGTGAGAACCTCATGGACCACTGCAAATCCTGGTAGAAGGTTCTACACTTGTGGAAGAATGGTACACTGCTACGATTCTTCTTCTTCAACAATCATGGTGTAAAGTAATCATGTTTAGCTAATAACATTTAGTTTTTCATGTTAACAGGGCCAATGTTCTTTTTTTGGGTGGTTTGATCCACCTATTTGTTCAAGGTCCATTGATATCATTCCTGGGCTAATCAAAGCCAAAAACAAAGCTGAAGAATGTGTCAGAGAGAAAAAGAAGGAAATCTTGAAGTTGAATCTGCTCTTGGTCATGAGTTGGAGTTTTTTTGTGTATTTCATGCATTTAGCCTTGAGTTGATCTGTTTTGTGTATTGGTTATCTTTTGTAATCATCTCCTGTTTATCAGGTGTGTTGGTAGTATTTGTAATGACATCCTAGTTGTTAGAATAGTAATGTTTGGTGGTTTGATCCCTCTGTTTTTTGTAGTATTTGTAATGGCATCCCTATGTTTTAATAGTAATGTTTGGTGGGTTGATCCCTCTGTTTTTTGCACATTTGATGATAACAGAACTGTAACCTATGTTGTGTACCTGTTTGTTGATCCAAAAACAAGATAACACATCACATAACATGATACAGATAACAGAGAGTAAAACTCTACTTTTGGTACACAACATTGTTGAAAGCATACCTGTTATCTTTATCTCCAATATTCTCGCATACTAAACTTATCACATCAGCAGTATTAATCTTCATTCAGCATGAGCAGTACTAATATTCTCCAGCAGCACTAATTCATTTCAGCAGTATTAACTCATTCCAGCAGCATTAACTTGTTCCAGCAGTACTAACTTGACTAGCAGTACTAACTTGACTAGCAGTACTAACTTGACTAGCAGTATTAACCTTGTTCCAGCAGCATTAATGTATCAGCAGCATTATTAACTCATTCCAGCAGCATTAACTTGTTCCAGCAGTACTAACTTGACTAGCAGTACTAACTTGACTAGCAGTACTAACCTTGTTCCAGCAGCATTAATGTATCAGCAGCATTATTAACTCATTCCAGCAGCATTAACTTGTTCCAGCAGTACTAACTTGACTAGCAGTACTAACTTGACTAGCAGTACTAACTTGACTAGCAGTACTAACTTGACTAGCAGTACTAACTTGACTAGCAGTAGTAATGTAGTTCTGGCAGTACTAATCATACTTAGCAAATTCTTCAGTTCCCAACAACATTGTAACATAAATGTAACCTGTTTTGGTACACAACATAACAGAAATGTAACCTCTGTTTTGGTACACAACATAACAGAAAAGTAACCTCTGTTTTGGTACACAACATAACAGAAATGTAACCTGTTTTGGTACACATACAATTCCAAAGAGTAAACACAAAAACAAACCTGTATTCAATACCATACCAAACCATAGATTAAGTAAACATAAAACAAACCTGTTTTGGTACACATACAATTCCAAGAGTAAACATAAAACTAATTGTTTTCAACTAACAACAAACCACAAACCACAGATTAAGTAATTGTTTTCTACCAACCACAAACCACAGATTAACTAATTGTTTTCAACCATATACAAACCACATATTAGCTAATTGTCCTCATTGTCCTTTACAAGTCCTGGAATTGTGCCCTTGATTCTTACACTTATCACAAGTCACAGTCTTCCCTTTCCTAGGAAGTTTACCAGTGTCCCCACTCCTCTGAGACAACTCCTCATTTGTCTTCCTTCTCTTCTTCTTTGGTCTCCCAATCTGTTTATGGTGAGTTGGAGGGAGTAAAGTTGTTGCCCAGTCACCTTTCTCCCATAGCAGGCTTCCATTGATTGGCTCAATCTTGAAGCTATACATTTCCCTCCATGTGCTTACTTTGTACACATCCTCAGCCCAATCTTCAGGTAACACATTGTTACCATTTGCTGCCATGTCCCAGTTTGTAGCCACAGCATGCTTGCATGGAATTCCAGTTAACTCCCACTTCCTACATGAACATGTCCTTTCTCTCACATCTACTATACATTGGTCATTCCAAGAGCCAGAAACCTATAATTCAGTAAATACCATTAAAACAAAGCATAATATATAGTAAATACCATTAAATCTGTTAGTCCCAGATGGCTAACCAAGTATTGTAGAAGGGGGGGGGGTTGAATACAATACTCAAAATTTTCACAATTTTAATTCTTTTTATTGAAAATCTTTCAACAAGAATTACACATAGAAAACTTAAGACTGTTGCGGAAAAGAACAGATAAACTATTCTAACAATCTTACACAAAGTATACTAACAAAATAACTAAGAACACTTAGAACAAAGCTATAAAGTTTTTCAAGCAAACTGGAAATTCTTGCACTGAGAGAAATCTTCCAGTTTGCGTAGAATATCAAGAGCACACACTAATCTTCAAAGTCTCTCAAGATGTCTGTTCTGCATGGAGAGGTCTTCCTTTTATAGTGACAAGGAGTGTGCAAGCATTGAATGCTTGGCACACTTGTCATCTTCACACTTGCTGAGGATGTTGACTTCTGGAGAGTTGTGAAGTCCTTGTCACTTTTTACAAGGTACAGTCAGAAGAGCCCATGCATGAGAAAAGAGCTTTGCATGAAAATGGATAATAAGACAAAATGTCACTTTATCCATGTAGAAAATATCTTCTCAAATTGTCTTCTAAATATTGCACCACCAAAGGAAACTTGGGATATGTGACACATCTTTGGAGAAAGCATCTTTGAAACTTCTTTGAGATCCCACCGATGATGGCTTTGGGATATGTGACACATCTTTGAGACTTTTATGTGACACATCTTCCAAGACAACATCTTTGAGACTTATATGTGACACATGTTCCAAGACAACATCTGAGAGGCTTTTAGAAGAGTTCCCACCAAAATTGGACTTTCATTGGTGGGAACTTCTTGGCCGAAATGAAGAGAAGTTTCGGTGGAGATATGTCCACCGAAATTGTGAGAACAATTTCGGTGAACAATGACTTGTATGTTTGTTGAGAAGAATCTTCTATTTTCCACAAGTAGAGAATCTTCAAGCTTGGTTTCGGTTGATCTTCGACTTCACCGAACTGTTGTTGTTTTGTACAAGCCATTGCAAAGAACCATGCATCCAAAATTTCTCTAAGTATAAAATGTTTTTCAAAGTATAAAAGGAGATCATGAGGTCATCTTCAAATCTTGATGACCCAACAATCTCCCCCTATTTGATGATGACATCCATACTTAGAAAAACATGAGTAAGACAGTGAATAATGCATGTTGACCCTTCTTTACTCTTTTGGGTTCTTTTTCACACAGTCCATTTTTTTTTTTAATTTTTTTTTGTGTATGTATATATGATATTTACATATAAGAAAAAATAAAAAGGTATAGCTGTACAAATAATTGAAAGGAAAAGGAAAGAAGTATAAACAGTATAAACAATATGAACAGAATGAATATTACTTGCATCTTTGGAGGGGCGAGTTGAAACTTGTGTCTGGCTTGAGGATTCTTCATTTTGATCAGCAGCCTGTTGATGTGTTGAAGAATTTTATCTTTCAGGCACTTTTGCTTTTCTTCAGATGTTTCAAATCTTCAAGTCATTCACTTACTCCAAAAGATTTCAGCCAAGAGAATATGTGGGTTTTGATAGGAGACAACCCATTATAGTGACAAACTTTGAGGAGGGTTGAGTTTGAGTGAATCAGCCTCAGGATGCATCTGCCCATCTGTTGCATCTTGGCATCTTTTCCTGTTTAGCATCATCAACTTGTCTTTTATTTGCTCCCCCTCAGTTAGATCAGTCGGTCTTTGTGTTACTCCCCCTTAGTTAGATCCGCCCGGACTGATGTGCTCCCCCTTGACCGGTCCGTCGATTTCCTCATTTTTTCAAGTTGGTCGCTGGATATGAGTACTGAGGGTTGATGTTGCTCCCCCTCAGATGAATTCTCCCCCTCAGCGGCCGACGCAGGAAAAACACCAAGAGTAAATGAAAAAATCGGCCGAAAATTGGCAATTTCGGTAGGAAAATCTGGAGAGATTTTTTTTTTTTTTTGCTTTTCCACCGAAAATGAAGGAGTATCCACCGAAAATTGGCTATTTTCGGTAGGATTTTCGGTGGAAAATCGGTAGTTTTTTTTTTTTTTTTTTTTTTTGCTTTTCCACCGAAAATGAAGGAGTATCCACCGAAAATTGCCTATTTTCGGTGGGATTTTCGGTGGAAAATCGGTAGGATTTTTTTTTATTTTTTTTTGAAAAAAAATCATTCCCACCGAAAATTTGCAAGAGTTAGACAAAAATTCGGTGTAATTTCTTGAAGAGGTTGACGGAAAACTTCTAAGACATCTTCAGCAGAGTGTGGAGAAAGTCTTCTAAGGCATTATGGAGAAAATCTTCAAAGTGAAGAAAAGATTGGAATTTCATCTTCCAATTTTGATGACCCAAAAAGATTGAGTTTGAGGATTTGGGGTGACATCTGTAGAAGAGTTTGTAGTGGGTGGATTTTATGAAAGGAGAGATGGGTTGCAAACCAAGAGTGAAAGAGATGGAAAAAGGGATGGGATGAGGAGATGACACATAGGAAGTTGGGTTAGGTGAGAGGAAGAGTATATGAGAAGCTAGATAAAATTGGTGGGGAGAGAATCGGTAGAGGAAATGGTAGAGGTCTACAACTTTGGTGAGAAGAGATCATGGTGATGACATCATTAAAAGAAAAAAAGGTGTCTACCATGCATGGGATGACATCATATGGAGGGGTTCTTTCCTATGTTTCTAGATAGGAAAGGAGATTTGTGAGAGAAGAATAGTGTCCACCAATGAGAATTCGGTGGAATCTTAGGACACATAGTTATTGAAGATTACACATGCCAAGTTCATTTATGAGGAAATTAAACCTGGTTTCATCTAGAGATTTGGTGAACAAGTCGGCAAGCTGAAGATCTGTAGGAATGAAGTGTAGCTCAAAGTCACCTTTGGAGATGTGGTCCCTGATGAAATGATATCTGATAATGATATCTGATATCTATGTGCTTTGATCTGGAATGAAGAACTGGATTGTTTGCAATAGATATTGCACTGGAATTATCACACAGAATTGGGATTTTAGAAAAGAATTGATTGTAGTCCCTGAGTTGGTTTCTCATCCATAGGATCTGAGCACAACAGCCGCCAGCAGCTACATATTCAGCCTCAGCAGTAGAGGTTGACACAGAGTTTTGTTTCTTGCTGGTCCAACTTACCAATTTGCCACCAAGAAGTTGGCAGCTCCCTGTAGTACTTTCCTGTCACAAACTGGGAACCTGAGGTCTCCTTGATGAAGAGAGCATTGTCAATTTTACCTCTGGAATATCCATGCTTTAGAAGGAAGTTGGCAAGTGTGACATACCCAGCACATGGATCTTGCTTGAGACCATAAAGAGCCTTGGCAAGTCTGTACACATAGTTTGGATGAGCTGGGTCTTCAAAACCAGGAGGTTGTTTCACATAGACTTCCTCTGCAAGTTCCTCCATTGAGGAAGGCACTTTTGACATCCATTTGAAAGACTCTGAAATTTCGGTAGGCAGCATGAGCCATAAAGATTCTTTCGGAGTCTGGGAACCAATCTCCAAACTTTGTTTCTCTCAAATTGAGAAAGCTCTTCTTGCATGGCAGTGATCCAACCGGGATCTGCAAGAGCTTCATCAATCTTCTTGGGTTCAAAAAGAGAGAGAAAATTCACATAGAGACAAATATTTCCAACTCCTCTACATTTTTGGACACCTGCTTGTTGATCACCGATGATTTGATCTATGAGGTGATCTTTGGTCCATTTGGTTGTAGGAGGAAAGGTGGTGGAATATTTTGTGTTTAGAATTGATGATGGAGTGGGATCAGAGGTTCAGTGAGAAGGAGGGAGAGAGATTTTCGGTGGAGATGCTCTTTGATATGGTGGTGGCCTTAGAGATGAATAGACTTTGGGAGGTGAGTGTGATTTAAAATCGGAGACAGAAAGAAGAGAAGAGCTTTGGGTTTGTTTTTGTCGGCACAAAGAAAGAGAGAAAGGATTATTATTATTATTATATATATACATATTTAAATTTCCACAAGTGGTTATTTAAAATATATATATATATATATATATAATATGAATAATAGGTGGTTGACAAAAAGATGGTGGGTGATGATTTGTTAAGATGAAGAAAGAAATGGAGGGATTTTGTAGACTTGAACTTCGGTGTAGAGGTTTAGAAATTAGGAGATGTGTGGATGATGAAGTCATTGGGATGAAAGAAAAGGTGGTGTGTGTGTATTTCGGTGTGTGTGCATGTGTGTGTTTTCGGTGTGTGTGATTTGGTGTGAGGGTTCGGTGGTGAGTTAGAAGAGAGAAGGGAAGGTTGTCAGTAGGTATGGGTTTAAAAAAAAAGAAGAGGAGGGTGAATAAATAAAGGTGGCCACAAAAAGAAAGAAAAGTTTATGGATGTGAGATGGGTTTAAATGAGATTTTCGGTGGAAAGAAATTGCATGGTGAGAAGTATTTTCATGGAAATGAAATGCGACGGTTGCATGGGTTTAAATGCGACAGTTGCATGGGTTTGCTTGGGATTAAATGCGACGGTTTGCATGCTTAGGATATAAGTCATCGTGATTTGCATGTGAATGATTTTTTGAGAAGGAAGTAGAAAAAGAAATGTAGGTCGTCGGTAGGGTATGGCGTTTCGGTGGATGGTGGCGTTTGTTGGCATCGGTGGTAGGCAGCTGCTGTCGTCGATCGGCAGCCGTCAAAGAAGAAGAGATGAGGTTCGGTAGTTTGGTGGTCGGTGGTAAGATGGAGGTACTACTTCGGTGGTGAAGAAAAATATGTGAGCTTCGGTGGGGTGTTTATCGGTGGCGATGAATTGTTTCTGTGATTTTCAGCGGCAGAAAGCAAATCGGTGGTGCAGATGGTGTGGTGTACTGTCGTTTTGCTTAGGTGAAGAGGGCAGAAAATCTTGGTATTTCGGTAAGGAGAGTTGGTGACGTAAGATGTAATCGGTGTAGAAACAAACAGATTCGGTGGAAAAATTGTTGTAGAATTGTTGTGTAGAAAGAAGAACAAGATTGTCCACCGAATTGTTAAATATTATTCGGTGTAGAAACACATTGTCCACCGAAATAATAATATTAATAATAATCCTTCAATTTCATCCACAAAATGATTGTCCACCGAAATGGAGATTGAGATTTGGATTTAGAGTACCCATCCAACATGGCCATTTCATCAGATAATTTATCAGCTGAAGTTTCCTCACATTCATCCTTAGCATCACTAAGATATGCTTCTGAATGATCATTGGGATCTTCTTGACTATTATGGTCAGAGTCAGATGGGTAGGTGATTTTTGAAAAACACTTAGTCTTTTTGGAAGAGTCACTTAGGAGAGCTAGAGAAGAGTTCTTTATAAACTTATGCAGTTTCGTCTGCTCATAGTTGAAAAGAGTTCCATAAAGAACAGTCAAGGGCATGAACTCAAGGTCCTTGGTAGTTTTTATACAAGTACAGATATTTTCCCAAAAATCGGGAAGACAGTCCATAAATTTGCACAGGACTTCCTCATTGTCATACACTCTACCTAACAGCTTTAAGTCATTAAGAAGACTGTTAAAGCGATTATAGTAGTTGGAGAGAGATTCTCCTTTCTCATAAGAAAAGAGTTCATATTTTCTAACAAAACCAATTTTTCTGCTCTTTTTAACTTCATTTGTACCTTCGTACAAAACACACAGAGTGGACCACATCTCTTTGGCAGTAGAGAGATTTACCAGAGAGTGGTACACTTCATCAGGAAGAGAGAGAGCAATGATAGTTCTAACTTTAGAATCAAGAGACACAAGTCGTTTTTCCTCATCAGTATATTTCTTAGGATTTTTAAGAATGTAACGACCAGTAGCAGCAGATTTTTCTTCATCAGACGAATCATCAGAATCATCTTTTTCCATGGTTTCTTTACCCGGCCTCTGCGTTTCATAGCGAGCCCAAACTCTGGGGATAATGGGTCCCTCTTGGAGAATGGTTGGATATCTAGTATCCACTCCTTCCATGAACAACATCATGCGGCTTTTCCACAAAGAGAAGTTGTTGGGATTGAACTTAGGAGGTTTTGAAATGGAGCCATTTTCAGAAAAGTTATTTTGAAAAGAGTTTTCAACAGTAGAAGAAGAAGAGGCAGCCATCGCAGATCAAGTTTATGGAATTAAACTTTCTGCTCTGATACCACTTGTTAGTCCCAGATGGCTAACCAAGTATTGTAGAAGGGGGGGTTGAATACAATACTCAAAATTTTCACAATTTTAATTCTTTTTATTGAAAATCTTTCAACAAGAATTACACATAGAAAACTTAAGACTGTTGCGGAAAAGAACAGATAAACTATTCTAACAATCTTACACAAAGTATACTAACAAAATAACTAAGAACACTTAGAACAAAGCTATAAAGTTTTTCAAGCAAACTGGAAATTCTTGCACTGAGAGAAATCTTCCAGTTTGCGTAGAATATCAAGAGCACACACTAATCTTCAAAGTCTCTCAAGATGTCTGTTCTGCATGGAGAGGTCTTCCTTTTATAGTGACAAGGAGTGTGCAAGCATTGAATGCTTGGCACACTTGTCATCTTCACACTTGCTGAGGATGTTGACTTCTGGAGAGTTGTGAAGTCCTTGTCACCTTTTACAAGGTACAGTCAGAAGAGCCCATGCATGAGAAAAGAGTTTTGCATGAAAATGGATAATAAGACAAAATGTCACTTTATCCATGTAGAAAATATCTTCTCAAATTGTCTTCTAAATATTGCACCACCGAAGGAAACTTGGGATATGTGACACATCTTTGGAGAAAGCATCTTTGAAACTTCTTTGAGATCCCACCGATGATGGCTTTGGGATATGTGACACATCTTTGAGACTTTTATGTGACACATCTTCCAAGACAACATCTTTGAGACTTATATGTGACACATGTTCCAAGACAACATCTGAGAGGCTTTTAGAAGAGTTCCCACCAAAATTGGACTTTCATTGGTGGGAACTTCTTGGCCGAAATGAAGAGAAGTTTCGGTGGAGATATGTCCACCGAAATTGTGAGAACAATTTCGGTGAACAATGACTTGTATGTTTGTTGAGAAGAATCTTCTATTTTCCACAAGTAGAGAATCTTCAAGCTTGGTTTCGGTTGATCTTCGACTTCACCGAACTGTTGCTGTTTTGTACAAGCCATTGCAAAGAACCATGCATCCAAAATTTCTCTAAGTATAAAATGTTTTTCAAAGTATAAAAGGAGATCATGAGGTCATCTTCAAATCTTGATGACCCAACAAAATCAAAACATAAAAACCTATGATTTAATATACATACCTGGTACCTATCTCCTCCACTAAACAAGACTTGATATTTGGAGGCCTCTTTCTTGGCAGTCTCCAATATTTTGTTTGCTGTTGGGGTAAGTGGGCCATCACAACTGTCTATGACTTTGCATACATTCACTATCCTCTTCATTAGATACACTCTAATGTATTCCAAACATGAATAAATTGGTTTATCCCTAGCATCAACAATTTGTCTATTGAATACCTCACACATGTTATTCAATAACACATCAGAGTGACACCTACCTGTTACCAAAGTATAAACAGGTTGAAATATGTTTACCAAAGTATAAACAGGTTGAAATATGTTTACCAAAGTATAAACAGGTTGAAATATGTTACCTGTGAAGTGTGCTCTGCTCCAGGATTGAGGAGGGATGTTGTTCAAATATTCAAAGCAGTCTGAATTGAACATTCTCAAACTTTCCATTGCAGTCTTAAATTGTGGGACAGTGGGGGCTGTTGCACATTGCCATAAATGATCCTTGTATGCTTTCCCTTTCCACACAAGTTTCATGTTTTCATGAATATGCCTAAGACAGTATCTATGCTCAGCAGAAGGGAACAATTTGGCAATTGCTGGAAGAATGCCCTATTTTCAAAATAATGTAACAATAACAATACAATTCAATTACAAAACAATAACAATTCAATTGAAAACCACAAACAGAGAAAATAAGTTCATACATTTTGTCTGTCACTAATGAAAGTGAAGTTGGAATTTGTTTGAAGATCAAGGTCATCTTCAAGGCATTCTAAGAACCACATCCATGAACTTATATTCTCAGCCTCTACTATGGCATACGCCACTGGATATATGCCCTGATTTGGGTCTATGCCCACTGCTGTTAGAATTTGCCCTGGAAATGGACCTTTCATAAAAGTACCATCTACTCCCAACAGATCCCTTCTACCTGCCCTGAATCCTCTCTTCAAAGAACCTAAACATATGTATACCCTTTTGAATTTCCTGGTGTTACTAGCTGGATTCGGTTCTTGCTCAACTTCAATCTTAATTGTTGTGTCAGGGTTGCATCTTTTTACCTCTGCCAGGTAATCCCTCAGGTGTTGGTATTGTGCCCCATAGTCTCCCCATAACTTCTTCATCGCCATCTGTTTTGCCCTCATTGCCTTGCCAGGTGACACAAAGATGGAAAAACATAAATGCATGTGAGCTTACCATATACATCACTTGGGTCAAATCCTTCGGCCAAATCCCTCCTTAATATCCATCCAGGTTCTTCCATCGTATCTTGAGCAGGGAACGATTTTGGTCGATAAAGGAGATTTTTGATCGAGAAAGGAAGAATTTTGATCGATGAGTGTGACTCAACACAGTGAAGAGACTGAGGTTTGAACTCTCAGTGAAGACGAAGAGATTAGTCGTTAGAGGGAATTTGTTTTTGGGAAATGTGAAATGACCATTATGCCCCTGCCTCTAACGCCACCAATTAACGGGGTTAAGGAAGAGACCCCAAATCCAGATCAAAATCAAAACCTCAGGGACCAAAACTTGACTTATGAAACCATGGGGATCGGTTTCAAAAAAATCACTAAACCTCAAGGACCAAAAATAGAGTTTTCTCTTAAATTCATGAGGTAATTAAAAAAATGGCTTCATACCTACTAGAAAAGGTTATGAATTTGATTAAAAATCACATTTATGGTTATACGTAAATGTACACCCTTTGCTTTCGGTTTTATATACAAGAATACCTAGGAACTTTTCAAAAAATTGTGAAGTTAAAAATACCTATCATGAGGTCAACCATGTACCTAAATAGATTATTTAAGGATGTGATCTTGGATGAAAAATCCCCCTTTATTTAAAAACTAAAACATGAGTCAACCGTACGGCCCGTTACCAAATACTTAGCTACCGGATGATTATGGTAAGAACCAAAAATCTTACCCCGTAAGAAAATCTTCTCCGATAAGAGGGAACGACGGCTCTTACCAAGGTTAGCACTTCGAAGGAAATTATTACATACGATGCTGTTTTTATGGACTAAAATCTTGCTCAATAAATAAACAATAGCGTTGAATCTTATCGGTAAACGCTTATCGGATAAATGTTCGAGAAACGGCCCCCTAATTTGGTCATTCGCTATTAAGAGGTCCTATTCAGGTTCTCTTAACCGGTTTTTTTAAAATTCTTTAATTCTAATTGTATGCTGTGAGCAATGATATCATTCGCTTTTATTCCAACACAGAGAGATTGATATAATCTTGCAAGTTCAAGAACCATCAAGAAAAACAATCTCATGAATGAATGAGATACCCAACTCAAATCAAATCTCTTGAACAAAATTTTGCAAAATCACATAAAGACCCAGAATAGAATTTTACTGCAAAAACAATATTTTAAAGTCTGGAAGAAAAAAAGGAACTGATATAACAAGTCCAAGAAACCAAAGCCAAAAAAACTACATAAAACGAGATCTTAGTCTTCTTCCTCACCCTCGTTCTCAGCAATGTTGAAGTACCGTAGCTCATAAACATTGCGGTCTTTGTTTGAAGCAATTACGCGAAGCCAGTCCCTCACGTTGTGCTTCTTCAAGTATTTCTTTGTCAAGTACTTGAGGTACCTGAAGAAACATCAAAAGATAACAATTCATCATCCGTAAATGAAAGTCCTTTAAACAAGAACTCAAAATAGAAAAAACCCATCGGAAATTAAACCACCAAAATTACAAGAATCATCAATTAATTCCTAATGTTTGAATTTGAAATGTCTTATTACTTGAATGACAGAGTTTTTGGTGTAAAAGCAACAATTCGCAATTAGTAGAGTTCATCGTATTTTACTGCTTGATTTCTACATAGTATATTTAGGTATATATACTTAAAATGAGATTTTAATTAAATCAATGACCTTCTGGTGATTATAAGACATTATTCTTTTATTTAATCAGCAGCTCATGAACTTGATAAAATTTAGGGTTATATACCTAAATGACCAATCAGCACACTTGTGCTCCTTTGTAGCAACAATGAGAAAACCAGAATCATGAATTCATTACCAGCAGTAACTGGTAGCTGTGAAATGTCTTGCTATTAATATCATCAATGTTGCAATTTTACAATAAAAACAATTAAATAATAAACATTTCAACACTAAAAACATGCCAAGAAGTCAATGTTGCAAATTCTAATAAACATTTCTAAAAAATGGTTACCATTTAAATGAGACAAAAAAAGTAAACGATTTCATTCACAAACATCACATGACTATTGCTTATCTAAAACAACTATGGCTTATTTTTAAAAGTGTTTATCAACTTATGTGGTGCTAAAAAGGTGTTGGGGGTAAAAACGTAATTTGGAGAAATAAGTTATAAGAAGTTTCAAATAGAATGAATTAACTTATCATAAACAACTTATTTCACTTTTCTTTTTTTCCAATTCAAACACTCAAAATAGCTTATTTGCGGTGAGGAAAAGCAATAAGTCAACAAAATAAGCAATCCCAAACACCCCCAAATATCTTTATTACACATGGAGTCGATTATGTTTTTGCATAAGTATAAAATTAGACAAAATGACCAAAAACATAAGAATTATAAGCTCAATACAAACGATATCAAGTGCTGAAATTGAACCATAACTCAAAATAATCGTGCAGTGAGCAAAATATTCCAATAAACTGCAAAAAATTTGATTTTAGGTTAAGATTGATACCTTTTGGAGAAGTTGCTGTCAGAGGTGACGGAGATCTTGTTCTTTTCACGAGTAATGGTAACGGAATCTCCGAGATTACCAGCTTTACCGCCAACCTTGATTCTCTCCTGAAGAAACTTCTCAAGAGATGCAATCTCCATGATCTTATCCTCAACAGGCTTTCCACAATCAATGACGAAAGTCGCTCCCTTCTTCTTTCCGCCCTTTGCGCCGGCACCTCCTGCTCCTCGACTCATCTTCGCTTCTCTGTTTCTCTCTCTCTATATATATACAGATTGAAACAACAAAAAATCAACAATGAATAATCAAACTAGTTGCTACAAAAAACTTAGATTTCTACAAAAGGATCACACACACACTGAAAGCACGCACATAAAGTGAAACATCAAAATCAACAATGAATAATCAAAATAGTTGCTAGAAAAACCTTAGATTTCTACAAAAGGACGCACTGAAAGCACGCACACAAATTGAAACTTCAAAATCAACAATGAATAATCAAACTACTTGCTAGAAAACATTAGATATCTGCAAAAGGATAACACACGCTGAAAGCACACACATAAGGATTGAAGATCGTGGTGCATTTGCATACCTGTGTAATCGAAGACGGCGAGCTGAAACTAGATAGGGGAAATGTGATTATAAGACTATAAGGAGAGGAGAAGCTCTTTTAGGGTTTTGGGTTTGTGTGAGTTTGGATTTGGGCCGCTCGCTGGAATTGGGCCCAGATTTCAACAACCGAAGCCCAATAAGATTGGGCCAACATTATCCAAGAGTTTAATAGGTTATTAGATATAAAATAGGATTGTAAAAGCATTTTTAACATATTTTTTAAAAATATATCATCAAATATTCTACTTTATTTTAGATATTTCAGCGTCGAGCCCATACTAAGGGGCGTTTGGTTCGCAGAATGTTTTTGGATGGAATGGAATCTGTCAAAGGAATTTGACTTTGGAAGAATTGGAATGAAATGTTGTCAGGTTTGACCAGCTGTTTGGTTGACAGAATTGGAGTGGAATCTGTTAAAGGAATTGGAATCTGTCTGTTTGGTTCACAGAATGTAGCTTTAGAATTGGAATGAAATTTGAGTAAATGACCAAAATACCCCTCTCCCAACCACCCTGATTAATTAAAATCAAAACCCTACTCACAACCATCCATTCTCACAAACCTCTTCACGACCTGCTCACCACCATCTCGCTACCATCTCGCTGCTCACTTCACAGCCGCCGTTCACCACCATCTCGCCGCCGTCGACCTCCTCTTCACTTCACAGCCGCCGTCGTTCACCACCATCTCGCCGCCGTCGGCCTCCTCTTCACGACCTGCTCACCACCATCTCACCACCATCTCGCTGCTCACTTCACACCCGACGTTCACCACCATCTCGCCGCCCACTTCACAGCCGCCGTCGACCTCCTCTTCACGACCTGCTCACCACCGTATGTGCAAGGGTAATTTTGGCATTATGAAAAAAATCAATTCCATTCCTTTGGAATACCACGGTTAGTTGAAGGAATGAAAATGGTTTGCTAATGGAATTGAATGGAATTTTAAAGATTCCATTCATTTAAAAACCTTGAACCAAACATAGGAATTGAATCTGGTCAAAGGAATTTGAGATTCCAATTCCATCCAATTCCATCAAAAACCTTGAACCAAACGGCCCCTAAGGGTTTGGTTAAGATATGCCACATTCCATCAAGTATAAAATGGAACCTAACCATACATAGCCGTCGATTATATCTTCCAAATCGTCTATACTAACAATCCAACCCAACCACAAGGGTTGTAGCGTACTGGTTAAGGCCCTGGGGATGGGGATGTGGTGGAATATCTCATCTGTCCAAGGTTCGAATCCAGGCGTACGCAACTTGTGGCCACTGAGTTTTAATTAGAGTTGATGTCTTACAGTCATATACGCCCCCAAAATAAAGAGTTTTGAATACCAGAAGAAAATCATCTATACCTAACAAGATTAAGTGAATACCTAAAATTCATTAATTATTTTTTTACAGGGAATTGAACCTGACGTGAAAATTCATTAATTATGTTTAAATATTTTTATAAATCTATTCTCTCAAGACATTTTGGTAACTGTTTTTTTTTCTCTATTTTATATAACAATTTTAAAGTAGTTATTGGAATAAAACAATTTTCAAAATCTCTATTTTATAGTAGTACCCGTACCGCCCTCGGGTACGGGTGCGGGTGCGGGTAAGGCCGAGGTGGCAAATGGGTAGGGAGCGGGTACCATCGGGTAGGGGTACCGGGGGGGGGCTGGGTTTGGAGCGGGTTCCTGAACCCGATGGAAGCCGAGGGGGTGTGTGAGGGGTGGCGAAGAGGGTGGGTAGTATTGGGTTCAGTGGGTAGGCGGTACTCCACTTTTGGGTAAGGAGGGTAGAAAAGAGAAAAACTGATGTGGCGCTGAAGTGGCAATCGGGTTCAGTGGGTTCATTGGGTAGCGGTACTCATGGTATGTATCAATGTACCGATAACGAAGTAGAATTGATTTTAAAACGTTAATAATAATAATAAATTATATTTTATATTATATTATTATCATAATGTCAGTTATGTCAATCGAATTCACTAATATAAGTAATCAATAGAGTGGCAAAACGAATAATTTTCTACAAAACGATGTCTTATAACATTTATCGGTTTAGTTTAGTTTCCAAATATTATTCAACATCTGATTTAGAAATTGATAATTCATATTAAATAACTTATTATGCTTATAAAAAAAATATGATAATACAAAGATAACCGGGTTTGCCTGTTTTTAACCATGAATGTGATAATACACTCATTATCTCATTTTTATGTTTTTTTTAGTTTCTTTTAATTATATCCCATACTTTACATATGTGAGTAAAGGGTCAGGTTCAGCGGAAAACCTTAAAAAACAGAAAACTGAAGAATGCATTTGTGCATAAAAACCAAAAAAACAACATAATTTACCTGTATGCACAAATGCATACCGTCGAGATGAAGAGTCATCAGTGTGTTCTTCAGTTTTTTGTTTTTTTAGGTTTTCTTCTGAACCTCGGTAAAAATAGTTTTAAAAAAATAGAGATATTTAAATTTGAAGGGGATGTTTGGGATTGCTTATTTAAAACAACTTGTGCTAATTTTAAAAATTGCTTATCAACTTATTTTGTGTAGGGCTGGCAACGGGTAGGGTATGGGTAGGGTAAGGGTTAATCCGTTATCCAATCCATTTAAAATAGCGGGTAACGAAACGGGTAATTATCCATCTCATAAAACCCTTATTCATATCCTACCCTATCCATTAAAAATACCGGGTAACGAAACGGGTAATGGATAAATGGTAAAACAAAATTTTATTTTAAACTATAATTGATATCGTTAAATCTCAAATATATAAGTAAAACATAAGCTCATAAGTATAGTTGCTATTTTATATCTAATATATATGTTAAACATTTTATTATTTTCAAAAAATAATCATAGTATAATATTAAAAAAAATATAAACATTACAAGACTAACACTTTTCATTGTATTTATTTTCTTGAATCCGTCTTGTTTCTCGTCTAATCATCATGAAATCTTTTACTCGATAAAAAACAAATAAATTAAACTACATATTAATATACGACAACATTATAAAGAATATTAATAATATATAATTATGTATGTATATATATACACACACTAATATTTAATTATATATGTATATATATATATATATATATATTATCATAACGGGTAGCGGATAATGGATAACGAAAAACCGTTTATCCATATCCTACCCACTAAAATTTCGGGTAAACGGGTAATGGATAGTGGATAAATGGATAAAATTTTATTTATCCATACCTTTATCCAACGGGTCGAAACATAACGGGTAATGGGTTTACCCTTACCCATTGACAGCCCTAATTTTGTGCTAAAAAGGAGGGAGTAAAAATGTAATTTAGACAAATAAGTTAGAATGGATTAACTTATCAAAAACAACTTATTTGTGGTGGAAAAAAAGTCATAAACACTTTTCTTTTTTCCAATCAAAACACTAAAAATAGCTTATTTACGGTAAGGAAAAGCAATAAGCAAAGTCAAAAAAATAAGTAACCCCAAACACCCCCTAATTTAAAGAAAATTTTAAAGACCTGTTTTAGAAACGTTTACCAAATAGAGTAATCACCTCGCATATTTTATCGGTTGACTATTTTCACCATCAAATAAATTGTTGGTAACCATATTTTACCCAATAAGCACTCGCCAGATAAAAGTCTATAAGATTCTCAATCTTTGCTATGCCATTGCCCCTTGCCCGGTAAGATTTCTGGCTCTTTTCATATCAAACAGTAAGGTGACAATAAACACTTACCGGTTAAGCATTTAATAAAAAAAAAAAAATGTATGTGAGGTGGTGAGTGTTGTTGTATTGTTTTGACCTTTATACCCCCAATTCATTAAGGAATGGTTGATTACCCCATTAAATGAAGACAAAATAGAACCATTAAAAACCAAAAAATACAGTATCATAAACTCTAGAAAGGTGTTGAATAACAGTTTTATCTTGTAATACATAGAGAACCCAGCAGTAAACTAAACAAATCATACATCCAAGACCTCCATACTAGAGTTCTCCTTCATAACTCAGAGAAGAGATATCCAGAACTTGCTACCTGCAATTTGGGGGAAAAATCAATGGATGCTTTATTACACACACATACACTCTCTATCTCTCTCTCTCGGCTCCGTAAAATGCAAACCTTGTATTTGTTGCACACCTTACAAACCACAATATGCATATGTGAACAACCGGTGTGCATATGTGAACAATGTGCACATATGCATATGCATACGTGCAAGAATATACATATAATGGACATACATTCATATGGGATAATGCATATATGCATCTCAGATTATGCATATATGCACATTGGTTTGTAAGGGTTGCAACAAATCCATAGTTTGTATTTGATTTGTCTCTTATATATATATATATATACATACACAAATGAAACCACCCCTATATATATACTAATGTTATAAAGCAGAAAGGTTCAAATAAGACGGGCTAAGTATTATGAGAATGTAAGAAGGTAAGGTTCTTATGTGAATCATTGAAAAAATTCATTTGAGGATGCATACATGAATCCATATGATTAATCTGTAATGCTGGTTCACATATGCATCTTTTATTAAACTTTTTTTCGGGTTTCTCAAAGATTCACATATGACCCTTCCCTTCTTACTTTCTCACAATATTTAGCCTTCTTATTTGAAGCGGCTCCTTACAAACTATTCAGATAAAAGTCTCAAAAACAACTTATTAAGCATTAGGTAACGTTTAATAATGCATAATCCCTTGGATTTCAAGTTTACAGATAATTATGTACAATTTCTTAAAGCTCTTTGAACACAATAAAGCTAACCGATAAACATGTTCAAATATTGGATGATCACTGAAAAGTCCATCGTGCTCTTAATCCCCAAAAAAATCATCATTAAAACTGAGCTTGTTTGTTAGCAGCTTAATGAGCTTAACGAGACTCATGGCTAATTCGGTCAGTCAGCTATACATGACTCTTTGGTAGTGGCTTATTCAGTAGCCTTCTAGAAGGAGCTTTATGTAGAAAGCCAAGTTTTTTTTCCATGCCCGCCCCTCCCAAGTCCCAATTAAAAAACACACTCCTTCCATCTACGAAAAAACTCTCTCAAACAAAAACTTTGCCAATCTCTACAGACAGATTAAACCACAAAGACAACTTTGTCCATACAAAACTTAATGGAAAACCAACCAAACAGCCCCTTCACTTCAATGCTATTGTCTTCAGTCGGGTTTCCTTTTAATCTATCTTTAGTTTTTGGTTTATTTTATGTTTCCCCTTTTGTTGTTTCTATAATTCTTTTTCAAACGAATACTAACCAAGTGCAAATCCAACACCAAAAAGTAAACAAATGGCAAAAAATAAGACATAGGATAAGTACAATGAAAGATTCATACCTCTCACTTGGGATTTCTCAGTACAATGATGACAGAATCCCCTCGAAGAAACATCTTGCTGATGAATCTGTCTTTGTTAACCGGAAGAGCTTTCTTCTTGCCTTTCCCTGTTTTGGGCACCTGATTTACAAATATATATTATAAATAGAATGTATACAACATTGTTTTGTTTATGCTTATGGAAGGAAAACACTAACCTCTGTCCACATCTCTCTAACATTTTCGAGCACCATGTTACAGTGTCGATCAAAAGCTCTCACACGTCCTAAAAGCTTTTTATTGTTCCTGCAGTTGATAAGCACCTGCATGTGCAACAAATTGACAAAACTGCCCTCCATAAGACCAAGGTCGCTAAAAAAGTCGATTCAACGTAATTTCAAGTACTAATGGCAATGTTCCATAAATATGGTGTTTCACTCAACTCTGTTTGTGCCTATTAGCTTTAAGTGGTGAGAACACAAAATTATGAAAAAAGAGATTACCTGTGTGTTATTTTTGACACTCATCATCAAGACAGAGAGGGGCCCGGTGTTGAACTCCTCTTCCTCATTCTTGGTCTGCTGCCAAATTTATACAAGACATTAGACTTTTAAATGATCCCTTTTCCAAATAAAAAGAAACAATTTACGTCATAAATTTAAGTTCAAAAAATCAAAGAGCATGTGGTTGGGCCATCTAAATATATAACAAAACTAAGAGTAGAACAAGTGGTTGGGCCATCTAAAAAATTATAACTCGGTCTCTATGCCCATCAAAGCAAATCCCAACACTTCTCCATGGAACAACAAACAGAAACATAACACATGCGGGGCGAACGGTTAACCCCACACCTCTCCAACTCCATATGCAACCCACCCTCGAATATCTGAGCCACATTCGTCCCAACCCCAGGCCCATTTTTTAGCTTTAGTAAATTTTAACTAAACTTAATACACAAAATGCAATTTTATACAGCTTGTAAAAAAAAGTTAAATACCCACTCCATTGTCGTCCTTAAAGAAAAGCACCTGTCTTTCCATATTTCACTTGCCACGTACTAGATATTTCCACATAATGTCCCATTTGCTAAAAAATATCCATTGTTATAGGCTTATAGTATGTGATACAAGAAGCGCCCACTGTGAGTCAGATTATGCACGGCTACAAGAAAAATGATGCTATACAACGTGGAAATTTAAGCAATTCTCTTTAATTCGAGAATAATTCGGTTGCTATAAACACCAAAAAGTTTAGAAAACCACAAAAACATGAGAACTAACGAACCAAAATTGTTCTATAAAAAAGAACTTACTTGTCCATCTTCCTCCATTGGCCGACTGCAAAAATAAGGAAAAAAATGTTATCGTGAATAAGACCAACAAAACAGAAGCGTGTTTTAACTTTTAACCATCTAGGGTTTAATTAAACGCGAACTGAGTAGGTAATTTACAATTAGATTACCTCATATTCGATTTGCTAGTAAGACTGATGAATTACTACCTGAAAATAGAAAATCTGAGAGCGAGAATCAGATTAGGGTTTAGGGTTTGTTGATATAAAACCCTAATGTAAATGTAAGTGGTAAAGGAAGTTAAAAATCGGCATCAATTGCTATAATTGAAGCAAATGCTACCGAAAATCAAAGAGAGAAGTGAATGGTTTGATCGACGGCGTACCTATTTGCGAAGAGGGTGGAGTAGAGGTTCGAGGGAGTGCTGAACGATGAAGAAGGAAACGAAACAACAGAGGCGGGTTTACGAGAGCCCTAAACCTTTTTTTGCATCCGGGTCGGTTCCAAAACCGCAGGTGGAAGGCACATGACTCCCTGTAGTTATATTTAGAGTAAACTGTTTTGGTCCCTGTGGTTTAGTGATTATAACACATTTGCTTCCTACAATTTAAAAATTACACTTTAGTCACTACAATATGCATTTCTGTCCGGATTTGGTCTCTTGTTGTTAAGTCCATTGAAAATCTCGTTAGATGAGGGGTATTTTCGTCTTTTTTACTTTTACTTTGTTTTTCTTTAATAAATAAATTGTATGGACTAAATGTGTTATACCATGATTTTATATTTTTCTTAAATATTCATCTTCCCCAAATAAATCACCAAGAATACCATGATGAACACCAAATCCAATCTCAAAAACATCAAGTAAATCCTATATTCAAATCCAAATCTGTTTTAAATCCAAGTCTTTTTGACATTTTCTTCCCTTATTCATCTTTCCCAAGAACATCATGATGAACATCAAGAACATGATGAACACCAAGAACATTTGACAAAAAAATACCAATAACACCAAAATCAATTTTTAAATCAAACCCTACATTAAAAAACAATCTAATTCCAATAACACTAGTGTCATTTAACTAATCTTAAATCCAAATCCAGTACAAGAACACCAATAACATTTAACAAATCCTAATTCCAATCCAAACCAATTTTAAATACTAAATCACAAAATTTAAATATAAACCCCTAAAAATATCATTTAACACATATTTGACCAATGGTACAGAGAGAGGGAGAGGGAGAATGAGAGTTGGTTCTTCAGATCGTTGGTTCGTGAGTGAGTCTATGGGTTCTCGGTTCGTTCGTCCATGGCAGAGTCCTGAGTTCTTAGCCCGTTCGTTTGTAAGTGAGTCATGGGTTCTCAGTTTTGTCTTCAATAGTCAATCCGTGTTGCATATATGTTTTGGAGCAGATATCGTCTCTATGTTTTGGAGCAGATGAGGGATGGTGATGGACGAAGAACAAGGACGAACCAGAGGGGCGAAAACCGTGGCTCGATTTTAGATCCAAAACAATATCCTAGACCTTAGCAGATGGACAGAAGAAGCAACCCAGATCTAAGAGAGAGATAAAAGAAGTAGATCGATGGGAAACCAAATCTGGTTTTCAAGGTTTCTACATGAGTTTGACTTTACAGTTTTTGGTCCTTGATCTTGAATATTGTTGAAGAAGCAGTTAAGGATGTTGAAACAAATTTGGATTTGAATTGTGGATTTGCTAAATGTTTTTGAGATTAGATTTGGTGTTCATCATGGTATTCTTGATGATTTATTTGGGGAAGATGAATATGCAAGAAAAAATGTAAAATTATGGTATAACACATTTAGTCCCTATAGTTTATTTATTAAAAAAATTAGTAAAAGTGAAAAAGACAAAAATACCCCTCATCTAACGAGATTTTTTAACAGACTTAACGACGAGGGACCAAATCCGGACCGAAATGCATTTTGTAGTGGCTAAAGTGTAGTTTTTAAATTGCAGGGACCAAATGTGTTATAATCACTAAACCACGTGGACCAAAAGTGTAGTTTACTCTTATATTTATTACTTAAGAGTAAATTATGTTTTTAGTCCCTATGTTTTGTTGAAAGTTGCTATTTTCGTCTTTGTGCTTTTGAAATTAGAGTAAATTTTTAGTCTCGGCGGTTTGTTAAAAATTACTGACTTCATTCATGTGGTTTTGAAATTTCAGTTTTTTCCCTATAGTTTGCTATGCATTTCTATTTTCGTCCCTGAGACTAAATACTGATTTGAGGGACTAAAGTAAGTGATTTATAAACCATGTGGACGAAAAAATTAGATCATAAAGACAAATACGATAATGTATTATAAACCTTGGGGATAAAATCTGTAATTTTTAAAATTATAAGGATGAAACTTGAAAATTTCAACAAACCACAAGGCCTAAAATCATAATTAATTTTTCATCTCTATAGGTTACAATTCATAGTTGTTTTCGATCTTATGATTGGCAATTTATTATTTTTTTTTGTTTTTCGTTTACCATTCATCATCATTTTCTTAATTCATCTATATTATCTTATAAAGCAAACAACCCCCAAACTCTTAAAAATAGCCCTTTAAGCTTTGTATACAACCATTTAAAGCATGATTACTTAAAATTTTAGAGAGGAAAGTTACAATACCTTTATTTTCTCAATACATCTCTCTTTCTCCTAGCACGCTCCCATCATTTCTCTTCTCAGCATGCTCCCAATTGATTTTTCCAAGACGTCGATTCAAGCACAGACTTATTTTCTATGTCGATTCGTCCTACAAAGATGATTACTGATTCAAGACCATATATCAGTATGGTTAGGGTTCAATGTTCGATTCAAGATCCAACATCCATCGATCCTTTGACTCATCCTCCTGATTCCATACGGTTACTTTCCCCTCTTGAATATGTCGTGCTTTATGGGTTCGAATCTTCTTCAAAGTAGTATAGATTTAGGGTTTGTTTGAGTAAGTGTCTATTCTACCATAATTTTGGGGTGCGTTTGGTTCGCAGAATGATTTCTGAAGGAATGAAATCTGTCAAAGGAATTGGAATCTGGAAGGAATTGGAATGGAATGTTGTTAGATTTGACCACCTGTTTGGTTGATAGAATTGGAATGGAATCTGTCAAAGGAATTGAAATCTGTCTGTTTGGTTCACAGAATGTAGCTTTGGAATTGGAATGAATTTTCGACAAATGACCAAAATACCTTTTTTATAAAATAATTATTAAATACTTTAATGTGTAAAAAATATAATATACACAACCCAAAAATAAAAAATAAAATAAAAATAAAAACTAAATGTATTAAATTATATTAATAAAAAATTAAAATTAAAATTAAAAATTAAAATTAAATTAAAGTTAAAAATAAGATAAAAAACTAAAGTATTAAATTAAATGAGGGTATTTTTGTCATTTAGACAAATTTGGATGGAATGGAATTCAAATCCATCCATTTTGTAAATGAATGATGAATTCCTTATTTGGGTGGAATTCATGGAATTCAATTCCATTCCATTGCAAACCAAACAACACGATGGAATTTGGTCAATGGAATTGACCATTCCAATTCCGCCCAATTCCGTCGGAATCCTCCGAACCAAACGCACCCTTGGTTTTTGGTTGGATTTTTTTTTGCCGTTTTATGCTTAGTTTTTTCTTGGGGTGCTTATCTGCTTGGATTTGGTTCTCGACTTGTACCATAAATGATTCTGAATGCCTTTCTGTATCTGATTTCTGATTTTGATGCAGGTTTGATACTTTTTGCAACTCAATATGTTCAAATGTTATTTAAAACAAAAATGTGGGAAGATATCAGTAAGCATTCAGGTAACAAAAGCTCTATATTTGATTTTTTTTGGTATTTTCTGTATCTGATTTCTTTTTGTATTTTCTTTCAGTAACATTATGGTATTTTATTTTACCACCATTAAGCAGAAACTATTAGTAGTATCTAAAATATAGAGTGACCAACATTTGTAACCATGTTTCTGACCAATGGTCTAATTTGTTTGATTTGGAGCACATAATTCTTGCTGCCAGTGGCTTGACTGCTATTGATTTTTCAAAAGGATTCCAAAAGTTTCAATCTTGGTCTCAATTAAACAGTTGGGTTGTTGTGAGTGTGGACCTGCAAAATGTACAACTCTTATAATGGAGGTATAAAATCCAGTTTTAATTGTTCATTGCTTGAACTTAGCTGTTGCATTGTTTGAACTTATATTATAGAAACACAAATTTTACTGTTCTGGTGTTATTTGTATGTTTTTGTACACTTAGAATTCGGTTCAACCATCTCCGCTGAGTAACCAACCATTTCGAGAAGACGATTACAATGGTAGAGAAGATAGATTCTTGATTTCTTGTTGAGCCTACCGGCTCCTTTTAAACCAACAACAACACAATTTTAGCAATGAAAAGTAAGTAAAAGTTAGAAATTGTATTATAAATTGAAGCTATATAATGAAAGATTTTCGATACTGTCTTGAGCAGTAACGGTGATCATAAAATATCTATACTATCTTATAAAGCAAACAACCCTCAAACTCTTAAAAACAACCTTTTAAGCATTATGTACTACCATTTCAAGCATGACTACTTAAAATTCTCTTAAAAACTATCTCTCTCAACAATTACTTGCCGTATGTAATCATTTTGAATGGCCCTCTCACCATTTCTCTTTTTTAAATTAAACCAGGATGTAATCATTTTGAGTTTGGGAAATTGCAAGACGACTCCTCGGCTCCATCCCCCTCCCTCCAAAATCCTTCGATTTTAAGCCATGGATTCAGTCACCTTTGTTATCAAATCCTCCAAATCTCACTGAATCATTGCCGCTACGATTTCTCAGGTACGATTTAGGTTTCTTCATGGTACGATTTCTCATGTACGAATTAGGTTTTGAAATCGTTTTTGGTTTCAAATTCTGTTTTCAAAATCGTGGTTTTGAAACCGATTTTGGTTCTGGTTCTGTCTCATCCTCTCTTTGAAATCGATTTTGGTTCCGGGTTTTGAAATCGATCTTGTAAGTTGTATTAAAAATCTTTTGTAATCGATTTTGGTTCTGGTTCTGTCTCATTCTCTCTTTGAAATCGATTTTGTAAGTTGTATTAAAAATCTTTTGTAAGTTGTAGATGAACATCACAGATTTATAACGTGGTTAAGTACTTGTTTATCAGTTTTTTCGTCATGACTTAAGTACTTGTGTTTATAATCTTATGGTGTTTATAATCAACATCATTTTGTAGAAACTGAAACTCCTCCAAATCTCACCGAATCACTGCCGCTACGATTTATCAGGTACGATTTAGGTTTCTTCATGGTACGATTTCTCATGTACGATCTGGTTTTGAAATCGATTTTGGTTTCAAAATCTGGTTTTGAAATCGATTTTGGTTTCAAAATCGTGGTTTTGAAACCGATTTTGGTTCTGGTTCTGTCTCATTCTCTCTTTGAAATCGATTTTGGTTCTGGGTTTTGAAATCGATTTTGTAAGTTGTATTAAAAATCTTTTGAACCTCATATTTGTTGGTAAATCTGGTTTTGAAATCGATTTTGGTTCTGGGTCTTCTCATCCTCTCTTTTGAACCTCACATTTGTTGGTTGTTTCTGTAGATGAACATCACAAATTTGATAACGTGGTTAAGTACTTGTGTTTATCAGTTTTTTTCTCATGACTTAAGTACTTGTGTTTATAATCTTATGGTGTTTATAGTGAGGATGGTTGGTAAACAGATTTTACCTATTGGATGTTGTGGACTCAGTGTTGCTATGATGGATGGAATTTTGTAATGGATTATGGCCAATTTGCATCCTCTTTATGGCTGTCGCTACTGCAGTGGATGGACAATTATGTTAACTTAGGGTTTTTTTACCAAATGATTATCAGGTAAGCACTACACTTACCGGTAAGAGTCACCACTCACAACCCTCTACAACCCTCTTATACCTTGTTGGGTAACATTCTCAAATCATCAACGTTGATTGTTTTTAAGCGTTTCTTACCCGGTAAGCGCTAACTTGGTAAGAATCTTCTCCCTCACTTATTGGCTAGGAACCTTGGTTGTTGCAATGCCTCTTACCCGGTAAGGTTCTCAGTCCTTCTCATGCTCAACAAGTGGCGGTAAGGTAAGCGCTTTAATTTTAGTCTTGTTCAGAAGGGAGCGTATGGTACAAATGTTGTTTTTTTCAAACCAAAGTTGGTTGTTGTCTCAGATCAGAATTTCCAAAGTTTGGTTGATGTCTTATTCGCATTCTCTGTATGTAATTGAAATGTGTATCACTTTGATTGATGATGATGCTGTTATCTTTTCACAAGTTATTGAAATGCTGAAAAGAGAGATGAATCAGATGTCGAATGGTGTGTTCTTTTTCATACAAAATGTGTGCAAATATTCTGATTTCAATGGTGAAGTCCTCTTTTTATTATGTTGCTACTTTTATCTCAAAGTTTAAAAAAAGTGGATTTTGTTTACTTTTCAAAAATAGGATACGATTTTAGAGAACTTTTGCAATCAAAGGTGTACAAATTCTCTGAACCTTGCATGCATTTTCCTGAGAAGTGGAACATTACCTATCGAATGTTGGATTTTACAGTTGAGCAAAGATCACTGCCTGCAAAATCTTTTTGCCAAATGTTGTAAGAACGACATTGATGATAACGACTGGGAAGCGCTTGAATCGCTTTTGGGCAGTCTTGAAGTTTTTCGAAGCTTTAATGTTCTTTCTAATGCTTACAATCCTACTATACTACTGGGTTTGGGGCAAAGTTTGTTGATTTATAATATGTTTACACAATGTAAAGAAAACCCTTTTTGGAAACCATTGATTTTGGAACTGCAATCGAAGTTTTTTTAGTACTATGAAACAATGGCTCCGATATTTTATTGTGCAACTGTTTTAAATCCCAAGATTGGAGTTGGAGGTGTTGAGAATGTAATTATGAACCCACTACCCCTCATCATCCCCAAAAGAAATCCATCATAGGGATTAAACCAAACACCATCCCATTTGCTAGCTAGCTTTATGACTAAGAGCTAAAAAGGTTATACTTTAGTGCTAAATATTGTCACTTTGATGTTGTTTAATGCTTGCCATTTATGAAACATAATGTATTGCGATATAAGTTCCCTTCTTGCTGGAGATTTAAGGTGTACTTCTATATCATCTTGTTGTATTATGGTGTTCTTTATCACTTCACTTTGGAGTTAATCATCCTTATGATTTAAGTTATACTTTTTGTTGGGTCACCAAGGATTTGAAATTGACTCACCGATGTTTTCCCTAAAACTCCTATTTAGAATATTTTAGTTTGGTTCTTTGAATGACTTGTACAAGATATCAAATGTTCGGTGAAGTCGAAGATCAACCGAAACCAAGCTTGAAGACTCTCTACTTGTGGAAAATAGAAGACTCTCGGCAACTTACAAACAAGTCATCTCCACCGAACTGCCTGGACAGTTTCGGTGGTTGCTTCCCACCGAATTGCCTGGACAGATTCGGTGGCCACATCACCACCGAATTTCCTGAACAGTTTCGGTGGCATCGTCTTCCACCGATGAGCCTTGACAAATTCGGTGGACGCTACACCGAATTACCTGAACAACTTCGGTGGCCCTCCTCACCACCGAAATGCTCTTACATTTTCGGTGGTCGATCTCTCTCTACCGAAGTTCTTCTATTTTCGGTGAAACCTCCTTCGGTGCCAAAGTCTTAAAGGGAAGATCATTTATTATGGGACAATATCCTCTAGCAGATAAAAGTGACAGTTTGTATCTTTATCCATAATCAGTTAAAATCCGTTTTTATCTGCATGAGCTATTCTGTCTGTACCTAGTAAAAAGTGACAAGGACCTTTCATCTCTCCAGAAGTCAACATACTCAGCAAGTTGAAAGATGACAAGTGTCCCAAGCATTTAATGCTTGGGCACTCCTTGGCACTATAAAAGGAGAAGGCATCACCATTCAAAAGGCACGCTTTCAGAATTCTCTTAGTGCAAGAAATCTTTCTTTAAGCCTTAAAACTCAATAGCTTTGCTCTCAGTGTTCTTAGTTGTTTTGTTGTATACTTTGTGCAAGATTGTTAGAATAGTTTATCTGTTCTTTTCCGCAACAATCTTGAGTTTCTTTGTGTAATTCTTGTTGAATGTTTTTCAATAAAAAGAATTAAAATTGTGAAAATTTTGAGTATTGTATTCAACCCCCCCTTCTACAATACTTGCTTAGCCATCTGGGACTAACAAGTGGTATCAGAGCAGAAAGTTTAATTCCATAAACTTGATCTGCGATGGCTGCCTCTTCTTCTACTGGTGAAAACTCTTTTCAAAATAACTTTGCTGAAAATGGGTCCATTTCAAAACCTCCTAAGTTTAATGCTAACAACTTCTCTTTGTGGAAAAGTCGCATGATGCTGTTCATGGAAGGAGTGGATACTAGATATCCAACCATTCTCAAAGAGGGACCCATCATCCCCAGAGTTTGGGCTCGCTATGAAACGCAGAGGCCTGGTAAAGAAACCATGGAAAAAGATAATTCTGATGATTCCTCTGATGAAGAAAAATCTGCTGCTACTGGTCGTTACATTCTTAAAAACCCCAAAAAGTATACCGATGAGGAAAAACGTTTGGTCTCTCTTGACTCCAAAGTAAGAGCTATTATTGCACTCTCTCTTCCTGATGAGGTCTACCACTCTTTGGTGAACTTTGAAACTGCCAAAGAAATGTGGACCACTCTATGTGTTCTGTACGAAGGTACAGAGGAAGTTAAGAAGTGTAAAAAGATTGGTCTTATAAGAAAGTATGAACTCTTCACGTTTGAAAAAGGAGAATCTCTTCCTAGCTTCTATAACCGTTTTAACTCTCTTCTTAATGATCTTAAGTTATTGGGCAGAATCTATGACAATGAGGAAGTCTTGTGCAAATTCATGGATTGTCTCCCAGAATTTTGGGAAAATATATGTACTTGCATCAAAACTACCAAGGATCTTGAGTTCATGCCTTTAACTGTTCTGTATGGTACTCTCTTCAATTTTGAGCAAACCAAGCTTCAAAGGAAATCTTTCATAAAAGACATAAAGAGCTCTTCCATAGCTCTTATCAGTGAAAATTCCAAAAAATCTCAAAACCTCCCTAGAATCACCTATCCTTCATCTGACTCTGATAATGACAACCAGTCAAATTCTACCCACCAAACGGAGGCATATCTAAGTGATGCTGATGATGAAGGTGAGGATATTATGATTGAACAATTGTCAGACGAAATGGCAATGATGGCTGGTTCTAAAAATAAATTTCGTCCTTTCAGCAAATCCAGAATTTTTAGAAAAACCTCATCTTTTAAGACTTCTTCTGATAAGTCTAATGAGGAGTGTTTTAATTGTGGCAAGAAAGGACATTTTGCATCTGAGTGTAGGAGCAAGCCTATCTCCAAGTCTAAAAACCCATCCTCTGAGGGTCTCTCCTCAAAAAGGGAAAAATCCAAAAATATGACATTCAAATCAACCTTTCCCAAAAAGGAGTCCCATTCCTCTCTCTTAAATCATCAGGAGCGTGTTGAGAAATATAAAGCCAAGTACAAGAAAGAGAAGGAAAGGAGTGAAGGTCTGGAAAGAAAAGGGAAGGGTCTTATGGCAGAAACTCACGATTGGGATGATGAAGATACCTCCGAAAGCGACTCTCAAAATAGGTGTTTCATGGCTATCTCTGAAGAAATGGAAGTTTCTGAAAAGGCAACCTCTCCAATGGCTCTCGTGTCGACTGAGTGCTCGACGGCTTATGCTCAGGTACATCCTTTTAATAATATGTCAGATAAAGAAAAGATTGATGCCTATGAATCCTTAACTCAAGATTTTTATTCTGTTAAAGACAGTAAGAATAGAAAATCTGCTCAAGTGAAAGAGCTCAAAGCTGAACTTGAAATTTGCATGTCTAAGCTTAAAAGGTTTGAGGAAATTAAAAATGAGCTTGAGGACTTGAAAACAATAAATCATGTGATTTCAAAAGAAAAGAACTCTCTGTTTAAGAAACTTAAAAGAGAGCAAGAGGTGGTGAGAAAATGGACTGATTCTTCAAAAAATCTTGAACAACTCTTTCAAAGTCAAATCAGTGGAAAGAGCAAAATCGGTCTAGGATTTGGCAAAGTCTCTTCTGAAACTTCTTCCCATACACCTCTTCCTTCCTCAAGTGTGTGGGATGATGCCTCTGATTCAAGTTCTTGTAATTCCATATCCTTAAACTCTTTAGATCTGGGTGAAGCTCTTAAATATGGAATGTTCATTAAAGCTAAAGAGGCATCCTCAAATCAACCTTCTGAAAACTCTGACTCAGATGATGTTTCAAAACTCACCCTTGATCTCTCAAAAAGTTTAAACATTGTTGAAGCATCATCCTCTAACTCCTCGCAAGTCATTATGTTGAAAAGATCAAAGCCCACCGATGTCAACACCAATGATCCTCCCATTCCTCTCCATGAAGTGTTAAGATCTATTCACGTTGATGAGTATACTGAACCTAATCCCTCAAAGATTCCCAAAAGAGAACATCAAGTTCACCCAAGAGGTTCTTCAGCTTCTGACAAAGGGAAATCGGTGGCTGTTTCTGTGACCGATTTCCACCCCAAAAGGTTCTCTTCAAAGAATTCTCATGGTAACTCTTCCTTTCTTCAAATTCCAAGATCAGTACTTTTGAAAAGGCCAAACCCCACAGAATCCTCCAACTCTCCAACTAACATCTCTGCCAAAGGAATTCTTGGGTCCAAACCTCCTGCTTTGTTCTCCCATAACAAAGTTTTAAAAACCAATGCGAAAAAACAAAATAGGAAAAGTGTTCAAAATGTTAAAAAGGTCTTTATCTATAGAAAATGCTATAACTGTGGTGACACTTTTCACATGGCTAAGGACTGTCCCAAGGAAAGAATCGAAAGAACCAAACCTAAGGACCTCTCATCATCTTCTAATCCTAAAGGACCCATTACAAAATGGGTACCAAAGAACTAATCTGTGTGCATGCAGGTTTCTGAGCGCCATCAGATATGGTATCTGGACAGTGGGTGCTCACGCCACATGACGGGAAACAAATCTCTTCTCATCAACTATGTGTCTGAAAAGGGTCCATCTGTCACTTTTGGTGATAACTCTAAAGGCTACACCAAAGGCTATGGAACTCTCACAAATGGATCAGTCACTTTCAATAAAGTGGCATTTGTTGAAGGTCTCATGCATAATCTTCTTAGTATTAGTCAACTGTGTGATCTTGGATATAAAGTTATCTTTGAACTTTGTATTTGTACGGTTGTGGACAAGAACTTCAACGTGATGCTGTCTGGAAAAAGGATGGATAATGTCTATGTCATTGACATGGGACTAAACAACAATTCATCAAATGTCTGCTTCGTGTCAGATGACTCTTCCAAAAGAAACTGGTTATGGCATAAACGTCTTTCTCATCTAAACTTCAAAACTCTCCACAAAATTTCAAATAAAGAGTTGGTGTCTGGCATGCCAAAGCTGAATTTTATCAAGGAAAAGCTGTGTGATGCATGTGAGAAAGGGAAACTCACCAAAACTTCCTTCAAGACCAAGCAATGCTCTTCCATCACTCTTCCTCTCCAGATGCTGCACATGGACCTATGTGGACCAGTCAGCACTCCGAGTCTAGGAGGAAAAAGGTACATTCTTGTAATTGTTGATGAATTTACCAGATATACTTGGGTGTATTTTCTCAGGTACAAAAGTGATGCAACTGAAGAAATCATCAACTTTGTCAAGAAAAATGAAGTTCTAAATGGCCAACTTGTTCGATCAGTAAGAAGTGATAATGGCACTGAATTCAGAAACAGTGCTCTTGAAGACTTCTTCACTGAGAAAGGGATTTCTCAGAACTTTTCTGCTGTCCGTACTCCACAGCAAAATGGAGTGGTGGAAAGGAAAAATAGAACTCTATGTGAAGCTGCCAGATCGATGCTAAGTGAATCAAATCTACCCACCTATTTTTGGGCTGAAGTTGTTAACACTGCCTGCTTTACCCAAAATAGGTCTGTGATTTCTAAAAGGCATGACAAAACCCCATATGAAGTCTTCCATGGCAGAAAACCGAATATTGGATACCTTCATGTGTTCGGCTGTGTGTGTTTCATTCTTAATGATCGTGAAAACCCTGGGAAGTTTGATCCCAAAGCAGATGAGGGAATTTTTGTTGGGTATTCCTTATTCTCCAAAGCTTATAGGGTGTATAATCTCAGAAGAAAATGCATTGATGAGTCTATCCATGTCAAATTTGATGATCTTAGATCCTCATCTTTGTCAAATGATGATGATGATTTGCACAGATGGATATCATCATGCATCGGAGCTGCTCCTTTGTCTAATCCTATTGATACTCAACTCACTCCCTCCATTCCATCTCCTTCTAGTATCCAAAATGAGTCACCCTCTTCTCCTCATACCGAAATTGCTCAGCCTACCGACACCATTCCTCTCACCGAAAATGAGCCTTCACCCACCACCGAAAATCCTACCTACCACCAAACCTCTGATCCCACTCCTTCGACTCATCTCACTCAATATACTCCATCACCTCTACCCCCTGCCTCAAAATGGACTAAGGATCACCCTATTGACCAAATCATTGGTGATCAACAAGCAGGTGTCCAAACACGTAGAGGAGTTGGAAATATCTGTCTCTATGTGAATTTTCTCTCTCTTCTTGAACCCAAAAAGATTGATGAAGCTCTAGCAGATCCCTGCTGGATCTCGGCCATGCAAGAAGAGCTCTCTCAATTTGAGAGAAACAAAGTTTGGAGATTGGTTCCCAGACCTCGAAAGAAGACAATCATTGGAACCAAATGGATCTTCAGGAACAAAATGGATGAAGATGGTACTGTTATCAGGAACAAGGCCCGATTAGTAGCTCAAGGATACAGACAGGAAGAGGGCATTGACTATGATGAAACATTTGCCCCTGTTGCAAGACTTGAAGCTATAAGGATCTTTCTGGCTCATGCTGCCTACCGAAATTTTAGGGTCTTTCAAATGGATGTTAAAAGTGCCTTCCTCAATGGGGAACTTGCAGAGGAAGTCTATGTGAAACAACCTCCTGGCTTTGAAGACCCAGCTCATCCAGACTATGTGTACAGACTTGACAAAGCACTGTATGGTCTCAAGCAAGCTCCTCGTGCTTGGTATGACACTCTTGCCAACTTCCTTCTAAAACATGGATACTCCAGAGGTAAAATAGACAACACTCTTTTCATCAAGGAAACTTCAGGTAACCTCATTCTTGTCCAAATCTATGTTGATGACATCATCTTTGGTGCTACTGATGAATCACTTTGTGATGAGTTTGCTTCTCTCATGATGAGTGAATATGAGATGAGCATGATGGGAGAACTTACATTTTTCTTGGGCCTTCAGGTCAAACAAACTTCAGAAGGAATCTTTATAAATCAAAGTAAATATATTCGTGACCTTCTGAAGAAATTTAATTTTTTAGATAGCTCTCCTATGAAAACTCCCATGGTACCACCGTTGAAACTAAATGCCGATCCTAACGGTATATCTGTGGATGTTACCCTTTATCGGGGCATGATTGGTTCTCTTCTGCACTTAACTGCTAGCAGACCGGACATTATGTTTGCTACTTGTCTTTGTGCCCGTTATCATGCAAATCCAAAAGTATCACACTTAAAGGCTGTAAAACGGATTTTTCGGTATCTCAAGGGTACCTTACACTTGGGTCTTTGGTATCCCAAAGACTCAGGTTTTGAACTAATTGGGTATTCAGATTCAGATTTTGCAGGCTCTCAGGTTGATAGAAAAAGCACTACAGGAAGCTGCCAACTCCTTGGTGGTAAATTGGTAAGTTGGTCCAGCAAGAAACAAAACTCTGTGTCAACCTCTACTGCTGAGGCTGAATATGTAGCTGCGGGAAGCTGTTGTGCTCAGATCCTATGGATGAAAAATCAACTCAGGGATTACAATCAATTCTTTTCTAAAATCCCAATTCTGTGTGATAATTCCAGTGCAATAGCTATTGCTAACAATCCTGTTCTCCACTCCAGATCTAAACACATAGATATCCGATATCATTTCATCAGGGACCACATTTCCAAAAGTGACATTGAACTGCACTTCATTCCCACCAATTTGCAGCTTGCTGATCTATTCACCAAACCCCTTGATGAAACCAGGTTCAACTTTCTCATAAGTGAACTTGGAATGTGCAACCTTCAAGAATAAACATGTGTTTCTGCTCCACCGATCTCATATCGGTGGACATTTTCTTCTCCACTTCTTTTCTTACACCGAAATCTCAAATCGGTGGAACTCCTCGACTTCTTCCACCGAAATCGAATATCGGTGGAACCTTTCAACCCCTTCCACCGAATTCTGTAATCGGTGGAACCCTACTTTTCTTCCCCCGAAATCTCAAATCGGTGGAACTCCTCGACTTCTTCCACCGAAATCGAATATCGGTGGAACCTTTCAACCCCTTCCACCGAATTCTGTAATCGGTGGAACCCTACTTTTCTTCCCCCGAAATCTCAATCGGTGGAAACCTGCGACTTCTTCCACCGAAGTCTCATGTCGGTGGAACTCTCCAACTTCGGTGAAACCCTTCTTATATCTACACCGAAATACCACCCACCGAAAGACCACCGATTCACCACCGAGTCTACACCGATCCTCTCTCTTATCTTATACGACTCCCAATGTGTCAGTGATGGGAGACCTTTCACATATCAGCCGCTATGTGTCACGACTCCTCGTTTCCCACTCCTCCCTTCGAGCCGCCTTGTCCCATCTCCCCATAAAAACTATCATCAAGTTACCCTTCTTTCTTCTATATATATATGTATGACCCTCACATATTTCCCTCTCATCTCTTTTTCAAAACCTGCAACCCCTTACCTCTCTCTCGAAAATCTCTCATGGCTTCTTCTCGATACCCTATTCCCACACGATTTGAGGAGCTTAAGTTTAATCAATGCAATCACGTAGCCCGCTTCGACCCGGATCCAGCTCATCCCGAGTTCTCCATAGTCGCAAAGTTCCTCACTCGCTCTCCTCTTCTTCATGCCTTTTCGTGCAACCCCAAGATGAGTAAAATGCTCATTGGCAGATTTTGGTTAACATGTGTGTACGATCCCTCCAACGAAGCCATTCACGCCTCCATTCTTTCCAACGACGCCGGTGATCACGACCTTACTTTTGGGGTCGATGATGTTCGTCTAGCTCTCAAGATCGACGCCTTTTCCGACTATGAAGACATGCATTTGGACACCATACATGAAGACATTGTTCTTACCACCGGTTATGTGCTCGACGACTCCTCCAAAAGCTCCAAAGGCCCCGGTACTCTTCTTCGCAGCAAAATGGGAGGCATTTGGAATTTCTTCTTTGCCCACGTTATCCATTGCCTCTCACGCAAAACAAGTGGGCATGATCAATCGCCTGCAAAAGAGAGATGAATCAGATGTCGAATGGTGTGTTCTTTTTCATACAAAATGTGTGCAAATATTCTGATTTCAATGGTGAAGTCCTCTTTTTATTATGTTGCTACTTTTATCTCAAAGTTTAAAAAAAGTGGATTTTGTTTACTTTTCAAAAATAGGATACGATTTTAGAGAACTTTTGCAATCAAAGGTGTACAAATTCTCTGAACCTTGCATGCATTTTCCTGAGAAGTGGAACATTACCTATCGAATGTTGGATTTTACAGTTGAGCAAAGATCACTGCCTGCAAAATCTTTTTGCCAAATGTTGTAAGAACGACATTGATGATAACGACTGGGAAGCGCTTGAATCGCTTTTGGGCAGTCTTGAAGTTTTTCGAAGCTTTAATGTTCTTTCTAATGCTTACAATCCTACTATACTACTGGGTTTGGGGCAAAGTTTGTTGATTTATAATATGTTTACACAATGTAAAGAAAACCCTTTTTGGAAACCATTGATTTTGGAACTGCAATCGAAGTTTTTTTAGTACTATGAAACAATGGCTCCGATATTTTATTGTGCAACTGTTTTAAATCCCAAGATTGGAGTTGGAGGTGTTGAGAATGTAATTATGAACCCACTACCCCTCATCATCCCCAAAAGAAATCCATCATAGGGATTAAACCAAACACCATCCCATTTGCTAGCTAGCTTTATGACTAAGAGCTAAAAAGGTTATACTTTAGTGCTAAATATTGTCACTTTGATGTTGTTTAATGCTTGCCATTTATGAAACATAATGTATTGCGATATAAGTTCCCTTCTTGCTGGAGATTTAAGGTGTACTTCTATATCATCTTGTTGTATTATGGTGTTCTTTATCACTTCACTTTGGAGTTAATCATCCTTATGATTTAAGTTATACTTTTTGTTGGGTCACCAAGGATTTGAAATTGACTCACCGATGTTTTCCCTAAAACTCCTATTTAGAATATTTTAGTTTGGTTCTTTGAATGACTTGTACAAGATATCAAATGTTCGGTGAAGTCGAAGATCAACCGAAACCAAGCTTGAAGACTCTCTACTTGTGGAAAATAGAAGACTCTCGGCAACTTACAAACAAGTCATCTCCACCGAACTGCCTGGACAGTTTCGGTGGTTGCTTCCCACCGAATTGCCTGGACAGATTCGGTGGCCACATCACCACCGAATTTCCTGAACAGTTTCGGTGGCATCGTCTTCCACCGATGAGCCTTGACAAATTCGGTGGACGCTACACCGAATTACCTGAACAACTTCGGTGGCCCTCCTCACCACCGAAATGCTCTTACATTTTCGGTGGTCGATCTCTCTCTACCGAAGTTCTTCTATTTTCGGTGAAACCTCCTTCGGTGCCAAAGTCTTAAAGGGAAGATCATTTATTATGGGACAATATCCTCTAGCAGATAAAAGTGACAGTTTGTATCTTTATCCATAATCAGTTAAAATCCGTTTTTATCTGCATGAGCTATTCTGTCTGTACCTAGTAAAAAGTGACAAGGACCTTTCATCTCTCCAGAAGTCAACATACTCAGCAAGTTGAAAGATGACAAGTGTCCCAAGCATTTAATGCTTGGGCACTCCTTGGCACTATAAAAGGAGAAGGCATCACCATTCAAAAGGCACGCTTTCAGAATTCTCTTAGTGCAAGAAATCTTTCTTTAAGCCTTAAAACTCAATAGCTTTGCTCTCAGTGTTCTTAGCTGTTTTGTTGTATACTTTGTGCAAGATTGTTAGAATAGTTTATCTGTTCTTTTCCGCAACAATCTTGAGTTTCTTTGTGTAATTCTTGTTGAAAGTTTTTCAATAAAAAGAATTAAAATTGTGAAAATTTTGAGTATCGTATTCAACCCCCCCTTCTACAATACTTGCTTAGCCATCTGGGACTAACACTTTTAAAATTGAGAGTTTATCGTCCTATGTTAGTTTATCTTTTATATACAAACACCACACTTACGATATACATTTTTGCAATAGTCGATAACAAAAAAGTAATTTACCAAAATAAAAACAAATTATTTATAGAACTAACCAATATTCACAAAAAAATAACATTTCGGATCCTTATCCAATAAGCGTTTACCAGGAAAAACTGTTGTATACAATACCGTTTTGATGGACTACAATCTTAGCACATGAAGTAAGTTACAATGTTTTTTTTGGAAAGGAAAATTGATGCACAATGGATACAGTGTTGACACTTATCGGAAAGCATTTACCAGATAAGTGTTTTAATATAAATAGCCCCTTACTCCATATGTATCTTTCTTCTTACGAGAAATTATATTTATTTTTCATTTCTATTATTCGTGCTCACCCGGTGTATTGCACGGGTAGACTGCTAGTACTTAATAATGGAGCTAGATTTAAGGATGAAAGTAACGATAAATTATAAAATATCAACAAATTCGTCAATTTTAATAAATCATAGAAAAAAACACAATTTACTCCTATATTCACAAAAGTTATATATCAACCTATTGACAAAATAGATGGAACTTTGAAGTTAACAAGGAAAACACATCCTTAAACCACCAATCAAGAAATAGCAAGATCAATGTGTGACTAGTTGAGGTTAGAGGTGTGCATAACCAGGTACCCAGTTAAATTTCAAAGAACCGAACTTGGAATCGGAATCGGAATCGGCGGTTCGTAGAATAAAGGAACCGGAACCTCTTACATCGGTTCTCTATTTTGGAACTGGTTCGGTTCCGTACCCGATGTCAAATCTCTTTTGTTTTTAAGTTTAGCATTTCATATAATAAAAAATGTAATTTTAAGTCCATTGCAAACTACAAATTACCAGCTTAAAGTAATAAATACAATAAATGGTGAAAACTAATCTGATTAAAAAAAATTAATTATTACATTGATAAATTTAAAACTAATTAAATGTTTAAATCAAATAAATATATAAATATTTTTATTAAAAAATAGCGAGTAAACGTCGGTTCCGATTTTGGGTACCCAACGGGTAACGGTTCCAAAAAAAAAACCGGAACCTGAACCAGTCTTAAATTGGTTCTGTATTTTTGGAACCGGAATCGTAACCAATCACATTGGTTCCGGTTTCAAAAAAATAATGTTCAAATAAACTAATAAATGACTTAAATTTAATAAACATATTAATAATTAATGTTTAAACAAACAAATGATTAAATTAAATTAAACAAAAATGGATTTGTTTTATATATATTTGTTTGTGAAAGGCCTTGCTAAACTTGCAAAACCTTATAAACTTGCAAGCCACATGGCATGTCATGTTATCTTGCAAGACCTTGCAAGCCACATGGCATGCCATATCATCTTGCAAGACCTTGCAAGCCACATGACATGCCATATCATCTTGCAAGACCTTGTACAAGACGTGTGTGAATGCTCTAAATTAATTGCTTCGCTCTGCTTCAATCTCATACAAATTATTATAATGATAATTATGCAATTTTTTAGTCGGGGCTTAATAAGGAAAATGGGCTAAATATCCTTAATAAAAAAATGGGCTCTCCTCTCCATATCGTAAGTTTGAAAGATAAAATAGTCGGTTATGTTATTAAACAATTTATTTAACACAACTAAAAAAACGGAAGGGTGTCCTAGGCTATGTCTAGACTAATCCCTTGGCAAATTATGACTATAAGACATCAGCTCCAATAAAACATCGGTGACCACAATTGTTATGTATGCCTGGATTAGAACCCTAGACAGATGGGATATCCCACCACGTCCCCCAGGGCCTTAACCAGTACGCCACAACCCTTGTGGTTTATTTAACACAACTATCAAACAACAATTTAGTCATATTCATGCATACAAACAACTTAATACATACATAACTAATGATACAACACCCTTCTCGAAGAATACACCTTTGGTAGTTTGGTTATCCAGTTAAACCACAACCGAATAGGTTTGTATGGCTTATCAAATAAGCTATACAACCTATATAGCCCATTAAACCGCAACCGAACAACTCCTTAGACACAAAATTCAAGTCTTACATATGTCGTTCCTTGTGAAAAATACATATCGATCCGAATCATATTTTACATAATATACCACGATGTAGTCGGATCCAAAGAATCGATACCGCGATACACACAAAAAAAAGTAAAAAATAACAAAGATTGAAGGTATTGAGCCATTGACACAATAGTTTCATTCACTTTACCATGGCTTTCTTATCTCATCCATAGATGCCAATTATGCAACTTGGTTGCTACTACTAAACCAACAATTTTATGAACAATTATTTTATTCTAATGAGGGCAAGACAAGAAAAGATTAAAAAAAAAAGGATTTTGCCAAAAGGGCATAATGGTCAAATGGGTCTTCACCTATGGCCCAGCTGAAGCAAGTTTAGCCACAAGAGCAAGAGCATTACTAGTGAAATAACTCACTCTTGTAACCTTACTTTCCAACAACTTAATTTGTTTCCCATTTTGCCCCCCAAACCCATCTAAACAAGTATCTTCATCAGTAATTGCACTACTGATCCAAGTAGTTATATCCTCCATCTGGCTTTCAAATATCTCATCACTAATTTTTCTAAGCACCCCTAAAGATTTGTGCAAATTATCCAATGAGTCTTGAAACACATCCACACAGTCGAAAAGCGCGATTTGGTTTCTTCCCTTGAAGCAATTCTTCTTCTTAAGTTCAACTAAGTATCGTGTCGTGTTTTTCGTTTCGCCTATGGTGACAGAAACCCCAGCCCGGGCCCACTTACTAGGATCTTTCTTGGCGATGTTCGAGTATGAAGCAAGGGAGTCAATGCAAAGATCTTGATATCGTGTAACGCTACAAGCATCTACGACATAACTATCATCTTTTTCAGATGCCCATGAGCATGATCGCGGTGTTAGCCATGATAGTAACACAAATGTTACTAAAATAGCTCGGGCATACGCCATTAACGAGAAGAAAACTTGAACGAAAAAGAGATATTTGAAGACCTTTGGGGATTATTATTAATTACCCATATGGGAGAGGCTATGGAGTTCTAAAGATGAACCTGCAAATATAAAGATTTATATAAAGAAGAAAAGGTTTTGGATGAGGTGGAAAGTGTTAATAGAAAAACTACTTTTTTGTGTTTGTTAGATATGGAAACAAGAAGAGGATGAGGGCAATAAAGAGGGTAACTTGAAAGAAGGGGCCTTTGGAGTGATCATGTGAAATGAGGGGGACCTCTCATGAATTTCGAAAGACGATGATTTGTTGGGATTTTCTTATGTTTTTTTTGTAAGGGTGTACCAGGCTATGTACAGACTGATCCTGGAAAATTGTGACTGCAAGAAATCAGCCCTGATAAAGTCAGTGGCCCACAACTGTTGTGTACGCCAGGAATTGAATTTGGGCAGATGAGAGATTCCACATCATCCCTCAGGACCAAACCAGTATGCCACAACCCTTGTGGTTAAAAGATTTGAATGCAAGACCTCATATAAAGGTGACCAAGTAGGTGCCAAGGTCCACATCAAGCCAGACTGCATCGTGGCATGGAGATTTGTTCACGAGAAAGCGGATAGAAAACATTAAACTGGGTCACTTTTGCAAGATTATATACAGATACACAACTGTAGCTCTAAATTTAAAGTTCGATTATAAACGTAGCAAATAGAAGGGTAGAAGCAATTTTACGGCTGAAGTAGTAGTTTTTGAAAGACACAAAAGAACTGTGGTGTGACAGTCTGGCAGAAGTTCATCAAATGTGGTAAGGTAAAACAAGAGTTGGGATCATGTGAGAACAGCCCCTTCAGTTCTGAGCCTTTGGATGAGTTTTTTTTTTTTTAATCTAACGGCTAAAAAAAATGTAGACCCCCATCTACCTTCATCTGATGGTTCACAAAAAACATGGACCTTCATCACCTTAATCAGCCTTAATTCTCACCAAAAAAGTTCATTCTCACCGAAACCAACCTGGTAAAACAAAGTATGTTGATAACTTACTGATTTGTTCTTAGGGGTTGTTTGTTTACCTCTTAATAGTTCCATTAAGAGGCAACCTCTTAATTGCTAAGAGGTGACTCTTGTTTGGCAAAAAAAAGGTCTGCCTCTTAATGGTTATAAAACCCTCTGAATGATTTTGTATCTTGGGCCTCCCTTAACCATTCAGAGCCCTAGTTTCATTATGAATAACTACCACACAACCATATTTCATTTTGTATAAGAGCCTCTTAATCATTCTGAGGCTGTTTGTTTACCTCTTAATAGTTCCATTAAGAGGCAACCTCTGAATCGTTCAGAGGTGAATCTTGTTTGGCAAAAAAAAAGTCTGCCTCTTAATGGTTCCAAAACCCTCTTAATGATTTAGCATCTTGGACCTCCCTTAACCATTCAGCACCCTGATTTCATCCTAAACAAATACCAAACAACCATATTTCATTTTGCACTATATCATAAAAGCCTCTTAACCATCCTGACCTCTTAGTCATTCAGCAACACCAAACCATTTAACATCAATGCTGTCAAGATAATGAAGGTAAAACAAAGTAGTCAATTGTTTATCAATTCCAATTCAGTAATGCAAATAATTTAGGAGTTTGTTGGTTACAAATCCATGGAATGTAGAGGAAAAACAGCTGAAGGTAGAGTTATATAAGTTCATGGAAAAGAAAAACCTCAAAATTATGATGAATTTAGGTCTCAAAAATATGAGCACAGAAAAATAGATCAGAAAACAAAGAAGCCCTTGGATGGGTACCTAATCACTCACTAGCTTCTGTATCTTTTTTTTCTTCATCAGACTGATTTTTTAAGAATTTCTTCAGAAGGGATTTCAAGTGTAGCTCCTGCATGGTCCATGCTCGCCTTCACTTCTGCAGTAACAAACAAGAAGATTAAACATTAAGAAGTAGACAAGTTGAAAAACTCGGCTACTAATTTGAGCAGAATCAATTGGAGTCACAAGACAAGTGATGAAAAACAAACATGGTACTTGTGAAAATCACAAAAAAGAACATTTTAGTTCAACAACTGTGAATACCTTCCCCAAAATTTCCAATTTTCCCTTATTTTCAATGTTGATCTTCAATCAAAACAAAGCTATCTTTTGTGATTTTAAAGGACAATGGGCATTGAAGAAGTAAACAAGAAACTCACCCTATTGCAAAGTATAATCCCCAAAATAAAATCAAAAGGGGGAAGGCTGTGCTATTTAGTGCCGCAGGGTTAGAAGCACTCAATATATATATATATATATATATATATAGGGTTGGGTTCACGTGAGACCAACCTGTTTTCGTGAGACCAAGAAATTAACACTAAACCTTCACACTGATTCATTGTGAAGGTAAGAAAAACAACAAACCTTCACAGCAAAAACACTGTGAAGATTTACCATCACAGTCTTTTGCTGTGAAGGTTTAGTGTAAATTTTTTGGTCTCACGGAAATAGCCTGGTCTCACATGATCTCAAGTCTCTCTCTATATATATATACCACGATTATGAAGCTAAAAATCCCAATTCAACAAGTACAAATCACTAAATCAGGTTAAGGCATGAGATCATGTGAGAAGTGCCATTTTTGGTGAAAGTGTGAGAAGTACTTTTAAACCGTTGATCACTTTTAATCAAATACCCTCCCATGAATTGCGGCTTAAAAGGGAATTGATCTGGTGCATCTCGGTACATCTTATCTCGGTGCATCTCATCCTAAGGTTCCTCCACTTCTCACGCTTCTCACCTGATTTGGCACTTCTCACCGGAACCCAACCCACCAGGTTAATTACTTCCTGCTAATGGCTGATAAACCTAAAACCAAGAGGCTTAAAATTATATCGCTTCTGTATGAGATTTGCCTATTTCAAAGATAATGAGGTTCTATGAGGACATATCTGGTTACATTTGACACATGATCATCAATAAGCTTCAATTAAATGCTAAACATGAAAAACATTTTCGAATTGGAATCAAATCACCTTAGAATGCTTAATTAAATCATTCAAATCCATTTCCACGTATATCTAATTCTCTCAAGCAGTATTTGAGCCAAAAATCTCAATGCAGCAACTAGCAAACAACAAAATATTTAGGTAAACTTAAACCTATCATATTGGACCTCTCAACACATCAATTTTTAAGATCTTAATCACTTTTACATCAATCATAGGGGGTGTTTGGGATTGCGTCTGCTTATCTGCTTCTCAAAAATCACGTCGTGGAAAAGTAGGTCTCAACCTACTTCTCAAAAAATCGCGTTTCTCCGGCGAGCTAACGCAATAAGGAGTTTTCAATCTCCAATCCAAACACTCACTCCGGCGAGCTAACGCAATAAGGAGATAAGCGCCTGTGAAACGCAATCCCAAACACCCCCATAAAAAGCTTTTGAAGAGTGATGAAAACCATAAACCAAACATTATGCAAAATCATAGCATATCCATACAAAAGTAACGAAGAAGACTTGAGATCACGTGAGATCAGACTATTTTCGTGAGACCCGCGAGACCAAACTATTTTCGTGAGACCCGTGACCACAAAAATAACACTAAACCTTCACACCAAAAGACTGTGAAGATATTGTGAAAGTAAACCTTTTTGCTGTTTCCGTACCTTCACAATGAATCACTTTGAAGTTTCATTGTCATTTTTTGGTCACATGGTCAAACGAAAATGTTTTTGCTGTTTCCGTGGCTGAATCACTTTGAAGTTTAAGTGTTACTTTTTGGTCTCACGAAAACAGTTTGGTGTAACATGAACCTTAACCTATCGAAGAAATCGCGTAAATGATTACCGTATCCGCCGCGAGAATTGAGCTTGGCCTGCACAATCATGTTTGATATGAAATCGGAGGCCTCACGTGCCTCATCGAGGAGTCTCCTAATCTCCGGCTCGGAGGTCACGTGACGATTCTCCTCAAACTTCTTCCGCACCTCCGCCGCCGATCCCTCCAGCATCACGGTGTCGCCGGCGAATGATTTTCTGGTGGCTCTGAGCAGCGCTCTGTAAGCCGTCAAGGCCTCCACCGCCGATCCTCTTGCTGCCATCGTTAGTCTCTATTGGGGGGTTGCTGCTATTGTGCTATAGATCAGTAGATCGCACCGCCGACTAGCGAGAATACATGAGACCACAACGCCGATTAGCTTTGAACATTATTTTACAAAACCTACCCTCATGTTTAATCATATTTACACATCACGACTATCAAGTTCATTTAATTGAAAACTTTCTCCTAAGAAAGAGTAAAGTACGTTTTTAGTCCATGTTCTTTGTAAACAATTGCGGATTCGTCCCTGTGGTTTTGAAATTGTGATTTTTGTTTTTATGGGTTGCGATTCATTGTTATTTTTGTCCATGAGACTAAGAGGTCGTTTAGTAAATACTTATGGGGTAAGTGCTTACCGACAAAAGTCAATACCTTCACTTAACTTGTCAGGTAACATTCTCGGGCATCAAAATGAATTGTGGTGAGCTTCTTTTACCCAGTAAGCACTTACTGCGTAAGAGTCGTTTCCTTCACTTACCGGGTAAGATTCTTGGCCCTTGCTACGCCTCTTACTAGATCAGATTCTCGATCCTTGTTCTGCTTACCAGTAAGCAACTTTCAAATAGGTGTAATTACATGAAAGTGACCATAAACAAGAAAAATACTCCACCTAAAATATGTTTGGTGGTTAAAACTATGGACAATAAACTTGAAAACTAGAAAACCTTCTAGGCAAGGGGCAAGCACCATCGCAGTGGATGAGAAGGGCAGTGGTGGTGCGACAAAAGGGGGGTTACGGCTTGTGTCGTGGTTGCCATTAGAGGTGGTGGTTACTGAAGTTGAAAACTATGTAGCCTCCTCTAGACGAGTTTTTAGAACTTTTGGTAAACTTCAATGGTTTCAAAATATTAAACCAAATTGGAAAAAGAGCTCGTCAAAAATCAATCTCGGACCGAATCAGTTCCAAATCAGTCACTTCAAAACCAAGTCAGCCTGTCCCGGTCCCCTTTGGTTGGGACCGATGCAACTCAGTTCCCAATCCCAAGTTTTAAAATATACACTTTCTAAATCTTTTTTACACATAAGTATTATAAATGTTTTAATAATCTACGATCTTTAAATCTTCTTTTTAATTCAAGGTTCTAAATGGCGTGATACGTGGCGTGACGACAAGGTCAAGCCTCAAGCTTTAGAAGCCACGGCGAGGCCATGACGTTTATCAATGCATGACTTATGACGGAAAATATTTATATCATATATAATATTATATATAAGAACATATGTTTGTAGTATTAATAGACGGGTCAATGATAATAAACAATTTAAATTAGGTTTTATACTAAAAAAACTAGCAAATAAGACACTAAAAATGTTAAAAAAATCAAATATCGCATTACAAAAGACTGCACATTAGGCCATGGCGTGCCACATGCATAAGATGACGTGAGACAAGCCTTGAGCCACGACGGTTGTCGCGTTTATTTTAGGACAATGCTTTTTATATCCACTGTTTTAATAATTATGATTTATAAATGTTTTAATAATACATTTAGTAGATAAAATCTTGAAAACTTTAAAGAGATTGAAAAAACTTAGAAAAAGAACTTAAAAATATTGAAAAACTTGCATTATGATTTATAAAAAACTTAAATTTTATCGTGAAAATCGGTACTACACATAACCGGGTCAACACTGGGTCCCGACCCAATTTGACCATCTTAAGATGGAAGGATGAAAATAACATTTTGACAATAGGGGTGATTTATTTTGCAACCAATATGTTATATCCATAGATGCATGTTTTTTAACCACAGTGTCTAAGCCAATTTGAGAGCAACAGCCAGAAACCCTCTATGTCAGTTATCTTCGAAGAGGTTTCCACATGGTCAAACTTTATTGTCAGTTAAGCTAAGAACATTCCCAATGAAGGAATTTATGAACCTTACACGTAAGCATGGAGACAACCATCGGAAGGGAGTGGTTCCCTCCACATGGCAAGGAAAAGGTCCTTATTTTCCAATTTTTGTGGGTCCCACCTAATAAATAATATATAAATAATTAAATTTAATTGTGTAATTAATCTATTTTTTAACAATCTAATAAATAATTAAACTTAACAATTTATTTTATTATTGTATTTTTTTAAATTATTGTCTTTTGATTGTAACAAGTAACTTTTAAAAACTATAATTCTATTTTTTTTAACTTATTGTAACTTTTAATTACTGTAATTCTTAATTATTGTGTTTTTTACTATTGTAATTACTATCTTTTAATTATAATTAGTTTCTAAGTATTATCTTTTACTTATAGTTTTTTATTAAATAGATTATAAACCAGTCCACGATTGGGGGTGAAAGGTTTATAAGTTGTGTGGGAAAGAAAAAATTGATGTGGCAGAGAGAAAAAATTGATGTGGCAAAACTAATAACCTGTTAAGAGGTTCATGATTGTGGATGCTCTAGCCGAGCATGTTAATAATGCCCATATAATAAAACATGCATGCTGTAGATCTATCCTCATTTCTTGTTAATGAACCCATTGTTCATTTATTTCGGAGTAAATTACATTTTTGGTCCCTGTGGTTGTTACTCACTATCAGTTCTAGTCCCTCTTTTAAACTAATTACGATTTTGGTCACTGTGGTTGCCAGTCAGCTTCACTTTTGGTCACTGTGGTTGCCAGTTGATTTCAACCTTGGTCCATCTAAGTAACTCCGCTTACAAATATCTGTTAACTCAAGGATATCATGGTCCTTTTGCTCTATTTTGTCTTTTTCTGAGTTTACTTGATTAAAAGTTCTTTTTTTACTACTCCTCACCTCTCTCTCTCTCTCTCTCTTCTTTATGGAGACTCTCTCACACCATTCACCATTCATCATCCAGCCAATTGCAGCCATAAAACTGTGTTTTACATGGCTTGTTAAGGGAATGTTGTTGTTCACAATAAAGTTTAGTAGGGAAGTACTTCCTTCCCTATAGCGAGCTATAATTTCTTCAATTATTGTGTTTGAGAGTGCTTTCAGCAAGTTGAGATATGCTTCGATTCCAGTTGTTTCTTCAAGAAATTATTTTGTCTAAATCTTCTTCTTCTTCTTTGGGTTTGGTTCCATTTTTTGTGTCTCGATATCGATCTTAAACAGTGCGTGTAGGAGGAGACGGGTGCGGTGTGTGCATATCGGTGACGGAGTTAGGTGGGAGGTGCAGATCGTACGTGGTACAGGAGGGAGATCGAACAGAGGTTTTGACGGTGGTGAGCGTTGGCCAGAGATAAATGAGAAATTAAGGGAACAAGTGCCAGAGGGATCAGTTGCAAGTGAGGGGGTCGGAGTTCACTGGATGGGATCCAAAATTTCGATGCCTGTGGAAAGCCCAAATGGTGTATAGATGAAGATGAAGATGAAGATATATATATATATATATATATATATAGGGGTGGTATCTTTTGCAAACCAGTGTATTTGTACAAACTCGTACAAACCATACCTAGCTTCATGATTTTGTAAATTTGGCTTCATGAATATTTATATATATATTTTGGCTTCATGAATATATAATTTGGCTTCATGAATATATCATTTGGCATTTTTAACTAAATTTTTTACAAAAATAAGGGTATTTTAGGGCTCCACCGAAAAAAATTAGTTAAAAATGTCAAATGATATATTCATGAAACCAAATTATATATTCATGAAGCCAATATATATAAATAAATATTCATGAAACCAAATTTACAAAATCATAAAGCTAGATATGGTTTGTACGAGTTTGTACAAATACACTGGTTTGCAAAAGATACCCAGCCTATATATATATATATATATATTGGCCATGTAGGTTTTAAGGATCCAAATTTAGGGTTTTGATATACATAAATTTGGTTTGTTCTGGATGTTCATATGGTTGATGATTTAGCTTTTCATTTAAACTTGGACTGTGTTTTTGATGCTTGGGTTGATGATCTTAATTAGTCTTTTTTATTTGTTTAGGATTTAGGTCTTTTATGGGTTATTTTGGATTTTTGTTCCTTTTTTTGGATTACTATGATTTATGTTTGTTTGTTTAGGTCGTTGGAGAAGATGACCGGAGGTAGGCCCGTGCAACGGTCGGATCGGGTCGGTTCGGGCCCAAAAAAACCGAACCCGATCGGGTTTCGGGTGGCCGGCCCAGGCCCCGAACCCCGACCGAGGTTAAATTCGGGTATCGGGTTTCGGGTGGTCTCGGGTTTCGGGTTAGTCGGTCGGGTCCAGCGGGTTGGGCCTGATCCCAAGCCCAATTGTCAAGCCCAGTTTGTTGGGTTTTTGGTTGTTTTCAGTCCAGTTTTTTTGGCTCTTTTTGTTGTTTTTAGACCCTATTTTTTGGTAAACAATAATACAATTATACAACTACAACTACAAGTCTACAATATAACTTAAAATTAAATAAAGCAAAATACCAAATGTCCAAAATACCAAACAATTACAACTACCGTCTACAATATAACTTAAAATTAAATACAGCAAAATACCAAATGTCCAACTAATGTCCAAATTTACCAACAGACTTACCGACCAACGAACTTCCAACTTCCAAGCTCGTTTTCTTCAACCAAACCGACCATTGACCAACGTGCAAACCAATCCTATTACAATTTACAAACTAACAACAAAAACGACAACAAAAACGAATAAATAATACAAGTATACAACAATACAACAATCATGAATGATTATTTAAAAATGAGAATTATTAATAAAAGTCATACCTTTCACAAAGATCATGAATCGAATCATCTTCAAAAAAAAGGGGAGTCCATAACTTATGTTGCAATCGACAGTAAGCCATTACTATTTGCTGAATTTGTCTCATCCACCCATTTTAAATTTCATCAAGGACGATGGAGCTGCAAATTGTGATCTACATATATTCCATTTGACAGAAAGTGCACAAACCACATACCACCACTTTACTCAGTCAAATTAAAGGTGTTGTTCAAGTTTTGCACAAACACAATTCACTTTCTTTTAAAAAAAAATGGGGATAAAAATAAAATCATAAAATCAATGAAAAAACAACTTCTAACTTCTAACAGGAACAAAGCTTAATCAATGAGTTCTAACTTCTAAACATAAAACTGGATTGGAAGTTGGAGCTATTTAACATAGCTTAATCAATGAGTTCTAACTTCTAACAGGAACAAAGAAACTTACAATGACTATATGAGAGATCGAGATGCGAGATGGTGATAGATCGAGAATTCGAGATGGACAGATGGTGACTGATGGGGAAGCTTGGCGAACACGATGGTCGTCGGTCGGAACTCGTCTCGGACCACGATGGTCACCACTCGCCAGTCGCCGGAGCCCGGAGGGTCGGAGGGATACGCTTTTAGCCTTTTAGGGTTTTCTGCGAAAGTGCGTACTGCGTACTGCGATGGTTTTAGTCTTTTAGACGAAAGTGCGAGAGCCAAGAGGGGAAATACGAAATGTGGAATTAATAACTTTCTAAAGTTTCGGGTTTCGGACGGGTCGGGTATGGTTAAAACCTAACCCAACCCGAACCGAAATAACCGAGTAAATCGATCGGGTTCGGTCCATTCGATTTCGGGTGGTCGGGTTCGGGTTGTTCGGATTTCGGGGCTTCGGGTTCGGTCGGGTTCTGCTCACCCCTAACCGGAGGGCAGGAGGTTACCAGATAAGATGATCAGACAGGAAGGGTATTGCCGGAGAGGGTGGTGGCACAAAAATTTAGGACTTATTTTAATTTTTATTTAATGCATATTTATTTAATTTTTATTAAATATTATGGAAATAATTGAAAGACCAAAATACCCTTGAAGTTAACAGATTGTTTTAACAGAGTTAGTTAAAGGGACCAAAATGGAAACAGATTGACAACCATAGTGACCAAAATTGTAATTAGTTTAAAAGGGGGACTAGAATTGATAGTAAGTGTCAACCACAGGGACCAAAATTGTAATTTACTCTTTATTTCGACAACCAAGTCCAAAAGCCACAAAAATGAAAAATATTCGTATTTTACACAACGGATTGACGGACTACGCAAACAAGGTTTGTCTCCGATGCATTTGTGCTGATGGAAACGCCGTGGTAGCGGATGAAACACAAATCACTGAGGCACAACGCGCGACAAATGTTCGAGAAGTCAAAAACCGAGAGACTCATAATAACCTTCGGTCGGATTTGGTCGAACATATTTGGCGTATCCGACTTTCCAACAACGACGACGAGTAGATTTTTAATATTTGGTCGGATTTGCCATGCGTACCCCAGCGGGTAAGGCCAGGTGGCGCCCGCGGGTTCAGCGGGTTCGGGTACGCCGGGGACGGGTTCAGCGGGTTCGGGGTGCGGGCTCGGCGATCGGGTTCCCCACCCCGCTCCTACCCGAAGAGTTTATCAAAAAAAAAATTTTAATTCTAACGGTAACATATTCAACGGCTATTTTGCAATTATTTTTTTTCCAATTTAAACACTATAAATCAACCTCAAATCTCATCCATTTTTCACACCAAAATTTAAACACTCACCTCAATCCTTAAATATTTTCTTTCATTTCTTTCAATCCGATATAAACTTTATGGATTCGCCACCCGGTTCATCGTCCGGTTCTTCATCATCCATTGACACCGACGAGGAATTCGGTCAACTATTTGATCGTTATGCAGATTTGTTGCAAGAAGCTGTAGATAGACGGTATGGTAGCACCACCTCATCGTCAAGAAGACCGAGGTCCGGGAACATAGAAAGAGGTCGGGTAGATGCTAACGACCGGCTTTTGCGGGACTACTTTGGCGAAAACCCGGTGTATAATCCGGATTTGTTTAGACGGCGGTTTAGGATGACCAGGCAACTATTCGAACGGATAGTTCAAGATTTATCGGGAGTGTATCCGTATTTTACACAACGGATTGACGGACTACGCAAACAAGGTTTGTCTCCGATGCATTTGTGCTGATGGAAACGCCGTGGTAGCGGATGAAACACAAATCACTGAGGCACAACGCGCGACAAATGTTCGAGAAGTCAAAAACCGAGAGACTCATAATAACCTTCGGTCAGATTTGGTCGAACATATTTGGCGTATCCGACTTCCCAACAAAGACGACGAGTAGATTTTTAATATTTTGTAATTTTTAATTTTAATTTTATTTTGTAATTTTTAATTTTATTTTGTAATTTTAATTTTATTTTTATTTTTATGAATGTTATGATTTTTTATTAAAAAAATAGATGAGGTGGCATGTGGGTTCAAGAGGTTCAAAAGGTTGGGGTACGAGATTTATGGGTTCAAAAAGGTTCAAGAGGGTTCAAAGTGGAAAGCTGATGTGGCGCTGAGGGTTCAACAGGTTGTGAACCTGGGGTACGGATGGCCTAAGAGCATCCCCAATGGGAGGTTTATAATGGTGAGTCATCAAACAAGGACCAGTCCATCTCCTTTTCTTACCATTGAGAGGTAAAAGCTTTTTGCCACCTCATGTGGAGAGGTCCTCACAGATGAAGTGGTCCATGTAGGGGTGCTCATGGATTGGGTTGGCCGGGTTGAAGACACTTTAACAACCCAACCCAATCGTTGTGGTTTGAAAAATCTCAACCCAACCCAACCCAATCGAAATTGCAACCCAACCCAATCCAACCCAACCCAAACTGTTCGGGTTGGGTTGGGTTGGTCGGGTTAGTTGGGTTGAAACTTTTATCGATCACTTCATCATTTAACTAAGTTATCGTGTCTAAACAAGTCAGATCGGACTCAAGTTCTTGGAAGAGGGTTTTCAAAGTCGCGTGCGTGCATCTGACAAAATCAAATACGTAGTTGAATGTGCTAGAGAAAAGTGTGAGTGGAGGTTGTACGCGATTCACACGGGTCCCAAAGGAGGGGCGATAATGATTAGAAAGTTGCACGACGTACACACTTGTACGAGGACGCAACTTAATCCCCACCACAAACAAGCCGGCAAAAATACTTTGGGTGCGATCCTGAAAAACAAATTTCTTGATGTTAGCAGGTCATTGCGTCCAAAGGACATCGTCCACGACGTTCACCGGCAGTTCGGCGTCACGATTGATTACCACCAAGCGTGGCGTGCGCGCTGCCATGCACTGTTTATGGTGAGAGGCACGTTCGAGGAGTCGTATGAACGACTCCCGACATATTTATATAATTTGCAGATGCAGAACCCTGGTACTGTCACGCAGCTACGGACCGATTCACGTGGACGGTTTGAGATGTGCTTCGTGGCCCTTGGACCCGCGGTACGTATTTTAACACGTCATATGTTTACACATTATAAACTATAACATTTACACATTATAAACTATAACATTTTAACCTATGTTTTTGCAGATCCGCACATTTCTGGAAAATCTACGTCGTGTCCTGATAATAGACGCAACCCATTTAAAGGGCCGTTACTTGGGTATGATGTTCTTGGCGGTTGCCATGGACGGGGATAACTCCATCGTTCCAGTAGCTTTCGGCGTATGCAAGTCTGAAACCGGGGACGAGTGGACTTGGTTTCTGTCCATGTTGAGACAAGCTATCGGAGACCCGCAAGGGTTGGTGTTTATGTCTGACAGGGCTCCTTCCATAAGCGCCACAATCTCTGCCATGTACCCAAACGCCCCTCACGCCATATGCTGTCGACATTTGGAGATGAACGCCAAATCCAAGGACAAACGTATTACCACCTACAAGGATGTCTATTGGGCGGCATGCATAGCATATACGGATCGGGAGTTTAACAAGTACATGAATATGCTACGATACAGTGTCAAGGAAGCAGCCAAAGTCTTTGACGATGCTGGACCGGAGAGGTGGTCCGCGGCCCATTTTCCTGGACAACGGTATGACATTCTGACCTTGAATAGTGCAGAGTCTGTGAATGCACTCCCCCGTTTTGCGCGTAGATGTCCGATTGTTAATCTTATGGACTACTTTCGGGCCTTTCAACAAGAGTGGTACCAAATTCGACGCCTAAAAGGAGCTAAGATACAAAATGCACTCGCACCAACGGCGGAGAATATCGTTCAGTACAGGGCGCGTCGTGCGGCGACATGGACGGTAAGAGCAATCGGGTATGGGAAGTACGAGGTGCATGATGACTATATTCACGCGATTGTGAATATGGAAGACCACCTTTGTTCGTGCCGCGAATGGGATAAATCTGGGTTACCGTGCGGCCATGTCATCGCTGCAGCAACATATATGGGTCGTACAGATTGCAGCGACTTGGCTGTACCTTTCTTCACGTCCGAATATTACCGGAAAACATACGTGGAGGTAATAAACCCAGCTGGACCCCCTGCAGCATGGGTGTATCCACCCGACCCGCTTCCACCATGCTATCCACCTTTAATGGATAAGAACAGGGCCGGGAGACCGAGAAAGAACGACCGACGTCCATCACGTGGTGAAAGTTCGATACAACGAAGATGTACTCGGTGCCAATGCGTAGGACACACTCGTGGAGAGTGTCCAAATCCCGCCCCTTCAACCGTGCCAAGGAGACATTCTGTCAGTCACACCCCGGGCCCGTCACAGCTTGAACCATATGGAACAAACCCTTATGATACTGTTGATCTAAACACTGATTTGTAAATGATATATATACACACATACATATGCTTCTAAATGAACATTGATAACACAGCTAGTTTGTAAATGATATATATATATATTCGTATTATATATTTACACACATAAAGAAAATAGGAGACCTTCAATTTTTCTTAGTATTTTCTTGACCTTGTTCTTGCATCCATGGCAGTGAATGTTAACTCTGAGTACACATGTCTGTTTATATATTCATATTAGATACGTTTTAATTTTAACAAATTACACCATTATAGTTAATTATTTAATTTATGGTACATCTCATATTTTTTTTTCAATTTTGTTTTAAACTCCTATCGCATTAACATAATAATCATATATTAACTAATTCATTAAATCGTTTTAAATTATTATTATTTGAATGTGTTTATAGATATCGTGAATGGCAATAGGAGAAGGTAGAATTGTTTATAAATGGGGTTTTGACAAGTTGGTATCACTGGACTCATTTAAGAATTGTGAAAATGGGTATTTGGCGAATGATGATTCATGTGTGTTTAAAACACTTCAGCTCTAAACACACATGAATCATCATTCGTCAAATACCCATTTTCACAATTCTTAAATGAGTCCAGTGATACCAACTTGTTAAAACCCCATTTCATATTATATATATACACACACATACATATGCTTCTAAATGAACATTGATAACACAGCTAGTTTGTATTCCATCCAACAAGCTCTTCATCTTCAATCTTTCTGACCCTTCTTCAACGGCTTCTGCTTTTGCAACCACGTATGGTCATTGTGTACCACAACCCGCACACACTTTAGCAAATGAGTTGAGGGTTGTCATATATTCTACAAGAGGAGTAGGCCCACGAATGAGGTAACCTCTGACTTGACCTTGCATGATGTATCCAACCTAACCGTGGTTCAGCGGCTTAAAAACTACTTTTCAGAGAAATTAACAACAACAAAAAATACAAAACAACACAGTAAAAAAAATACAAATAACAACACAGTAAAAAAAATACAAAACAAAACAAAAATATAACCACCACCTACTTTAAAATTGATTTAGTTTCATCAATCCAAGCTTGCTTCTCGTTTACCTTCGCTTGAATAATTGCGAAGTCTTGCAGAATATGGTGAATTGCTTCTTGTTCTCGACGAACACGAGCCTCCCGAGCTTTTATATCCCCTTTCATCCTTTTGATCTCCCTGTCTTCCTCTTCGATCTTTCTCAAATGGACTGCCTTCCTGTCCATCATTTTTTTTCCACTCTTCTATTAGTTCATCTATCTCCTTTTCCTTTTTTGCTATGGCGACCTCAATTTGAGGTGACATTTTTTCAGGAGTAGACTTAGGGTTTGATGACGATGCCATTTGTGGATGAAATGAGAGAAGAGAGAAAGCAATTCAAAGAAAGAAAGCAAGAGAGAAATCAAGAAAGAAAGCAAGAACAAGTGTGAATTGTGAATTGCATATTACTGATATTTATGGATGAAATCTCAAACATGCAAATGAATTTCAACCACAAATCGGTCTTCAAAGTACAATAATTGTGGAAAAAAACAGTAAAAGCATGCAAGATTCGTCTAAGTACAGGGACCAAAAGTGAAAATTTTGGTCCATCATCGCGGGCAGGGACCAAAAGTGCACCGCGACCAAAGTTGAGGGGCTTCGCGGGCCATTTGGGGCCAAAATACGTGCCACGTCAGCCCTAGCCCGCGATAGCGGGTATTTTGGGTATTTTTGCAAAATGAATTTTTTTTTGAGTATTTTGGTAACAGTTGGTCAAACTTTGGGTATTTTAATTAATTTCCCTTGAAATAATGTATTTATCTAATTTTATTTAATAAAGCATAGACAAATTTAATTAGTTATTATTTTTATTTTATAAAAAACTATATTTTATATTTATCATTATTGATTTTGTTTTTTTTAATTTTTTTATTGTAATTTTTATATATAACACGTAAAGTTTAATTATTTATAAATTTTTATTATTGTTATGGATATTATGAGAAGTAGTTTTTAATTATTATAATTTTTTATTATAAAAAGTATGGACTGGTCCATGACCGGGAGTAGAAGGTTTATAAAATATGTAGGAGAAGAAAACTGATGTGGCAGAGAGAGAAAGCTGAGGTGGCTAAATCATGAACCTCTAAAGAGGTCCATGATTGTGGATGCTCTAATACGGCAACAGTTTCATTAACCGAAAGAATGTAAAAATAAGAAAATGAACTGAATATATCAGCCCAATCTTTTCTTATCAACAAGATAAGGTTACATATAGACACAAAAATGAACCAAAGGGCCGATTAGGCATTTATCCATTCCTTACTCGTAAGTGCTTACTGGGTATCAGTGAGCATGGCAAGAACCAAGAATCCTACATGGTAAACATGGCAATAACCAAGGTTCTTACCCGGTAAGTGGAGGAGAAGACGAGGTAAGTGCTTACTAGGTAAGAGATACTTACAATCAAATCCATTTTGATCACCGAAAATGTTATCCAACAACGTAAGTGAGGGTGGGATTCTTGTTGGTAAGCACTTACCCGGTAAGCATTCGGTAAACGGCCCCTAAATGAAGCCTTGAAGGATGACAGGAAATCCTTCACTTTCACCTTTACGATCGGATAATAAGAGTTAAAATACACACGGATAATAAAAGCCAACTGTTATCGGGGCAACTTACAACAATCTTTTACTTTAATTTCCTAAAATCCGCGTGTCCTCAAACAGCATCCACCATTCTAAGCTCGTGTTTCTTGCGTCGGCACCTGTGGTGAGCTTTTTGCAACGTATTCTCGCCTATTATCTCCATATTTTGCGCATCTAAAGCAAAGATTGACAATATCAGAAACTAGTATAGGAAAAATTGGCTTTAAAAGTTTATTGTGCTTAGATACCAGTTTCTTGTGTTTGCAGCATACTAAAAAGATGCAAATTTAACAATGGTGATGCTCAAATCAAGCAGCATTTTAATCGTAAAGAGGTGGTGCGACAATAGATTCACAATAAGCAACATTTTGAATTATGACTGATCTTTGGCCTCATTAGGTTCACATTAACATTACAATGGCAGGTGTCAACCGGGTTGGGTTTCAGTGAGAAGTTGAGGTTAATGGGAGGGCATTTGCTTAAAAGTGATCAACGGTTCAGATCTACTTCTCACGCTACGCTTCTCACACACCATACTAGAAAGCCAAAACAGCGGGATCAAAATTGTATAAGGTGGCGTTTGTTTTTTAAGAGGTCTGAAGTCTAAAGTCTTATTTCACTTCTGATTAATAAGAGGTGGTGCTTTAAGAGGTTATATAACATTAGGTTACCTCTTCTAATTGCATTTCAGACTTAAGCCTCTTAAGTCTGAAAAAAAAAGTCGGAATGTAAAAACGTTTCACCGATTCAGACTTCAAAGGTATTAAGAGGTTTTTACAAAAAAAAACAGCCCCTATCCCATGCCCTGTCGACAATTCTATAGTTAGAAAAATAATAGTGATCAATGTACCTCCAAATCTGTTGCCCCAAAATAACACCTTTGTATCATCTTCTTCTTCGTCGAACTCATCACCATATCCGAATTCAGCATCCCCTCTATAACCAGGTTCACTTCCATACCCTGATTCATTCCCTTGATTATCCAAGTTCCCATGAAGATGATGATGATGTAAACCCCCAAAAGTATTCTCTCTATCTCCACCACCACCACCACCACCACCACCACTCTCTCTCCTCAAATTCTTACCAGCTGCCTCACTTGCATCTGAAGCCCAATTCACATCCCCTCCACCTCCACCATTCACAAACAACTCCCCACTTGAATCCGTCCCTGCGTTATTCGTTATCATGAAATCCGAACAAGTACCGTATGCATTCGAAGCACCAACGGAACAACACCTCCTCCGTGTCCCACTCCGGTCGCTACTCCGGCCGGAAACAGACCTCGATCCGCCGCGTCTCCGCCGCTTCCGAGCCATCCAGTGGATCTTCTCGCGCTTTGATTTCACCGACGATCGCGAACCGTCGTCGTCGAATAACGACAGATTGGACATATCGAGGTTTTCGATAGAGAATGAGGTCGTACGATCTGAAAGGCAAGGGCGTTTATGAGGTTTAGATGATGTCGTATTACTGTTGTTGTTGTCGGATTTTTCTAGGGTTTTGTTGAGCGTGGTTGGGAGGTGAAATGGTCTCCATCTATGGAGTTGGAAGGTGCAGGAATCTATGGCGTGACGAGAACCACCTAGGGTTCTTGATGACATTGATTCAAGACGACGACGATGGTTGCAGAGCAAAATTAGGGTTTTGGAATTGGGGGATTTCAATGGCGGAATAGAAGTAGGGTTTCAGATTTCTCACCTTCCGAATCAAATGAAAGCTCTACACAGAGAACCACCTAGGGTTTTTGATGGCAATGATTCAAGACGACGATGGTTGCATATCAAATTAGGGTTTTGGAATTGGGGGATTTCAATGGCGGAATAGAAGTAGGATTTCAGATTTCTCAACTTCCGAATCAAATGAAAGCTCTACACAGAGAACCACCTAGGGTTTTTTATGGCATTTATTCAAGACGACGATGATTGCAGATCAAAGTAGGGTTTTGGATTTGGGGGATTTCAATGGCGGAAGACAAGTAGGATTTCTCACCTTCCGAATCAAATGATAATAATTGATTTTAAAGGGTGTTTGGGATTGCTTATAGCAACTCCAACAACTTCTCATCAATGAACTGAAAAGCCTCTAATGTTTGTAGAAGCGAGCTAAAGTGCCCCTAATTGTAATAATGAGCAAAAGAAAGCCCTTCAGATTTGCAACAATTAGCTAAAAGGCCCCTAAAGTTTGCGTTAGTGAGCTGAAAAGGCCATCATATCTAAGATGCTACTATATGTAAACTTATATTTGAGAAATAGGGGGAAAACAAAATTAACATTTAAATTGCCACAAGTTTTAATAAAAATATCAAGGGGAATATGATAGAGTTAACGGAGTCCAGATTAACGGTGTTAGTGGGAGGGACCACGAAACTCGATTTTAGGGACTATTAGTGTACTTTCAGATTTGGAGGGACGAAACGTGAAATCCAGGCATTCCCGAGGGATCAAACATGCGATTCACTCTTTAAAATAACTTATGTGTTTTAATAAAAGTGTATATCAATTTACGTGGTGTTAAACCGAAGTTATTTAAAAAGCATTTAGAGTAACTTATGGTGGTACTAAAACGTAATAAGTTGATAAGTTGTTTTTAAGGGTGTTTGGGATTGCTTAGAGTAATTCCAACAACTTCTCATCAATGAAATGAAAACATCTAATGTTTGTAGAAGCGAGCTAAAGTGCCCCTAATTGTAATAATGAGCAAAAGAAAGCCCTTCAGATTTGCAACAGTTAGCTAAAAGGCCCCTAAAGTTTGCGTCAGTGAGCTGAAAATGCCATCATATCTAAAATGCTACTATATGTAAACTTACATTTGAGAAATAGGGGGAAAACAAAATTAACATTTAAATTGTCACAAGTTTTAATAAAAATATTAAGGGGAACATTATAGAGTTAACGGATCCCAGATTAACGGTGTTAGTGGGAGGGACCACGAAACTCGATTTTAAGGACTATTAGTATACTTTCATATTTGGAGGGACGAAACGTGAAATCCAGGCATTCACGAATCACGAGGGACCAAACATGCAATTCACTCTTTAAAATAACTATGTGTTTTAATAAAAGTGTATATCAATTTATGTAGTGTTAAACCGAAGTTATTTAACAAATATTTAGAGTAGTTTATGGTGGTATTCTCTAAAATACAGAAAATTGCATTTGTGTTCTTTATATTGCTCCAACAACTTCATTATATTGTTTTCTAAGAGCATCGCCAACCGTTTTGTTATAATTTTTTTCTAAGGTTGAGAATCACTAAAATCTTTAAAAGTATTTACATTCATCTCCACCATTATTTATATTTTAGAGATTTTAACACAAGTTATATTAATATAATATTCCCTAATATATGTTCTCAATACACTTTAAAATTTTTTAATATAAAATGATAAAGGTATAATGTCATTGGTGGGTATGAATAAAATAATTATTTCTCTCTCCTCCAATCAAGTTATAGAGAATTCTCTAAACTTGAAATTTTTTTAACTTTTTTCTATTATAGCAAACAAGATAGCAAAGTTGTTGAAGAGGTTTGAGAAACAAAAACTCATTTTTTCTATTTTAGCAAAGTTGTGGGAGATGGTCTAAAATGGAGAAAGCTCAAAGTTTAGAGAATTATCTAAAACTTACTTGGTGGAGAGAGAAATTACTTTTTCTTCATCCCCACCAATAACATTGAGTTATCATTATTTTATATAAATTCTTTTTAAAAAATGTGCTGGGATGATAAATTTAAATAATATAATGGATGTTGAGTTCTCTAAAATAGAGAATCTGTTGGAATTAAATGTAAATCATTTTAGAGATTTTGACTTTTAAATCTCTATTTTAGAAAAATTATAGAGAATCTGTTGGAGATGCTCTTATACATGGGCATACCCAAGTGAGGAGATACGGTGGCACGTGCCACCGTATTAATCGTCCGGCGAAGGGTAAATTTTTTACTTCTATGAAGGGTGCAACCGTATCGTTTTCGAGGGTGCAACCATGCTAATTTTGAAACCTTAATATTGTAACTGAAAACAGGAAAAAAGTATTTATAACTTAAAGCCCAACCAATGTCCCAATTGATTTAGTCATTTATAACTTTAACATATAAGCCCAAATACCCAATTACCATTTACCAAAAGTTGTCGTCTCCCTTTCCCCCCAATTCCCAAATCGATCGGCTTCAAATTTCATTCCTCTCAATTTCCAAAATTTACCGCCTTCCCTAATCCCCTTTACCGCTTGCGCAAATCTTACTGAAGATAAACAGAGGAATCAAAATCGCAATGGAATGGATATGAAGAACATAGGAATCGAACGAAGATGTCTGATTGTGTGATGTTCACGTCTCACGTCTGAATCGATCAAGTACTCAATTTACTCGATTTCACTTTAATTTTCTGTTATTTAGTGGATTTTGCTAAGTTGATTAAGCTGATTTTGTTGATTAAGCTGATTTTGTTGATTAAGTTGATTACTCTATGTTATTTAGTCGATCTTGATTAAGTTCATTACTTCAGTTTACTTGATTAAGAGAATAAGACATTAAGCATTTAAGCTGACTTTTCTTGATTAAGTTGTTTACTACTTTACTTGATTAAGACGTTATTACATTAAAACATTAAGTTGATTTTGTTGTTTTATGGCATTAAGTTAAGTGTTAAGTTAACTGTTTTATTACATTAAGTTGATTTTGTTGTTTTATGACATTTTGTTTATTAAGACCGATTACTCAGACCTCGTTTACTTAATAGTTTACTTGATTAAGACATTTAGTTGATTACTTAGTCATTTACCAAACTGATTAAGACACTAAGTTGATTTTCTTGATTAAGTTGATTACTCAATTTAGTACTTTACTTGATTAAGACATTATTACATTAGGTTGACTTTTTTGTTTTATGACATTAAGTTAACAGAAAGTTGATTAAGACTTAAAAGACATTAAGATGATTACTCAGTTTTGTAGTTGATTAGTTGTTATGGGAAAAAAATTTAAACGAAAAGCTTCAACTTCAAGCTCAACCGGTGATGCTAATGCATCTGTTCCACCCAAAAACAAAATCTTGAAATCAACCAAAAAAAAAAAAAATTATGAAATCAACCAAAAAAACCAAAAAATTCTTTCGAAATCGATAAAAAAAACTTAAAAAGTTCCTTGAAATCGAGAAAAAAACTTAATAAATTCCCTCAAAACGGTGGAATTATGATAAAACAACATCGGACGATGTGGAAAATTTTTAGGTTCGTCAAAGGTGCCACCGTATGAAAAAAATTCTAGGTCCGCCTATGCTCTTATACATGTAAAATGATCAGGAACTGATAAGTTATTTCAAATAAGTTAACAAGTTAGAAGAGAGTGACTTGTCAAAAACTTCTTATTACCGTTGTCAAACCGGTATAAACACTTATTTATTTTTCCCATCAAAACACAAAAACCTTTTATTACCGATACCACACCGAAATAAGTTAATAAACACTTTAAATAAGCAATCTCAAAAAGCCTATAAATATGATTTACCAATTATCTAGAAGAATTCAAAAGAGAAAAAAATTTGTTAACTAGAAGAAAAGTTAACACATAGCAATTTAATAAGAGCTTAATGGGGCTCACATTTTATTTGATCATCTATATATGACTATTTGGTATTGGATTAATGATATAGAAAATGGCTTATTCAATAAGCTTTTAGGGATAAACTTCATGTAGAAACCTGATTTTTTTCAAATTTGTCCCTCTCAATTAGAAAAACAAGTTTCTTCGATCTATGAAAAAAAAAACTCCCACGTAAAAACTATTTCAATTTATAAGATTAATTCTTACAAATAGCTTTATCCATACATGATTTAATGGATAACCAACCAAACTTCAGTTTTATCCACACATAAACTCACAATTAAATGCATCTGGTATCCAATCTTATAAAATACTACTTTTTATATCACTTAAAAAAAAATAGTATTACCTATCGTAGAAGATTTACTATTAATACTAAAATTAACACTATTTTTTACAATTTGGTTTACAATTTGGTGTAAAATATAGTTTGACTCGTTTGAGATGCCCTAAACATAAATACTTATCAGCTAGATTATTAATCCGATGCCAGTTTAATTTTTCTGAGTTTCCAGAGAACACGATTTCAGGTTGCAGTCACTGGAATCAGAGACGTATGGTCCACTTGAAGCGGTTGCCACAGAAAGTTAAACGCCACGGTAGCCATAACTTTTTCAAATAGGTAATATTCCGACAAAATCAAATCTATAGAAATGGAGAGACAAATCGATCCACTCACTATTCCACCATTTACGATAGCAATAGCATGTCGAATACTGTTTACCTTATATTTCTTCTTCGTCTTCTGGTGATCGGAAATGTAGGATTCTTCATCGTCAACGGTGTGGTTGATGAATACCGGAGAGATGATTTTCCGGCCGAATTCGTTTTTGGATCGGGAACTTCCGCTTATCAGGTATTATTTCATGAATCTGGATTCCGCTTATCAGATATTATTTGATGAATCTGGATCTGGATCTGGATCTGGATCTGGATCTGTTGGATTTTTGGAGGTAACTGTCTGTAACTGTGTGTGAAAAAAGGTTGAAGGAGCAGTACTGGAAGATGGAAGGAGTTTCAGCATTTGGGACACCTTCGCTCATTCAGGTAATACGAGTATGATACCCATTCTAACTTGTATAAAAAATTAAATACCGTCACTTTTTATTATTATATTTAATTATTAAATATTTTTTTACTGTATTTTGATGCATGTTTGATAATAAATCGACCGATAACTTACTTTTGAATTTGAAAAACCGTTCATTTTTTTATCCCAATTTTTGACGTTTTAAGATATTTTTTTAGTATAGAATTGATCAATCATTATTGGTAATTACAAAAACAAATATCAGGATTGTGTGAGAAAAAAGAGTTGTGAAAAACGTAGGAAGTTCACTTTTAATCCCAAAACAGCACACAAATTACGTTTTAGAAGGGAATTGATCCGGTACATCTCATTAATGTTAATTTTCGATTAAGATTGAACCAAAAGTAGATGTCTCTTCTTAACCTTCCCACTATAATTTTCATTCTTACCGGAACTCAACCCTATAAACCATATGGTTTAATAACTCTTAAATATTGTTTATTAATGCATAATATTTTAAAATTTAGACTTACAACTTATTTATACTATGTTTTAAAACATTTGGTTCAAAGTTCTAAAAACAAAATTTTGAGCATTATGTACCATTATTTAATACTAAATTACTTTATTTTCAAGTAAATAATGAATGAACACAAATTTGTAAAGCTGCATGTTTGAATTATTAGCTAATTGATAAACATATAAAATTGTAGGACAACCTAGGGGGGGTAAGGTTGTATTTAAAATCTTTTACTTTCAAAAATTCTTTTACAAATAAATACAGTACTGAAACAGTATAAATAAATCAGAGTATAAACAAATAAATATACAACAATTATATAAACAGATATAATTTAAATGCACAGAGATTATATAAATAAATATAAATGCAAAGCAGTTTATATAAATAAATATAATATAGCACAGCGGAATAAATAAAGAGATAAGGGATAGAGATACTTGACACAGAGATTTACTGATTTACCACCAACTGTGATAAACCAGCAGCCGAGACACTTCCCGACACGATCCAATAAATGTATTCTTTACGGTAGAATACAAACCAAGTACAAAGGTAACGTAATTGATTCTCAAGCTTCTGCTATGAGATGTACAGGATCACACACCCGTTATTCAAATGCTTACAAGAGGAGTATAACTCACAATGGGTAATCACTCTTGTATAATATCTCACACTTGGATATTTTATAAAAAATGTTTTATAAAATATATATTATAAATAGATGAGAGAGCTGAGAGGTGGTTGCTGCTTGTTGTGTTGTGTGGTCTGTAGTCTTGGGTCTTCCTTCTCTTCTCCAGCATGCATGTATATATATCAGGAAGCTCCAACGGCTTTGTGCAGCCGCGGTATACCGCCAAATGCATGCGGTATACCGCCGTCAGAAAAGTGTGCTGACACACAAACGGCTACATGCAAAGTTGACAGGAATAAGTACCCGCGGTATACCGGCTGGGTCTCGCGGTATACCGCCGTCAGGAAAAGCAACTTCAACCAATAGGAATTGCACACGGACTGCCGCGGTATACCGGCTGAACAGCCGCGGTATACCGGCTTGGTGTACCCGCGGTATACCGGGTATTCCCCACGGTATACCGGCGTCAGAAAAGAACCTTCCAGGACAGCAACCAAATCTTGCTAGATCTTCTTAAAACCTTATTAAAATTAATTGTTGGGTTTTTAGAAATATCCAAGTGGTATATTATTTTAGGGTGTTTATCATTATTAGTTATAAACAATAATGACGACGTAAACACTTCCGTCTTGAACCCTTCAGATTAAATCTTCGTGTTCTTCAACAACTGCACACTTGGATTAAATTGTTAGATAAACAATAATGCGTTGTGTTTGTAATCATCAAAATAAATATATATAAATATATAGAGATGTGGTACACTTGCACCAACAATCTCCCCCTTTTTGATGATGACAAACACAACCGCTAAGCAAGAGCATATGCGGTTTCTCTCCCCCGTTTGTCGAAGCAAAAAGGGTCAAGAAAGACGGTATGCTTCCCCTCGAGAGATGCTCTCCCTCAAAATATGCATATATTTGAGATAGCATACACTCATGGGTAAAAGAGCTAAAACGCTCCCCCTCAAATTAATAACGACATCAAATTGATTTTATAAAATTTGAGGGATAAAATAAAATGCAAAAAGCAATAGAGACAAAGATATACAAACCAATACGAAACACTTGCACCAAAACGGATCTTAAGGCTTCAATATTCGGTTAATTTTTATGTGATAAAAAAAATCACCACGTATTATGACCTCGTCAGGTAACCACGTATTATAACCTCGGCAGGTAACCACGTATTATAACCTCGGCAGGTAACCACGTATTATAACCTCGGCAGGTAACCACGTATTATAACCTCGGCAGGTAACCACGTATTATAACCTCGGCAGGTAACCACGTATTATAACCTCGGCAGGTAACCACGTATTATAACCTCGGCAGGTAACCACGTATTATATCCTCGTCAGGAACCACGTATTGTATCCTCGTCAGGAAACCACGTATTATATCCTCGCCAGGAAACACGTATTATATCCTCGCCAGGAAGCACGTATTGTATCCTCGCCAGGAAACCACGTATAAAAGGCAAAGAAAATATTTCGTGGTACCCTTTTCTTATGGGTCCTTTTAACAGTTAGTATAAAAACATAAACTGCAAAAAATATGTTGTCGACATAAAACAAACACGACAAACATACAAAGCCATATAAATGGTTTAAAACCACAAACGCATCCCACCGGGATTGTCAACATTAAACATTCCTTTCGGAATCCATTTTCTAACCATTTTAATTTTACGATTGTATTTATCATACACATAAAATGAAGCATTTATATTCACATTATTGTTAGGTCTAGAAAAATTACCATTATACATACGAGCATGCGGTTTCCTCCCATAATTCACATTTTTTATTTTTGACATATATGGAGGTTTTCTCGTATCAACTTTAGGAGATGCAAAAAATCTTTTAATGGGTTTACACGAACATTTATCAACACATGTATCGGAACCAATGCCTTTACGACAATTTATACGATTAGGCATATTTAGCATTTTAAGCACTTTATCATTGCTACTATTAAAAGCATTTGCTAATAAGTCATTTTTCTCATATAAATCGCATTTAGCTTTTAAACATGCATTATCATTTTCAAGTATATCGCATTTTGTACATAAAATATTTTCACATGTTCTTTTCTCTAAACATGCAATTTTATCATTTAAGACAATGCAAGATTTGCAAACAATATTTTCGCATGCTTTCTTTTCTAAAGTGATAACTTTATCATTTAACTCATTTTTGATTTTATTATCACATGCAATGGTTTGTTTACAATTATTCAACTCATTTTGACATAATAATAATTCTTCTTTTAATTTAGCATTCTCATTTTTAAAACTATTTACGAGAACAATCAATTTTTGAAAAGAGACATTTAACATATCAATATCATCATCGTTATCACTACAACTAGAATAACTTGAGTATGAAGTACATACCTCTTTCTCGCAGTCGACGATGAGACAAGTTTCTTCATTTCTTTGATCTCGGGTTTCGTCTCTCTTTTCTTTTGAGTTTTCACCATAGGTGATGTTCAAGTTCTCCCAAATATCACGAGCAGTTTCAAAGAGATAAACACGCTCAATATCATCGTTAGTAAGAACCGAAAAGAGAAAATTTTTGGCTTCATAATTTAAACAATAATTAGCCTTATCTTCGTCGGACCATTCCGAGCTAGGTTTTTCAACAACTTTGTTGTTTTGAAATTTTGTGGGTTTGAAATTTCCTTTAATAATAATATCCCAAATTTTTTGATTTATCCCACGAACATAACGTTCAAAAGAATTTGCCCAAAGATCAAAATTTTCGAAATCAATAAGAAGAGATTTAGAAAACCAAGTATTTTGTTGAGCCATTAAATAAAAGATATAACTTTAAAAATTTAAACAGATAATTTTTGAAAGCCCTGCTCTGATACCAAATGGAGGACAACCTAGGGGGGGGGTAAGGTTGTATTTAAAATCTTTTACTTTCAAAAATTCTTTTACAAATAAATACAGTACTGAAACAGTATAAATAAATCAGAGTATAAACAAATAAATATACAACAATTATATAAACAGATATAATTTAAATGCACAGAGATTATATAAATAAATATAAATGCAAAGCAGTTTATATAAATAAATATAATATAGCACAGCGGAATAAATAAAGAGATAAGGGATAGAGATACTTGACACAGAGATTTACTGATTTACCACCAACTGTGATAAACCAGCAGCCGAGACACTTCCCGACACGATCCAATAAATGTATTCTTTACGGTAGAATACAAACCAAGTACAAAGGTAACGTAATTGATTCTCAAGCTTCTGCTATGAGATGTACAGGATCACACACCCGTTATTCAAATGCTTACAAGAGGAGTATAACTCACAATGGGTAATCACTCTTGTATAATATCTCACACTTGGATATTTTATAAAAAATGTTTTATAAAATATATATTATAAATAGATGAGAGAGCTGAGAGGTGGTTGCTGCTTGTTGTGTTGTGTGGTCTGTAGTCTTGGGTCTTCCTTCTCTTCTCCAGCATGCATGTATATATATCAGGAAGCTCCAACGGCTTTGTGCAGCCGCGGTATACCGCCAAATGCATGCGGTATACCGCCGTCAGAAAAGTGTGCTGACACACAAACGGCTACATGCAAAGTTGACAGGAATAAGTACCCGCGGTATACCGGCTGGGTCTCGCGGTATACCGCCGTCAGGAAAAGCAACTTCAACCAATAGGAATTGCACACGGACTGCCGCGGTATACCGGCTGAACAGCCGCGGTATACCGGCTTGGTGTACCCGCGGTATACCGGGTATTCCCCACGGTATACCGGCGTCAGAAAAGAACCTTCCAGGACAGCAACCAAATCTTGCTAGATCTTCTTAAAACCTTATTAAAATTAATTGTTGGGTTTTTAGAAATATCCAAGTGGTATATTATTTTAGGGTGTTTATCATTATTAGTTATAAACAATAATGACGACGTAAACACTTCCGTCTTGAACCCTTCAGATTAAATCTTCGTGTTCTTCAACAACTGCACACTTGGATTAAATTGTTAGATAAACAATAATGCGTTGTGTTTGTAATCATCAAAATAAATATATATAAATATATAGAGATGTGGTACACTTGCACCAACAAAAATGTTAAGCATCATATTTTTAATATAAATAATCTAAAATATAATTAAAATAATCATTTAATTTTAAAAATATAGTTAATTATCTATTTTTATAAAAAATTATGTTATTAAGCATAAAATAAATATTAAATGAAATTAAAATAAATTAAACAAATTTATAAAAAATATATTATTGTTTTCTTAAAACTATACTATCATATTATAAAATCTATAAACATAAAAAATAAAATAAGACATTAAAGTCAAGATATATCATACTCGAGTACAATTTTAATCATTATAACCAAAATTCTAAATGGCATGTGGAGTGGCGTGGCCAAGCCATGGTGCGTTTGGTACGCAGACGGGACAGGACAGTTGTTCAGCGTTTGGTAAGACGTAAATAGGACTGGACAGGACAGAACCGATTAAATGACCAATTTACCTCTAGTGATTTGTTTAGTGTTTTTTTTACCCAAATAATGACCATGAGTTAGATCAAAATTACAGAGAATCACATACAAAAAATCATGTATTGCAGCAAGAAATATCACAGATAATCACAAACAAAAAATCATGAATTGGACCAAAAATCACATATAATCACAAACAAAAAATCATGTATTTTTTTGCAAATTTAATCCTCAAATGTAACACTTAACCAAAACTGAACTACGATAATTTCTCGATCACAAACCCACGAAACAGTAATTCTTGATACGGAAATATCCAAAAAACATACCATAATAATCCAAAGAAATGTTGTTTTACTTATCAGCCTTGGAAATCAAGAACCAAAAAAATCAAAGATGGCAGGACGCAAGTCGCATGTCCAAATCGAGAAATCAAGGACCAAAAACATCACAGATGGAACCGAGAATCACAAATAATCGAAGAAACTTACGAGAAATCGCATAGAAATCGAGAACCAAAACGGGTGAGAAATCGATTTACCTCTGGAGAAGTCAAGAAGAAGACGATTGATTGGTGAGATATCGAGAACCAAAACAGAGAAATCGTGAAATCAGAGTTCGATCGATCAGATACAGGATGGATTAGCCTTCGATTTACCTTCGGAGAAGTCAAGAAGAAGACGATCGATGCTTAACATATTGTTGTTCTAGTTAGTTCCAGGGGGTGGAGTGGGATAAGTGTGTCCCATGCTTGTTCCACTTAGTTCTAGCATGTCCCACATATGGTCACGCCAAACATGGGACAAGCCGTTTCTGCCCCGTCCTGTTCCACCCTATTCTGCATACCAAACGCACCCTAAAAACCACGACGAAGCTATGGCGTTTACAAGGCGTGACTTATGAAGTCAAATTTTTAATTCATATATAATATTATATATAAAAACCTATGTTTTATAGTGTTATTTCACGAGTCAATAGTAATAAGCAAGTTAAATTAGGCTATATATCAAAAAACTTGCAAATAAGATATTAAAAACGTAAAGAAAAATCAAATATCGCATTACGAAAACTGCGCATTAGGCCATGGCGTGGCACATGCTTAACGTGGCGTGAGACACAAGTCTTGGTGCCATGACACGCCATGACGACTGTGAAATAAAAAATGATAAAAATAGTCCCTATACTTTACACATTTTATATAAAGTGCCTAACAAGATGCAAGTTAATATTAAGGAGTTCCATGTTTTTCGAAAATTAATTTCTTTTACGATGGAAAATATAGGGACTATTATTTATTGGCTGGATGACGTTGTTAATGTTCCAGTTGAATACTCAGAACCTCCATAATGGTGGATTTTTTTATCGGAGTTTTTCCCAAAAAAGTGATATCCACAAGCACAAAAAAAATTGTAATTGTATAAAACAAAAAAGTAATTAATTAAAATACCCGTTTAGTGACTCCTTCTCACGAAAATATTCATTTTCTCCCAACTTTCACTAAAATACCCATTTTCTTTGTGATCACGAACTTATGCATAAGTTTCCCAGGAATTTAAGTTTCTTCGTGAAATGGGTAGGGAAATGAATTGATGTGAAATGGACCAATTCGTGAAATGGTTTATGCAATTGAGGGACCAATTCGTGAAATGGTTTTATTTTATGCAATTGAGGGACCAATTCGTGAAATGGTTTTATGCATGAGTTCGTGATCACGAACCATTTCACGAAGAAAATGGGGAGAAAATGAGTATTTTCGTGAGAAGGGTTAGCAAAATGGCTTGAGGCGTGGCTTGACGGCGAGGCCAAGCCTCAAGTCTTAGAAGACACAACGAAGCCTTGGTGTTTTCAAGGCGTGACTTATGGCGTCAAATTTCTAATTCATATAAAAAATTATTAGAAATTTGAAGCAATAAGTCACGCCTTGAAAACACCAAGGCTTCGTCGTGGCTCCAAAGGCTTGGCTTCGCAATCACGTCACGCCTCACGCCATTTAAAACCTTGGGAAAAACTATTTGACTGGAAAATCGCATTTTTGTTTATACAGTTACAATCTTGTTATTTTTTCGCTTGTGGATATCACTTTTTTAGATAAGACATTAAGAACGTAAAAAAAAATCAAATACCACATAACAAGAACTGCACATTAGGTTATGGCGTGCCATGGGCTTCACGTGGTGTGAGACACAAACCTTATGCCATGGCGTGCTATAACGGCTGTATGACGAGCTTTTTAAAACAATAATTTTTCCACAAGTTTAGATGGCCAAAAAAGTTCCATTGTAAATGTTCTTAATCATTTACAAAATAATTCCAACATTCATAGTTTAGATCATCCAATAACTTATAAAATAACTTATAAGTCCTTTAAATATAATTTGAGGGTGTTACAAGATCATGAGGTGTTACAAAGTGGGAGAAAAGCAATTAGTTGGACCAGAGATTGTACAGTTGACCGCAGATAAGATTGGACAGAGTGATTTCTTAATTATAAATACAAGCACGAAACATCAAAAATATTTTGAATTTATAAACATTTAGTTATTATTTTTTAAAACCAAAAATTGTATTCTAAATAAAAAAAATTGTCTAATTTATTTATTTTGCTCGATAATAATTATTTATGCTAATTAATAAATTATTAATACGAAAATATAATAGAAACATTTAATTGTAGACTGATAATTTATTTGGCTCGATATCTCAGGCTACTACAATGGAGCAAATGGGGATGTAGCATGTGATGGGTACCATAAATACAAGGTACATACCATATAGCTTTCTCACAAACCCACAACTTAAAAAAAAATATATATAATATTTATATACGGTAAAACTCACACATATCCCTCACGACTTGAACCACTGACATCTGGAAGGTTGAGATCTACCGTAATCCAAGTATATTAAGTCAATGACCTTTTTGGTACAACTAATATTTTTGTTAGCATAAAAGCTCAATAAAGAATAGTTTATTACAGGGACGGACATAATTTTTTTCCATACGGTGGCAACATATTTTTTCATACGGTTTTTATCGAAGTGTCTTTCATCTATTTTTATCAACGTTCAATATCGTTCGATGTGTCTTTAGCCGAATTCCGGCGTTTCAAGAGATTTTTAACGTTTTTTTGCTTGATTTCGAGGGATTTTCAAGTTTTTTTTTTATTGATTTCGAGAGATTTTTTCGGTATTTTTTGTTGATTTCAAAAGAATTTTCCCCTTTTTTTGGTTGAATGGGATAAGATTTGGGTCTTTTTTCAGTTTAGGTGCACCACTTGTAGTTTCCAAAATAATACGGTAACACCTCCTAAATCAATACGGTAGCACCTTCACGAAAACGAAAATTTTCACCCTTTGCCGAAGAATTAATACGGTGGCACGTGCCACCGTGTGCCACCTGCAGGTCCGTCCATGGTTTATTACAATGTTGGAGTCACATATCAGTTAGACTTGAACCATTTTTCTCAATATATGTTAGAACCTCATTTCCCTTCTCAAGGCTTTTTGAAGAGTAATCTAATAGGGTTCCACATATTTTCACATACAACATATTTAAGGCAGATTTTGGCTCAAAGGACGACCTATGATAAAACGATTCGGGCTAACTAGGTCCAGTTGAGTCATTCCACTAGCACAGCGAGTCAGCGAGTGTCCTGCTCCCTCTTTCACTCTTTGCCATTGTCACTACTGGTACCTCCCATCGGCTCGACATTTTTGCAAACACCGACCCGAACCTTACTCAATAGGGCAATTCAAATTTTCTTACACTAGAAGTAAGAATAGTAAAATACTAGAAATTTGAACTACTGCTATCCAAAACCAAAACGAACCCAATATATCCTACATTCCTGCTCGAAAGTCGGGTTTTGGGGTTAGATGTACGCAGATTTGTCCTCTACTCCAAAGAGTAGGCGGTACGGCTCAATGTTTAAGCCAATTCTGGCTCCAAGCACGACCTATGTTCCACTAGAAGTAAGAATAGTAAAATACTAGAAATTTGAACTATTGCTAATTAACTAGATCCAAAGCCAAAATGAACCCAATATTTCCTGCTCGAAAGTAGGGTTTTGGGGTGAGATGTACGCAGATCTGTCCTCTACTCCATGGAGTAGGCAGTAGACTCAATGTTTAAGCCAATTCCGGATCCAAGCATGGCCTATGTTTTAGACTAGAAGTAAGAATAGTAAAATACTAGAAATCCGAACTAAAACCATGTAGGGTTTTGGGTGAGAGGTACGCATAACTGTCCTTTGTCCGAAAGGGTAAGCAGTATTGCTAGTTGACTAGATGCAACTTAATACTTTGCTCAAGTTTGACTGCGTTTGAATGTTGCAGGAAGACGTTCAACTTATCGCAAATATGGGTTTGGAAGCATATAGATTTTCCATCTCTTGGTCGAGACTAATCCCAAGTACGTTAATTGTCTACAAAAAGTCAAAAACCCAATAACCCTGCGTGTCTTGCTTATGCATAGTCTTGTTATTTTGTAGACGGAAGAGGATCCGTCAATGTAAAGGGCTTACAATACTACAACAATTTCATCAACGAGCTTATCAGCCATGGTTAGTTATAACTCGGTTTTTCGGTCAACTAGTACTGTTTGGTTATCATTAATTTTGTCCATAAAAACGCAATGGTTTGATTGCCATCAAGAACCAAACGAGCTTGGGGTGGGATGAACGCAAACCTACCTCTACCACTAACAGTAGAAAGACTTGTTTCCATGAAGACCACGAGCTTGCAAAAAATATGAACAATGGAAAGAAGAGAAAGGCAAGAGGTGAATATTGAAAAGAATATTAAAAGGCCGTTTACCATATGCTAACTGGGGAAGCACTTACCTTACGGGGTTGAGCATGACAATTGACAAGGACTGAAAATCTTATTCGGTAAAAAAACAAGGACATGGAAAATCTTACCCAATAAGTGAGGGCGGTGACTCTTACCATCAATGTTACTATGCCATTATGATGGCTAAGAATCTTAACCGCTAAGGTAAGTGAGGGTGGTGATTTTGACCCAATAAGTGCTTACCTGATCAGCGGTTGGTCTATTTCCTTGATAAAGGCATTCAGTGGAACACCATATTTTTAAAATGACACAGGTTAAAAACTTTGCCCTAATCAAATGAAATTCAATGAAATAAAGTAAATAAAAACTAAGGGTAGGATAGTGATTTCTATCTAAATTTGGATATCTTTTTCTACACTATGTTTTCTTACCAAATGCTAACCATGTAAGCGCTTACTAGGTAAAGTCACCATCCTCACTTACCTACTTACCTTACCGCTAATAAGATTCTCGACCATCAAAATGGCATAGTAAGATTGTTGGTAAACGTAAACGCTATCCGTGCAAGCCTCACTTACTCCGTGCCATATCTTTTACCGGGTAAGATTCTCTGTCCTAACCACAAGGCTTGTGACGTACTGGTTAAGGCTTGTGGGGGATGTGGCTAGTAACCCATCTACCCCAAGTTCGAATCCAGGCGCTTCCAACTTGTGGCCACTGGGGATAAACTCAGGGCTGCACGCTTTAGCAGCTGGGGCAATTGCCTCTCCTTGCCGGGATTAGTCGGGGCAATGTCCTCGGATACCCTTCCAAAAAAAAGATTCTCTGTCCTTGCCATGCTTCGGTAAGGTAAGTGAGCTGGTAAGCGCTTATCCAGTTAGCGTTTGATAAACTGTCCCTAAGGCTAGAGAAAAGCAAGCAACACTGTATAATCAAAAGTAGGAAGAAAGGAACAAAACAAATTTTGTCTAACGAATTTTGCAGGAATACAACCACATGTTACATTATTTCATGATGATCTACCACAGATACTTGAAGATGAATATGGAGGATGGATTAGCAGAAAAGCAGTGTACCTTTCTATCTAAAAACTGTGGTTCCATAAACACCTTTGATGCTAATGGTGCGTTTGGTAGGCAGACAGACAGGCAACAGTAAGGCAGGCGGGTGAAAACTTTGTACAGGGTTTTAGGGTTTTAATTTGACATGGGTAGTAGGTAGTTTAGTAATTTGTTCCACCTATTTTTGTGACCACTTCTCCTTTATATATGTTGGACTCCTCAAGGGAAAGTAAATATGGAGGTTCTGTATATTCTCAAATTTTTGTTCCACCAAGTCCGGTCCTGCATCAAAACGTGGGACAACAAGTTTTTGTCCAGTCCAGTCCTGTCTGGCGCACCAAACACACCCTAATGGAACTAGTTATGCTTGTATTACAAGGTGCGCTGTAAAATTCAATATGGTTTACCATTTATGAATGCAGGAACGATTACCTCGCATACGTTGACGTTTGCTTCAGAGAATTTGGTGATCGGATTTTGCATTGGACTACTTTTAATGAAGCCAATGTATTTAGTTTAGGCGGTTATGATGTGGGTTTCACACCTCCTGGCCGTTGTTCTTTCCCATTCGGCGTAGTTAATTGTACCAACGGTAACTCTTCGTATGAGCCATACCTTGTAGCTCACCATATGCTGCTGGCCCATGCGTCGGCTGTAAGATTGTACCGTAAAAAATACAAGGTAAATGCCAAGTCTTTTCCATGATTTACAATTGAAGTCGACAGGATTTATGTGAAATTATGGAGTTTTACTATTGTAGTATTTCTCATGCTACCTTGCTTATTTATAGACATAAAGGCATGGGATCATGTGAGAAGTGCCATTTTTGGTGAGAAGTACTTTTAAACCGTTGATCACTTTTAATCGAATACCCTCCCATGAATTGCGGCTTAGAAGGGAATTGATCCGGTGCATCTCATCCTAACGCTCGTCCATTTCTCATCTAACGGTTGATAACCACTTCTCACCAAATTTGGCACTTCTCACCGGAAGCCAACCCTAATATGGCGAAGGATCGTATGAGAAGTTGAGGTTAACGTGAGAAGCGTGAGAAGTGGATCTGAACCGTTGATCACTTTTAATCAAATGCCCTCCCATGAATTGCGCTTTAGAAGGGAATTGATCCGGTGCATCTCATCCTAACGTGCGTCCATTTCTCATCCAACGGTTGATAACCACTTCTCACATTAACCTCAACTTCTCACCGGAACCCAACCCTATATAATATACTATAATTTCAGAAATTTCCTCTTTAACATATCTGTTTTTACCCTTCTCTCCAAAAAACATTCACTACTAGTTTGCATAATGGATATTGGTGATGATGTAGGCCAGGCAACATGGTTTTGTTGGAATAAATATCTTTGCCTATTGGTTTGAACCTTATACAAATACAATGGAAGATTTGAAGGCTACCCAAAGAGCAAATGACTTCTATGTGGGTTGGTGAGTGATCAGAAATGCTACATAAGATTTTACCAAAAGCTATTATTTTACACCCTGGGTCATATTGTTTATTGGTTATATATATAAATTTTATCATCTTTGAATCAAGTTTTTATTTCAATCTACCAAAGCGTCATTGGCGCACCCTAGTAGAGCCCTCCCAAGAGGTCAAGGGTTCAAACCTCACGAAATGTTTGGAGTATTTATCTAATATAGTACTCACTCCGTCCCAAAATAAAGGCCAACATTGCTACTAAATGACACTTTTACCCTAAAAATAAATGTCTACATTGAAAATGGCACACAGTTTTGGGAAATGTGCAATTATTACACATTTTAAATAACTAAATGACACTTTTACCCTTGATAACAAAGAGAGAAACTTTCTACATCTCATAACTAAGGGTAGAATGGGAAATTGGAAACTTACCTTTGAAAGTGGACACTTATTTTAGGACAAACTAAAATAGTAATGTAGACACTTAATTTGGTACGGAGAAAATATTATATGTTGGTTCTAAAGAATAAAAACTACGTCGGTGGTATTTTTTATCGTTAACGTAGCAGGCCATATATAAATATTATACACTTCAAAAAGAAAAGTTCAATTTTCATCTAATTTTTTCCTACTTCAGGTTTGTGAATCCGTTGGTGAACGGGGACTACCCGGAAATAGTGAAGAAGAATGCAGGCAACCGAATTCCAACTTTTACCAAAGTAGAATCAGAGAGAATCAAGGGTTCATTTGATTTCTTTGGCTTAAACCACTACAGCACATTACATGTCAAGGACAACCCTAGTAGTCTTGAGACAGATATCAGGGACTTTATGGCAGACATGGCAGCAACACTTATATGTATGTCTTGATTATATGATACGACTAAGTTGTGCGTTTGGTATAGGGGTGTTAACGAGTCGAGTCGAACATTGGTGTTATGGAGCTCGACTCGTTAACTTAAACGAGCTTTATTTTGTGTTCGAGATCGACTCGAGCTCGAGAACTATTAGGCTCGAGCTCGAGATAAACGAGCTCGAGCTCGAGTAGCTCGTTAAAAGGTCGATTCGTTAACACCCCTAGTTTGGTATGCTCATGAGACAGGACAAAACAAAAACTTGTCGTCCCACGTATGCCACTATGACAGGACAAGACTGAGGATCTGTTTGGTTTGCAAGAATGGAATGGATTGGATTTCATGTAGGGATTTGGATTGGGGAGGTTTGGAACCCTTTTGTGTGTTTGGTTCTTAGGATTTGGAATGAATTTGAATTCCATTATTTATAAAAAATATTAATAAATAATCACAAAATATAAAAATAATTAAATTACCTTTTATTTAATTGATTATTAGAAAACAAATGCTTTTAACATGTTTTAAAACATTATTATATACAAATCCTACGAAATCCCTTGAAATCCTAGTCATCCCCGTGGGATTTATCCTATGTTTGAGGGATTTCAAATAAATCCTAGGATTTCAAATCCGGACAATCCTGCAAACCAAACACGGGATTGGAATGGATTTGAAATCCAAATCCCCCCAAATCCATTCAATTTCTGCAAACCCAACGGACCCTGCGTCTTTTTGTTCCACCAAAATAGGTGGAACAAAAGTCAGAGAGATGGGACAAGATTGGTAAATTACTAAACTACCCGAGTCAAATTAAAACCTTACCTGGTACCTAACTCTCGCCTGTCCAGTCCTGTCCCATACCGTCCAATCCTCTCTAGTCTCATCTACGTACCAAACACACCCTAAGAAAACAGCCTATAGCCTTGATGATACATTTCTTTACTTTGGAATGCAGTTAGTGGAAGTGAAATCCCTCCAACTCAGGTTTGAACGTTCAAAGTTCGATCATTTGTTCTTACACTAATTCTTATATTACTTTCCTTATTGTCCGAAAGTACCGAACTTGTTATTTTCTTTTTATGTTTTCACCTCAGTTACTAGTCGAACCCTTGGGTCTGCAAAAGCTCCTTAACTATGTGAAGGAAGAATACGGGAATCCTCCTATCTACATCCATGAAAACGGTATATATATATATAGAACGAATTGCTTATAGCATCTTCCCTTTGTTAATGTGCCTTGGATGATCCACATCTCGAGGTCAGGCGTCGATGAGCACATTGAACTATCCATGTGGCTGAGAGCCCTCACAGCCCGCCCAGGCACAACGACACAATTATAAAGGGCGTGCTCTACCCACCGAGCTAATATCCCGTGTCTAAACAGGTGCCACTATGCCAAAAGCGAAAGAAATCCTATGCCTTTCTTTCCTTTTTTCGGCTCCCATGTCTTAGGGCCTTTGTCTAGGCATCTATTTATGTAAAATGAAGAGAGTACTGATATCTTTTTTGTAAGTATATAATATTTATATACGGGAATTACTAATATCTTTCTTCCAACTACATTTAAAATCTGATTATATGATATCAATACCAACTGTTTTGACAGGCCAAGTACAACCGCGAAATGGAACATTGATCGACACCCCCAGAGTAGAGTACTTGCGTGCCTATATTGGTGCTTTGTTGGATGCATTAAGGTATGCACTCTACCCTATAGGAAGTTTATTTCAGAGCATGTCCAATAGATTCTCCAAAACAGAGAAAATTGAGATTTTGAGTTTTGATTCTCCGTTTTGGAGAATCTGTTGGAGAAGCTCAGCTCTCAGGTGCTATAGTCTTCTTGTTTCTACCTGTTATATTTCTCGATGACCTGTTATATTACCTATCTTATCGTTGAGGCAAGGTCTACGTACATCCTGCCCCTCCCATACCCTACTTTCAAATTAGATTTACCGGCTTGGCTTGGCTTGGCTTGGCTTGAGCTATATTTTTATATATTGGTTAGTTTCTTATAGTTTTGCCTCCGTAACAGGAACGGATCGAACACGAGGGGATATTTTGTGTGGTCTTTCTTCGATCTATTTGAGTTAATGGATGGCTATAAATCTGGTTATGGTCTGTACTACGTTGACCTGAACGACAAGGAGTTGACTCGATATCCTAAGCTCTCTGCACATTGGTACACCAGCTTTTTGAAAGGAAAGAACATCACTCAAGATGACATTTTTCTGAACTTGGAGGCAAAAGACTCTTTATCTTCTTCACATTAGTTTTTGCCTTCCATAATGTTATTAATCATCCTTCATATTCAAAACCACCTACTTATAAATGGTATCAAGTTGTTACTGTGATTATATATACATTGCATCTCTCTTTTGATGTTACCTGTTTGTGTTCTTTTTGGTAACCGTGGGTATATGGAATACATCCCCAGAGCCTTAATCAGTAAGCCACAACCCAAGTGGGTATGTTACATGTTCCTTATGCGTGATGACTAATCCCCCGGGAACCACTGAACCTTTATGGCCACAAGGGTTTTGGTAGCGCCTGGATTTGGATTTGAACCCGTGGAAGATGAGATTTTCCAATACCTCTTTGGCACCGTCGATATGGTCACCTCAGTTGGAATGGTCTCAAAGTGATACAAGAAAAGAATATGGTGGATGGATTGCCTCAATTGGAAGCTTCATTGAAGGTTTGTGAAGGCTGTTTAATAGGAAAACAACATCGCGATCCTTTTCCAAAAGAAAGCATAAGAAGGGCGTCTGGAATTCTTCAACTGGTGCATGCAAATGTTTGCGGGCCAATTAATCCAATTTCCAACAGCAAAAAGAGGTATTTCATTACCTTCATTGATGACTTTAGTAGAAAAAATTGGGTTTTTTTTTTCTAGCAGCGAAATCAGAAGCGTTTGCCACTTTCAAATGCTTCAAAGCTAGGGTCGAGAAAGAGACGGGAGTATTCGTAAGAAGTCTTCGAACTGATCGTGGAGGGGAGTTTATGTCCCAAGAATTTTCCTCTTTCTGCAAAGAAAACGGTATCCAGCTGCATATACGCCTCAACAAAATGGCGTCGCCGAGAGGAAGAATCGCACTATCATGAATATGGTGCGCAGCATGCTGTCAGAAAAACAGATCCCAAAGAAGTTTTGGCCCGAAGCTGTGAATTGGACCGTTCATATCTTAAACAGAAGCCCAACCTTTGCTGTGAAAAACAGGACACCAGAAGAAGCTGGAGCGGGTTCACACCTTCGGTGAGCCATTTTCGAGTCTTCGGATGCATTGCTGATAGCAAGAGAGTCAAGCTCGATGACAAAAGCTTGAAATGTGTTTTCTTCGGGGTAAGCGCAGAATCTAAAGGTTACAGATTATTTGATCCTATTTCTCAAAGGATTATCGTGAGCCGCGATGTGGTCTTCGATGAAGATCAAGGGTGGAATTGGGAGGCTCATCACCTGGAGAACAAGAAAATTATCTCCATAGCAGACTTGGAGTGGGATGAAGATGGAGCTAGAGATGGAGATGAGTTTACAAATCTGAATAACATTCATGGAGATAATTCCAACGCAAACTCCTCTCAAGTTATGAACCCAGATGTCAATCATGGAGAAGATCATGATGCAACTCCTCCCGAACCTCATATAGGAAACAACAGCTCATCCGAAGGTGGAATATCTTCACCCGATGATGGGCCCCCTGTTGGAGGACGGGTTCGTAGACAACCTGGATGGATGCAAGATTATGTTAGCGGGCAGGAGCTTTCTGATTCTGAAGATATTGGTTGTCCAATTTGGCCTTGTTCTCTAGTACTGATCCTTTTACATACGCAGAAGCAGTAAAGAGTAGCAAATGGAGACAGGCCATGGACGCGGAAATTGAATCGATTGAGAAGAATGATACATGGGAGCTTACTGAGCTGCCACCGGGAGCAAAGGCAATTGGAGTAAAATGGGTTTTTAAAACAAAACTCAATGAAAAAGGAGAAGTCGATAAATATAAAGCGAGGCTTGTGGCAAAGGGGTATAGTCAACAATACGGAATTGATTATGCTGAGGTGTTTGCTCCTGTTGCTCGTCTAGACACCATTCAAGTAGTTCTTTCACTTGCTGCTCAAAAAGGTTGGGTGATCTACCAACTAGATGTGAAGTCTGCGTTTCTGCACGGGGAGATTGATGAAGAGGTGTACGTTGAAGGGACTGGAATCCAAGGTATATCGACTAAAAAAGGCCCTATATGGACTTAAACAAGCCCCTAGGGCCTGGTACAGTCGAATAGAGACTTATTTCATGAAAGAAGGCTTTGAGAAGTGTCCCTATGAGCACACCTTGTTCATCAAAATGGCAGATGGAGGTAAAATGTTAATTGTGTGCCTTTATGTTGATGACCTTATATTCACTGGTAATGATGAAAACATGTTTGAGCATTTTAAAAAATCCATGATGGGTGAATTTGATATGACCGATCTTGGAAAAATGAAGTATTTTCTCGGGATCGAGGTGTTGCAAAGGGAGGATGGTATATTTATCTGTCAACAGAAATATGCCCAAGAGATATTGGAAAGGTTCAAAATGGGTCAAAATTGCATAACCCAATAGTACCTGGATTTAAGCTCACAAAAGATGAAGGTGGAACAAGGATCAACGAAACACTTTACAAGCAGATGGCGGGGAGCCTGATGTACTTGACCGCCACTCGTCCAGACTTAATGTTTGTGGTCAGCCTAGTAGTTAGCAGGTACATGGAACAACCTACTGAGATTCACTTGCAAGCAGTGAAAAGAGTTCTTCGGTATGTGAAGGGTACAACCAGCTTTGGAGTATGTTATAAGAAGGGAGGAACTACTGATCTAGTTGGCTACACAGATAGCGACTACGCTGGTGATCAAGATGATCGGAAGAGCACTTCAGGTAATGTCTTTATTCTAAGCTCTGGTGCAGTCTCTTGGTCCTCGAAAAAACAGCCTGTAGTCACTCTCTCGACTACAGAGGCGGAGTTCATCGCTGCTTCTCTTCTTTAGTGTGTTTTACAAAGCTTTTGTTTGCTTGCAAGCCTTGTTTTCTCTGATTTCAACATGCTAACCGTGAAGTCATGTATTGATCCATTTATTTTCCTTTTTGGCTTTTGTTTTGTTGGTTAAAATTCTTGGAGTAAAGTAACTATAAATTTGGTCCCTATGGTTTGTTTAAACTGACAATTTTTGTTCTTATACGGTGTGTTTGGTACACTGGACAGGAGGAGAACAGAATAGAACAGGATCATTGTTCTACGTTTGGCAGAAATTTTATATGGAACAGACAGGAACAGAGTGAAACAGGCATGTTCCACCCCCACCCCATGGAACAAGCTGAAACAAACTTATGTTTTACCAATATAACCTCAAAACAAAAATCTAATTCATTTCTAAGACATCAAATACATGTTCTATTTTATATTTTATTCATTCTTTGAATTTTATTTATTGTATTTTATCTAATGTTATATGTTTAGTTCTATCGAGTTCTATCTACCAAACGTTGAACAATTATTCTGTCTCGTCTTGTTCTGTCTTGTCTCGTCCCGTTCTATCCTGTCTGCGTACCAAACGCACCCATAGTTTTGAAATAACAATATAACGATCATCGTGATTTGCAAAAACGTTCAAATTTGTCATCTTTCTCTAAAGGTCATTAAAATTTCTGTTAAATGAGAGACATTTTCGTCATTTTATCAATTTTTTTGTCCTTTAGACTTTTACCTAATCAAAATATCTCTTAAAAAATCAAAGTATCAAAATTTTCGTCTTTTAAAAACGTTCAGCACCATCTCTAAATAATCAGAACTGAAATCAGACTTCAATATCTCTTAAAAAAACAAAGGCCAACTAATAAGACTTCACTTTTGATATCTCGTTTCTAGAAACGTTGTAAGTCATGTTGCCGGTCTCCGGCGACCCGCGGTGTCTGTAGACCCGTTTTTGTTGGTTATTTCAAGTGGTGGAGATAAAAGGAGATAAATAAGAGCGTAAATTACATTTTTCATCCCTCTGCTTTGTTAAAAATCGTTATTTTCATGCCTATACTTTTCAAATTATGATTTTCATCTCCATGATTTACAATCTATTGATGTTTTCATCCTTATGATTAACAACTTATTATTTTCGTTACTATGATTTATAATTCAATGCAATTTCAATCCCTAAAGCTAACTCCTATCTTTAACTGTAAGGAACAAAAACAACAACGAATTGTAAACCACAAATGCGAAAACAACAAGTAAATTATGAATCATAAAAACAAAAACAAACCACAACGCATTTCTTTAGACAAAGACTCCGTTTTTTCCTCTTTTCGGATGGTAAATATTTCTCAGAACATGGAGTGTTTGTATCGAGTAAAGTATATACTTCGACTTTCTTGTGCTAGAACTTTAGCTCGTAAGCATAAAAGTACTGTACGTGCTTTTTTTAAGGGTTGTGGAGTACTGGTTAAGGCTCTGAACGATGTGACGAAATATCACATCTGCCCAGGGTTCGAATCCATGCGTACACAACTTGTGACCACTGAAGTTTAACTAGGGTTGATGTCTTACAGTCATAATTTGTCAGGGGATTAGTCTAGGGATTAGCCTAGACACCTTTCAAAACAATAAATCATAGACTATAAAGATAAAAATCGTAATTTTAAAAGTATAAGAACGAAAATAACAATTTTCAACAAACCACATAGCCTAAAAACGTAATTTACTCTACGAAAAAAACGTTCTTCTCTATAAAACACATCTCCTAAAAATTCTCTTTGCCATCCCATCATCTCCCTTACTTTTTATCTCCTCAACCATCTCCTTCACCCCCACCCACCCAAACCACTCGAAACAACCAACGAAAAACGAGTCTCCAAACACCGCCGGAGACCGGCAACATGACTTACAACGTTTCCCGAACGAGATCCCTAAAGAAACCGTCCACGGCAGGTGGCGGTGTCCGGTCACTGGCTACAGCCATTGCGGTCCCTGTGGCTCTAACCCTAGGCGACATTATGTGGTACGGCGGCAGCCAAGCCTACAAGAACCTAGACCGACCATTCTGGATGCCATCCTTGTGGGTCCTACACCTAACCTGCTTGTCCACGGCTTTCGTCATGGGGTTATCGGCTTGGCTCGTGTGGGCCGAGAGTGGATTTCATCGAACTCCCTCAGCTATATTTATGTACTTGGCTCAGCTCGGATTCAGCTTGGCTTGGAATCCAATCTTTTTCAAGATGGATGCCATTCGGATGGCGTTAGCAGTGAATTTCGGACAAATGGCCGCCATTTTCTCATGCTCTCGGATGTTCGGCCGGTTAAATCCGATAGCCGGCGACCTCGTGAAGCTTTGTTTGGTGTGGACCGGGTATTTAACGGTTGTAAATCTATATTTTGTACTTTAGGGTAAACGATTCGACATCTATAATACAAGTAATGTAAATTTTTGTATACAATCTCCTTTCGAAAAAAGGTATAATCGACCTTAAATGAGTTTTGAATTAGAATCGTTACCTTCTAGAATGTTTTTCTGTTCCCGTTCAAAACAACGTGCCCCAAAAAACGTGGAAATGTAGAGGGTTATGTTATTAACGGTAACCTTCTTTTGAGAACCTATGAAATTGTAATAACCTTGAGAACTAGTGTCTTATGTGCTATTTCATATGATTTTTTTTGCATCTGAGACTAGGATTTAGAATATTAATTAATCATATATTTGTTTCACAATATGTTTGCTTCACATGTATTCGGTTCGCAATATGCACAATTTTTACGTGTTTGTGAAACAAAAAATACACATAAAAAAGTTTCACATTATGAAACAATTACATAAGAAACAATCACGTTGTGAAACAAATAAATGTTAATCAACACATTAAATGTTATCCTTACATGAGAAAAAATCACGTGAAATCGTAAGGTAGAAATTCTCACATATCTCACGAATTTTTGAGTTCTGTGATGATTAAGCCCCAAGTTATTAAATTCAGTTTTTAAGAAGGTCGTTTAGATAAACAGCCCGCTTTTAGATTACGTACCAGATGAAGAGAGTACAAGCTGGAAATGCAGTGGGTACTAGTCACTGTTGCAGAGCTTTCTCAATGTAACGGAGGTTCGTCTTTTCTGATCGATTTCTAGGCCATTCCATTTCTGGAAACCAGGTTTCCGATTGATCTCGTGCTTCCATTGGTATCGGGCTTCGCCTGATATTAGGAGTAACGACCCCGGTGTCAAGAATACAGGGATCTTGATCTTGGGCTCGATTTGTTTTCCATTGGTAGCAACTCCATTTTCGACTCGGCTGAAATGCATCACGCAAGATGATTCTAGGGAGACTAGGGCGATTCCGTCTTCGAATCGCATCAGGTCAACATGTGCACAAATTCCCTGAAAATGAACCCCGAAAAGAAACTGGAATTGGAATCGGAATTGAGAGGGTTCTTGATTAGTCGATAAGAGCATCTTCAACAGCTTCTCTAAAATAGAGAAAATTGCATTTTTGTTCGCTATATTGCTCCAACAGCTTCTCTATATTGTTCTCTAAAATAGAGAAAACTAAAGAAAGCTCCAAGTTTAGAGAATTCTCTAAAACTTGCTAGATGGAGAGAGGAATTTCTTTTTTATTTATTCCCAATTGTTGAATTGAGTTATCATTATTTTATTTAAAATCTTTTTAAAAAATGTATTGGGATGATAAGTTTAAATAATATTTTAATAATATAATGGATGTTGGTTCTCTAAAATAGAGAATATGTTGGTGCTAAATGTAATATATTTTAGAGATTTTGACTTTTAAGTCCCTATTTTAGAAAAATTATAGAGAATTTGTTCGAGATGCTCTAAGAAACTTATCTATGATCATGATTAAGAGCTAACTAGGGTCTCACTCATAAAGCAGGAAGTTTTATAGATCTATTACAGATGGTTCATACATATAAAGATTTTAGTTTACCCTCGTTTTCTTTTGCTCACTCTTTGAAGATAATTAAAGCTTCTATTTTTTTCGAGATTTTAAATAAACCAGTTTAAAGCACTCCTTGATCATGAAATTGTTCTCGAAATCATTTTTTAAGGAAAAAGAATGAAAGGGAGGGAACGAAGGGGAAAACAAAAAATCATGTGTTTTCTCGAAACTTCTATTACGAACGGAAGGAAAGGGAGTGAAAGGGGAGAAAAGTACAAAAAAGAAGTGTTGTTGAAACTTTTTTATGAGAGAAACCAAAGGAAAATAATGATAAGTTTTCTCCAAAATGTCGGAGCAAAGGGAAAGAAAGAAAAAAATTAAAACCCCTAAAAAATATTATTAAAAATACAAACCTACCCAACCCGGTCATTTTAAAAGATATATCTTTAAAGGGTATGTTGTAAAAGTGATATTTTTCCTTTGTTTTCGCGCCTGTTCAACGATAACATGAAAAATTGTTTTATTTCTTTTCCTCCGCTCTCGAGAACACAAATAAAATAATTCTTTTCCTTTCCTTTCCTTTCTTTTCTCCCTAAATTCGAGAAGAAAAAGAGGGAAAGAAAATCTGAAAGGAGTATGTGATCTTTTTATGGCAAAAATACCCCCATACGATAATGTTACAAGAAAAAGCGAGGATAACAAATATAAAGGGTATATTTATAAAAAAGATTTATTTCCGTTCCTTCCCATCCCTTTCAAAAACACAAATAAAAAACTCTCCTTTCATTTCCTTTCCTTTCTTTTCTTTTCTTCCCTAAACCATAACTAAAAATTGGTACCAATAGATGACAAACAGGATTACGGGCGATAAAAAATATCATTTCGCACCTCACCTGGCTGGTATGAGTTAACGATGAGTTGATTAAAGAGAGGCACCCTGTGCAGTAGCTCCGATGGGAATACGCATGCTTGTTCATCAATTTGACAAGTATTTGTGTCCATGGATTCAGGATCGTAATCACTATACCGGATAAGCTCTAGCACACATGTTGAAAGCTCCTTTGCCCATGTTGGTAGATCACCAAACCTCATAGCCTGCAATGGGAGTAACATAGAGTAATGAAATAACCAAACTAAGGGTCCACTTATTAGCAGTTTAATGAGACTCGCAGCTTATTCTGTGAGCTATACATGATTGTTTAGTAGCGGCTTGATGCTATAGAAAGTGGCTTATTCAATAAGGCTTTAGGAGGGAGCTTATGCAGAAAGCCAAGTTTTTCCCAAACCTGCCCCTCCCAGTTAAAGAAAATGCTCCCTCCATCTACGAAAAAACCCTCCAATCAAAAACCTTCCCAATATATATAGACAAATTAATACACACGGACAGCTTTATCCATACAGGACTTGATGGAAAACCAACCAAACCCCCCCTAAAGCTCATTTGTCCACCTTACCAAGCTACAAGGTCAGGCCCATCTCAATCGAGACCAACTTGATTTACTCGTTTTGAAACAAGAAAAGGAACACAAAATCACTGAATTTTGAATGTAATTGATAAAGAACGAATACCCACCGGATGGTCACAATTGAAAAGCTCAAACTTTGTTCTTTAGTAAAGTGCATTTGGTATGCGGACAGGATTGGATGAAACGAGGTCGGCAGGTGAAAGACCCATGGAAAGTTTTAGGGTTTTAATTTGACATGGATAGTTTAGTAATCTACTAATCTTGTCTCGTCTCAGTGATTTTTGTTCCACCTATTTTGGTGTGTCCAACTCAATCTCGTCGTGTCCCGGTTTTAATGTTGTGTCAAACTTGGGACAACAAGCTTTTGTTCCGTCATCTCCCGCTTTATCACACGTACCAAAAGCAACCTTGTTGAACTAAACATGCATATAAACCGCCACAAATGAGCAATCAATGACAACAACATCTAAGGGGTTGTTTGGCAGTTGCTGAATGGTTTGGTGCAGAATGATTAAGTAGTCATAGTGATTAAGAGGCTCTTATAATATAGTGCAAAATGAAATATGATTGTTTGGTAATTGTTCATAAGAAAATTGGTGCACCCCCACTGCGTTTTACGTATAAAAGAAAAAGGAATTAGACAGGCTTTCATTTGTTGGTCCAGAATAAGGCCCAAGGATTGTTGGGCTTTTACTTTTCAATAATTGGCGGGAACTTCCTTTAAGAGAGGGGGGAGCGTATTCTGTTATATTCATTCTGTTTTGCTATCTTGTAATTGAGCAGTAGCTCTGGGAGAGAACCATGGCCTCTCGAATGCCATTGGATTAGTTTCTTTACTCAATACAATTCGATAATTCGGTCCAGTGTGTACCAAATTGGTATCAGAACAGTCACTTTCCAGGGAAGATGGCGACTAGAAGTACGACTACGAGGTTGGACGATCTGGAAGGAAGTGTGGGATCGATTGAGAAGACACTGCTATTGATTGCGCAGCAGATGGAGAAAATCCTGAAGCAACAGGATGATGTTACGAGTAAACTGGATAAGGCGGAGTCATCTGGATCGAGTGGGAAGAAGGAAACGGAAGGATACGATCAAAATCGTTTTCTAGCAGTGAAAGGAAGGAAACTCGAGATACCGTCGTTCGATGGAACAGATCCCGATGGGTGGATTCTCAGGGCTGAACGATATTTCTCTCTGAATCGTCTCAGTCAAGAGGAGAAAATGGATGTAGCGTTCATTGCCTTTGAAGGAGACGCTCTTAAATGGTTTCAATGGGAAAACAAACGTCGGCCGATTACCAGATGGGAAGATCTGAAGATGATGCTACTTCGTCAATTTAGATCGCTAGCGGCTGGATCGTTGTGTGAACAATTTCTATCGATCAAACAGGAGGGGACGATGGAAGAGTATCGGCGCAAATTCGTGGAGTTCGCTGCTCCACTAGATGGAATTCCCGAAGAGGTATTTCTAAGCAAATTCATTAACGGTTTAGATACTGCAATTAAGGCTGAGATACATTTATTAAACCCTATATCGTTGAGTGACGCTATGGAGATGGCATCAAAAATAGAAGTTAAAAACAGAGTGTTAAACCGTGACCGTAATACATTCTCGAACAGAAGAAGTTCCAATTCTGTTTCGGAGAATCGTACCACTCAATCTCAGTCGACGGTTTCCTCTGGTTCATCTGCGAGAAGTGGCACAGAATTCAGAAGACTGTCTGAACAAGAGGTGCAGCAGAAACGTGCCTTAGGCCTTTGTTATCGTTGTGATGAGAAGTACTCCCCTAGACACAGATGTAAGAAGAAAGAAATGAATGTTATTCTGGTCCAGGAAGAGATGTGTGATGAGGAAAATGATGAGGCTGAGGTTAAAACACTGAATACAGCAGATGTAATTGATATAGGGCAGAAAGTTGAGGTGCACCTTAACTCGGTAGTAGGATTGACAAATCCTAAAACCATGAAGATGGAAGGCTTTGTGGGAGAACAAAAGGTGGTGGTCCTGATTGACAGTGGGGCTACACACAACTTCATTGCAAAAGTAGTCAGAAAATTAGATCTGAAAGTGGAGAAGACCTTGGAGTATTCAATCATTATGGGCACAGGAAACAATGTTAAGGGAGAGGGCGTTTGTAAGCAAGTAACACTCTCGATCCAAGGGTTAGAAATTATAGAAGATTTCCTTCCAATCCAGTTGGGTAACAGCGATGTAATTCTGGGAATGCAATGGTTAGAGACCCTCGGTGCCACGTATGTCAATTGGAAACAGCAACATATGAAGTTCAATATTAGGGGAAACTCAGTCTCCTTGAAGGGAGATCCTTCTTTGGGAAGGTCAAAAGTATCATTGAAAGCGATGGGGAAGGTAATTCAACAAGAAGGGCATGGGGTGTTAATAGAGTTGGGAACATGCGAGGCTCAAAATAAGAAGAAACATGAAGAGGAAACAGTTTTAGAGCCGTTGTTAAGGGAGTATGATCGTGTGTTTAACATGCCAGCAGAATTGCCTCCAATCCGAGGAAAAGAGCACGGTATTGTGTTGAAGGAAGGAACATAACCTGTGAATGTAAGGCCATATCGGTACCCCCATTATCAAAAAGACGAGATCGAAAAATTAGTTAAAGAGATGTTAATTGCAGGGATCATTCGACCCAGCTCTAGTCCGTTTTCGAGCCCTGTACTGCTGGTTAAAAAGAAAGATGGTAGTTGGCGTTTTTGCATTGATTACAGGGCTCTTAACAAAGCCACAGTGGTGGACAAGTTTCCTATTCCGGTCATAGACGAGCTGTTGGATGAATTACATGATGCACGGGTGTTCTCCAGGTTAGATCTGAAATCTGGTTATCATCAAATAAGGATGGAAGAGGGTGATATCCAGAAAACGGCATTCCGAACGCACCAAGGACATTACGAGTTCCTTGTAACGCCCTTCGGTTTAGTGAACGCTCCTGCAACCTTTCAAGGTCTAACGAACAAAGTTTTCCAGGAGGTGTTGAGGAAGCACGTACTAGTCTTTTTCGACAACATTTTAGTTTACAGCAAGTCCATAGATGAGCATAAAGAACATTTGAGAAGGGTGCTAGATATTCTAGCTCAAAATCACCAGTATGCTAACAAAAAAAAGTGCGAGTTCGGGCGTAGTAAATTGGGCTATTTGGGTCATATAATCTCGGGAGAAGGAGTAGAGGTTGATGATTCCAAAATCAAGGCAATTACAGATTGGAAAGTACCCTCTACTATCACAGAGTTGCGGGGTTTTTTGGGGCTGTCCGGTTATTACCGGAAATTCATTAAAGGTTATGGTGGGGTGGCTGCACCATTGACAGGTTTGCTCAAAAAGAATCAGTTCCATTGGACTGCTGAAGCTCAGACTGCTTTTGAAAAATTGAAGACAATGCTATCATCAGCTCCGGTACTAAAGTTGGCCAACTTTGAATTGGAGTTCGTTATTGAAAGTGATGCATCAGGCTATGGATTAGGGGCTGTTCTAATCCAACAAGATCAGCCAATTGCATTTTTCAGTCAAGCCTTGGGGTTACGGGCAAAACAGAAGTCAGTTTACGAGAAAGAATTGATGGCTATTGTGTTAGCCATTCGGAAGTGGAGACCTTATTTGTTAGGAAGACGATTCACGGTTCGTAGTGACCAGAAGAGCCTTCGTTTTCTGTTAGAACAACGGGTCGTGGATCCAGAATATCAGAAATGGGTCACTAAGCTATTGGGTTACGATTTCTCAATAGTTTACAAACCTGGAAGCACCAATCGAGCAGCGGATGCGCTGTCCAGGAAAACAGAAGAGGTTGAATGCTCGAGCATAGGGGGGCCTCATTGGAGGCAATGGGATCAGTTGAAACAAGATATTGAGGGTGACGATCTGTTAAGAAAAATTCGGACAGACCTGTTACAAGATGCAACGGCCCATAAAGGATTCACAATTAAACGAGACTTATTGTTTTACAATGACAGGTTGGTGATACCACGTAAGTCGTCGTTAATCCCGTTGCTAATTGAAGAGTTTCATGGGTCGCCGATAGGTGGGCACGGAGGTGAGGATCGCACATACCAACGTATTGCAGCAGAAATTTTCTGGGTTGGTATGCGTAAAGACATTGGAGATGCAGTTCGCAAGTGTGAAGTTTGCCAAAGAAATAAGACCATGAGTGGGTCAAAAACAGGCCTACTACAACCATTGGCTCTCCCAACTACAGTTTGGGAAGATATTTCGATGGATTTCATCGAAGGGTTACCACGTTCTAAAGGAATGAGTACTATTCTAGTTGTTGTCGATCGTTTCAGCAAATATGCTCATTTCATCGGTTTAAAACACCCTTTTGATGCGCACACGGTGGCTGAAGTGTTTGTGAAAGAAATTATCAGACTGCATGGGGTTCCACAGTCGATAGTGTCTGATCGGGACAAAGTTTTTCTAAGTTCTGGAAAGAACTGTTTAAATTGCACGGGTCCAACCTTCATTTTAGTACGGCTTATCACCCACAGTTTGATGGGCAAACTGAGGTGGTAAACAAGTGTTTGGAACAGTACTTACGATGTTGGGTGTCGAATAAGCCTAAACAATGGAGTCAATGGTTAGCATGGGCGGAATTATCTTATAACACGTCGTTTCATACATCACTCAAGTGTTCTCCTTTTAAGGTGCTGTATGGGAGAGATCCACCACCCTTGATACGCTATAAGCCAACAACTTCAAACTTACAAGCTGTGGATCAAGAGTTAGTGACACGTGATGAGATATGGGATGAAACTAGAATGCATCTTCTAAAAGCCCAGTGTAGAATGAAACAGCAAAAAGACCTCCATCGTAAGGATGTTGTGTTTGAGGTGGGAGATTGGGTATTCCTTAAATTACGGCCCTATCGTCAAAAGTCGTTGGTGAAAGGTAACAATCCCAAGCTTCTGGCCAGATTCTATGGACCCTATAGAATTTCAGAAAAAATAGGACAAGTGGCCTATAAACTCGCTTTACCTGTGGGAGTTAAGATACACCCTGTTTTTCATGTATCTCAACTCAGACGAGCAATGGGTGACTGTGCATCAGCCACGGATATTCCTGCACAAATTTCTGAGGATATGGTGTTCCAAGCCGAATTGGAGGATTTATTGGATGTTCGTGTAGTACCACATGGAGATCCAGGCCAATTGGAAGTGTTAGTCAAATGGAAAGGTTTATCAGATTTTGAATCCTCCTGGGAATTGTTAAATCCGCTGCTGCAGCAATATCCTGATAAGCACCTTGAGGACAAGGTGCTTTCGTTGAGGGGGAGTATTGGTACACCCCCACTGCGTTTTACGTATAAAAGAAAAAGGAATTAGACAGGCTTTCATTTGTTGGTCCAGAATAAGGCCCAAGGATTGTTGGGCTTTTACTTTTCAATAATTGGCGGGAACTTCCTTTAAGAGAGGGGGGGAGCGTATTCTGTTATATTCATTCTGTTTTGCTATCTTGTAATTGAGCAGTAGCTCTGGGAGAGAACCATGGCCTCTGAAATGCCATTGGATTAGTTTCTTTACTCAATACAATTCGATAATTCGATCCAGTGTGTACCAGAAATTAGGGCGTTGAATGGTTAAGGAAGGCCCAAGATACAAAATTCATTCAGAGGGTTTTAGAACCATTAAGAGGCAGACTTTTTTTTGCCAGACAAGATTTACCTCTTAACGATTCAGAGGTTGCCTCTTAATGGAAATATTAAGAGGTAAACAAACAGCCCCTAAGACCATCTCCAACCAAAAGTGCTATCGATAACACTAGTGCTGAATTTTAGCACTCAAATTTACACTTTTCATCATAATAGCACTAATCGTCTCATACCGCTCGGTGCTAAATTATAGCACTTTTATATATTTATTAATTTAACATTTAAATATAATCATGTTTTGTGTATATTAATTAGTTAAATTTATCTTTACATATTTATTTAACTACAATAAATTTTTATTTATTTATTAGTTATTGAAAATTAGTTACATTTAAACTAGTCTACTTTATAATACCAACACACTTAATATAGTATTTAGTTTCACAACTTTTTAAATTATTAAATTTCAAGCCAATTAGAACAAAACACGTATCAAAAATTAAATTTTATCCGAATTTAAACGAAGTTCATCAAAATGTGCTTGTATGCTTCAACATAGGCTATTTTCAACCCACCAAGAAACATTTTAGTACATTTATTTAGCACTTTAGCATCGGTTGGAGATGACTTGTTATATTATGAAACTTTAGCCCTTTAGTACTTGGTCAGAGATGGCCTTATAGCATTTTTTTTCTCATTATTAAATGTAACAACTTCATAAACACAAACGACACACTCGTGTTCCAATTGTCAAACCTGATTGTGAGAGGCATCATTGAACCATCCTTCTGCAGAAATAAGTCACAGAAGAACAAATAAGTTAGAGCAATGACACTCCATACTCATAAAACAGAATGCGTTCAGGAAAACATATATACATACTTACATAAAGGCGAAGGATTGTGTGAGAAGTTGAGGTTTTTGTGAGAGGCTTGAGAAGTGGATCTGAACCGTTTATCACTTTTAATCAAATGCCCTCCCATGAATTGTGGCTTAGAAGGGAATTGATCCGGTGCATCTCGATGCACCTCTTCTCGGTGCATCTCATCTAATGTGCATCCATTTCTCATCCAACGGTTGATAACCACTTCTCACGTTGACCTCAACTTCTCACCGGAACCCAACCCCGTACATACATATGTACATACGGGCAGTCGGGCATGGGATCATGTGAGAAGTGTCATTTTTGGTGAGAAGTGTGAGAATTACTTTTACACTGTTGATCACTTTTAATCAAATACCCTCCCATGAATTGCGGCTTAAAAGGAAATTGATCCGGTGCATCTTTGTGCATCTTATCTCGGTGCATCTCATCGTAATGTTCGTCTATTTCTCATCCGACAGTGATAACCACTTCTCAAGCTTCTCACCAAATTTGGCACTTCTCACCTGAACCCAGCACTCACTGTACATACGTGCATACATTCAATCTACAAGTCTACAAACTACGAAAACTCAAAACGTCAAAACTGCTTGCTTTTCAATATCAGATATGAAGTTGTTCTCATATCAAAACTACAGAAAAATATTGTTCGTGGGCATAATTTGCTACAAAATTCTTGTCAAGAAATACTGTCAAACCGGTTACTTTTGGTTCATTATGACATTGATCTTACATTTTCACGAAAACGACTCGTAAGTCGTAACCACGTTGAAACTTGCACAAAATACCATCATCGGCATACATGTTGACGCTAAATATGCAATAAAATTCATAAGTTTTACTTCTGAAAATAAGTATTATGTATTTATATTTGGCATCAATTTCAAAACGAGCTCTCCTTTCAAAACCGATGAAATGGTTATCCAATTTGAGGCTAAGGATTAGAATTGATTATATATCATTCGATAAATTAAACCGTGATCACTCTAACAGTAGCGGTCATTATAATTTATATCTGTAACTGAGATACTACAGCAGAACAAACGAGATGGAAATTAGAAGATTACCTCGTAGGATTGATGCTAGCAAAGTTGATTGTTGATCAGGTGTTAAAAAATCTCTACATAAGCTTAATCCCTTGATTTCACTGATTCGCTCCCATTTAGGGTTCTCTCCAAATACCAATTGATCTTCTCCCAGGGCTTGAAGCTGTTGTCGACGATCGTCGTCGTCGTTATCTTCTGACGAGTCTCCAAATGCTTCTACAATAAGGTTCTTGTATTCGTCCATTTCGAATGAGCTTCGTCTCTAGGGTTTTGCTGTGTTGATGTGTTGACTGTTGAGACCCGAGAGAATAGGAATTTGAAACCAAAGTTGTATTGATGCCCCTGCACTTTAATCTTATATTATTTTTACCACACACTTTCAAATCCAAATATACCATTTAACCGATATAGTTGGGTTTCGGTGAAAAGTGTCTAATATAATGAAGAATGTGAAAAATTGTTATCAACTCGAAAAAACGTACCCGGAAATCAAGTCCGGGATCTATCCGGGAAAACCATCCGAAAATCAAGTTCGGGGCCTATCTAGAAAACCATTCGGAAAACCAATTCCGGGAATCATCCGGAAAATACAACTTCCGGACTCGTTCGATAAACCGACTTGATTTGCACGATTTGTACCAAAATTCAAACAATTCTTCAGTATCAAAGTTCATAAAGATACCAGTAAGTTTATTAGGCCATTGCAATTTGTTTAAAAATATAAAACCAAACTTATTATTAACTTTGAAATCTAAACAACAAAATACAGAAGAAACCTCACTACATAATCGCTCACACTCATACGATTACATAATAAAACCTTACTACATAAACTCTCACACTCATGATCTTCAAGAGATTTGAAGATCTGATATAGTGAAACCCTAAAAAATATCTAATAAGAAGTAGAAAGAAAACTGAGAGAACTCTCCAGATTGAAGAAAACGAATTATATGGAGAAACCCTAAATCGCTATGTATTTATATCAATCATTGATTGGTATTTAGTCCCTAGAATCCTTTAATTTGCACCGCTACACTTTCCAGCTTCATACTTGCAGCACCATCCTTTAATTATTTCCAGTTGGCAGGAATAGTCCTAGCATATTTAAAAAAACAGAAATATAAATATAAATAAATAACATATGTCAAGATTGAAAAATATACTTTGTGTATTTTAACACCCGCCCTCAATCTTGACTTCTAAAAAGATCTAACATATTTAATTTCGAACACAAATAATTGTGTTGTTGTACACCAAGTGGTTTTGTAAATATATCAGCTGGATTATCCAAAGAAGGTACTTTAACTGTTTTTAATAATCGAGCGGTTATCTTGTTTCTAACTTGATGTATATCGATTTCAATATGTTTCGTTCTTTCATGAAAAACTGGGTTATTAGCAATTTGTATAGCAGAATTGTTATCACAATGAAGCTCAACAGGAAGTAAATTTTCCAGTTTTAATTCTGCTAAAATGTTAAGAACCCAAATAATCTCACATAGGGCTGATGCCATAGCCCTATATTCTGATTCTGTAGAGGAGCGAGAAACAGTTGACTGTTTCTTACTCCTCCAAGACACCATACAATTACCCAAATACAAGCAATAACCGGTAACTGAGCACCTAGTAGACAGACACTTACCCCAATCAGCATCCACATAAGCACTCAGTTTAAAAACATCAGAAGAGGTAAAGTTTACACCTTTTCCCGAAGAACCTTTTAAATATTTTAAAACACGAAGAGCTAATTTGAGATGAGACTGTCTTGGTGAATGCATAAACTGACTAAAAATATGTACAGCATAAGTAATATCAGGGCGTGTTGCTAACAAGTAGATTAATCTACCTATTAGTTTCTGATATTCAGTGAAATTATCCAAAGAAGGATCTTTTAAATGAGATCCTGCTGAGTCAGTGACAACCAAGTTCATATTCATATGAGTACTTATTGGCTTACTTCCTAAATACCCAAAATCACTAAGAAGTTCAAGACAATACTTTCGCTGTGACATACAAACACCTTTGTCAGTTCTCAAGATTTCAATACCTAAGAAAAATTTTAACTCTCCAAGATCCTTGATTTTAAAACTTGATTGTAAATGACTTTTTACTTTATTAATTTCTTCAATAGAATTTCCGGTAAGAACTATGTCATCCACATACACAAGTAAAACCAAGTAAACAGATTTATTAATCTTCGTAAACAAAGAATAGTCGCTTGTACTTTGTGTAAAGCCATGATCATGTAAACAAGAGGATAGTTTTGCATACCATTGACGAGGGGCCTGTTTCAAACCATATAAAGACTTAACTAATTTACAGACCATTTTGTCATTAGCAGAAAAATACCCTGGGGGAAGACTCATGTAAACATCTTCAGCTAAATCACCGTACAAGAAAGCATTGTTGACATCTAACTGACACAAAGGCAGTTATTTTGGATAGCTAAAGCAATTACACATCTTACCGTGACCATTTTAACTACTGGAGAAAAAGTCTCATCATAGTCTAAACCTTCACGTTGTGAATATCCTTTAGCCACTAACCTGGCTTTGTACCTCTCAATCTCACCGGTAGATTTGTATTTAATTTTATATATCCATCTACATCCAATTGGCTTTCGACCAATTGGAAGTGTAGTAATAGTCCACGTGTTATTTCGGTACAAAGCTTCCATTTCCTCATTCATTGCAGAAATCCAATTTTGATCTTTACAAGCATCAAAAAAATTATTTGGTTCTACAGATTTGTTTAAAGTTGTTACAAAACAAAAATTATTTGGACTAAGGAAAGAGTAATTTACTACCCTTTCTAGACCATATTTGACCTTACCTTCTACCACATAATCAGAAAACTTTCTAGGAAGATTAGATACACGACTAGACTTCCTAGTAGAAGGTTCAACTAAATCACCCTCAGGAGGGAAACTCAAATGAACTTCACTTTCAGCAGCACGCTGGTCATTGGCAACCATAGTTTGACTACCGGAAGTAGACATATCTTGGGAATTAGTTCCTCTAGTGTGATTACCAGGATCTATTGAACCAGTAGCCACACCTTGGGAATTAATTCCTCTAGTGCTACTAGCCTTACCTAAACTAGTAGCTTGACTTAGGCCACCAGAATGACCACGGTTACTGTTCTCAGTTTGATTAAGACTACGAAAGGGACTGCGATTTTCATTTTGTGAGTTGTCCCTTAAATCATCATCGGGTATTTCAACAGAAAAATCATTAGTTTGAAAAATACTGTCAAAGAAATTTAAAGAGATGATGTCACTAGAGTTGTGATGTTGATCATTGGTTCTCATTTTGAAAGGAAAAACAGTTTCATAGAATTTTACATCTCTTGAGATGACAATCTATTTAGTATCCAAGCTATAAAGACGATACCCCTTTTGAGAATTAGCATATCCGAGAAGCACACACTTCTCGGTGCGTGAAGTAAACTTATCAAGGTTGTTAGGTTTAACAGAAAAACACAAACAGCCAAAATTCCTTAAGTGTGATAAAACAGGAGTAAAACCAAAAACCAACTCATACGGGCATTTTCCACTTAGCACGGAGGAAGGAGTTCTATTAATCAAATAAGTTGCTGTTAAGATACACTCACTCCACATGTTAAGGGGAATACCACTTTGAAACATCAAAGCCCTAGCAACATTCAAAAGATGTCTATGCTTGCGTTCTACAACCCCATTTTGTTGGGGTGTATAGACGCAAGTTGTTTGATGTAAAATACCTTTTGATTTACAAAACTCACCAAATTTATTATTTACAAATTCAGTCCCGTTATCACTTCGAAACACTTTAACATATTTCCCAAATTGATTAATCAACAAGCTGTGAAAAGAAACAACATTATCAAACACCTCATATTTACTTTTCACCAGATATACCCAAACAGATCTAGTGAAATCGTCAACAATTGTAAGGAAATATCTATATCCATCCCTACTAGGAACACGATAAGGACCCCAAAGGTCTAGATGAATAAGATCACCCAAGGCCTTAGAAGTGTGATTACTAAGGTTAAATTTTTCCCTCGTTTGTTTGGCCATGTGACAAATATCACAAGGGGATGGTTGAGAATTATTACTCAAGTTCAGTTTATTTTTCAAACAAGATAAAGCCTGTTCGGCAGGATGCCCTAGCCTACTGTGCCAAAGTTGTCGTGAAGCATAGCAGAAAATGGACATATTTGAGGTGTTATGTTTATTCTTTAACAGATTAGAATCGAACATCTCACCCTTATTTGTTTGATCAAAAAAATACAAGCCTCCATTTTCACTACCAGTACCCACTACTCTCATGGGACGTGAACCCTGAACCAAGTAACATTTAAATTCATCAAATACAACTAAGATTTTACTGTCCCTAGCAAGTTTATGGACAGATAGAAGATTGACATGAAAATCTGGTATAACAAGCACATCAAACAGCATCACATCATCATTTAGTCTGTAATTTCCTATGTTGTTAATTTGTGCCTCTTCCCCATTAGGTTGAGTCACTCTTAAGTTCATATCTGATATGTCAACAACATTTTCTAAATGAGAAATAGATGATGTCATGTGCATGTGTTGGTTAGCACCAGAATCAATAATCCATTGATTTTGAGTAAACTTTGAAACATGGGCCATATTGGCAAACAACCTACCTGCCATATTGGCAGTAACACCTTCATTTTGCTTCTGATCCAGAAGGGAAAGTAATTTCATGATTTGTTCTTCTGTAAGAGACTTGGAACTGGAAGCACTAACAGGACCTTCAGTGCTGCATGCATTACTAGAAGGAGTTTTTGAAAAATGATTTGAAAATTGATTTGTCTTGGTTTTGGTAAATTGGAAATCTTTTGGAAACCCTATTAGTTTGAAGCATCTTTCTATGGTGTGACCTGTCACACCACAGTGCTTACAAACTAAAAGTGATTTTCCTGGTTTTTTCTTATTGTCAAGAGGTTTACTGAAAAAGGCTGTATTATGAGTTTTAGATTCTGAAAAAAGACGAGTCGCACCACGGTGCGACTCTTCTCTAGAAACCAAAGAAAAGGCAGTTTTAACAGTTGGTAATGGATTTGTTGTTAAAATATTACTCCTTAGTTGCATGTATACATCATCCAGTCCCATCAAGAATTGCATTAGTTTTATCAATTGATTATGTTTAGTGAAATCATGAGAAGCATTACAAGAACATGCTGGAAGTTTAACTAAAGCATCAAATTGCTTCCATAATGCATTTAATTTGTGATAGTAATCTGAAACAGAAGAACCATGCTGAGTAAGCGAATTTATCTTTTGATATAGATTGAAGGTTACAGACCCATCAATCTTATCATATGTTTCTTTTAATTCCGTCCAAACATCAGAAGCAATCCTAGAAAAAAACTTGACTAGCAAATAACTCCTCAGATACAGAACCGAGGATCCAAGACAACACAACAGAATTACATCTATCCCATTGTTTTCCTAGAATTTCATTATCGGTGGGACGAAGAACAGTTTTATCTACGAAACCAAGTTTATTCTTAGTTTCCAAAGCCAATATTATAGCACATGCCCATACTTTATAGTTGTCTGTACCAGTTAATTTCATATTGAGAATGGACACACCAGAGGTGTCACTAGCATGAAGGTAGAGAGGGTCCCCAAAGTCCAGTTTTGCAATCAGAGATTGCCCCTCTGGACTTTTGGGATCAGCTGTACCAGTCATGATGAATACAGAAAGTAAAGCACACACAGGAGAGACCCCAAGTGATAGATGACAGGGTTCCTTGCCACTCGAAGTGGTAGGTCAAGCCAAACACTTAGGTTCCCAATACAAAGAGCAAGAATAAAATAGCACACACAAAGGAATGAAGAAGACTTACAGTGATAGCGTATGCAATAGATGCAGCGGAAGTAAGAGGCCTCAGTGAACTACTGAGGTCTAGAGGGTATACAAGATGTAGGATACAGACCTGAACACAATATGTATACAACAAGCAAAATAACGAGAAACAGCAGATCTCACACATAAAGTGTCTTCAGGCAGGAACTGCAGTGAATAAAGTGTAGAGTGATTCAGAACCTTAGTTCTAGCTTCACCTACTTTTCACAACAGTTTACTGCAGTGATCATAGATTTCAATTAAGATAACACCATATCTGAATGTATGCAACTGGATCTACAAAGATCGAGTCATATACACGAATTAAACGAAAAACTAAGTAGGCTATGAACAATAGCAAACTTATGAAACTAGTAATGATAGATTTTATATATGAAACTGATACTGTTAAGTAAAAACAGAAACTAGATATACAGATAGCAGATCCTTGACCAAATCACGGAATGTAAAGAATCTAATACTGTACTTATAAAATCTAGATGAGCAAGCATGATAACCAAGTTCCAGTGCTAAAAAAAGAGGATAACAGATCTGATAACAGATCTGAACGAAACCAAGATCTGGTACTTAGAGCAAAGAAGGACAAGGTTGCGATATAAACTGTTTTCCAAACAAGATTTTGCAAAGAAAAAAAAAGAATATATGAATCACTTGATACCTGATCTTGTCTATGAGTTAGCCAAGATCCATGTATTGATGTTGATTTAGATCCAAAGGAAAATACTTAGAACAAGAGCAGAATACAGACCTGGAAACATAAAATCACAATCGACAGAATTCCTTGGATTAGAGTAATAATACTTAAATCCTCGTAAGTCGAAGAGTTTTCTCAAAAAAAAATCCATAAGTGTATCTATATTAACAGACTGAACAAAAAAAATCCAAAATAGGCTACAAATAGATCTAAATGAAAAATAGTGAATATGAACGAGGTCATCGGATTAATAGTAATAAATACCGAAAAATCCTCACACACCGTAAGAGTGTTCATCGATCTAAGTGAAAAAGTAGATCCAAACGAGAAATAGAATGAATATGAACGAGGTCATCGGATTGTCGGTAACAGGTACCGAAAGATCCTCACACACCGTAAAGGTACTCAACAATCTAATATAGAACGAGAGTATTATGCCAGACGACTCAGTTCATCGGATCTGGATAGAAATACCAGAGTCCTTGCGAGTCAAGAAGATAACAAGTAGAATCGATTTCAGAAGTAGACAACAGAAATCATACCAGAAGATGATTCGAACGTCGGTGATGATTATATTGCAGAAGATCTCGCCATACGCTCTGATATCATGTTTAAAAATGTAAAACCAAACTTATTATTAACTCTGAAATCTAAACAACAAAATACAGAAGAAACCTCACTACATAATCGCTCACACTCATACGATTACATAATAAAACCTTACTACATAAACTCTCACACTCATGATCTTCAAGAGATTTGAAGATCTGATATAGTGAAACCCTAAAAAATATCTAATAAGAAGTAGAAAGAAAACTGAGAGAACTCTCCAGATTGAAGAAAACGAATTATACGGAGAAACCCTAAATCGCTATGTATTTATATCAATCAGTGATTGGTATTTAGTCCCTAGAATCCTTTAATTTGCACCGCTACACTTTCCAGCTTCATACTTGCGGCACCATCCTTTAATTATTTCCAGTTGGCAGGAATAGTCCTCGCATATTTAAAAAAACAGAAATATAAATATAAATAAATAACATATGTCAAGATTGAAAAATATACTTTGTGTATTTTAACAAATTCCAATTGTCAGTTTATAGAAACATGTAACCATAATTTAACAGTATATATGTACTCACCTGATGAAGAACTCAAACTCAGTATTTTATAGGATTTAACCAAACTCAAACTTCAATCCTATTTTACCAAATACTAAATCAGTAATCGATCAAACACATATTTGATTTGTGATTTCTTAACCTTAAAGAGATTGATTGGAGAAGAGAATTGAAATCCTTACCGAACGAACCAAGAACTCGGTCTTTCTCTCTCTCTCTCTTGGAAACCGACTTCAACTTCTCAATATTATATAATCCCAAAAATCAATTTCTTCTAATATATATCTCAAGTTTAAATTTTAACAATTAGCCCTAGACAATATGGCTAATTACGCTTTTGGCCCTTTCGTCATCTAATTATAACATAACTTCTAAACTAGCACACTCAAAAATTTTAAACGTCCTTCCAATCTAATAAACACGTCATCTAATAAACACTTTAAATAAGCAATCTCAAAAAGCCTATAAATATGATTTACCAATTATCTAGAAGAATTCAAAAGAGAAAAAAATTTGTTAACTAGAAGAAAAGTTAACACATAGCAATTTAATAAGAGCTTAATGGGGCTCACATTTTATTTGATCATCTATATATGACTATTTGGTATTGGATTAATGATATAGAAAATGGCTTATTCAATAAGCTTTTAGGGATAAACTTCATGTAGAAACCTGATTTTTTTCAAATTTGTCCCTCTCAATTAGAAAAACAAGTTTCTTCGATCTATGAAAAAAAAAACTCCCACGTAAAAACTATTTCAATTTATAAGATTAATTCTTACAAATAGCTTTATCCATACATGATTTAATGGATAACCAACCAAACTTCAGTTTTATCCACACATAAACTCACAATTAAATGCATCTGGTATCCAATCTTATAAAATACTACTTTTTATATCACTTAAAAAAAAATAGTATTACCTATCGTAGAAGATTTACTATTAATACTAAAATTAACACTATTTTTTACAATTTGGTTTACAATTTGGTGTAAAATATAGTTTGACTCGTTTGAGATGCCCTAAACATAAATACTTATCAGCTAGATTATTAATCCGATGCCAGTTTAATTTTTCTGAGTTTCCAGAGAACACGATTTCAGGTTGCAGTCACTGGAATCAGAGACGTATGGTCCACTTGAAGCGGTTGCCACAGAAAGTTAAACGCCACGGTAGCCATAACTTTTTCAAATAGGTAATATTCCGACAAAATCAAATCTATAGAAATGGAGAGACAAATCGATCCACTCACTATTCCACCATTTACGATAGCAATAGCATGTCGAATACTGTTTACCTTATATTTCTTCTTCGTCTTCTGGTGATCGGAAATGTAGGATTCTTCATCGTCAACGGTGTGGTTGATGAATACCGGAGAGATGATTTTCCGGCCGAATTCGTTTTTGGATCGGGAACTTCCGCTTATCAGGTATTATTTCATGAATCTGGATTCCGCTTATCAGATATTATTTGATGAATCTGGATCTGGATCTGGATCTGGATCTGGATCTGTTGGATTTTTGGAGGTAACTGTCTGTAACTGTGTGTGAAAAAAGGTTGAAGGAGCAGTACTGGAAGATGGAAGGAGTTTCAGCATTTGGGACACCTTCGCTCATTCAGGTAATACGAGTATGATACCCATTCTAACTTGTATAAAAAATTAAATACCGTCACTTTTTATTATTATATTTAATTATTAAATATTTTTTTACTGTATTTTGATGCATGTTTGATAATAAATCGACCGATAACTTACTTTTGAATTTGAAAAACCGTTCATTTTTTTATCCCAATTTTTGACGTTTTAAGATATTTTTTTAGTATAGAATTGATCAATCATTATTGGTAATTACAAAAACAAATATCAGGATTGTGTGAGAAAAAAGAGTTGTGAAAAACGTAGGAAGTTCACTTTTAATCCCAAAACAGCACACAAATTACGTTTTAGAAGGGAATTGATCCGGTACATCTCATTAATGTTAATTTTCGATTAAGATTGAACCAAAAGTAGATGTCTCTTCTTAACCTTCCCACTATAATTTTCATTCTTACCGGAACTCAACCCTATAAACCATATGGTTTAATAACTCTTAAATATTGTTTATTAATGCATAATATTTTAAAATTTAGACTTACAACTTATTTATACTATGTTTTAAAACATTTGGTTCAAAGTTCTAAAAACAAAATTTTGAGCATTATGTACCATTATTTAATACTAAATTACTTTATTTTCAAGTAAATAATGAATGAACACAAATTTGTAAAGCTGCATGTTTGAATTATTAGCTAATTGATAAACATATAAAATTGTAGGACAACCTAGGGGGGGTAAGGTTGTATTTAAAATCTTTTACTTTCAAAAATTCTTTTACAAATAAATACAGTACTGAAACAGTATAAATAAATCAGAGTATAAACAAATAAATATACAACAATTATATAAACAGATATAATTTAAATGCACAGAGATTATATAAATAAATATAAATGCAAAGCAGTTTATATAAATAAATATAATATAGCACAGCGGAATAAATAAAGAGATAAGGGATAGAGATACTTGACACAGAGATTTACTGATTTACCACCAACTGTGATAAACCAGCAGCCGAGACACTTCCCGACACGATCCAATAAATGTATTCTTTACGGTAGAATACAAACCAAGTACAAAGGTAACGTAATTGATTCTCAAGCTTCTGCTATGAGATGTACAGGATCACACACCCGTTATTCAAATGCTTACAAGAGGAGTATAACTCACAATGGGTAATCACTCTTGTATAATATCTCACACTTGGATATTTTATAAAAAATGTTTTATAAAATATATATTATAAATAGATGAGAGAGCTGAGAGGTGGTTGCTGCTTGTTGTGTTGTGTGGTCTGTAGTCTTGGGTCTTCCTTCTCTTCTCCAGCATGCATGTATATATATCAGGAAGCTCCAACGGCTTTGTGCAGCCGCGGTATACCGCCAAATGCATGCGGTATACCGCCGTCAGAAAAGTGTGCTGACACACAAACGGCTACATGCAAAGTTGACAGGAATAAGTACCCGCGGTATACCGGCTGGGTCTCGCGGTATACCGCCGTCAGGAAAAGCAACTTCAACCAATAGGAATTGCACACGGACTGCCGCGGTATACCGGCTGAACAGCCGCGGTATACCGGCTTGGTGTACCCGCGGTATACCGGGTATTCCCCACGGTATACCGGCGTCAGAAAAGAACCTTCCAGGACAGCAACCAAATCTTGCTAGATCTTCTTAAAACCTTATTAAAATTAATTGTTGGGTTTTTAGAAATATCCAAGTGGTATATTATTTTAGGGTGTTTATCATTATTAGTTATAAACAATAATGACGACGTAAACACTTCCGTCTTGAACCCTTCAGATTAAATCTTCGTGTTCTTCAACAACTGCACACTTGGATTAAATTGTTAGATAAACAATAATGCGTTGTGTTTGTAATCATCAAAATAAATATATATAAATATATAGAGATGTGGTACACTTGCACCAACAATCTCCCCCTTTTTGATGATGACAAACACAACCGCTAAGCAAGAGCATATGCGGTTTCTCTCCCCCGTTTGTCGAAGCAAAAAGGGTCAAGAAAGACGGTATGCTTCCCCTCGAGAGATGCTCTCCCTCAAAATATGCATATATTTGAGATAGCATACACTCATGGGTAAAAGAGCTAAAACGCTCCCCCTCAAATTAATAACGACATCAAATTGATTTTATAAAATTTGAGGGATAAAATAAAATGCAAAAAGCAATAGAGACAAAGATATACAAACCAATACGAAACACTTGCACCAAAACGGATCTTAAGGCTTCAATATTCGGTTAATTTTTATGTGATAAAAAAAATCACCACGTATTATGACCTCGTCAGGTAACCACGTATTATAACCTCGGCAGGTAACCACGTATTATAACCTCGGCAGGTAACCACGTATTATAACCTCGGCAGGTAACCACGTATTATAACCTCGGCAGGTAACCACGTATTATAACCTCGGCAGGTAACCACGTATTATAACCTCGGCAGGTAACCACGTATTATAACCTCGGCAGGTAACCACGTATTATATCCTCGTCAGGAACCACGTATTGTATCCTCGTCAGGAAACCACGTATTATATCCTCGCCAGGAAACACGTATTATATCCTCGCCAGGAAGCACGTATTGTATCCTCGCCAGGAAACCACGTATAAAAGGCAAAGAAAATATTTCGTGGTACCCTTTTCTTATGGGTCCTTTTAACAGTTAGTATAAAAACATAAACTGCAAAAAATATGTTGTCGACATAAAACAAACACGACAAACATACAAAGCCATATAAATGGTTTAAAACCACAAACGCATCCCACCGGGATTGTCAACATTAAACATTCCTTTCGGAATCCATTTTCTAACCATTTTAATTTTACGATTGTATTTATCATACACATAAAATGAAGCATTTATATTCACATTATTGTTAGGTCTAGAAAAATTACCATTATACATACGAGCATGCGGTTTCCTCCCATAATTCACATTTTTTATTTTTGACATATATGGAGGTTTTCTCGTATCAACTTTAGGAGATGCAAAAAATCTTTTAATGGGTTTACACGAACATTTATCAACACATGTATCGGAACCAATGCCTTTACGACAATTTATACGATTAGGCATATTTAGCATTTTAAGCACTTTATCATTGCTACTATTAAAAGCATTTGCTAATAAGTCATTTTTCTCATATAAATCGCATTTAGCTTTTAAACATGCATTATCATTTTCAAGTATATCGCATTTTGTACATAAAATATTTTCACATGTTCTTTTCTCTAAACATGCAATTTTATCATTTAAGACAATGCAAGATTTGCAAACAATATTTTCGCATGCTTTCTTTTCTAAAGTGATAACTTTATCATTTAACTCATTTTTGATTTTATTATCACATGCAATGGTTTGTTTACAATTATTCAACTCATTTTGACATAATAATAATTCTTCTTTTAATTTAGCATTCTCATTTTTAAAACTATTTACGAGAACAATCAATTTTTGAAAAGAGACATTTAACATATCAATATCATCATCGTTATCACTACAACTAGAATAACTTGAGTATGAAGTACATACCTCTTTCTCGCAGTCGACGATGAGACAAGTTTCTTCATTTCTTTGATCTCGGGTTTCGTCTCTCTTTTCTTTTGAGTTTTCACCATAGGTGATGTTCAAGTTCTCCCAAATATCACGAGCAGTTTCAAAGAGATAAACACGCTCAATATCATCGTTAGTAAGAACCGAAAAGAGAAAATTTTTGGCTTCATAATTTAAACAATAATTAGCCTTATCTTCGTCGGACCATTCCGAGCTAGGTTTTTCAACAACTTTGTTGTTTTGAAATTTTGTGGGTTTGAAATTTCCTTTAATAATAATATCCCAAATTTTTTGATTTATCCCACGAACATAACGTTCAAAAGAATTTGCCCAAAGATCAAAATTTTCGAAATCAATAAGAAGAGATTTAGAAAACCAAGTATTTTGTTGAGCCATTAAATAAAAGATATAACTTTAAAAATTTAAACAGATAATTTTTGAAAGCCCTGCTCTGATACCAAATGGAGGACAACCTAGGGGGGGGGTAAGGTTGTATTTAAAATCTTTTACTTTCAAAAATTCTTTTACAAATAAATACAGTACTGAAACAGTATAAATAAATCAGAGTATAAACAAATAAATATACAACAATTATATAAACAGATATAATTTAAATGCACAGAGATTATATAAATAAATATAAATGCAAAGCAGTTTATATAAATAAATATAATATAGCACAGCGGAATAAATAAAGAGATAAGGGATAGAGATACTTGACACAGAGATTTACTGATTTACCACCAACTGTGATAAACCAGCAGCCGAGACACTTCCCGACACGATCCAATAAATGTATTCTTTACGGTAGAATACAAACCAAGTACAAAGGTAACGTAATTGATTCTCAAGCTTCTGCTATGAGATGTACAGGATCACACACCCGTTATTCAAATGCTTACAAGAGGAGTATAACTCACAATGGGTAATCACTCTTGTATAATATCTCACACTTGGATATTTTATAAAAAATGTTTTATAAAATATATATTATAAATAGATGAGAGAGCTGAGAGGTGGTTGCTGCTTGTTGTGTTGTGTGGTCTGTAGTCTTGGGTCTTCCTTCTCTTCTCCAGCATGCATGTATATATATCAGGAAGCTCCAACGGCTTTGTGCAGCCGCGGTATACCGCCAAATGCATGCGGTATACCGCCGTCAGAAAAGTGTGCTGACACACAAACGGCTACATGCAAAGTTGACAGGAATAAGTACCCGCGGTATACCGGCTGGGTCTCGCGGTATACCGCCGTCAGGAAAAGCAACTTCAACCAATAGGAATTGCACACGGACTGCCGCGGTATACCGGCTGAACAGCCGCGGTATACCGGCTTGGTGTACCCGCGGTATACCGGGTATTCCCCACGGTATACCGGCGTCAGAAAAGAACCTTCCAGGACAGCAACCAAATCTTGCTAGATCTTCTTAAAACCTTATTAAAATTAATTGTTGGGTTTTTAGAAATATCCAAGTGGTATATTATTTTAGGGTGTTTATCATTATTAGTTATAAACAATAATGACGACGTAAACACTTCCGTCTTGAACCCTTCAGATTAAATCTTCGTGTTCTTCAACAACTGCACACTTGGATTAAATTGTTAGATAAACAATAATGCGTTGTGTTTGTAATCATCAAAATAAATATATATAAATATATAGAGATGTGGTACACTTGCACCAACAAAAATGTTAAGCATCATATTTTTAATATAAATAATCTAAAATATAATTAAAATAATCATTTAATTTTAAAAATATAGTTAATTATCTATTTTTATAAAAAATTATGTTATTAAGCATAAAATAAATATTAAATGAAATTAAAATAAATTAAACAAATTTATAAAAAATATATTATTGTTTTCTTAAAACTATACTATCATATTATAAAATCTATAAACATAAAAAATAAAATAAGACATTAAAGTCAAGATATATCATACTCGAGTACAATTTTAATCATTATAACCAAAATTCTAAATGGCATGTGGAGTGGCGTGGCCAAGCCATGGTGCGTTTGGTACGCAGACGGGACAGGACAGTTGTTCAGCGTTTGGTAAGACGTAAATAGGACTGGACAGGACAGAACCGATTAAATGACCAATTTACCTCTAGTGATTTGTTTAGTGTTTTTTTTACCCAAATAATGACCATGAGTTAGATCAAAATTACAGAGAATCACATACAAAAAATCATGTATTGCAGCAAGAAATATCACAGATAATCACAAACAAAAAATCATGAATTGGACCAAAAATCACATATAATCACAAACAAAAAATCATGTATTTTTTTGCAAATTTAATCCTCAAATGTAACACTTAACCAAAACTGAACTACGATAATTTCTCGATCACAAACCCACGAAACAGTAATTCTTGATACGGAAATATCCAAAAAACATACCATAATAATCCAAAGAAATGTTGTTTTACTTATCAGCCTTGGAAATCAAGAACCAAAAAAATCAAAGATGGCAGGACGCAAGTCGCATGTCCAAATCGAGAAATCAAGGACCAAAAACATCACAGATGGAACCGAGAATCACAAATAATCGAAGAAACTTACGAGAAATCGCATAGAAATCGAGAACCAAAACGGGTGAGAAATCGATTTACCTCTGGAGAAGTCAAGAAGAAGACGATTGATTGGTGAGATATCGAGAACCAAAACAGAGAAATCGTGAAATCAGAGTTCGATCGATCAGATACAGGATGGATTAGCCTTCGATTTACCTTCGGAGAAGTCAAGAAGAAGACGATCGATGCTTAACATATTGTTGTTCTAGTTAGTTCCAGGGGGTGGAGTGGGATAAGTGTGTCCCATGCTTGTTCCACTTAGTTCTAGCATGTCCCACATATGGTCACGCCAAACATGGGACAAGCCGTTTCTGCCCCGTCCTGTTCCACCCTATTCTGCATACCAAACGCACCCTAAAAACCACGACGAAGCTATGGCGTTTACAAGGCGTGACTTATGAAGTCAAATTTTTAATTCATATATAATATTATATATAAAAACCTATGTTTTATAGTGTTATTTCACGAGTCAATAGTAATAAGCAAGTTAAATTAGGCTATATATCAAAAAACTTGCAAATAAGATATTAAAAACGTAAAGAAAAATCAAATATCGCATTACGAAAACTGCGCATTAGGCCATGGCGTGGCACATGCTTAACGTGGCGTGAGACACAAGTCTTGGTGCCATGACACGCCATGACGACTGTGAAATAAAAAATGATAAAAATAGTCCCTATACTTTACACATTTTATATAAAGTGCCTAACAAGATGCAAGTTAATATTAAGGAGTTCCATGTTTTTCGAAAATTAATTTCTTTTACGATGGAAAATATAGGGACTATTATTTATTGGCTGGATGACGTTGTTAATGTTCCAGTTGAATACTCAGAACCTCCATAATGGTGGATTTTTTTATCGGAGTTTTTCCCAAAAAAGTGATATCCACAAGCACAAAAAAAATTGTAATTGTATAAAACAAAAAAGTAATTAATTAAAATACCCGTTTAGTGACTCCTTCTCACGAAAATATTCATTTTCTCCCAACTTTCACTAAAATACCCATTTTCTTTGTGATCACGAACTTATGCATAAGTTTCCCAGGAATTTAAGTTTCTTCGTGAAATGGGTAGGGAAATGAATTGATGTGAAATGGACCAATTCGTGAAATGGTTTATGCAATTGAGGGACCAATTCGTGAAATGGTTTTATTTTATGCAATTGAGGGACCAATTCGTGAAATGGTTTTATGCATGAGTTCGTGATCACGAACCATTTCACGAAGAAAATGGGGAGAAAATGAGTATTTTCGTGAGAAGGGTTAGCAAAATGGCTTGAGGCGTGGCTTGACGGCGAGGCCAAGCCTCAAGTCTTAGAAGACACAACGAAGCCTTGGTGTTTTCAAGGCGTGACTTATGGCGTCAAATTTCTAATTCATATAAAAAATTATTAGAAATTTGAAGCAATAAGTCACGCCTTGAAAACACCAAGGCTTCGTCGTGGCTCCAAAGGCTTGGCTTCGCAATCACGTCACGCCTCACGCCATTTAAAACCTTGGGAAAAACTATTTGACTGGAAAATCGCATTTTTGTTTATACAGTTACAATCTTGTTATTTTTTCGCTTGTGGATATCACTTTTTTAGATAAGACATTAAGAACGTAAAAAAAAATCAAATACCACATAACAAGAACTGCACATTAGGTTATGGCGTGCCATGGGCTTCACGTGGTGTGAGACACAAACCTTATGCCATGGCGTGCTATAACGGCTGTATGACGAGCTTTTTAAAACAATAATTTTTCCACAAGTTTAGATGGCCAAAAAAGTTCCATTGTAAATGTTCTTAATCATTTACAAAATAATTCCAACATTCATAGTTTAGATCATCCAATAACTTATAAAATAACTTATAAGTCCTTTAAATATAATTTGAGGGTGTTACAAGATCATGAGGTGTTACAAAGTGGGAGAAAAGCAATTAGTTGGACCAGAGATTGTACAGTTGACCGCAGATAAGATTGGACAGAGTGATTTCTTAATTATAAATACAAGCACGAAACATCAAAAATATTTTGAATTTATAAACATTTAGTTATTATTTTTTAAAACCAAAAATTGTATTCTAAATAAAAAAAATTGTCTAATTTATTTATTTTGCTCGATAATAATTATTTATGCTAATTAATAAATTATTAATACGAAAATATAATAGAAACATTTAATTGTAGACTGATAATTTATTTGGCTCGATATCTCAGGCTACTACAATGGAGCAAATGGGGATGTAGCATGTGATGGGTACCATAAATACAAGGTACATACCATATAGCTTTCTCACAAACCCACAACTTAAAAAAAAATATATATAATATTTATATACGGTAAAACTCACACATATCCCTCACGACTTGAACCACTGACATCTGGAAGGTTGAGATCTACCGTAATCCAAGTATATTAAGTCAATGACCTTTTTGGTACAACTAATATTTTTGTTAGCATAAAAGCTCAATAAAGAATAGTTTATTACAGGGACGGACATAATTTTTTTCCATACGGTGGCAACATATTTTTTCATACGGTTTTTATCGAAGTGTCTTTCATCTATTTTTATCAACGTTCAATATCGTTCGATGTGTCTTTAGCCGAATTCCGGCGTTTCAAGAGATTTTTAACGTTTTTTTGCTTGATTTCGAGGGATTTTCAAGTTTTTTTTTTATTGATTTCGAGAGATTTTTTCGGTATTTTTTGTTGATTTCAAAAGAATTTTCCCCTTTTTTTGGTTGAATGGGATAAGATTTGGGTCTTTTTTCAGTTTAGGTGCACCACTTGTAGTTTCCAAAATAATACGGTAACACCTCCTAAATCAATACGGTAGCACCTTCACGAAAACGAAAATTTTCACCCTTTGCCGAAGAATTAATACGGTGGCACGTGCCACCGTGTGCCACCTGCAGGTCCGTCCATGGTTTATTACAATGTTGGAGTCACATATCAGTTAGACTTGAACCATTTTTCTCAATATATGTTAGAACCTCATTTCCCTTCTCAAGGCTTTTTGAAGAGTAATCTAATAGGGTTCCACATATTTTCACATACAACATATTTAAGGCAGATTTTGGCTCAAAGGACGACCTATGATAAAACGATTCGGGCTAACTAGGTCCAGTTGAGTCATTCCACTAGCACAGCGAGTCAGCGAGTGTCCTGCTCCCTCTTTCACTCTTTGCCATTGTCACTACTGGTACCTCCCATCGGCTCGACATTTTTGCAAACACCGACCCGAACCTTACTCAATAGGGCAATTCAAATTTTCTTACACTAGAAGTAAGAATAGTAAAATACTAGAAATTTGAACTACTGCTATCCAAAACCAAAACGAACCCAATATATCCTACATTCCTGCTCGAAAGTCGGGTTTTGGGGTTAGATGTACGCAGATTTGTCCTCTACTCCAAAGAGTAGGCGGTACGGCTCAATGTTTAAGCCAATTCTGGCTCCAAGCACGACCTATGTTCCACTAGAAGTAAGAATAGTAAAATACTAGAAATTTGAACTATTGCTAATTAACTAGATCCAAAGCCAAAATGAACCCAATATTTCCTGCTCGAAAGTAGGGTTTTGGGGTGAGATGTACGCAGATCTGTCCTCTACTCCATGGAGTAGGCAGTAGACTCAATGTTTAAGCCAATTCCGGATCCAAGCATGGCCTATGTTTTAGACTAGAAGTAAGAATAGTAAAATACTAGAAATCCGAACTAAAACCATGTAGGGTTTTGGGTGAGAGGTACGCATAACTGTCCTTTGTCCGAAAGGGTAAGCAGTATTGCTAGTTGACTAGATGCAACTTAATACTTTGCTCAAGTTTGACTGCGTTTGAATGTTGCAGGAAGACGTTCAACTTATCGCAAATATGGGTTTGGAAGCATATAGATTTTCCATCTCTTGGTCGAGACTAATCCCAAGTACGTTAATTGTCTACAAAAAGTCAAAAACCCAATAACCCTGCGTGTCTTGCTTATGCATAGTCTTGTTATTTTGTAGACGGAAGAGGATCCGTCAATGTAAAGGGCTTACAATACTACAACAATTTCATCAACGAGCTTATCAGCCATGGTTAGTTATAACTCGGTTTTTCGGTCAACTAGTACTGTTTGGTTATCATTAATTTTGTCCATAAAAACGCAATGGTTTGATTGCCATCAAGAACCAAACGAGCTTGGGGTGGGATGAACGCAAACCTACCTCTACCACTAACAGTAGAAAGACTTGTTTCCATGAAGACCACGAGCTTGCAAAAAATATGAACAATGGAAAGAAGAGAAAGGCAAGAGGTGAATATTGAAAAGAATATTAAAAGGCCGTTTACCATATGCTAACTGGGGAAGCACTTACCTTACGGGGTTGAGCATGACAATTGACAAGGACTGAAAATCTTATTCGGTAAAAAAACAAGGACATGGAAAATCTTACCCAATAAGTGAGGGCGGTGACTCTTACCATCAATGTTACTATGCCATTATGATGGCTAAGAATCTTAACCGCTAAGGTAAGTGAGGGTGGTGATTTTGACCCAATAAGTGCTTACCTGATCAGCGGTTGGTCTATTTCCTTGATAAAGGCATTCAGTGGAACACCATATTTTTAAAATGACACAGGTTAAAAACTTTGCCCTAATCAAATGAAATTCAATGAAATAAAGTAAATAAAAACTAAGGGTAGGATAGTGATTTCTATCTAAATTTGGATATCTTTTTCTACACTATGTTTTCTTACCAAATGCTAACCATGTAAGCGCTTACTAGGTAAAGTCACCATCCTCACTTACCTACTTACCTTACCGCTAATAAGATTCTCGACCATCAAAATGGCATAGTAAGATTGTTGGTAAACGTAAACGCTATCCGTGCAAGCCTCACTTACTCCGTGCCATATCTTTTACCGGGTAAGATTCTCTGTCCTAACCACAAGGCTTGTGACGTACTGGTTAAGGCTTGTGGGGGATGTGGCTAGTAACCCATCTACCCCAAGTTCGAATCCAGGCGCTTCCAACTTGTGGCCACTGGGGATAAACTCAGGGCTGCACGCTTTAGCAGCTGGGGCAATTGCCTCTCCTTGCCGGGATTAGTCGGGGCAATGTCCTCGGATACCCTTCCAAAAAAAAGATTCTCTGTCCTTGCCATGCTTCGGTAAGGTAAGTGAGCTGGTAAGCGCTTATCCAGTTAGCGTTTGATAAACTGTCCCTAAGGCTAGAGAAAAGCAAGCAACACTGTATAATCAAAAGTAGGAAGAAAGGAACAAAACAAATTTTGTCTAACGAATTTTGCAGGAATACAACCACATGTTACATTATTTCATGATGATCTACCACAGATACTTGAAGATGAATATGGAGGATGGATTAGCAGAAAAGCAGTGTACCTTTCTATCTAAAAACTGTGGTTCCATAAACACCTTTGATGCTAATGGTGCGTTTGGTAGGCAGACAGACAGGCAACAGTAAGGCAGGCGGGTGAAAACTTTGTACAGGGTTTTAGGGTTTTAATTTGACATGGGTAGTAGGTAGTTTAGTAATTTGTTCCACCTATTTTTGTGACCACTTCTCCTTTATATATGTTGGACTCCTCAAGGGAAAGTAAATATGGAGGTTCTGTATATTCTCAAATTTTTGTTCCACCAAGTCCGGTCCTGCATCAAAACGTGGGACAACAAGTTTTTGTCCAGTCCAGTCCTGTCTGGCGCACCAAACACACCCTAATGGAACTAGTTATGCTTGTATTACAAGGTGCGCTGTAAAATTCAATATGGTTTACCATTTATGAATGCAGGAACGATTACCTCGCATACGTTGACGTTTGCTTCAGAGAATTTGGTGATCGGATTTTGCATTGGACTACTTTTAATGAAGCCAATGTATTTAGTTTAGGCGGTTATGATGTGGGTTTCACACCTCCTGGCCGTTGTTCTTTCCCATTCGGCGTAGTTAATTGTACCAACGGTAACTCTTCGTATGAGCCATACCTTGTAGCTCACCATATGCTGCTGGCCCATGCGTCGGCTGTAAGATTGTACCGTAAAAAATACAAGGTAAATGCCAAGTCTTTTCCATGATTTACAATTGAAGTCGACAGGATTTATGTGAAATTATGGAGTTTTACTATTGTAGTATTTCTCATGCTACCTTGCTTATTTATAGACATAAAGGCATGGGATCATGTGAGAAGTGCCATTTTTGGTGAGAAGTACTTTTAAACCGTTGATCACTTTTAATCGAATACCCTCCCATGAATTGCGGCTTAGAAGGGAATTGATCCGGTGCATCTCATCCTAACGCTCGTCCATTTCTCATCTAACGGTTGATAACCACTTCTCACCAAATTTGGCACTTCTCACCGGAAGCCAACCCTAATATGGCGAAGGATCGTATGAGAAGTTGAGGTTAACGTGAGAAGCGTGAGAAGTGGATCTGAACCGTTGATCACTTTTAATCAAATGCCCTCCCATGAATTGCGCTTTAGAAGGGAATTGATCCGGTGCATCTCATCCTAACGTGCGTCCATTTCTCATCCAACGGTTGATAACCACTTCTCACATTAACCTCAACTTCTCACCGGAACCCAACCCTATATAATATACTATAATTTCAGAAATTTCCTCTTTAACATATCTGTTTTTACCCTTCTCTCCAAAAAACATTCACTACTAGTTTGCATAATGGATATTGGTGATGATGTAGGCCAGGCAACATGGTTTTGTTGGAATAAATATCTTTGCCTATTGGTTTGAACCTTATACAAATACAATGGAAGATTTGAAGGCTACCCAAAGAGCAAATGACTTCTATGTGGGTTGGTGAGTGATCAGAAATGCTACATAAGATTTTACCAAAAGCTATTATTTTACACCCTGGGTCATATTGTTTATTGGTTATATATATAAATTTTATCATCTTTGAATCAAGTTTTTATTTCAATCTACCAAAGCGTCATTGGCGCACCCTAGTAGAGCCCTCCCAAGAGGTCAAGGGTTCAAACCTCACGAAATGTTTGGAGTATTTATCTAATATAGTACTCACTCCGTCCCAAAATAAAGGCCAACATTGCTACTAAATGACACTTTTACCCTAAAAATAAATGTCTACATTGAAAATGGCACACAGTTTTGGGAAATGTGCAATTATTACACATTTTAAATAACTAAATGACACTTTTACCCTTGATAACAAAGAGAGAAACTTTCTACATCTCATAACTAAGGGTAGAATGGGAAATTGGAAACTTACCTTTGAAAGTGGACACTTATTTTAGGACAAACTAAAATAGTAATGTAGACACTTAATTTGGTACGGAGAAAATATTATATGTTGGTTCTAAAGAATAAAAACTACGTCGGTGGTATTTTTTATCGTTAACGTAGCAGGCCATATATAAATATTATACACTTCAAAAAGAAAAGTTCAATTTTCATCTAATTTTTTCCTACTTCAGGTTTGTGAATCCGTTGGTGAACGGGGACTACCCGGAAATAGTGAAGAAGAATGCAGGCAACCGAATTCCAACTTTTACCAAAGTAGAATCAGAGAGAATCAAGGGTTCATTTGATTTCTTTGGCTTAAACCACTACAGCACATTACATGTCAAGGACAACCCTAGTAGTCTTGAGACAGATATCAGGGACTTTATGGCAGACATGGCAGCAACACTTATATGTATGTCTTGATTATATGATACGACTAAGTTGTGCGTTTGGTATAGGGGTGTTAACGAGTCGAGTCGAACATTGGTGTTATGGAGCTCGACTCGTTAACTTAAACGAGCTTTATTTTGTGTTCGAGATCGACTCGAGCTCGAGAACTATTAGGCTCGAGCTCGAGATAAACGAGCTCGAGCTCGAGTAGCTCGTTAAAAGGTCGATTCGTTAACACCCCTAGTTTGGTATGCTCATGAGACAGGACAAAACAAAAACTTGTCGTCCCACGTATGCCACTATGACAGGACAAGACTGAGGATCTGTTTGGTTTGCAAGAATGGAATGGATTGGATTTCATGTAGGGATTTGGATTGGGGAGGTTTGGAACCCTTTTGTGTGTTTGGTTCTTAGGATTTGGAATGAATTTGAATTCCATTATTTATAAAAAATATTAATAAATAATCACAAAATATAAAAATAATTAAATTACCTTTTATTTAATTGATTATTAGAAAACAAATGCTTTTAACATGTTTTAAAACATTATTATATACAAATCCTACGAAATCCCTTGAAATCCTAGTCATCCCCGTGGGATTTATCCTATGTTTGAGGGATTTCAAATAAATCCTAGGATTTCAAATCCGGACAATCCTGCAAACCAAACACGGGATTGGAATGGATTTGAAATCCAAATCCCCCCAAATCCATTCAATTTCTGCAAACCCAACGGACCCTGCGTCTTTTTGTTCCACCAAAATAGGTGGAACAAAAGTCAGAGAGATGGGACAAGATTGGTAAATTACTAAACTACCCGAGTCAAATTAAAACCTTACCTGGTACCTAACTCTCGCCTGTCCAGTCCTGTCCCATACCGTCCAATCCTCTCTAGTCTCATCTACGTACCAAACACACCCTAAGAAAACAGCCTATAGCCTTGATGATACATTTCTTTACTTTGGAATGCAGTTAGTGGAAGTGAAATCCCTCCAACTCAGGTTTGAACGTTCAAAGTTCGATCATTTGTTCTTACACTAATTCTTATATTACTTTCCTTATTGTCCGAAAGTACCGAACTTGTTATTTTCTTTTTATGTTTTCACCTCAGTTACTAGTCGAACCCTTGGGTCTGCAAAAGCTCCTTAACTATGTGAAGGAAGAATACGGGAATCCTCCTATCTACATCCATGAAAACGGTATATATATATATAGAACGAATTGCTTATAGCATCTTCCCTTTGTTAATGTGCCTTGGATGATCCACATCTCGAGGTCAGGCGTCGATGAGCACATTGAACTATCCATGTGGCTGAGAGCCCTCACAGCCCGCCCAGGCACAACGACACAATTATAAAGGGCGTGCTCTACCCACCGAGCTAATATCCCGTGTCTAAACAGGTGCCACTATGCCAAAAGCGAAAGAAATCCTATGCCTTTCTTTCCTTTTTTCGGCTCCCATGTCTTAGGGCCTTTGTCTAGGCATCTATTTATGTAAAATGAAGAGAGTACTGATATCTTTTTTGTAAGTATATAATATTTATATACGGGAATTACTAATATCTTTCTTCCAACTACATTTAAAATCTGATTATATGATATCAATACCAACTGTTTTGACAGGCCAAGTACAACCGCGAAATGGAACATTGATCGACACCCCCAGAGTAGAGTACTTGCGTGCCTATATTGGTGCTTTGTTGGATGCATTAAGGTATGCACTCTACCCTATAGGAAGTTTATTTCAGAGCATGTCCAATAGATTCTCCAAAACAGAGAAAATTGAGATTTTGAGTTTTGATTCTCCGTTTTGGAGAATCTGTTGGAGAAGCTCAGCTCTCAGGTGCTATAGTCTTCTTGTTTCTACCTGTTATATTTCTCGATGACCTGTTATATTACCTATCTTATCGTTGAGGCAAGGTCTACGTACATCCTGCCCCTCCCATACCCTACTTTCAAATTAGATTTACCGGCTTGGCTTGGCTTGGCTTGGCTTGAGCTATATTTTTATATATTGGTTAGTTTCTTATAGTTTTGCCTCCGTAACAGGAACGGATCGAACACGAGGGGATATTTTGTGTGGTCTTTCTTCGATCTATTTGAGTTAATGGATGGCTATAAATCTGGTTATGGTCTGTACTACGTTGACCTGAACGACAAGGAGTTGACTCGATATCCTAAGCTCTCTGCACATTGGTACACCAGCTTTTTGAAAGGAAAGAACATCACTCAAGATGACATTTTTCTGAACTTGGAGGCAAAAGACTCTTTATCTTCTTCACATTAGTTTTTGCCTTCCATAATGTTATTAATCATCCTTCATATTCAAAACCACCTACTTATAAATGGTATCAAGTTGTTACTGTGATTATATATACATTGCATCTCTCTTTTGATGTTACCTGTTTGTGTTCTTTTTGGTAACCGTGGGTATATGGAATACATCCCCAGAGCCTTAATCAGTAAGCCACAACCCAAGTGGGTATGTTACATGTTCCTTATGCGTGATGACTAATCCCCCGGGAACCACTGAACCTTTATGGCCACAAGGGTTTTGGTAGCGCCTGGATTTGGATTTGAACCCGTGGAAGATGAGATTTTCCAATACCTCTTTGGCACCGTCGATATGGTCACCTCAGTTGGAATGGTCTCAAAGTGATACAAGAAAAGAATATGGTGGATGGATTGCCTCAATTGGAAGCTTCATTGAAGGTTTGTGAAGGCTGTTTAATAGGAAAACAACATCGCGATCCTTTTCCAAAAGAAAGCATAAGAAGGGCGTCTGGAATTCTTCAACTGGTGCATGCAAATGTTTGCGGGCCAATTAATCCAATTTCCAACAGCAAAAAGAGGTATTTCATTACCTTCATTGATGACTTTAGTAGAAAAAATTGGGTTTTTTTTTTCTAGCAGCGAAATCAGAAGCGTTTGCCACTTTCAAATGCTTCAAAGCTAGGGTCGAGAAAGAGACGGGAGTATTCGTAAGAAGTCTTCGAACTGATCGTGGAGGGGAGTTTATGTCCCAAGAATTTTCCTCTTTCTGCAAAGAAAACGGTATCCAGCTGCATATACGCCTCAACAAAATGGCGTCGCCGAGAGGAAGAATCGCACTATCATGAATATGGTGCGCAGCATGCTGTCAGAAAAACAGATCCCAAAGAAGTTTTGGCCCGAAGCTGTGAATTGGACCGTTCATATCTTAAACAGAAGCCCAACCTTTGCTGTGAAAAACAGGACACCAGAAGAAGCTGGAGCGGGTTCACACCTTCGGTGAGCCATTTTCGAGTCTTCGGATGCATTGCTGATAGCAAGAGAGTCAAGCTCGATGACAAAAGCTTGAAATGTGTTTTCTTCGGGGTAAGCGCAGAATCTAAAGGTTACAGATTATTTGATCCTATTTCTCAAAGGATTATCGTGAGCCGCGATGTGGTCTTCGATGAAGATCAAGGGTGGAATTGGGAGGCTCATCACCTGGAGAACAAGAAAATTATCTCCATAGCAGACTTGGAGTGGGATGAAGATGGAGCTAGAGATGGAGATGAGTTTACAAATCTGAATAACATTCATGGAGATAATTCCAACGCAAACTCCTCTCAAGTTATGAACCCAGATGTCAATCATGGAGAAGATCATGATGCAACTCCTCCCGAACCTCATATAGGAAACAACAGCTCATCCGAAGGTGGAATATCTTCACCCGATGATGGGCCCCCTGTTGGAGGACGGGTTCGTAGACAACCTGGATGGATGCAAGATTATGTTAGCGGGCAGGAGCTTTCTGATTCTGAAGATATTGGTTGTCCAATTTGGCCTTGTTCTCTAGTACTGATCCTTTTACATACGCAGAAGCAGTAAAGAGTAGCAAATGGAGACAGGCCATGGACGCGGAAATTGAATCGATTGAGAAGAATGATACATGGGAGCTTACTGAGCTGCCACCGGGAGCAAAGGCAATTGGAGTAAAATGGGTTTTTAAAACAAAACTCAATGAAAAAGGAGAAGTCGATAAATATAAAGCGAGGCTTGTGGCAAAGGGGTATAGTCAACAATACGGAATTGATTATGCTGAGGTGTTTGCTCCTGTTGCTCGTCTAGACACCATTCAAGTAGTTCTTTCACTTGCTGCTCAAAAAGGTTGGGTGATCTACCAACTAGATGTGAAGTCTGCGTTTCTGCACGGGGAGATTGATGAAGAGGTGTACGTTGAAGGGACTGGAATCCAAGGTATATCGACTAAAAAAGGCCCTATATGGACTTAAACAAGCCCCTAGGGCCTGGTACAGTCGAATAGAGACTTATTTCATGAAAGAAGGCTTTGAGAAGTGTCCCTATGAGCACACCTTGTTCATCAAAATGGCAGATGGAGGTAAAATGTTAATTGTGTGCCTTTATGTTGATGACCTTATATTCACTGGTAATGATGAAAACATGTTTGAGCATTTTAAAAAATCCATGATGGGTGAATTTGATATGACCGATCTTGGAAAAATGAAGTATTTTCTCGGGATCGAGGTGTTGCAAAGGGAGGATGGTATATTTATCTGTCAACAGAAATATGCCCAAGAGATATTGGAAAGGTTCAAAATGGGTCAAAATTGCATAACCCAATAGTACCTGGATTTAAGCTCACAAAAGATGAAGGTGGAACAAGGATCAACGAAACACTTTACAAGCAGATGGCGGGGAGCCTGATGTACTTGACCGCCACTCGTCCAGACTTAATGTTTGTGGTCAGCCTAGTAGTTAGCAGGTACATGGAACAACCTACTGAGATTCACTTGCAAGCAGTGAAAAGAGTTCTTCGGTATGTGAAGGGTACAACCAGCTTTGGAGTATGTTATAAGAAGGGAGGAACTACTGATCTAGTTGGCTACACAGATAGCGACTACGCTGGTGATCAAGATGATCGGAAGAGCACTTCAGGTAATGTCTTTATTCTAAGCTCTGGTGCAGTCTCTTGGTCCTCGAAAAAACAGCCTGTAGTCACTCTCTCGACTACAGAGGCGGAGTTCATCGCTGCTTCTCTTCTTTAGTGTGTTTTACAAAGCTTTTGTTTGCTTGCAAGCCTTGTTTTCTCTGATTTCAACATGCTAACCGTGAAGTCATGTATTGATCCATTTATTTTCCTTTTTGGCTTTTGTTTTGTTGGTTAAAATTCTTGGAGTAAAGTAACTATAAATTTGGTCCCTATGGTTTGTTTAAACTGACAATTTTTGTTCTTATACGGTGTGTTTGGTACACTGGACAGGAGGAGAACAGAATAGAACAGGATCATTGTTCTACGTTTGGCAGAAATTTTATATGGAACAGACAGGAACAGAGTGAAACAGGCATGTTCCACCCCCACCCCATGGAACAAGCTGAAACAAACTTATGTTTTACCAATATAACCTCAAAACAAAAATCTAATTCATTTCTAAGACATCAAATACATGTTCTATTTTATATTTTATTCATTCTTTGAATTTTATTTATTGTATTTTATCTAATGTTATATGTTTAGTTCTATCGAGTTCTATCTACCAAACGTTGAACAATTATTCTGTCTCGTCTTGTTCTGTCTTGTCTCGTCCCGTTCTATCCTGTCTGCGTACCAAACGCACCCATAGTTTTGAAATAACAATATAACGATCATCGTGATTTGCAAAAACGTTCAAATTTGTCATCTTTCTCTAAAGGTCATTAAAATTTCTGTTAAATGAGAGACATTTTCGTCATTTTATCAATTTTTTTGTCCTTTAGACTTTTACCTAATCAAAATATCTCTTAAAAAATCAAAGTATCAAAATTTTCGTCTTTTAAAAACGTTCAGCACCATCTCTAAATAATCAGAACTGAAATCAGACTTCAATATCTCTTAAAAAAACAAAGGCCAACTAATAAGACTTCACTTTTGATATCTCGTTTCTAGAAACGTTGTAAGTCATGTTGCCGGTCTCCGGCGACCCGCGGTGTCTGTAGACCCGTTTTTGTTGGTTATTTCAAGTGGTGGAGATAAAAGGAGATAAATAAGAGCGTAAATTACATTTTTCATCCCTCTGCTTTGTTAAAAATCGTTATTTTCATGCCTATACTTTTCAAATTATGATTTTCATCTCCATGATTTACAATCTATTGATGTTTTCATCCTTATGATTAACAACTTATTATTTTCGTTACTATGATTTATAATTCAATGCAATTTCAATCCCTAAAGCTAACTCCTATCTTTAACTGTAAGGAACAAAAACAACAACGAATTGTAAACCACAAATGCGAAAACAACAAGTAAATTATGAATCATAAAAACAAAAACAAACCACAACGCATTTCTTTAGACAAAGACTCCGTTTTTTCCTCTTTTCGGATGGTAAATATTTCTCAGAACATGGAGTGTTTGTATCGAGTAAAGTATATACTTCGACTTTCTTGTGCTAGAACTTTAGCTCGTAAGCATAAAAGTACTGTACGTGCTTTTTTTAAGGGTTGTGGAGTACTGGTTAAGGCTCTGAACGATGTGACGAAATATCACATCTGCCCAGGGTTCGAATCCATGCGTACACAACTTGTGACCACTGAAGTTTAACTAGGGTTGATGTCTTACAGTCATAATTTGTCAGGGGATTAGTCTAGGGATTAGCCTAGACACCTTTCAAAACAATAAATCATAGACTATAAAGATAAAAATCGTAATTTTAAAAGTATAAGAACGAAAATAACAATTTTCAACAAACCACATAGCCTAAAAACGTAATTTACTCTACGAAAAAAACGTTCTTCTCTATAAAACACATCTCCTAAAAATTCTCTTTGCCATCCCATCATCTCCCTTACTTTTTATCTCCTCAACCATCTCCTTCACCCCCACCCACCCAAACCACTCGAAACAACCAACGAAAAACGAGTCTCCAAACACCGCCGGAGACCGGCAACATGACTTACAACGTTTCCCGAACGAGATCCCTAAAGAAACCGTCCACGGCAGGTGGCGGTGTCCGGTCACTGGCTACAGCCATTGCGGTCCCTGTGGCTCTAACCCTAGGCGACATTATGTGGTACGGCGGCAGCCAAGCCTACAAGAACCTAGACCGACCATTCTGGATGCCATCCTTGTGGGTCCTACACCTAACCTGCTTGTCCACGGCTTTCGTCATGGGGTTATCGGCTTGGCTCGTGTGGGCCGAGAGTGGATTTCATCGAACTCCCTCAGCTATATTTATGTACTTGGCTCAGCTCGGATTCAGCTTGGCTTGGAATCCAATCTTTTTCAAGATGGATGCCATTCGGATGGCGTTAGCAGTGAATTTCGGACAAATGGCCGCCATTTTCTCATGCTCTCGGATGTTCGGCCGGTTAAATCCGATAGCCGGCGACCTCGTGAAGCTTTGTTTGGTGTGGACCGGGTATTTAACGGTTGTAAATCTATATTTTGTACTTTAGGGTAAACGATTCGACATCTATAATACAAGTAATGTAAATTTTTGTATACAATCTCCTTTCGAAAAAAGGTATAATCGACCTTAAATGAGTTTTGAATTAGAATCGTTACCTTCTAGAATGTTTTTCTGTTCCCGTTCAAAACAACGTGCCCCAAAAAACGTGGAAATGTAGAGGGTTATGTTATTAACGGTAACCTTCTTTTGAGAACCTATGAAATTGTAATAACCTTGAGAACTAGTGTCTTATGTGCTATTTCATATGATTTTTTTTGCATCTGAGACTAGGATTTAGAATATTAATTAATCATATATTTGTTTCACAATATGTTTGCTTCACATGTATTCGGTTCGCAATATGCACAATTTTTACGTGTTTGTGAAACAAAAAATACACATAAAAAAGTTTCACATTATGAAACAATTACATAAGAAACAATCACGTTGTGAAACAAATAAATGTTAATCAACACATTAAATGTTATCCTTACATGAGAAAAAATCACGTGAAATCGTAAGGTAGAAATTCTCACATATCTCACGAATTTTTGAGTTCTGTGATGATTAAGCCCCAAGTTATTAAATTCAGTTTTTAAGAAGGTCGTTTAGATAAACAGCCCGCTTTTAGATTACGTACCAGATGAAGAGAGTACAAGCTGGAAATGCAGTGGGTACTAGTCACTGTTGCAGAGCTTTCTCAATGTAACGGAGGTTCGTCTTTTCTGATCGATTTCTAGGCCATTCCATTTCTGGAAACCAGGTTTCCGATTGATCTCGTGCTTCCATTGGTATCGGGCTTCGCCTGATATTAGGAGTAACGACCCCGGTGTCAAGAATACAGGGATCTTGATCTTGGGCTCGATTTGTTTTCCATTGGTAGCAACTCCATTTTCGACTCGGCTGAAATGCATCACGCAAGATGATTCTAGGGAGACTAGGGCGATTCCGTCTTCGAATCGCATCAGGTCAACATGTGCACAAATTCCCTGAAAATGAACCCCGAAAAGAAACTGGAATTGGAATCGGAATTGAGAGGGTTCTTGATTAGTCGATAAGAGCATCTTCAACAGCTTCTCTAAAATAGAGAAAATTGCATTTTTGTTCGCTATATTGCTCCAACAGCTTCTCTATATTGTTCTCTAAAATAGAGAAAACTAAAGAAAGCTCCAAGTTTAGAGAATTCTCTAAAACTTGCTAGATGGAGAGAGGAATTTCTTTTTTATTTATTCCCAATTGTTGAATTGAGTTATCATTATTTTATTTAAAATCTTTTTAAAAAATGTATTGGGATGATAAGTTTAAATAATATTTTAATAATATAATGGATGTTGGTTCTCTAAAATAGAGAATATGTTGGTGCTAAATGTAATATATTTTAGAGATTTTGACTTTTAAGTCCCTATTTTAGAAAAATTATAGAGAATTTGTTCGAGATGCTCTAAGAAACTTATCTATGATCATGATTAAGAGCTAACTAGGGTCTCACTCATAAAGCAGGAAGTTTTATAGATCTATTACAGATGGTTCATACATATAAAGATTTTAGTTTACCCTCGTTTTCTTTTGCTCACTCTTTGAAGATAATTAAAGCTTCTATTTTTTTCGAGATTTTAAATAAACCAGTTTAAAGCACTCCTTGATCATGAAATTGTTCTCGAAATCATTTTTTAAGGAAAAAGAATGAAAGGGAGGGAACGAAGGGGAAAACAAAAAATCATGTGTTTTCTCGAAACTTCTATTACGAACGGAAGGAAAGGGAGTGAAAGGGGAGAAAAGTACAAAAAAGAAGTGTTGTTGAAACTTTTTTATGAGAGAAACCAAAGGAAAATAATGATAAGTTTTCTCCAAAATGTCGGAGCAAAGGGAAAGAAAGAAAAAAATTAAAACCCCTAAAAAATATTATTAAAAATACAAACCTACCCAACCCGGTCATTTTAAAAGATATATCTTTAAAGGGTATGTTGTAAAAGTGATATTTTTCCTTTGTTTTCGCGCCTGTTCAACGATAACATGAAAAATTGTTTTATTTCTTTTCCTCCGCTCTCGAGAACACAAATAAAATAATTCTTTTCCTTTCCTTTCCTTTCTTTTCTCCCTAAATTCGAGAAGAAAAAGAGGGAAAGAAAATCTGAAAGGAGTATGTGATCTTTTTATGGCAAAAATACCCCCATACGATAATGTTACAAGAAAAAGCGAGGATAACAAATATAAAGGGTATATTTATAAAAAAGATTTATTTCCGTTCCTTCCCATCCCTTTCAAAAACACAAATAAAAAACTCTCCTTTCATTTCCTTTCCTTTCTTTTCTTTTCTTCCCTAAACCATAACTAAAAATTGGTACCAATAGATGACAAACAGGATTACGGGCGATAAAAAATATCATTTCGCACCTCACCTGGCTGGTATGAGTTAACGATGAGTTGATTAAAGAGAGGCACCCTGTGCAGTAGCTCCGATGGGAATACGCATGCTTGTTCATCAATTTGACAAGTATTTGTGTCCATGGATTCAGGATCGTAATCACTATACCGGATAAGCTCTAGCACACATGTTGAAAGCTCCTTTGCCCATGTTGGTAGATCACCAAACCTCATAGCCTGCAATGGGAGTAACATAGAGTAATGAAATAACCAAACTAAGGGTCCACTTATTAGCAGTTTAATGAGACTCGCAGCTTATTCTGTGAGCTATACATGATTGTTTAGTAGCGGCTTGATGCTATAGAAAGTGGCTTATTCAATAAGGCTTTAGGAGGGAGCTTATGCAGAAAGCCAAGTTTTTCCCAAACCTGCCCCTCCCAGTTAAAGAAAATGCTCCCTCCATCTACGAAAAAACCCTCCAATCAAAAACCTTCCCAATATATATAGACAAATTAATACACACGGACAGCTTTATCCATACAGGACTTGATGGAAAACCAACCAAACCCCCCCTAAAGCTCATTTGTCCACCTTACCAAGCTACAAGGTCAGGCCCATCTCAATCGAGACCAACTTGATTTACTCGTTTTGAAACAAGAAAAGGAACACAAAATCACTGAATTTTGAATGTAATTGATAAAGAACGAATACCCACCGGATGGTCACAATTGAAAAGCTCAAACTTTGTTCTTTAGTAAAGTGCATTTGGTATGCGGACAGGATTGGATGAAACGAGGTCGGCAGGTGAAAGACCCATGGAAAGTTTTAGGGTTTTAATTTGACATGGATAGTTTAGTAATCTACTAATCTTGTCTCGTCTCAGTGATTTTTGTTCCACCTATTTTGGTGTGTCCAACTCAATCTCGTCGTGTCCCGGTTTTAATGTTGTGTCAAACTTGGGACAACAAGCTTTTGTTCCGTCATCTCCCGCTTTATCACACGTACCAAAAGCAACCTTGTTGAACTAAACATGCATATAAACCGCCACAAATGAGCAATCAATGACAACAACATCTAAGGGGTTGTTTGGCAGTTGCTGAATGGTTTGGTGCAGAATGATTAAGTAGTCATAGTGATTAAGAGGCTCTTATAATATAGTGCAAAATGAAATATGATTGTTTGGTAATTGTTCATAAGAAAATTGGTGCACCCCCACTGCGTTTTACGTATAAAAGAAAAAGGAATTAGACAGGCTTTCATTTGTTGGTCCAGAATAAGGCCCAAGGATTGTTGGGCTTTTACTTTTCAATAATTGGCGGGAACTTCCTTTAAGAGAGGGGGGAGCGTATTCTGTTATATTCATTCTGTTTTGCTATCTTGTAATTGAGCAGTAGCTCTGGGAGAGAACCATGGCCTCTCGAATGCCATTGGATTAGTTTCTTTACTCAATACAATTCGATAATTCGGTCCAGTGTGTACCAAATTGGTATCAGAACAGTCACTTTCCAGGGAAGATGGCGACTAGAAGTACGACTACGAGGTTGGACGATCTGGAAGGAAGTGTGGGATCGATTGAGAAGACACTGCTATTGATTGCGCAGCAGATGGAGAAAATCCTGAAGCAACAGGATGATGTTACGAGTAAACTGGATAAGGCGGAGTCATCTGGATCGAGTGGGAAGAAGGAAACGGAAGGATACGATCAAAATCGTTTTCTAGCAGTGAAAGGAAGGAAACTCGAGATACCGTCGTTCGATGGAACAGATCCCGATGGGTGGATTCTCAGGGCTGAACGATATTTCTCTCTGAATCGTCTCAGTCAAGAGGAGAAAATGGATGTAGCGTTCATTGCCTTTGAAGGAGACGCTCTTAAATGGTTTCAATGGGAAAACAAACGTCGGCCGATTACCAGATGGGAAGATCTGAAGATGATGCTACTTCGTCAATTTAGATCGCTAGCGGCTGGATCGTTGTGTGAACAATTTCTATCGATCAAACAGGAGGGGACGATGGAAGAGTATCGGCGCAAATTCGTGGAGTTCGCTGCTCCACTAGATGGAATTCCCGAAGAGGTATTTCTAAGCAAATTCATTAACGGTTTAGATACTGCAATTAAGGCTGAGATACATTTATTAAACCCTATATCGTTGAGTGACGCTATGGAGATGGCATCAAAAATAGAAGTTAAAAACAGAGTGTTAAACCGTGACCGTAATACATTCTCGAACAGAAGAAGTTCCAATTCTGTTTCGGAGAATCGTACCACTCAATCTCAGTCGACGGTTTCCTCTGGTTCATCTGCGAGAAGTGGCACAGAATTCAGAAGACTGTCTGAACAAGAGGTGCAGCAGAAACGTGCCTTAGGCCTTTGTTATCGTTGTGATGAGAAGTACTCCCCTAGACACAGATGTAAGAAGAAAGAAATGAATGTTATTCTGGTCCAGGAAGAGATGTGTGATGAGGAAAATGATGAGGCTGAGGTTAAAACACTGAATACAGCAGATGTAATTGATATAGGGCAGAAAGTTGAGGTGCACCTTAACTCGGTAGTAGGATTGACAAATCCTAAAACCATGAAGATGGAAGGCTTTGTGGGAGAACAAAAGGTGGTGGTCCTGATTGACAGTGGGGCTACACACAACTTCATTGCAAAAGTAGTCAGAAAATTAGATCTGAAAGTGGAGAAGACCTTGGAGTATTCAATCATTATGGGCACAGGAAACAATGTTAAGGGAGAGGGCGTTTGTAAGCAAGTAACACTCTCGATCCAAGGGTTAGAAATTATAGAAGATTTCCTTCCAATCCAGTTGGGTAACAGCGATGTAATTCTGGGAATGCAATGGTTAGAGACCCTCGGTGCCACGTATGTCAATTGGAAACAGCAACATATGAAGTTCAATATTAGGGGAAACTCAGTCTCCTTGAAGGGAGATCCTTCTTTGGGAAGGTCAAAAGTATCATTGAAAGCGATGGGGAAGGTAATTCAACAAGAAGGGCATGGGGTGTTAATAGAGTTGGGAACATGCGAGGCTCAAAATAAGAAGAAACATGAAGAGGAAACAGTTTTAGAGCCGTTGTTAAGGGAGTATGATCGTGTGTTTAACATGCCAGCAGAATTGCCTCCAATCCGAGGAAAAGAGCACGGTATTGTGTTGAAGGAAGGAACATAACCTGTGAATGTAAGGCCATATCGGTACCCCCATTATCAAAAAGACGAGATCGAAAAATTAGTTAAAGAGATGTTAATTGCAGGGATCATTCGACCCAGCTCTAGTCCGTTTTCGAGCCCTGTACTGCTGGTTAAAAAGAAAGATGGTAGTTGGCGTTTTTGCATTGATTACAGGGCTCTTAACAAAGCCACAGTGGTGGACAAGTTTCCTATTCCGGTCATAGACGAGCTGTTGGATGAATTACATGATGCACGGGTGTTCTCCAGGTTAGATCTGAAATCTGGTTATCATCAAATAAGGATGGAAGAGGGTGATATCCAGAAAACGGCATTCCGAACGCACCAAGGACATTACGAGTTCCTTGTAACGCCCTTCGGTTTAGTGAACGCTCCTGCAACCTTTCAAGGTCTAACGAACAAAGTTTTCCAGGAGGTGTTGAGGAAGCACGTACTAGTCTTTTTCGACAACATTTTAGTTTACAGCAAGTCCATAGATGAGCATAAAGAACATTTGAGAAGGGTGCTAGATATTCTAGCTCAAAATCACCAGTATGCTAACAAAAAAAAGTGCGAGTTCGGGCGTAGTAAATTGGGCTATTTGGGTCATATAATCTCGGGAGAAGGAGTAGAGGTTGATGATTCCAAAATCAAGGCAATTACAGATTGGAAAGTACCCTCTACTATCACAGAGTTGCGGGGTTTTTTGGGGCTGTCCGGTTATTACCGGAAATTCATTAAAGGTTATGGTGGGGTGGCTGCACCATTGACAGGTTTGCTCAAAAAGAATCAGTTCCATTGGACTGCTGAAGCTCAGACTGCTTTTGAAAAATTGAAGACAATGCTATCATCAGCTCCGGTACTAAAGTTGGCCAACTTTGAATTGGAGTTCGTTATTGAAAGTGATGCATCAGGCTATGGATTAGGGGCTGTTCTAATCCAACAAGATCAGCCAATTGCATTTTTCAGTCAAGCCTTGGGGTTACGGGCAAAACAGAAGTCAGTTTACGAGAAAGAATTGATGGCTATTGTGTTAGCCATTCGGAAGTGGAGACCTTATTTGTTAGGAAGACGATTCACGGTTCGTAGTGACCAGAAGAGCCTTCGTTTTCTGTTAGAACAACGGGTCGTGGATCCAGAATATCAGAAATGGGTCACTAAGCTATTGGGTTACGATTTCTCAATAGTTTACAAACCTGGAAGCACCAATCGAGCAGCGGATGCGCTGTCCAGGAAAACAGAAGAGGTTGAATGCTCGAGCATAGGGGGGCCTCATTGGAGGCAATGGGATCAGTTGAAACAAGATATTGAGGGTGACGATCTGTTAAGAAAAATTCGGACAGACCTGTTACAAGATGCAACGGCCCATAAAGGATTCACAATTAAACGAGACTTATTGTTTTACAATGACAGGTTGGTGATACCACGTAAGTCGTCGTTAATCCCGTTGCTAATTGAAGAGTTTCATGGGTCGCCGATAGGTGGGCACGGAGGTGAGGATCGCACATACCAACGTATTGCAGCAGAAATTTTCTGGGTTGGTATGCGTAAAGACATTGGAGATGCAGTTCGCAAGTGTGAAGTTTGCCAAAGAAATAAGACCATGAGTGGGTCAAAAACAGGCCTACTACAACCATTGGCTCTCCCAACTACAGTTTGGGAAGATATTTCGATGGATTTCATCGAAGGGTTACCACGTTCTAAAGGAATGAGTACTATTCTAGTTGTTGTCGATCGTTTCAGCAAATATGCTCATTTCATCGGTTTAAAACACCCTTTTGATGCGCACACGGTGGCTGAAGTGTTTGTGAAAGAAATTATCAGACTGCATGGGGTTCCACAGTCGATAGTGTCTGATCGGGACAAAGTTTTTCTAAGTTCTGGAAAGAACTGTTTAAATTGCACGGGTCCAACCTTCATTTTAGTACGGCTTATCACCCACAGTTTGATGGGCAAACTGAGGTGGTAAACAAGTGTTTGGAACAGTACTTACGATGTTGGGTGTCGAATAAGCCTAAACAATGGAGTCAATGGTTAGCATGGGCGGAATTATCTTATAACACGTCGTTTCATACATCACTCAAGTGTTCTCCTTTTAAGGTGCTGTATGGGAGAGATCCACCACCCTTGATACGCTATAAGCCAACAACTTCAAACTTACAAGCTGTGGATCAAGAGTTAGTGACACGTGATGAGATATGGGATGAAACTAGAATGCATCTTCTAAAAGCCCAGTGTAGAATGAAACAGCAAAAAGACCTCCATCGTAAGGATGTTGTGTTTGAGGTGGGAGATTGGGTATTCCTTAAATTACGGCCCTATCGTCAAAAGTCGTTGGTGAAAGGTAACAATCCCAAGCTTCTGGCCAGATTCTATGGACCCTATAGAATTTCAGAAAAAATAGGACAAGTGGCCTATAAACTCGCTTTACCTGTGGGAGTTAAGATACACCCTGTTTTTCATGTATCTCAACTCAGACGAGCAATGGGTGACTGTGCATCAGCCACGGATATTCCTGCACAAATTTCTGAGGATATGGTGTTCCAAGCCGAATTGGAGGATTTATTGGATGTTCGTGTAGTACCACATGGAGATCCAGGCCAATTGGAAGTGTTAGTCAAATGGAAAGGTTTATCAGATTTTGAATCCTCCTGGGAATTGTTAAATCCGCTGCTGCAGCAATATCCTGATAAGCACCTTGAGGACAAGGTGCTTTCGTTGAGGGGGAGTATTGGTACACCCCCACTGCGTTTTACGTATAAAAGAAAAAGGAATTAGACAGGCTTTCATTTGTTGGTCCAGAATAAGGCCCAAGGATTGTTGGGCTTTTACTTTTCAATAATTGGCGGGAACTTCCTTTAAGAGAGGGGGGGAGCGTATTCTGTTATATTCATTCTGTTTTGCTATCTTGTAATTGAGCAGTAGCTCTGGGAGAGAACCATGGCCTCTGAAATGCCATTGGATTAGTTTCTTTACTCAATACAATTCGATAATTCGATCCAGTGTGTACCAGAAATTAGGGCGTTGAATGGTTAAGGAAGGCCCAAGATACAAAATTCATTCAGAGGGTTTTAGAACCATTAAGAGGCAGACTTTTTTTTGCCAGACAAGATTTACCTCTTAACGATTCAGAGGTTGCCTCTTAATGGAAATATTAAGAGGTAAACAAACAGCCCCTAAGACCATCTCCAACCAAAAGTGCTATCGATAACACTAGTGCTGAATTTTAGCACTCAAATTTACACTTTTCATCATAATAGCACTAATCGTCTCATACCGCTCGGTGCTAAATTATAGCACTTTTATATATTTATTAATTTAACATTTAAATATAATCATGTTTTGTGTATATTAATTAGTTAAATTTATCTTTACATATTTATTTAACTACAATAAATTTTTATTTATTTATTAGTTATTGAAAATTAGTTACATTTAAACTAGTCTACTTTATAATACCAACACACTTAATATAGTATTTAGTTTCACAACTTTTTAAATTATTAAATTTCAAGCCAATTAGAACAAAACACGTATCAAAAATTAAATTTTATCCGAATTTAAACGAAGTTCATCAAAATGTGCTTGTATGCTTCAACATAGGCTATTTTCAACCCACCAAGAAACATTTTAGTACATTTATTTAGCACTTTAGCATCGGTTGGAGATGACTTGTTATATTATGAAACTTTAGCCCTTTAGTACTTGGTCAGAGATGGCCTTATAGCATTTTTTTTCTCATTATTAAATGTAACAACTTCATAAACACAAACGACACACTCGTGTTCCAATTGTCAAACCTGATTGTGAGAGGCATCATTGAACCATCCTTCTGCAGAAATAAGTCACAGAAGAACAAATAAGTTAGAGCAATGACACTCCATACTCATAAAACAGAATGCGTTCAGGAAAACATATATACATACTTACATAAAGGCGAAGGATTGTGTGAGAAGTTGAGGTTTTTGTGAGAGGCTTGAGAAGTGGATCTGAACCGTTTATCACTTTTAATCAAATGCCCTCCCATGAATTGTGGCTTAGAAGGGAATTGATCCGGTGCATCTCGATGCACCTCTTCTCGGTGCATCTCATCTAATGTGCATCCATTTCTCATCCAACGGTTGATAACCACTTCTCACGTTGACCTCAACTTCTCACCGGAACCCAACCCCGTACATACATATGTACATACGGGCAGTCGGGCATGGGATCATGTGAGAAGTGTCATTTTTGGTGAGAAGTGTGAGAATTACTTTTACACTGTTGATCACTTTTAATCAAATACCCTCCCATGAATTGCGGCTTAAAAGGAAATTGATCCGGTGCATCTTTGTGCATCTTATCTCGGTGCATCTCATCGTAATGTTCGTCTATTTCTCATCCGACAGTGATAACCACTTCTCAAGCTTCTCACCAAATTTGGCACTTCTCACCTGAACCCAGCACTCACTGTACATACGTGCATACATTCAATCTACAAGTCTACAAACTACGAAAACTCAAAACGTCAAAACTGCTTGCTTTTCAATATCAGATATGAAGTTGTTCTCATATCAAAACTACAGAAAAATATTGTTCGTGGGCATAATTTGCTACAAAATTCTTGTCAAGAAATACTGTCAAACCGGTTACTTTTGGTTCATTATGACATTGATCTTACATTTTCACGAAAACGACTCGTAAGTCGTAACCACGTTGAAACTTGCACAAAATACCATCATCGGCATACATGTTGACGCTAAATATGCAATAAAATTCATAAGTTTTACTTCTGAAAATAAGTATTATGTATTTATATTTGGCATCAATTTCAAAACGAGCTCTCCTTTCAAAACCGATGAAATGGTTATCCAATTTGAGGCTAAGGATTAGAATTGATTATATATCATTCGATAAATTAAACCGTGATCACTCTAACAGTAGCGGTCATTATAATTTATATCTGTAACTGAGATACTACAGCAGAACAAACGAGATGGAAATTAGAAGATTACCTCGTAGGATTGATGCTAGCAAAGTTGATTGTTGATCAGGTGTTAAAAAATCTCTACATAAGCTTAATCCCTTGATTTCACTGATTCGCTCCCATTTAGGGTTCTCTCCAAATACCAATTGATCTTCTCCCAGGGCTTGAAGCTGTTGTCGACGATCGTCGTCGTCGTTATCTTCTGACGAGTCTCCAAATGCTTCTACAATAAGGTTCTTGTATTCGTCCATTTCGAATGAGCTTCGTCTCTAGGGTTTTGCTGTGTTGATGTGTTGACTGTTGAGACCCGAGAGAATAGGAATTTGAAACCAAAGTTGTATTGATGCCCCTGCACTTTAATCTTATATTATTTTTACCACACACTTTCAAATCCAAATATACCATTTAACCGATATAGTTGGGTTTCGGTGAAAAGTGTCTAATATAATGAAGAATGTGAAAAATTGTTATCAACTCGAAAAAACGTACCCGGAAATCAAGTCCGGGATCTATCCGGGAAAACCATCCGAAAATCAAGTTCGGGGCCTATCTAGAAAACCATTCGGAAAACCAATTCCGGGAATCATCCGGAAAATACAACTTCCGGACTCGTTCGATAAACCGACTTGATTTGCACGATTTGTACCAAAATTCAAACAATTCTTCAGTATCAAAGTTCATAAAGATACCAGTAAGTTTATTAGGCCATTGCAATTTGTTTAAAAATATAAAACCAAACTTATTATTAACTTTGAAATCTAAACAACAAAATACAGAAGAAACCTCACTACATAATCGCTCACACTCATACGATTACATAATAAAACCTTACTACATAAACTCTCACACTCATGATCTTCAAGAGATTTGAAGATCTGATATAGTGAAACCCTAAAAAATATCTAATAAGAAGTAGAAAGAAAACTGAGAGAACTCTCCAGATTGAAGAAAACGAATTATATGGAGAAACCCTAAATCGCTATGTATTTATATCAATCATTGATTGGTATTTAGTCCCTAGAATCCTTTAATTTGCACCGCTACACTTTCCAGCTTCATACTTGCAGCACCATCCTTTAATTATTTCCAGTTGGCAGGAATAGTCCTAGCATATTTAAAAAAACAGAAATATAAATATAAATAAATAACATATGTCAAGATTGAAAAATATACTTTGTGTATTTTAACACCCGCCCTCAATCTTGACTTCTAAAAAGATCTAACATATTTAATTTCGAACACAAATAATTGTGTTGTTGTACACCAAGTGGTTTTGTAAATATATCAGCTGGATTATCCAAAGAAGGTACTTTAACTGTTTTTAATAATCGAGCGGTTATCTTGTTTCTAACTTGATGTATATCGATTTCAATATGTTTCGTTCTTTCATGAAAAACTGGGTTATTAGCAATTTGTATAGCAGAATTGTTATCACAATGAAGCTCAACAGGAAGTAAATTTTCCAGTTTTAATTCTGCTAAAATGTTAAGAACCCAAATAATCTCACATAGGGCTGATGCCATAGCCCTATATTCTGATTCTGTAGAGGAGCGAGAAACAGTTGACTGTTTCTTACTCCTCCAAGACACCATACAATTACCCAAATACAAGCAATAACCGGTAACTGAGCACCTAGTAGACAGACACTTACCCCAATCAGCATCCACATAAGCACTCAGTTTAAAAACATCAGAAGAGGTAAAGTTTACACCTTTTCCCGAAGAACCTTTTAAATATTTTAAAACACGAAGAGCTAATTTGAGATGAGACTGTCTTGGTGAATGCATAAACTGACTAAAAATATGTACAGCATAAGTAATATCAGGGCGTGTTGCTAACAAGTAGATTAATCTACCTATTAGTTTCTGATATTCAGTGAAATTATCCAAAGAAGGATCTTTTAAATGAGATCCTGCTGAGTCAGTGACAACCAAGTTCATATTCATATGAGTACTTATTGGCTTACTTCCTAAATACCCAAAATCACTAAGAAGTTCAAGACAATACTTTCGCTGTGACATACAAACACCTTTGTCAGTTCTCAAGATTTCAATACCTAAGAAAAATTTTAACTCTCCAAGATCCTTGATTTTAAAACTTGATTGTAAATGACTTTTTACTTTATTAATTTCTTCAATAGAATTTCCGGTAAGAACTATGTCATCCACATACACAAGTAAAACCAAGTAAACAGATTTATTAATCTTCGTAAACAAAGAATAGTCGCTTGTACTTTGTGTAAAGCCATGATCATGTAAACAAGAGGATAGTTTTGCATACCATTGACGAGGGGCCTGTTTCAAACCATATAAAGACTTAACTAATTTACAGACCATTTTGTCATTAGCAGAAAAATACCCTGGGGGAAGACTCATGTAAACATCTTCAGCTAAATCACCGTACAAGAAAGCATTGTTGACATCTAACTGACACAAAGGCAGTTATTTTGGATAGCTAAAGCAATTACACATCTTACCGTGACCATTTTAACTACTGGAGAAAAAGTCTCATCATAGTCTAAACCTTCACGTTGTGAATATCCTTTAGCCACTAACCTGGCTTTGTACCTCTCAATCTCACCGGTAGATTTGTATTTAATTTTATATATCCATCTACATCCAATTGGCTTTCGACCAATTGGAAGTGTAGTAATAGTCCACGTGTTATTTCGGTACAAAGCTTCCATTTCCTCATTCATTGCAGAAATCCAATTTTGATCTTTACAAGCATCAAAAAAATTATTTGGTTCTACAGATTTGTTTAAAGTTGTTACAAAACAAAAATTATTTGGACTAAGGAAAGAGTAATTTACTACCCTTTCTAGACCATATTTGACCTTACCTTCTACCACATAATCAGAAAACTTTCTAGGAAGATTAGATACACGACTAGACTTCCTAGTAGAAGGTTCAACTAAATCACCCTCAGGAGGGAAACTCAAATGAACTTCACTTTCAGCAGCACGCTGGTCATTGGCAACCATAGTTTGACTACCGGAAGTAGACATATCTTGGGAATTAGTTCCTCTAGTGTGATTACCAGGATCTATTGAACCAGTAGCCACACCTTGGGAATTAATTCCTCTAGTGCTACTAGCCTTACCTAAACTAGTAGCTTGACTTAGGCCACCAGAATGACCACGGTTACTGTTCTCAGTTTGATTAAGACTACGAAAGGGACTGCGATTTTCATTTTGTGAGTTGTCCCTTAAATCATCATCGGGTATTTCAACAGAAAAATCATTAGTTTGAAAAATACTGTCAAAGAAATTTAAAGAGATGATGTCACTAGAGTTGTGATGTTGATCATTGGTTCTCATTTTGAAAGGAAAAACAGTTTCATAGAATTTTACATCTCTTGAGATGACAATCTATTTAGTATCCAAGCTATAAAGACGATACCCCTTTTGAGAATTAGCATATCCGAGAAGCACACACTTCTCGGTGCGTGAAGTAAACTTATCAAGGTTGTTAGGTTTAACAGAAAAACACAAACAGCCAAAATTCCTTAAGTGTGATAAAACAGGAGTAAAACCAAAAACCAACTCATACGGGCATTTTCCACTTAGCACGGAGGAAGGAGTTCTATTAATCAAATAAGTTGCTGTTAAGATACACTCACTCCACATGTTAAGGGGAATACCACTTTGAAACATCAAAGCCCTAGCAACATTCAAAAGATGTCTATGCTTGCGTTCTACAACCCCATTTTGTTGGGGTGTATAGACGCAAGTTGTTTGATGTAAAATACCTTTTGATTTACAAAACTCACCAAATTTATTATTTACAAATTCAGTCCCGTTATCACTTCGAAACACTTTAACATATTTCCCAAATTGATTAATCAACAAGCTGTGAAAAGAAACAACATTATCAAACACCTCATATTTACTTTTCACCAGATATACCCAAACAGATCTAGTGAAATCGTCAACAATTGTAAGGAAATATCTATATCCATCCCTACTAGGAACACGATAAGGACCCCAAAGGTCTAGATGAATAAGATCACCCAAGGCCTTAGAAGTGTGATTACTAAGGTTAAATTTTTCCCTCGTTTGTTTGGCCATGTGACAAATATCACAAGGGGATGGTTGAGAATTATTACTCAAGTTCAGTTTATTTTTCAAACAAGATAAAGCCTGTTCGGCAGGATGCCCTAGCCTACTGTGCCAAAGTTGTCGTGAAGCATAGCAGAAAATGGACATATTTGAGGTGTTATGTTTATTCTTTAACAGATTAGAATCGAACATCTCACCCTTATTTGTTTGATCAAAAAAATACAAGCCTCCATTTTCACTACCAGTACCCACTACTCTCATGGGACGTGAACCCTGAACCAAGTAACATTTAAATTCATCAAATACAACTAAGATTTTACTGTCCCTAGCAAGTTTATGGACAGATAGAAGATTGACATGAAAATCTGGTATAACAAGCACATCAAACAGCATCACATCATCATTTAGTCTGTAATTTCCTATGTTGTTAATTTGTGCCTCTTCCCCATTAGGTTGAGTCACTCTTAAGTTCATATCTGATATGTCAACAACATTTTCTAAATGAGAAATAGATGATGTCATGTGCATGTGTTGGTTAGCACCAGAATCAATAATCCATTGATTTTGAGTAAACTTTGAAACATGGGCCATATTGGCAAACAACCTACCTGCCATATTGGCAGTAACACCTTCATTTTGCTTCTGATCCAGAAGGGAAAGTAATTTCATGATTTGTTCTTCTGTAAGAGACTTGGAACTGGAAGCACTAACAGGACCTTCAGTGCTGCATGCATTACTAGAAGGAGTTTTTGAAAAATGATTTGAAAATTGATTTGTCTTGGTTTTGGTAAATTGGAAATCTTTTGGAAACCCTATTAGTTTGAAGCATCTTTCTATGGTGTGACCTGTCACACCACAGTGCTTACAAACTAAAAGTGATTTTCCTGGTTTTTTCTTATTGTCAAGAGGTTTACTGAAAAAGGCTGTATTATGAGTTTTAGATTCTGAAAAAAGACGAGTCGCACCACGGTGCGACTCTTCTCTAGAAACCAAAGAAAAGGCAGTTTTAACAGTTGGTAATGGATTTGTTGTTAAAATATTACTCCTTAGTTGCATGTATACATCATCCAGTCCCATCAAGAATTGCATTAGTTTTATCAATTGATTATGTTTAGTGAAATCATGAGAAGCATTACAAGAACATGCTGGAAGTTTAACTAAAGCATCAAATTGCTTCCATAATGCATTTAATTTGTGATAGTAATCTGAAACAGAAGAACCATGCTGAGTAAGCGAATTTATCTTTTGATATAGATTGAAGGTTACAGACCCATCAATCTTATCATATGTTTCTTTTAATTCCGTCCAAACATCAGAAGCAATCCTAGAAAAAAACTTGACTAGCAAATAACTCCTCAGATACAGAACCGAGGATCCAAGACAACACAACAGAATTACATCTATCCCATTGTTTTCCTAGAATTTCATTATCGGTGGGACGAAGAACAGTTTTATCTACGAAACCAAGTTTATTCTTAGTTTCCAAAGCCAATATTATAGCACATGCCCATACTTTATAGTTGTCTGTACCAGTTAATTTCATATTGAGAATGGACACACCAGAGGTGTCACTAGCATGAAGGTAGAGAGGGTCCCCAAAGTCCAGTTTTGCAATCAGAGATTGCCCCTCTGGACTTTTGGGATCAGCTGTACCAGTCATGATGAATACAGAAAGTAAAGCACACACAGGAGAGACCCCAAGTGATAGATGACAGGGTTCCTTGCCACTCGAAGTGGTAGGTCAAGCCAAACACTTAGGTTCCCAATACAAAGAGCAAGAATAAAATAGCACACACAAAGGAATGAAGAAGACTTACAGTGATAGCGTATGCAATAGATGCAGCGGAAGTAAGAGGCCTCAGTGAACTACTGAGGTCTAGAGGGTATACAAGATGTAGGATACAGACCTGAACACAATATGTATACAACAAGCAAAATAACGAGAAACAGCAGATCTCACACATAAAGTGTCTTCAGGCAGGAACTGCAGTGAATAAAGTGTAGAGTGATTCAGAACCTTAGTTCTAGCTTCACCTACTTTTCACAACAGTTTACTGCAGTGATCATAGATTTCAATTAAGATAACACCATATCTGAATGTATGCAACTGGATCTACAAAGATCGAGTCATATACACGAATTAAACGAAAAACTAAGTAGGCTATGAACAATAGCAAACTTATGAAACTAGTAATGATAGATTTTATATATGAAACTGATACTGTTAAGTAAAAACAGAAACTAGATATACAGATAGCAGATCCTTGACCAAATCACGGAATGTAAAGAATCTAATACTGTACTTATAAAATCTAGATGAGCAAGCATGATAACCAAGTTCCAGTGCTAAAAAAAGAGGATAACAGATCTGATAACAGATCTGAACGAAACCAAGATCTGGTACTTAGAGCAAAGAAGGACAAGGTTGCGATATAAACTGTTTTCCAAACAAGATTTTGCAAAGAAAAAAAAAGAATATATGAATCACTTGATACCTGATCTTGTCTATGAGTTAGCCAAGATCCATGTATTGATGTTGATTTAGATCCAAAGGAAAATACTTAGAACAAGAGCAGAATACAGACCTGGAAACATAAAATCACAATCGACAGAATTCCTTGGATTAGAGTAATAATACTTAAATCCTCGTAAGTCGAAGAGTTTTCTCAAAAAAAAATCCATAAGTGTATCTATATTAACAGACTGAACAAAAAAAATCCAAAATAGGCTACAAATAGATCTAAATGAAAAATAGTGAATATGAACGAGGTCATCGGATTAATAGTAATAAATACCGAAAAATCCTCACACACCGTAAGAGTGTTCATCGATCTAAGTGAAAAAGTAGATCCAAACGAGAAATAGAATGAATATGAACGAGGTCATCGGATTGTCGGTAACAGGTACCGAAAGATCCTCACACACCGTAAAGGTACTCAACAATCTAATATAGAACGAGAGTATTATGCCAGACGACTCAGTTCATCGGATCTGGATAGAAATACCAGAGTCCTTGCGAGTCAAGAAGATAACAAGTAGAATCGATTTCAGAAGTAGACAACAGAAATCATACCAGAAGATGATTCGAACGTCGGTGATGATTATATTGCAGAAGATCTCGCCATACGCTCTGATATCATGTTTAAAAATGTAAAACCAAACTTATTATTAACTCTGAAATCTAAACAACAAAATACAGAAGAAACCTCACTACATAATCGCTCACACTCATACGATTACATAATAAAACCTTACTACATAAACTCTCACACTCATGATCTTCAAGAGATTTGAAGATCTGATATAGTGAAACCCTAAAAAATATCTAATAAGAAGTAGAAAGAAAACTGAGAGAACTCTCCAGATTGAAGAAAACGAATTATACGGAGAAACCCTAAATCGCTATGTATTTATATCAATCAGTGATTGGTATTTAGTCCCTAGAATCCTTTAATTTGCACCGCTACACTTTCCAGCTTCATACTTGCGGCACCATCCTTTAATTATTTCCAGTTGGCAGGAATAGTCCTCGCATATTTAAAAAAACAGAAATATAAATATAAATAAATAACATATGTCAAGATTGAAAAATATACTTTGTGTATTTTAACAAATTCCAATTGTCAGTTTATAGAAACATGTAACCATAATTTAACAGTATATATGTACTCACCTGATGAAGAACTCAAACTCAGTATTTTATAGGATTTAACCAAACTCAAACTTCAATCCTATTTTACCAAATACTAAATCAGTAATCGATCAAACACATATTTGATTTGTGATTTCTTAACCTTAAAGAGATTGATTGGAGAAGAGAATTGAAATCCTTACCGAACGAACCAAGAACTCGGTCTTTCTCTCTCTCTCTCTTGGAAACCGACTTCAACTTCTCAATATTATATAATCCCAAAAATCAATTTCTTCTAATATATATCTCAAGTTTAAATTTTAACAATTAGCCCTAGACAATATGGCTAATTACGCTTTTGGCCCTTTCGTCATCTAATTATAACATAACTTCTAAACTAGCACACTCAAAAATTTTAAACGTCCTTCCATAATAAACATACAATAATTATGGAAATTTCAAGGTGTTACATCATTTCTTCAAGTATTCCAAAAATTGCTACCCGAAAACAGTCTCTATCAACATCAAACGCTCCACTCAAGCATTTGTGGCCCCGCCACCTCACGATCCTGTAATATATGCCATTTAATAAAAAGTGGTATACTTACCGTCTAGTAAATTCAGACAATTATGATAGAAGGTTAGAAAACATTTAAACTGGAAACATAAACTTTATCAAATTCATCCATCTAATTATATATTTTTCAAAGCTATAAAGTTAAAATACATGTTGCGACAATGAGGGAGACAAACAAATTCATTGATAGTCACAGAATATAAAAGAAAGCCATGTATCCATGTTGATCATTACTCATCAAGTTTAACCATCCATTGTCTATAGATTGAGTTTTCGATGATCACATATTATGGTTCTGGTTTTCTTTCTCAGTTTGACTGACCATTGATATTGATTGACACTTTGGCATGGCTGATTGATAACAACCTCTTACTAAGAGTTTTTCGCTCATTCATTAAATATTACTAGCAGTGTACCCGCGCAATGCGGCGGGATGTAATATTCAAATAAATATAAGAAAAGATGGTAACAATACAAATGTGTTTTTGCCATATAAACCAAATTGATTCGTGGATTGGATCGAGTGGTATTACCAATGGTGGTATAGATATACATGATATAGAGATTTATCGTCATAAATAACACTTTAAAAAACGTTGTGGCTTATCTTGAAGCCTACGGCTTGAGGCTCATATCATTTATAACTTTAGTAATCAATTGTTTATTACATGGCATTCAAACACATTTAAAAATATGTATTGAAATCTATGGAATTATATATGACTAATGTCAATTTTTTGTTTTTAACACTTCTACTTAAATATTTTCTAATTGAAAATCAGAAATGTTTTTTAAGGAAATTATGTTTCAAAATTAATGCAAATGAAAATTAATGTTATTTAATTGAAATCAGGATTGTTTTTTAAGAAAATTACGTTTCAAAATTAATGCAAAAGGAAATTAATGTTTTTAAGACTATAAGACTTTATGCATAAATATGTTGTACTCTATGCTAAAAATTTGTTTTTAAGATTTTAAGACTTTAAGCCTAAATGCTTTATAAGACAGTATAGATTAAAAAAATTAGTATAAAGAATGATAACATATATTTAAAAAATTTAGTAAATTTAAAATAATTAATTGACTAACCAACTGCTGTATCTTCTGGAATAATCTTTGATATCACGGTTTGATATTTGACAAATGAAAAATCAAATAGAGAACCATTAACCGAAATTTCCTTAAAAAACATATTAGAATGCAAGTCCTTACAAACCTTTAAGGCTATTTACACCCGTTTTGACAAAATCTTTTGGTGTCATGCGATCACTTAGTTTATGAAATACACTAATAATATTAACAATTTTGTGGGTTTTGGTATGAGACCAAAAATGAGATTCAATTAAAACCATTACGGTATTTTTTGGGCTTTTGGCAAGAGGCCAAAAGATGTGTGTTTTAACTTTTAGAATGTAATTATGGTTTATGATAAACAATTAGAATTTCGATATGGCTATTTATCTTTTTTTAAGAACTTTTAGCAATTAAGTTAAATATTAAGTGTCATAGAAATTTAAAGCGTTTTTTTGGCATGATGCCAAATATACCAGGCATAAAAGGGGGGAACTCCAAAATAAAAAAAAATAAAAAACTATAAATAAATTAATAATTACTTAAAAACATGTTATAAGTTAAGAATGAAAATATCGAACAAGGTAAGTATTTTTTTATTCAAATAATTATTAATTTATTTAGAAATTGAATATTTTATTCAAGGTAAGTATTAATCATTCAAAGATTAAAAGATTCTAAGATTGGCTTAAATAAGTAAATAGCATTGACACAAATCAATTTGCCAAAAAAACATGTTCAAATATGTACATATTATTATATAAGGAAATCACATTTTATGAAATTTGATTCTTAATTAGATATTTATTAATCAGTAATAATAAAATATTATTTATGAACTTACTAATTAAGTAAAAGCATATTAACATCATGAATGCAAAAATACATGTATCATAAGTTTAAAAAGTCTCATAAAACAAACAACAAAAATGAATGATAAGAATTTTCATAAAAGATTATGTCATAATTATTCAAATATTCTTAATATATATATATATATATATACATGTTTGAAAACAATAATCATTCTTGATTAATCAACAATATAATTCCCATTTTAATCTTCATTACCGATAAAGCTTACATATAAACAATCTTAAATATATAGTAATGGTAGCAAACTAAAACTACAATGGTTTGAATGTATAAACCCAAATTAATGAAATCCAATAAAAAAAACTTAATTTGGTATTGTTTAACTATATTTTATAATTTTTTTTTGCATAATCAATAGCCCAATTAATTTTTTTAAGAACTTTTAGCAATTATGTTAAATATTAAGTGTTATAGAAATTTAAAGCGGTTTTTGGCATGATGCCAAATATACCAAGCATAAAATGGGGGAACTCTAAAATATAAAAAAACTTTAAAAACTATAAATAAATTAATAATTACTTGAATAAAATATTCAATTTCTAAAAACATGTTATAAGTTGAGAATGAAAATATCGAACAAGGTAAGTATTTTTTTTTATTCAAATAATTATTAATTTATTTAGAAATTGAATATTTTATTCAAGGTAAGTATTAATCATTCAAAGATTAAAAGATCCTAAGATTGACTTAAATAAGTAAATAGCATTGACACAAATCAATTTGCAAAAAAAAACATGTTCAAATATGTAAATATTATTATATAAGGAAATCACGTTTTATGAAATATGATTCTTAATTAGATAATTATTAATCAGTAAAAATAAAATATTATTTATATGAACTTAATAATTAAGTAAAAGCATATTAACATCATGAATGCAAAAATACATGTATCATAAGTTTAAAAAGTCTCATCAAACAAACAACAAAGATGAATGATAAGAATTTTCATAAAAAATTATGTCATAATTATTCAAATATTCTTAATATATATATATATATATATATATATATATATATATACATGTTTGAAAACAATAATCATTCTTGATTAATCAACAATATAATTCCCATTTTAATCTTCATTACCGATAAAGCTTACATATAAACAATCTTAAATAGATAGTAATGGTAGCAAACTAAACAACAATGATTTGAATGTATAAACCCAAATTAATGAAATCCAATAAAAAAAAACTTAATTTGGTATTGTTTAACTATAATTTATAATTAATTTTTTTTGCATAATCAATAGCCCAATTAAAATTAAGAAGCAACAACCTAAGATATACGATTACAACTTTTCTTTTCTTTTTCTTTTTCAAGGATGTATGGTGCCGACCAAAAACAATTTCTTTTTCTTAATTATTATAAGAAAATCAGTTTTTTTTGCTGATCCAACAATCAAGAACGTAGTGTCAAATCTAAAAAACCAATTTTTTAACAACGGTATGAAGGTGTATGTCGAAATAGAATAAAAAAACTCTAATATTAAGAGAATACTTTAATAGATCAAATTTTATGTAAATAAAATTATCAATATTAAAGAAAAACAGTTTAAGATGCATGCACATGTGGTTTTGTTGATGGATATCATTGCGTAAAAAGATCAATATAGATATCAAACATGTAACATAGCAATATTTACATACATCATATGATTATAAAAAAATCGAGAGAGAAGGAGAATCATAACTGACCAGTTTGGTTCTTCGAAGAGCTTTTGGGGAGCACGTGCTGATAACGTGTAAAAGAAGATAATATTCTTCTCATCCATTATTCTGTAATACATAAAAAATTAATTAAATAAATGGTTAATCACTCCTTCATTTGGATGAAAGCTAAACAGTTCATAGAGGTTATAGCACATACAGTTAAAAAAACAAGATTGTTATAGCGTATACCATAAAGAACATGCATGTTGGAGCAAAAAAACCAAGCAGAAGTAGAGAAACCAAATCGTTGGAAGTTTAAAAATTGAGATCAGAAAACTTACATGTTGTGAAGCAAACCAGATTTCCAGAATTAGTTGGAGTCTGATGGAGGTGCTTACCAGATTTCCAGAATTCGTAATAGCCAAAATATTGTTTTTAGCCAAAATATATAGGAGGAAGAAGGGGCTTATTTTTTGGGCTTAATGCAAAAATTAATGCAAATTAATTTCGAAATTAATGCAAAAAATTAATCAATTTGGAAAGTAATGCAAATATTAATAAATGTTGATTATTCAGTTTCCAAAAAAAAATTAACTTTCTCTCCCTCTCATTATGGTTTCTGGTTTCCAAAAAAAATTCATGGTTTCCATATAAAAAGAATTAGCTTTCTCTCTCTCTCTAGAAATTAAGTAAATATGCTTTAAATTGTAGTACATAGTGCTTAAATTATTGTTTTTAAGAGTTTAAGGGCTTCATGCTTTATAATATAGTATAGATATTCAAAAAATCAACAAACAACTTTATCTACCACAATACTAACGTGTTAATAATTTATATTTAATAATGAGAAAAGTCCAATAAAACCCAACGGACTTTAACATTAGGAATGATTAAGTCCTTGAACAATTTTTTAGAACAAATAAACCATTGCACTTTCTAAAACATACTAAATATATCCTTAGACTTATGAAAACCTATTAAATAATTCCTAATTGTAACCTGCAACTTGATTAGCAGGTAAACTACAATTAAAAAAAAAACTAAAACTAATTGAATACGTACTCATCAGCCATCCTTATGTCGTTCCCTCTTCCCAAAATTGCCCATCCCATCACCTGCCACAATCGTTGCTCACCCAAAATTGCCCATCCCATCACCGGCTACAATCGTTGCTCACCATTCGTTGCATCACCAGTCGCCGGCGCTCGCCGCACACCAGTCGTCGGCGCTCGCCGCACACCAGTCGTCGGCGCACCGTTTTCTTCATCAAGCTACACAGGTGAGAGCTGTTGTTTCGTCAATAATCTGGGTACCGATTGTAAGCTTTTCGTTTGTTTGCTTGGTTTTGTTCGTTATCGTCTGGTTCATGGTGGTTTGCTCCTTGCAAACCACTGCGCCTACTGTATTAAATTGCTACTGTCTTGGTCGTGTATCGTTGTTGGATTATGTGGTTGTAATTTGGTTTGGTGTTAATTAAATTGCTTTTCAAAAAAAAAGAATTCTGGCTATGGTTCTGTGGTTTTCTTCATCACGTTCTGTGGATAAGCATAGAAGTTAACAAAAAAAATTGTTGGTTTGAATGTTAACTTGGTAACTATTGTTTCCCAAAATGTTTACAAGTAACTTTTCCGTAGTTTAAAATATGTAACTTTGTTTGGTTTTTTGAAGTATTTTTTGAAGTATTTTTATCACACTAACCAATTTTATAAGTCATAAGGATGTATGTAACATGTTTTAGAAAGTCCAATGGTTTATTTGTTCCAAAAAATTGTCCAAGGACTTAATCATTCCTAATGTTAAAGTCTGTTGTGTTTTATTGGACTTTTCCCTTTTAAGATCTAGTATTAAAACATTTACAAAAACTTGAAACTTTTTGTAGGAATATTAAAAAACTGGATATATAATTTATAAAAATTTCATTTAAAAAAAATCGAACCTCTAACTATCATCGGGCCTTGATCATGTTAAACTGAGCCAAAATTTTCCCAAAAAACATAACCGGTCCAAGCTATCCATCCATTATTGATTCCGATCTGTTCCAGATCCTAATCATTTGTAGGGTTGGGTCGGGCAATTTTGGTCATATCTACTAGACCTGACAAAAACTGACACGACACGTTAACCCGACATGAACTCGACACGAAATAAACGGGTTTGTGTAATATATTTCAACCCGTTTAAGTAAACGTGTAACGTCCCAAATTTCTCGACAGGCAAACAACCATAATAAACATTCGAATTACATAAAACCTTGTCTTTACGTCATCAATAATTCATATTAAACAAAATTGACAGCGGAAGTCTCTAAATCCACAGCCGAGAACTATTCTATACATATCGTAGACAACATCTTGGAGACGCCCTAAGCTCCAAGTCCTTTCTTATCGCCACCTAGTTCTTACTTGAAGAACCCATAGTACGCTTACCTGAAAATGGTTTAGTTTTGAAAAGCGAGGGTTAGACCAAAAGGTCTAGTGAATTCCCTCCGAAAACAACATGTACACAGTATAAAATCTTTTAGAAGAATATCATCGTAAACCTTAACATAACATCAGGCATGGTACTACACTGTATATAGGATCACATAAACATTCCGCGATTGGGGCCCAATGGGCTACCCTCTCGCCCTCAACCGGAGCCTACGCAAACTCCCCTTCCCGGAGCTTACGCAGACCCCCCCTTTCTACTCGAAATAGGAGGAAACGAATTCCAACCTACCAGTCTGTCATAAACATCCAAGGGATCATCAGGCCCCGAGGATCTATCTCTGATCCTACAGTATAGACCGACTCCACATAGCACGTCATTCATTTCATAAAACATGCACCTTTAAAACCTTAGTAATTCGTCATTCTTAGTTCATCAAGTACAATACATTTTCTCAAGTAAAATAGGTATTTCATGGAAAACATGCATAACGGTTATAACATTTCATGCTCGTAAATGAAACCATAATCAGTCAAAATCATTTAACACATTAAGTCGTAAAAGGTTTAGGGAAACTCACCTTGCTTGACGTACAACGCACTTCTTAAATACTTCCAAGCTAACCCAAACGAACACCTAAGGCAATAGATTTGCATCAGATAAATAGCTCAGACCTACTGTCCGGATACCCCTTTTTCCGGACACAACACTTTTCCGGACACAACACTTTTCTGGACGCAACACTTTTCCGGACACAACACTTTTCCGGACGCTAGATTTATCCGGGCAAAACTACCCGGACACTAAGATTATCCGGAGACTTCAGCTACCCGGATACTAAGAAACACCCAGACACCCTCATGGAGCACTTACCCGGACACCTGCAACCTATCCGGACACCACCGAAAACTGGTGTCCGGAAAACACAGATGTTCGCACCCAGACCTATTAAAAGTGGTCATTAACCCGATTTCTGCCATTAGATTGATTAGATAACTACAAGGGTTCATCCACTAACTCCAAAATACCCAATTTAAACCATAATTACTCCCTTAAATCGGTTCATTAAGACAAAACCCATAAAACCCACTTTTTAGGAAATGTGGTTGAAAACCCAATAAATCCCTGATTTCAAACATAGAAATCCATAAAACCCACTTTCACACAGAATACGAATTAGGGAAGGATTACCTGAATGATCTCTCCTCTCCTTTGTTTTCTTCTTCATCATCTTCTTCTTTCCTTGTTTCACGCCACCAACACCCACACAAGATAATTTCATTGATTTGTGCAAATGGGGGCTGCCCTAGATGTTTGTGCATTTATATACCTTCATCACATTACAGAAATGGCCCCTTAACTTAACTTTCATTTCTTTTATTTTGACCACCAAACTCCAAGACTCACTAGGATTTTGGGTTGTTACAACACTCCCCCCTTAAAAGAATTTCGTCCCCGGAATTCCTTATTGGGAAAAGATGCGGGTATCTTGCCCACACCAAAGCTGACACTTCTCCTAAGGTAAAACTACTTCTGACTCAGTCAACCACCTCGTTAAATTCGAAACAAGAAACCTTGTGCGCTCTTCCTTCAGTTCTTACGGTACTTCTAACTCGAAGACTACTGTTCCTACTCGATCGGTCTTGACAACAGAAGATTAAATAAGGCTTCTCAAGCACCTTTGCTTCCTAAAAGGAGGAACCTGACGGAATCCTCCACTACCACACGAGATTCATCTACTAAGAAACGGTCACTCACTTGACAGCTTGGCACCTGGACAACCCTGTACACCTCGACAACTCACAACCCAGAGTTCCTTCATCGCATCACAACTCTCACCCTATACCACCCAACAATCGTCTATATAGATAGCGTTTCTCTTTCTCGGACCACCTAGACCACGGTTCGCCAACCGTTGCACATCTCCTTACCACCTCACCACTCCATACTTATACGTAACTAAGAGTAGGAAACTCCAACCGATTGCTGAAGTGTCCACCTACTCGAATTAAACCTATCCTGAAACACGACCATTCCTCGCTGATTGTCATGTTCGTCTAATCCTAAAAACATAACTCCGGTTATCTTCACTCAACTGGGAGGAGTAACCATGGTCACACCATACTATTCTCACTAGTTTAATCACCGCACGACCAATTCGCTTAAACATTTCTCACAACGTTACTAACTTAATTCATTCAGTTGTCTCATCCACTTCTTTCCTGTACGAAAAATCGTACACAAATCCCTTCCTCAATACTCTTTCCAAAGGTTCGCACACTTATTAATGACAATCTACACAACACTGCACCTTTCGGCATCACCGTCAGGTTTACTACTTCCAACTTACTCACTTATTCCGACATACTATCTACACCTCCCCACGTTAGCGTGGAGCGTTGCCCACCGAGCATTACTTGCCCCTCTCTCCCGACCTTTCCACAAGCTGGTAACGCTTTCTCATTACTCACATAACCAAACAGTTGCACCAAGATCTTATCTTAAGGCACTCAACCAAGCCGTCTTGAAACGAGATCAGTGTTCGACGTCGCTACACATTCTTTAATCTCCAACTTTTACCTTCTCAGACATTTCTATCACACAAAAGCAACAATTCACATTCTTTAAGGATTTCACATCTATCCCACCACATTTTGACTAACACAACCCTCATCCTCTTTAAACTTCCAATGACCCCAAAGTATGTTTATTAGTAACGTCCCCTATCCACTCTAATAATCCACCCCCTTGGATTCCCTATTACAAACAGATCTATTAATTTAGGAACACCCCGAAACTCGGGTTCCACAATTCTATCGATTAACCACCAAGATCATAAAATCAGGTAGATATATATATACAGTCATCCCGGCTTTCCTACTTAGATTTACCTTAAATAATTTTTTAACAATCAGTGTATTAATCTCAATAACACTTCCCCAAGAATTCTCGGTAGAGTTGTAACACACCCTGTAATAACAAATGAATGTCATTACTTAACAAATCTATAAAATTTTAATCAACCTACCAAAGGTTTATACCTCTATCATGACCTTTCAAATTAACTAATGATCATACTACCACTCCGACCCACAATCATCATCATGTCATTCTTTAAACATAACCAAAATTTCCAACTATTTCCTTCTAGGATCAATCCCTCACGCACAAGAAACAATTTTCATTCTTTAGCGATTTATCATCTACTTTACTACAGCTTGACTAACCTATTCATCATCTTCTTTAAACTTACTCTGCCTTCAAGAATATACTTACTTAACAACATACATAACCATAAAGCTTGGTCTCCCCGCTGGGCAATCACCCATTTCTGCCCCGGCATTCCATCCCGATAACAGCCAAGATAAACACCAACTTACAAACCACGTACTTCAACAACTAGGATTGCAAAACGTACACTCTATCCGAAATCCCGAAAGGACCTCCTTCTAATCCTTCATCTTTCTAACATTGCCTCACTACATCACCGGCTGACACAGAGCTTGACAAATACGGTCACTACACATCCTTACACTCTTTGCCCATAACATCACACTGTAGACCAGATCTCTCATGATCATCCATACATAGTTTAAACTCGCCCTCAAAGTTACCCGCATGAAATCGAGCCTATCTCGCTACTTAGTCCTTTCACAACTTGCTGAACTATAACTCACGAGTTCTCAATTAGCTCAAACACAGACATTCTAGCTAGCTCTTTACGATTCGAGCTTTTACGTAAGCTGGACACAGTCCTTCACTAAACGATAAAGTCTACACCCTCGCTTCGCTCGTGCTACTTACCTCATCATTCTATGAACCCTCCATACTTCGCAAATAGAATGCTTATTCACAACACTAACTTCTCCTCCTCTTAACACCCCTACAAGGTGTTCCATCAACCTCCAACCTCCTGGTCCAAGACTTCGGTCTCGGCCACCTTATGCAACTGTCGACTTTTACAACAACAGATAACCTATAACTACTTTCTTAACTTATTCTTTAACAAGGGTTCCTTACGGAACTTAATCCTGCCAATATATCATAATCCCTTCATAATACGTCTCCCTCTTTTCTGAACTTACTCCTGTAACATCAATATTACAAACTCACCTCAAAACTCATATCCAACACCGTGGATATTTCGTTTCTGCCGCTCGACGCTACTCAGCGGGTTGCTAATACCAACACCTCGATGACTTCTACTCCTTCCCCTGGGCCCAAACCGTCCCTCAACAACCGTACTTCCAGTTACCGAACAAGGGTGCAAACCCTCATACAACCGATACTATATTCCACTTCCGATTCCACCATTGTTCACCTTTCCTCTAGAACCCATATACTGCAACTACATACGTTCTCCCCTGACTTGTCCAACACCTTTCTACTCTCGGAGTTCCTTCTTAACTTATAACGTAATATTCTACGACCTAGTAGGTTCATAGCCTTCATGCATGACAATACAGTAAATAAATCCTTTCGCACATTTCATCATTTTAAATAAACGACGTTTGGAAAACACTTGGGTACACATGGCCCCATCACTCTTATAGCTTAAACGCCATGCACAACGATTCGAGAATCGTTTGCATGCATCCTTCCGTGAACCTTAATCTTACTCAATTCCGAACGATGATATTACGGCGGTAATACGTTGAATGATAATCTTTTCATACGACACAATTTCGAAATAAATTACTGACACCAAGTAAACCAGTCGGTTCTCACACTCTTTTATATGATATCAATCGGTTAAAAAAATTCATTTGATTGTAAAAGTTTTGCTGGCACACGTCTTCTCGACCTTTTGTAATAATTTAACTTATCATGAAAAGTGTGAAATACTTTGCAATCGTTAGGCTCAAAATTTCATTGTGCAATGTGAATGAAATCACCTTTTCTTTAAACATACGCTTGCACCTTCCGACTCCTTTTCGATCAAATTTGATATTTACACATTTAATTTAAATCGTGAAAATTTTCATGTTATATTTAAGAAAGCTATGCATGAAACTCTACTTGCAATTGAAGGCTACTCACCCTAGCAAGGTCAACCGCTTTACCCACATAACTAATCCTTGACACTCTTCCTTCGACCAAGGGTCGCCCTCTCGGTCAAGCACTAACTTGATGTACATGCGTTCCACATCTCACTAACTCAACCATTTCACACTATCTTCGCTTTGATCGACTATCTCACTTTCTACTTCTACATGCTTCCAATTCACTATAAGTATCTTATTCCATTTGTCCTGTCAATGAAAAGCTTGACTAAAAGTCAGGGCTCCATTGATACTTTCAAGGTTTGACACAGTTCTATCTTACCATCCCAACTGATCTATCCCATGATTCCCATAACTAGGACTCTCCCGAAGCTGGAGTCTTACTCAAACTCAAACACTCATCCTCTCCGAATCCACGAAGAGCTACCGCTAGACGACTCATAACATTCTCTACAACATTTCTTCTCTACGATGTCTACATACATCACATCATAATGACTCTTACACGACATTTCCCCAAGCAATGGAGCTCGGTCTATCCTTCAGGGATCTTGCTGACCTATTCCTCCACGTTCTCCCAGTCGTAACGCTAAACTGAAAGAAACCGATAGTTAATCCTTGCTAGACATGACACAACAAATTTGCTATAAGTAAGGTATTGTAAGCACGCACATGTACCTGTAAGTTCATAATTACACTGGCCAGGTGTAATCCCAAACTTACCTTACACGTTTGTCCTAGGCACCTTATTCCTAAGCGCATTTATAGTGATCGTTCCTAGAGGCAATCCTATGTCTCGGCTGCGTTCCTCATCTTACAGTTTAAGTTTAGGCCCGAATGGTCACCTAAATCCCTTAAACTAAGGCTCTGATACCATTTGTAACGTCCCAAATTTCTCGACAGGCAAACAACCATAATAAACATTTGAAATTACATAAAACCTTGTCTTTACGTCATCAATAATTCATATTAAACAAAATTGACAGCAGAAGTCTCTAAATCCACAGCCGAGAACTATTCTATACATATCGTAGACAACATCTTGGAGACGCCCTAAGCTCCAAGTCCTTTCTTATTGCCACCTAGTTTTTACTTGAAGAACCCATAGTACGCTTACCTGAAAATGGTTTAGTTTTGAAAAGCGAGGGTTAGACCAAAAGGTCTAGTGAATTCCCTCCGAAAACAACATGTACACAGTATAAAATCGTTTAGAAGAATATCATCGTAAACCTTAACATAACATCAGGCATGGTACTACACTGTATATAGGATCACATAAACATTCCGCGATTGGGGCCCAATAGGCTACCCTCTCGCCCTCAACCGGAGCCTACGCAAACTCCCCTTCCCGGAGCTTACGCAGACCCCCCATTTCTACTCGAAATAGGAGGAAACGAATTCCAACCTACCAGTCTGTCATAAACATCCAAGGGATCATCAGGCCCCGATGATCTATCTCTGATCCTAGAGTGTAGACCAACTCCACATAGCACGTCATTCATTTCATAAAACATGCACCTTTAAAACCTTAGTAATTCGTCATTCTTAGTTCATCAAGTACAATACATTTTCTCAAGTAAAATAGGTATTTCATGAAAAACATGCATAACGGTTATAACATTTCATGCTCGTAAATGAAACCATAATCAGTCAAAATCATTTAACACATTAAGTCGTAAAAGGTTTAGGGAAACTCACCTTGCTTGACGTACAACACACTTCTTAAATACTTCCAAGCTAACCCAAACGAACACCTAAGGCAATAGATTTGCATCAGATAAATAGCTCAGACCTACTGTCCGGATACCCCTTTTTCCGGACACCCAGTTTTCCGGACGCAACACTTTTCCGGACGCAACACTTTTCCGGACGCTAGATTTATCCGGGCAAAACTACCCGGACACTAAGCTTATCCGGAGACTTCAGCTACCTGGATACTAAGAAACACCCGAACACCCTCATGGAGCACTTACCCGGACACCTGCAACCTATCCGGACACCACCGAAACCTGGTGTCCGGAAAACACGGTTGTTCGCACCAGACCTATTAAAAGTGGTCATTAACCCGATTTCTGCCATTAGATTGATTAGATAACTACAAGGGTTCATCCACTAACTCCAAATACCCAATTTAAACCATAATTACTCCCTTAAATCGGTTCATTAAGACAAAACCCATAAAACCCACTTTTTAGGAAATGTGGTTGAAAACCCAATAAATCCCTGATTTCAAACATAGAAATCCAAACTAACGAAGGAGGAAATACTAAATCACACAGAATACGAATTAGGGAAGGATTACCTGAATGATCTCTCCTCTCCTTTGTTTTCTTCTTCATCTTCTTCTTCTTTCCTTGTTTCACGCCACCAACACCCACACAAGATAATTTCACTGATTTGTGCAAATGGGGGCTGCCCTAGATGTTTGTGCATTTATATACCTTCATCACATTACAGAAATGACCCTTAACTTAACTTTCATTTCTTTTATTTTGACCACCAAACTCCAAGACTCACTAGGATTTTGGGTTGTTACAAAACGGGTTGACACGACACAACACGAAATTTAAACGGGTAAGGTCAGGGTCAAAAATTTCAACTCGAAAATGAGCCGAATAACCCGTTTATATATATATATGTGTGTGTGTGTGTGTATATATATATATATATATATTATAAGTTTTCTTTTTAATGCTTAGTAATTTTTAATGTTATGGATTTTGTTAGAACATATAAGTTTGAACTATAAATTTTAGATTTTTAATGTTTTCATTTGAATTTTGGATTTTTATTTTTTTTGTGAATTTTTTATATTTATTTTTTAGTGTATAAATGTTAAACGGGTTAGGCGGGTCGGGTTACGGTTGAGATTTTCTGACCCGTTTATTGAATGAGTCGAGTTAAGGTTAGACACATTCAACCCATTTAACTTTGAATTCGACACGACACGACATCTTTGTCAAGTCTAATATCTACTCTAGTAAAAGATAATCTTGATGATGGAGGGGTGGGGTCGTGGGAGAATATAAATTGGGTGCCCATAACTATATGTAGGAATGTCCGTTGAAAAACCTTCACGATTGTGGCACGCCCTTCTAGGTTAGCTACCCCACTTACTTATAATATGTAAGATAATATAAAAGTTTTTTAGTTATTTGAATTAAACAACTATTATATTATACAATAAACATAAATTACTCGTGCAATCAGCGCGATATATCTCGATTTTAATGTCTTAATTTATTTTAATGTGTGGTTTTGAGAAAACGGTTATATTTTTTTTATAAATTTGTTTAAATAATGATGTTTTTTAAAAAGTTCATGATTTGAGAATTTGAAAGTGGTTAGAGAATAGAGATAAAGATTAATTAATAAGAGTCCACGATTTAAGGATTTGAAGGTTGTTAGAGATAAATATTAATCAAGTAATTAACATTAAAAGTGGTACATAAAACTTCATTAGTTGTTTTTAAGATACTTTAAGTAATTAACATTAAATAGCGGTACATGAAATTTTAGGTGCTGTTTTTAAAAGTTTTTCATAAATGCTTTATAATTTAGTATAGATAATTTATTACCCTTTATTATGTAAATTTTAAAAATATTATCTATGTAACTAGCTTATGTAGGAAAATTATATTCGAAAGTTTGAGAAATACAATATATATGAATTATTAAAGGGAAAAAGTCCAATAAAACCCAACGGACTTTAACATTATGAATGATTAAGTCTTTGGATAATTTTTTGGAACAAATAAACCATTGCACTTTTCAGAACCTGTTAAATAAACCATTGGACTTTCTAAAACCTGTTACATATATCCTTATGACTTATAAAATTGGTTAGTGTGATAAAAATACTTCAAAAAAATACTTCAAAAAACCAAACAAAGTTACATATTTTAAACTACGGAAAAGTTACCTGTAAACATTTTGGTAAACGATAGTTACCAAGTTAACATTCAAACCAACAATTTTTTTTGTTAACTTCTATGCTTATCCACATAACGTGATGAAGAAAACCATAGAACCATAGCCAGGATTCTTTTTTTTGAAAAGCAATTTCATTAACACCAAACCAAATTACAACCACATAATCCAACAACGATACACGACCAAGACAGTAGCAATTTAATACAGTAGGTGCAGTGGTTTGCAAGGAGCAAATCACCATGAACCAGACGATAACGAACAAAACCAAGCAAACAAACGAAAAGCTTACAATCGGTACCCAGATTATTGAAGAAACAACAGCTCTCACGTGTGTAACTTGATGAAGAAAACGGTGCGCCGGCGACTGGTGTGCGGTATAACAACCCACTCCAAGACATATAAAAAAATAGGACATTTGAATATAATAAATCGCCAAAACATGGCCCACGATTCACACCATCAAAATTCAAATCTTGGGTTTGCGGAATAACCCTAATTACAACTGAGAGTATCTAAATACTGAAATGTAAAAGGATGGTCCACTAGTATCAACCACGCCCGTTCTCATGCCTTCTCCTTTCCACTAGAGGAGCTGCCCCTAATCTGCTTACCTGAAAAGGATTTCAGTTTTGAAAATGCGAGGGTTAGACCACAAGATCTAGTGAGAACCCTCAGATTCATCCACACCACAAATAGCATTTTTAAGAGTTGCGAAACATAAATCAATAGGCAGTTTGGCAAGTAACATATGGGACACCCCCCCCCCCCCATAAGCACCACACTATGACATATGAGACACACCCCCCATAAGCGTCATTCCATAACATATGGGACACACCCCCCATAAGCATCATACCATAACATATGGGACACCCCCCATAAGCATCACACATATCGTACGGGGCACCCCCCCATATAGATCACGCCAGACATAAGTAATTTATATGCAACATACATTAAGTAAGCACGCATGTACGAGTAAACGAACAAGTACCATCAAGCTTTAGTTAGAAAAACTCGCATGTTACGCTTACGTTCCTTTCCTACTCTTGATATGCACTTCCAAACGATCTACCTGAGCGAAAGGATAAACTCATAAGCTGATTACCTCAACTTACCGGACAACACAATCTTCCCGGACAACACCCTATCTGGACAACACTCTAATCCGGACAACACTCCTATCCGGACAACACCCTATCCGGACACACACACGATTATCGAATACTTACCCGGAAACCTTCAACTGATCGAAGTGTCCGGACGTCCAAGAAACAATCTGGACGCCCTATCTGATCCTTATTCGGGCCGAGAAATCACGGATACGACCGGGATCTCACAGATAACGATTAGCAACCACCCCAATGTCACTAAACTCAACAATTACTGAAATCTTAACAGTAATAACACAGTAAAATACCCAATTTCTCCCATTAAGCTTCAAACCCAACTTTAACAAAAACCCACATAGATATTCAATCTTTAACAACAAATCTACAGCTGAAAGGTAGAGAAAGGAAATTACCTGATTGATTCTTTGCTAAAAACGAATCCCCAACACACCCTTTTTCTTTGATTTCCAAGCTTGATGACTCTTTCTCTCCCAAAATGCCCAAGAACTCTACAACATCTTTCTCTCCTCTTTTCTCTTCCAAACAGCCGTCAACTCACAATTTCAGCAGGAGAATGTTTTCTCCTAGGGTTTTGTGCCCTTTAAATACCCTATCCCAATTTTAACAAATGGCCCCTCAACTTCCATAATTAAAAAAAATACTTGCACAAGACTTTAAAACTCTTCCACTTTGGACACGGTTACTACAACACTCCCTCCTCAAAAGAATTCTGTCCCCGGAATTCCATTCTTGAAAAGATGAGGGTACTTGGACATCATATCAGATTCCACTTCCCACGTCGCCTCTCGTCCCTTGTGATATCTCCACTGGACTTTAACCAGTCTGACCTCCCTATTCCTTGTTTTCTGAACCTTACTGTCCACAATCTCTATTGGTTCCTCCTCGTACATCAATTTCTCGTCGACACTGATATCTCCTAGCGGAATAGCCACATCCGACTCAGCCAAACACTTCTTCAGGTTTGACACATGAAACGTCGGGTGAATTCTGCTTAACTCCTCCGGCAACTCCAACATGTAAGCCACCTCCCCCACACGCTTGGTGATGGCGAAAAGTCCAACATACCTCGGCTTTAGCTTCCCCCTTTTTCCAAATCGGACAACTCCTTTCCACGGAGATACCTTGAGCATCCCTTTATCCCCTTCCCTGAACTCAATTGGTTTTCTTCTTTTATTCGCGTACGCTCTTTGACGATCCTGAGCCACCTTCAATCTTTCCCTGATTACACTGATCTTATCGACAGTTAATCACACGATTTCCGGTCCTGCCAATTGCTTCTCTCCCACTTCATTCCAACACAACGGCGTCTTACACTTACGCCCATACAACGCTTCAAACGGAGCCGCTTGAAGACTGGCGTGATAGCTGTTGTTATACGAGAACTCGATCAACGGTAGGTGGGATTCCCACGAACCCTTGAAATCTATCACACACGCACGCAACATATCCTTCAAGGTCTGGATAGCCCTCTCGCTTTGTCCATCCGTCTGGGGGTGGTAGGCGGTGCTCAAACAGAGCCGCGTGCCTAACTCCCTTTGCAGACTCCTCCAAAACGACGACGTGAAACGACTATCACGGTCGGAGACAATGGACGACGGCACCCCATGCCTCGTCACTATCTCGTTGACATACAATCTGGCCAACTTCTCCAACGAGTCGCTCTCCCGAATAGGTAGAAAGTGAGTCGACTTGGTGAGACGGTCAACTATCACCCATATAGCATCATGCATCTTCGGGGTCCTTGGTAACTTTGTTACAAAGTCCATGGTAATACAGTCCCACTTCCACACTGGTATCTCTAAGGGCTGCATTTCTCCATACGGCCTTTGGTGTTCTGCCTTGACCTTCAAACATGTCACACATCGCTCCACAAAGTACGCGACATCTTTCTTCAACCCCGGCCACCAATATAGTTGCCTCAGGTCTCAGTACATCTTATTCATCCCCGGGTGGACCGAATATCGCGACTTATGCGCTTCTACCAATATTCGTTCACGCAAACCTCCCAACTTTGGAACCCACACCCGGTCCTCAAAACACTTCACCCCACTCTTGCTACACTTTAAGGATGTCACATAGCCGACGATCCTCTCACCTTTCCACTTCCCCTTCACTAGAGCTTCTTCTTGAAACTTCTTGATCTCGTCCAGTAGGTTAGGAACCACTTCTACTCGAAAGGCCACCACTTTCGTTGTTTCTCTCCTTTCTTTCCGACTCAAGGCGTCGGCCACGACGTTCGCTTTACCTGGATGGTAAAGGATCTCGCAATCATAATCACTCAACAACTCCACCCAACGACGCTGTCTCATATTCAGCTCCTTTTGATCAAACAAATGCTGGAGACTCTTGTGATCAGAATAAATCTGACACTTAACCCCGTACAGGTAGTGTCTCCAAATCTTTAGCGCGAAAACCACCGCCACTAACTCCATATCATGCGTAGGATAACTCTTCTCGTGCTCTTTCAACTGACGGGACGCATAGGCAATCACCTTTCCGTCTTGCATCAGAACGCACCCTAGCCCCAACTTGGACGCATCACTGTAGATTACAAATCCTTCGGTCCCCTTAGGCAAGGATAAAACCGGAGCACTACTCAACTTGTCTTTCAAATTGCTGAACGCTTCTTCCTGATCTTCCGTCCATTCAAACTTAGAATTCTTCCTGGTCAAAGCAGTCAATGGCGTAGCTATCCAAGAAAAGTCCTAAATGAACTTCCGGTAGTAGCCTGCTAACCCAAGAAAACTTCTTACCTCAGACGGCGATCTCGGGGTTTCCCACCCTCTTATGGCCTCCACCTTGGCCGGGTCTACCCTGATCTCATTTTCTGACACCACGTGTCCCAAGAATTGAACTTCCTTAAGCCAGAACTCGCACTTAGAAAATTTTGCAAACAACTTCTCTCATCGCAATAGGTCTAGCACTAAGCGAATATGCTCTACGTGCTCACTCCGAGACTGGGAATAAATGAGGACGTCGTCGATGAACACAATCACGCATTTGTCTAGCAGTGCACTGCACACACGATTCATCAGATCCATGAACACCGCCAGAGCATTAGTCAACCCAAAGGGCACGACTAAGAACTCATAATGCCCGTACCTCGTACGAAAAGCCGTCTTCGGCACATCCTCTTCCCTCGCTTTCAACTGATGATAGCCAGACCTCAAGTCTATCTTTGAGAAAAATTTCGCCCCTTGCAACTGATCAAATAAATCATCGATCCTCGGAAGCGGATACTTGTTCTTGATCGTTACCTTGTTGAGCTCGCGATAATCAATGCACATTCGCATTAATCCGTCTTTCTTCTTGACAAACAGTACCGGCGCTCCCCAAGGTGACGAACTAGGGCGTATGAACCCCTTATCCAACAACTCTTGCAACTGAGTCATCATCTCCTTCATTTCTGCCGGTGCTAACCGATACGGCGCACGCGCTATCGATGCCGCGCCGGGCATCAAATCAATTCTAAACTCAACCTGGCGATCCGGGGGTAAACCCGTCAGGTCATCAGGAAATACCTCCAGAAACTCACTTACTACTGGGACGTCTTCCAATCCCTTCTTCTCCTTCTTGGCGTCTAATACATACGCTAGGAAACCCTGACACCCCTTCTCTAGACAATGCCTCGCCTTCATCACCGTGATAAGGCAAGACTTACGTTCACGCCTCTCCCCATAGATCACTACCTCGGACTTATCCGACAATGCGATACGAATCATCTTCTTATTACACACAATGCTAGCATCATTACTAGCCAACCAATCCATCCCACCACAATATCAAACTCTCCCATACCCATCGGGTATAGGCGCAAGGGAAAAGTATGACCCTCTACTTCCATACTACACCCCTCATACACCTCCCTCACCAAGACACAACTATCGTCTGCAATCTCAACCTCAAAACCACACTCTAACCGCTTAGGCGTCACAGGCAGACACCGAGCAAAGATCGGCGATACAAACGAACGGTTTGCACCCGAATCAAACAACACTTTAGCAAGCTTCGAATTAGCAAGAAATGTACCTGATACCACGTCAGGCTCATCAACCGCCTCTTCCGCTGACATATGAAAAGCTCTAGCCCTCACTCGGCCTGGTTCCACTTTCTTTTCTCCACCTCTTCCTCCATGACCCCCTCAAGAACCACCAGAAGATCCCTTCCTCAACTGCGGGCAATCAGGTTTGATATGATCTGGAGAGCCACACTGATAACACGTTATCGGGCTAGAACATTCTCGCGCCATGTGCCCCAGTTTTCCACACTTATAACAACCATTAGGTTCAAAGCAATCTCCACGGTGCACTTTGTTACACTTCCCACACGGTCTGTCACTGAACCTCGGTCCCCCCCGCAACTCGGGTCTAGAGGTCTTAGATCTCTTCACATCCCGAACGGGTCCATCCCACCTCCTCTTATCCACACTCCTTTCCGACAACTGTCGGTTCTTTTCCTTCTCAGTTAACTCTGCCACATCGACCGCCGCTTGAAACGTCGCGGGGCCACGATTCTGCACCAACTCTCTTATACTGCTCTTCAGACCCCAGACATACCTTTCAACCCGTCTTTCCTCAGTAGGCACATACATTTCAGCGAAACGTGCATTCTTAATAAACTTTGAAGTGTATTCTTGAACGGTCATCGACCCCTGCTCAAGCCCCATAAACTCTTCTTCCAATTTCTTTTGTGCTGCCAACGGGCAGAATTGGGCTGTAAACCTTCTAGTGAACGTTTCCCATGACGTTGTCTTTGCCACTTCCGAACCTTTACCTCCTGTTTCCACATCCTACCAAAAGATGGCATCTGCCTTCAGCATTGACATGGCAAACAACACTTTATCTCCTTCAGCACACTTACTTGTGTCAAACGCCAGCTCCATCTCTCGAACCCACCTCATTGCCAAAATCGGGCAAGTAACATATGGGACGCCCCCCCCATAAGCACCACACTATGACATATGGGACACCCCCATAAGCGTCATACCATAACATATGGGACACACCCCCCATAAGCATCATACCATAACATATGGGACACACCCCCCATAAGCATCACACATATCGTACGGGACACCCCCCGTATAGATCACGCCAGGCATAAGTAATTTATATGCAACATACATTAAGTAAGCACGCATGTACGAGTAAACGAACAAGTACCATCAAGCTTTAGTTAGAAAAACTCACCTGTTACGCTTACGTTCCTTTCCTACTCTTGATATGCACTTCCAAACGATCTACCTGAGCGAAAGGATAAACTCATAAGCTGATTACCTCAACTTACCGGACAACACAATCTTCCCGGACAACACCCTATCCGGACAACAACTTATCCGGACAATAACTTATCCGGACAACACTCCTATCTGGACAACACCCTATCCGGACACACACACGATTATCGGATACTTACCCGGAAACCTTCAACTGATCGAAGTGTCTGGACGTCCAGGAAACAATCCGGACGCCCATCTGATCCTTATTCGGGCCGAGAAATCACGGATACGATCGAGATCTCACATATAACGATTAGCAACCACCCCAAGGTCACTAAACTCAACAATTACTGAAATCTTAACAGTAATAACACAGTAAAATACCTAATTTCTCCCATTAAGCTTCAAACCCAACTTTAACAAAAACCCACATAGATATTCAATCTTTAACAACAAATCCACAGCTGAAAGGTAGAGAAAGGAAATTACCTGATTGATTATTTGCTAAAAACGATTCCCCAACACACCCTTTTTCTTTGATTTCCAAGCTTGATGACTATTTCTCTCCCAAAATGCCCAAGAACTCTACAACCTCTTTCTCTCCTCTTTTCTCTTCCAAACAGCCGTCAACTCACAATTTTAGTAGGAGAATGTTTTCTCCTAGGGTTTTGTGCCCTTTAAATACCCTATCCCAATTTTAATAAATGGCCCCTCAACTTCCATAATTAAAAAAATACTTGCACAAGACTTTAAAACTCTTCCACTTTGGACACGGTTACTACATGCGGCGAGCGCCGGCGACTGGTGGTGCAGCGAATGGTGAGCAACGATTGTAGCCGGTGATGGGATGGGCAAATTTGGGTGAGCAACGATTGTGGCAGGTGATGGTGTAACACCCGGAAAATCCTTGTGAGTAAAAATAGTCCTAATATTTCTTTATATTTTTACTTCTTAGATTATAAGTGATTTCCTAAGTAATTTCCGTGATTGTCACTTATTATTTGAGAACTCCCGATAGAAATCAGTAAGTTTATTCCTTAAGGAAATAAATGAAAAATAGATGATAAAGTTAAATATTATATTTTATGGATTAGTTGGATGGGTAATTTGAATACGAGTCCAACGGTTCTTTCCGGAGCAAAAACGGAGTTCTAACGAAGAAGTTACGGCTAAATTAGTGGAGGTTAAGAAGACTAGCAAACAGAAGCCGACGCCAATGGCTTGGCGCCGATGCATCGGCGCAGGTGATCGGCGCCGAGTTCCTGACGTGCCAAAAGGGGGTTAAACCCACCTCTTTACCCTTAGTCATCAACCCTTTATACTTAGAACTCTCAAAAACGAATTTCACTACTGCTCTTGCTCTCTCTCAGACGATTTCTTCATTCAACCTAAGGTAAGTTCAAATCTATTAAACTAAATCCAATCCAAGTAATTGTTATTTGAATCTTACCATTTAAACTCCATTTAGGGCTATATATCTTCATCCTTCTTATTGGAGTGTTTGAGTTCAAATCATCAAGATTAGGGTTATTGCAATTGAAGATTTAAAGGTGAGTAACATCTATCTAATTGATTGTATTATACTTATCTACCATTTTTATCTTGATTTGGTATGATTAATGAGAAATCTTGATGAATAAGCTCTTAATGGTTGAGAGGGAAACAAGAAGATTTCAAGTAAGTCATGGTGGCTTAAGTGTATTTATGGCTTAGTATGTCATGTTAATTGTTGGTGCTAAGAGTTTAGTATTGATTATACATCAATAGGATGTGATTTTGATGAGGGCTTAATAGATGTCTTAATGATGAATTGATGGCTTAATGGTTAAAATGGACTTATTATTGAGTTGTAAACATGGAAGTAGTATTGATTATGTTAAATGGTTAGACCATTGATATGTGATAAATATGCTTGATATCTTATAGAATATGATTTATTACATATGGATGTATATGAACTACATGGAAGTAGAATTGTTATGTTACATGGTTGGACCATTGTTATGTTAAATGGTTGGACCATTGTTATGTTAAATGGTTGGACCATTGTTATATGCTGAATATGCTTGAATATTATTTGGATTTACAATTTGGTATTCACTTAATTGGAGGAGCACCTGGTAGGCATTGGAGGATATAATCATACATACCGTGGGGTAAATGTATTTCGTTCATACCTTCGGATACCGTGGGGTTTTCCGTTGTGTTATACCTTGTACCGTGGGGTATCAATCAAGGTATATCTTCAATTATGATGTAACTAGGTAGCGATATGGACCTTCTCCATGGAATCCAATTTGTGAATGTACCGAATTGTTCTTCCTACATGTTATGATTATAATCTATGTATTATGTGTAAACCTCACTTAGGCTTTAAAAGCCTAACACTTGCTATGTGTTTTATGTGTTACAGATATTAGTGGATCCGGACACAAGAAGGTTTAGAACGGGTGTGAGCTTGGGATTGATGTTGGAAGGTTAAAGAATTGGAAGATTTACATTAGAACTTCCCAACACCCTTTTGATCTTGGATTGCTATAGTATTGGGCAACCAAGCTAGTATTTCTTTAGTAGTTATACATTAACTAAATAAATGTATTAAAGGTTATGTAATGATGTTATGTACCCTTTTCACTTTAGCAATGTGTACCACTCTTCCGTTTTATGGAAGTTTTTGTTAACCCCTATTTTGGGGTGTTACAAGTTGGTATCAGAGCTTTAGTTTAAGTGAACTAAGTATGACGAGGAAATACTTAGACTTAAGCTGAGATGAATTAAGTTATGAAATGTGAGAGTGGGTAGAAGTATTAAGACGGGATGTCCTTAGGATCGACAGAAATACGTGAAATTAGTACGGTAACGACGGTAATGAGGATTCTCATGTATGATACATTCATAATCGCAATTAGCTACTGTTATTATGAATATATTGTTACATAAGTATACTTGTTTCTAAATTGTTCAAGTGACTAATGATCGGTAAGGTACGTTTCGTGTGTTTATATTTATATAATCATTTTTCAGGGTTAACTTTTGTTCGATAGCGTAGTGATGGTAAAAACACTACCAAGGTCTTTCAATTCTTTGGAGGACATATCGGTAAATGATTGAGGATTGGAAAGACAACCTGGAACTGATGGGACTCATGAAAGTCCGCCAAGACAACCTTAAGTAAGTGGATTAAAATGTGTGGGTTTGGTTAGAGTGCAACGGTTGGTGATAAATAGGTGTCAACTTTTGGGCTTAAGATCAAACACCTTTAGTGTAATCGGGGAATTGTAGCCGATTTTAAAAAGAACGATGGTGATGGTTGTAGTAACCTTAAGATATTTATTTGTGATGAGTGGTTTTAGTGAACTAATCTTTGTGTATGATTAGTGAACCTGTCCGTTTGATGACTAATTATTGAGATGGATTTTGGAGTCTATTAGAGCTCTTTGAATGAAAATGGCCATTAACGATAGGGGCAATTGAAAATTAGAGATTCGGTAGGTCGCAGTATTAATTGAGCCTTAAATTGATTTAGAATTTGAAACTGAAATCAAGATGTATAGAACATTTTAAGGTTGGGAGATGACTGAAGTCGTATGGTTGGGAGTTTCTCTATGGATGGAACGTTTATCTGTACATGAGTACAACGTATGTGTAGGGGCTTTGTTAATAAACAATTGTTCGAAGAATTGTCTTTATAGACCGTGTGGATATAACTTAGATTCCTGTTAGGAATTGTTGAATTTTGATCGACAGTGAGTCGGTTGACTTTGGGTCGTAAAGAATATAGATTTCGAGGACGAAATCGTTTTAAGGTTGGGAGAATTGTAACACCCGGAAAATCCTTGTGAGTAAAAATAGTCCTAATATTTCTTTATATTTTTACTTCTTAGATTATAAGTGATTTCCTAAGTAATTTCTGTGATTGTCACTTATTATTTGAGAACTCCCGATAGAAATCAGTAAGTTTATTCCTTAAGGAAATAAATGAAAAATAGATGATAAAGTTAAATATTATATTTTATGGATTAGTTGGATGGGTAATTTGAATACGAGTCCAACGGTTCTTTCCGGAGCAAAAACGGAGTTCTAACGAAGAAGTTACGGCTAAATTAGTGGAGGTTAAGAAGACTAGCAAACAGAAGCCGGCGCCAATGGCTTGGCGCCGATGCATCGGCGCGGGTGATCGGCGCCGAGTTCCTGACTTGCCAAAAGGGGGTTAAACCCACCTCTTTACCCTTAGTCATCAACCCTTTATACTTAGAACTCTCAAAAACGAATTTCACTACTGCTCTTGCTCTCTCTCAGACGATTTCTTCATTCAACCTAAGGTAAGTTCAAATCTATTAAACTAAATCCAATCCAAGTAATTGTTATTTGAATCTTACCATTTAAACTCCATTTAGGGCTATATATCTTCATCCTTCTTATTGGAGTGTTTGAGTTCAAATCATCAAGATTAAGGTTATTGCAATTGAAGATTTAAAGGTGAGTAACATCTATCTAATTGATTGTATTATACTTATCTACCATTTTTATCTTGATTTGGTATGATTAATGAGAAATCTTGATGAATAAGCTCTTAATGGTTGAGAGGGAAACAAGAAGATTTCAAGTAAGTCATGGTGGCTTAAGTGTATTTATGGCTTAGTATGTCATGTTAATTGTTGGTGCTAAGAGTTTAGTATTGATTATACATCAATAGGATGTGATTTTGATGAGGGCTTAATAGATGTCTTAATGATGAATTGATGGCTTAATGGTTAAAATGGACTTATTATTGAGTTGTAAACATGGAAGTAGTATTGATTATGTTAAATGGTTAGACCATTGATATGTGATAAATATGCTTGATATCTTATAGAATATGATTTATTACATATGGATGTATATGAACTACATGGAAGTAGAATTGTTATGTTACATGGTTGGACCATTGTTATGTTAAATGGTTGGACCATTGTTATGTTAAATGGTTGGACCATTGTTATATGCTGAATATGCTTGAATATTATTTGGATTTACAATTTGGTATTCACTTAATTGGAGGAGCACCTGGTAGGCATTGGAGGATATAATCATACATACCGTGGGGTAAATGTATTTCGTTCATACCTTCGGATACTGTGGGGTTTTCCGTTGTGTTATGCCTTGTACCGTGGGGTATCAATCAAGGTATATCTTCAATTATGATGTAACTAGGTAGCGATATGGACCTTCTCCATGGAATCCAATTTGTGAATGTACCGAATTGTTCTTCCTACATGTTATGATTATAATCTATGTATTATGTGTAAACCTCACTTAGGCTTTAAAAGCCTAACACTTGCTATGTGTTTTATGTGTTACAGATATTAGTGGATCCGGACACAAGAAGGTTTAGAACGGGTGTGAGCTTGGGATTGATGTTGGAAGGTTAAAGAATTGGAAGATTTACATTAGAACTTCCCAACACCCTTTTGATCTTGGATTGCTATAGTATTGGGCAACCAAGCTAGTATTTCTTTAGTAGTTATACATTAACTAAATAAATGTATTAAAGGTTATGTAATGATGTTATGTACCCTTTTCACTTTAGCAATGTGTACCACTCTTCCGTTTTATGGAAGTTTTTGTTAACCCCTATTTTGGGGTGTTACAGATGGGATGGGCAATTTTGGGAAGAGGGAACGACGTAAGGATGGCTGATGAGTACATATTCAATTAGTTTTAGTTTTTTTTTAATTTGTAGTTTACCTGCTAATCAAGTTGCAGGTTACAATTAGGAATTATTTAATAGGTTTTCATAAGTCTAAGGATATATTTAGTATGTTTTAGAAAGTGCAATGGTTTATTTGTTCTAAAAAATTATTCAAGGACTTAATCATTTCTAATGTTAAAGTCCGTTGGGCTTTATTGGACTTTTTCCATCTTAAAAATCATTGTAATTATAAACACTTTAATAACATTTTGTGTTTGAATATAAGGACCGTTTCAATACATAGAGACGGGGTCATGGGATGTTGGTCTGGGTCGGTTACAAAATCAAACCTCAGACATGGACCGATTTTTAGCCATCTATATTTGAGAGTAAATTATGATTTTGGTCCTTCTGCTTTATTCGATTTCCATTAGGTGTGATAATTTTGTACAAACCAAGCTAACTAACATATGTGTTAGTCATATCAATTACATTTCTAGCATTATCGATACCAATTGTTGACGGTTGATAATGTCATACCAAGTCTGAAAATTTGGTTGGTATATGGTAATTGATACCTACTTATTAGAGTAAACTACACTTTTGGTCCTTGTGGTTGCCACCTACTATCAAGTGTAGTCCTTATTTCAAATTAATTACAATTTTAGTCATTATGGTTGGCATTCTTATTCAATTTTGGTCATTGTGGTTGCCATTCTTTTTCAATTTTAGTCCCTATAATTAACTCATGTTAAAAAAGATATGTTAATTAAAGGGTATTTTTGTCTTTTTATCATTTTTTGTATTTTCTTCAATTTAAAAATTAAATGAAATACTAATTTTCTTATTATATTGTAACTTATTATAATATTTTATATGATATAAAATATATCAGATTTATATATTATATATATACACACAATGTATCGTCTTCATCACACAACCATCATCCACACTGCCAAAATCCACCACCGCCATCGTCCACCACCCAACTTGGTCTTCATCTTCCCGACTAGCTCGCAGGCAAAAAAACCCCAAACAAACCCGGTTCCAAAATAAAAACTCATATCACAAACCTAAATCAAAACCCCTGATCAAAACCCAAATCAGAAACGAAATCAAGAACCCAGATCGAGGTGTTCTTGGTCGAAGCTTCGATGTCCTTTTTTTCACGGCAACGCTGGGAGGGTTGGACAATGAAAAGGGTGGCTGTTAGAACTGAGAGAAAGCGATAGCCCAACTCGATTTCACTCACGGAAATAACTTGTAACAACGGGATAATGTTACAGATCTGAGAGATCAAAATAGTGTGAAGAATGACGTCGTTTTAATGAGGTGCGAGAAGAAATCAATCGAAAAATGTAAACAATGAAGACGATAGGGGTTCTAATTACCTGCGGTGGGTTCTTTTTTATCTTCTGGTAATCCATTTGCAGAGTCCTTCATTAATGTTGTGTAATTAACGAATCGGCAGCCATAACCACACTAATAAGCAATGAACGTAGCGATTGTAAGAAGATAATCTTGGGGCTTGCAAGTTGCAACTAATCCCTTTGTTTATAAAATGTTTATGATTTGGGGTTTTAAAACCCTAATAATGATGGTTCGATATACAATTGACTCAAAAATCAAATCTTTAAGATCACAAGATTCATTTTTTGTGTGTTTATAATAATTTTGAATACATTTATATATACACAACAATCATTATACGTACAATAACGATACCAAGAAATTAAGACGAGAGATGCGATAGAAAAAATGCGTCTTCTTCGTCATCTTCTTCTTTCTATTGTGTTTTGTAAATCCCTAAAAAACACCCAAATCAAACCGATCTCCTCCTGTTTCTCCCCCTCTCTTAATTCCATCTCTACTCAATCAAACCCTAATTCCCAGCCTTTCTTTTTCCAAGATTTCTTGGTCTTTTGATCAATTAATCAATCGATCGATTTCCATTTTCCATTTCCCATTTCCAATTTCATATTTTTTCATCATTTATTGAAAACAAAAACAACCCCCTACTTTTCAAGATCTTTTATTGTTAAATAGTTTCGAACTTTTTTGATGAAATACAAAAAGGGGTTTTGATACAAAAAGGGGTTTTGATACAAAAAGGATAAGACTTGAGAGAAATAGGGTAGTGAGAGGAGGCTCCCAGGAAGTGGGTTTCTTCCCTTCCCCTGGAAGTTGCTCATCTTCAAAAAGGTGTGACCACTAGGATAAAATGGATAGTTGAGCTGTGGAGAGGGGGAGATCTTCGAGGGTGGAGATCAATAGGGTCGAGATTGCCGATGAAGAGTGTTGCCGGAGGAGTGTTTTCAAAGGGTGGATCACCGGAGTTTTTTGTAGCTTTGACCCAAGGTTTTACTGTATATAACTAATGATATATTAATATTATAATATATTCTTTAACTTTAATTTTTAAAGGAATATGAAATGAGTTTTAAAAAGACAAAAATATCCCTAAGTTAATAGATTTATTTACAGAAGTTAGTTTAAGGGACCAACATTGAAAAGGAATGTCAACCACAATGACCAAAAATGTAATTAGTTTGAAATAAGGACTACACTTGATAGTAGATGAAAACCACAGGGACCAAAAGTGTAATTTACTCCTACTTATTATAATATTTATTAGTTTTTATATTTTTCATGTATTGAATATTGAGGCATTGTTTGGCAAAAAAAACTAGCTTATAAGTTAGTTTTTTTTAGGTACATGTTTGGATGACCATAAGCTAGCTTTTTGAAACGCTACTTGGAGTAGCGTTTCAGTAACTTTTTGTGAATATTCTAATATTGTCCCTAATTATTACTTACTAATTATTATTAATAATAAATATTAATTTTTTAAATTTAATTATAATTAATTAATAAATATTAATTAATTTTAACTGAAAATTATTAAATTAAATTTTAATTATACATTGATATTAAATTTTAATTATTTAGAGTTATTGTTAATCATATAAATTATTTTTATTTATTTTTAATATTAATGAATTTATTTTAACCATCATTTAATATTATTTTTAATTATTATTTGATTATTTTTTCATATTGTATGTAACGGTTATTTAAAATCATAAGCTAATATATATATATATATATATATATATATATATATATATATATATATATATATATATATATATATATATTTAAAACTTGTTTTAATAACAAATTTTAAATTTCTTTTAATTAACATGTTATATTGTTTAATTTTTCTTTATTACATTGGTTGTATTAATTAACATATTATATTGGTATAAATTTGTTTTAATTACATAATTAAATATTGTAATTGATAATTATTTGAAGATGTCCTTTTTGGTCATTTTACACGCTTATAAGCTAGTTTTGCCAAACGTGACTTTTTCATCAGCTAACTTATTAACTACCAGCTAGCTTATCAGTCATCAGCTAGCTTATCAGCTATTAGCTAGTTTGCCAAACATAGCCTAAATATGCAATTGTAAGGGATTGTTTACTCAAACCCTTACCCGGTAAGATTCAAGTTCAACATGTGTATTCTCAGTTATCTTACCAGATAAGACTATAGGACATGAACTGCATCGTGTGCACACACACACATACGAAACTAGTTGGCTCTAACCGAGTAAGATATTTCGTCCTTATCAAGTTCATCTGATAAGGTAAATGACACGATAAGCTTCTACCGAGTAAGAATGGCGTAAACGACCTCAAACTTGTTTGTTTGAGCATTTAAATGTTTACAAGTTTTATTCTATACAAATCAAAACCCTTAAACATAACATGAGTTACCTGCAAACTAAAAATGTCACCTAAAATTTACACGGAATTGCAACTTTCATATATATAATTTGAAGTTGGTTCAAAACCATTACCAACATGTAACGAAAAAATATTGTAGTAGTTAAATTGATACCAAATACAATTGATTAGTACATGGTATAAAATTTTATGTATCAATTATAATTGGTTGGTATACGTTATAAAAAAGTAGTAATGTATTGTACCAAGTCGATCCCTACTCCCTTCTGTAAAGGGTTAGAATGATGTCATTTCAAGAAAATAAATCTAATAAATACTTAAATACCTAGATATAAAATATGATTTTTTAATATATGTAATATGATATATAATTGATAAAATTTTAATAGAAAAAATATAAAAAAGAAAAGTGAAAGAAAAAAAAACGAAAATGTCCCACAACTAATAACACTATAAACTCATTATATTAGGACACCAAATACGAAATGTATGTCTAAGAACATCTTCTAAAACTTATGCAAACTAAAATTGCAGTTTACTTTAAATACAGTTTCATTTGCTTAATACTTAAGTATAAATATCATATCTATTGGTGTTAGGACTTTTTACAAGATATTAAAAGTATATTCAGTAAAGGGCCGTTTGTCAAACGCTTATTCGGGTAAGCGTTTATCGATAAAATTAACACCATCATTTACTTACCGGGTAAGATTTTAGTATGCAATAATTTTTCCGGTAAGCGTCAACCGTGGTAAAAGTCTTCGCAATCACTTACCAGGGTAAGACTCTCGGTCCTTGCCTTAGCTGTTACCGGGTGAGATTCTTGATCCTTCACCTATTCATCTGTAAGGTAATGTGACTTGGTAAGTGTTTACCCGAGTAAGTGTTTAGTAAACGACCCATAAATCTTTTACAGTTCTTTTTAAAATAAATAATTAAGATCCAAAATATTTAAAAAGTATTGTATTTAACTCCAACAATTTTTTTACTTTGAAGATTACAACATTAATTATATTATTAACATACCGTATATATTTAATAAAATACTATTTCTAATTTCTAATCATTTAATTTCAATATTTTTTAGGGAAATTAATTAAAATACCCAAAGTTGGTAAATAGGTTTGCATAAATACCCAAAATCTCGTTGGTTTTGCAAAAATACCCATGTTTTTCGCGGTAGAACCCGCGATCGCGGGTCAGTGCCCATGTGTCCCCCATGTTTGGCCAATATGTCCGCGGAGGCCCCCCAACTATCCTGCGGTACACTTTTGGCCCCTGTCCCGTGGAAGTAGCCCGCGATCGCGAGATTGCCGCACCAGGTATCGGCTTAGGGTTGAAACCCTAATTTCATTTATGACAATTCCAACCCCCACCCTCCTAATCGCGGCTATAAGAGGAGAGGGTGGGGGACCCCAAGCCGGCCACCACTTCTCACTCTCTAAAAATCTCCCAAACTCTCTCAATTTGTCGTGTGGAATACGCGCTCGGTTTGAAGATGACGTGTTACAAGTGTAACACCCTCAAATTTGGAAAGAGCAACTAAATAAAATTTCGATAAAATAACCACTTAAGAGATAAAATTCCTTCTACAAACCATTCCTGAAATTACTTCAAGATAAACATAATAACTCTCACAATTTAAAACCCAAATCATACTATGAACCAATTAAAGTCGGATGTTACTTAACACCAGTACAAGTTGCTAATCCCAAAATAAATGCGAAAGACTTCACTAAAACAAATCACCTCTCGTGCACTCTACTAGTACTCGTCACTTCACAGTGTAGCTAAAGCTACTCCCAACCTGATCCTGTTGCACATGCCGACAGATAAAAAAGGTTAGGCTAACGCCTAGTGAGTTCAAGCATTTTATCATGACTATATAATTTCAAAAATCGAGAGGGGTGTAGTTTTAGTCATGATTTCAAAAGAGTTTACTTTAAATGCAAATCACCCATTTTTCAACTCACACAAAATCTATGAGAAAGCTCCCAAATTGTATAAAGCGTTTTCCAAAATGAATTCCAACTCCAACTCACCCAAAACGTGTTTAGACGTAAATATCTCAAGAATTATAAACATGGACAAAATTCCAATATTTAAAACATCCAAATAAGATGAGGCATAGAACTCTGCCAATGAACCATGAAGACATTTCATATAAATAAAGTGCGTCACCGAAAATAAGGATAAAATATTATACCCAAAAACCACACCTTTCGGTGACGGGGGAGACCCGATTCCATCAAAAGTGACGGGCACACAAAGTTAGGTCACTTATGATGTTACTGGATTACACCTCAAGCCCCGGTCCTAGTTCCCATGCCATATAGACATCACAATCCTCGGACCATAATAAATTGCCTTTATTGCATACCCCGTAGAGTTACACCTCAAGGACTTACAGGGGACCACATTGCATATCCAGTCTAGACGAGTTTCACCTCAGGGACTCCAGTGTCCCCTATTGCCTACTCGCTAGTGGCCCTACGGCCTGACGCATATACCCATGCGTTCCCATAGTCCACTCCTCGTGCACAAAGAGATGGACCATCAAATAAAGACTGACTCACGTGCCTATGGATCCAATGCAACACAATCTACAAAACATGCTCAACCCGGAATGACAAAAACACCCAAGCATGTAAATGTCAATAATGAGAAATAAAATGCATCAAGTTGCAATAAATGCAAACCATAAATAAGACTCCACATTGAGCCATTTAAATACCGGACAAATGTCCCCAAACTTTCTCAAAGACAAACCCGAGCAAAATGCTCCAAACTCGCTAGACCCTTATATAATGGTCATCATCGCATAAAATGCGTTTAAACATCAGTTGGGTAAACAAGTACCACAAAATCGTTATTAACCCAAAACCCGACACGGTTAAACAAAAGGGTTTTCCTAAAAGGACTCACACCTTTAAATCCTCAAAATGACCCTTGATACTAATTTGTGCATTTCCACATGGTTTATAAAATCAATTACACTAACATGATTAAACCATCAAATAGACATCATTTTGAGCAATTAATCTTTTAAGGACATATTATGATTTCTACACATCAAAATATCCAAAGCCCCAAATATGGGTGTTTTACAACATTTATGAAGATAAATATTCCAAAAGAGTTAAACTACCCAAATAACTCAACCATTGATATTTTCAAGTAAAACACGTAAATATTTGGCAAAATAACATTTTTGGCATGTACAAAGTTTTCACAAATCAACTTGAACTCACCTTGCTAGATTAGGTTAAATCTAGATTTTTCCCAAACGTAAGCTCCTTTGAAGAAACTTGAATCTTCAAGTCAAAACTTCTAAAAACCTAGATCCATAAGTTTCCAACAATCAATAACCACATTTAACCGTTTAGAATGGTTCCCCAAACATCAACCATCAAAATCTCCATTTATACCCAAAACCCCAATTTGTCATAACTTTTCTCAAAATCATCCAAACCAAAAATGGAGGAACAACATACTAGGATATCATCAATGAAACATTTATAACTCATATGAAAGTATAGAAGCTAGAAGGATGAACTCACCACTTAGGTTTTGACGAAAACCTAGAAAACCCCAAAAATCTCTAGTGTTGTGGATGAAACTTGCTCTTGCATCAATAAATGAAACCACTAGGATGAAATGGAGAAGGAACACTTTAATCTCCATGAAAAGCCCCAAAATCAGTTAGGGTTTGAGGAGGAAGAAGAGGGAATGATTTGGAAGAGAAGAGATGGAGTTTAGGAGTGAGAAATGAGAAGCTTACCACCACCAAACGTTCTTGAATCTTCCAATAAACTTCCAAACTCTTTCTAGATCCATGAAGAGCTCTAAAAAAAGGAACCATAGCAACTTGAATCAGCAAAATCGGAGTTGAAATGAGAGAGATATGAAGAAATGAAGTTTGTGGGGTGAAATTCGCGTTTTAAGCTGATCAGAAGCTCCGCACGGGTCTCCGCACTAGTGAACTAGCGCCACAATGCGCGTCGGGCACTGGTCGCTCGGTTTCCCCTTAAACACTGTTTTGGCCATAACTTCTTCGTTTTAGCTCCGTTTTCGCTCCGGAAAGAACCGTTGGACTCGTATTTGAATTCCTCATCCAACAAGACCATAAAATATAAGATTTAATCAAAATCCTATTTTTTATATTTTTCTTAAAAGAGATTTCCACACTGATTCAAAGTTGTACTTATCCGAAAATTACGGATGTTACAACAAGTTTGGTAAGTTTTTCTTAACTTTGTTGTTGTTTTCCTTTATGTTGTTATTTTAAATTTTAAAATATATGATATGTATGTTGTTATGTGTTTGATGTTAGAGTTTTTTTAACTTTGTTGTACGTTTGAATGTGTTATTTGTATGTTATTGATAGGTGGGTTTACACCCCCCTAAATCCACCGCAAGTGTACGGGTCGAATCAAGTAATAGTACTTTGAAAATACGAGTATCGAACCAAAGGAACCAGGTGTCAAGTACCACAATGACTGTATAGATTATTAACTAGACGAATGCAAATTGATTTGGTTTTGTTGTGTATTGGAACACGAATTAAAACTTAATTAATTCAAATAAGAGAAAGAATTGGAGGGTCGGATTCCTCAGGTAGACAATTACTTAACTCACAGATTTGATACGATTGACATAACTTCAAGATGACATGCATAATCACATTCCATCACTATACTTTATCAAGCTATAACAAATATCATTCAACACATTGTATCATCATTCGATCTCAACAAAAGTAGTTGAACAATCAGTAATTAAAAACCACAATGACTGAATTATTATATCACTATCTCAAATTCAACCGAGACATGAAAGATTAATCAAACCTAAAAACTTTTCTCAAAGATTAAAGGTTCATAAAATCAAATAACAGTTGATCGGACTATTACAAGCATTAAGAACAATCTTACATGTGCCATCCATCTATATCATATCAATCATACCTACTGTAAAACTAAATAATTATCCAACCATGATTCAAACCAACCCCCCAACATGAACGGATTAGTTCATATTGGGGGCTTCAAAACTCAGAAATGAAAAGATGGAAATGAAAGTAAACATGTTTGTTCTACAAGAAATGAAAACTAAAGACTCCCTGAAAAGCTTAAGCCGTCGATGAACGTGCTCGATTCGCCTTGTGATTCTCGTTACTTGTTGTTTCTAGCCTCCTACTTGCCTTCAAAAATCGCCTCTTAGCTCCCAAAATCGCCCAGAGTCCCAAGCCGTTACTGATTGATAATGCCCTCAACCCTAGCAGATAAATAGAATAAAAACTCTCAGGGCTTCAGCGCGTCTGGCAGCGCGTGTGGAAACGCGCAGAGAATCGCGCAGAGCACTGGAATGTGCTTTTAGACAGAAGGCTGCGCGTCTGGAGGCGCGCAGAGAGGTGCGCAGGGCACTGTTTGGTCCAGAAATTCAGACTTTTTTCTTTTTCGCTCCGGAATGCTGTAAACTTGCTCCAATTGATCCAAAACTCTTCCATCATTAGGCATTCATAAAGACCTGTACTTTCTCATAAAAGCCATTAAATTCTACTATTTTTACTCGGGAACTTACAACAAACAGAACGAATTCGGGATCAAAATAATGTCGGAAAACGACATTATCAACAACCCCAAACCGAGCGTTGCTTGTCCCCAAGCAAAATAGCGACACACATAAGCATTCAACTACTAACCAAACAATCGCAATTTCGTGTTGTCGAGAATATCATTAGTGATCTCTAGTCAACTCAACAACCACCACTAGTTATATGTGAGATGGACACCACCCAGCAAACCTAAATATGAGATTCTAAACAGCACAACTTTGGGAAAGGGGGTTATCAAGGACCACACCACACTTGAGTGTACCTAGACTAAACACACACTTAGAGAGGATTTCGCCTTGACCCTACCTCACGGTTTTCTCTCTTCACTCGAGCCCTAGGTTTCACACATGTTGTCATGCTTTCAGAAGTTGGGTACAAAAATTCACAAAGCATGCATGAACAACATTTAAACAAGAACTCACAGTTGTACACAAATTGATCTCAGGAGGAATCCACTTATCAAGACTAGGACACAGAAGTGTTTCCTGCTTTTCTTTACAAACTCTCCATGCTAATTCAGATAATTGGGTCATGGTTGCTGCTTTTGGATGGAGGTCAATAGATTTATGATAATGATTGGGTGAACCTTCCGTTTTCTTTCACTCACACTTCTCAACTCTTCATTTAAACTCCACGAACTGACCCCTCAGTTTTGTATAATTTTTCTTGACAAACTCCTTTATGACTGAGTTGCTTGATTTGTGATTTTTTTTACTGGGGGTGCTACAACGGGTAACATTTGGGTCCTTTGAGTTATGAACAGCAGTGGGTATAGCAGCAACCAAGCACTTGTACATGGTTTGTTCATAAAGATAGACAACAACTTCACTCCTATTCCTATGGATGTCTTTGATAACGGATGCAAGTTATAGTGAGATCAGGCTATAACAACGACCAAAAGACTAAATGAAAAGTGTATCGAGTAACGCATAGTCTCTCAGAATCGAAGTTAGCACGTGTATGGCTCAACAAACTCATGGGCGGTCTCCACTAATGTCTCTAATGTGTGCGATCACCTAGGTCCACCCTCGTGCTATATTATCCCTTCTAGATCCTCCCCCTAAAATTAGTGTCTTCGAAAACTCACACTGAAATCATGATAGAAAGGTCGCCCACTCTTCACTATAAATGAGGTGATTGTTCAATCCACTGAGATCAACCAATGATAGACTCGACAAATCACCCCAAACCAGATATAAACATTGTCCCCAATGGAAACAAATAGCACACAGAATATAATCACGAAATAGCGATACAGTACAGCTAACAGTAATTATGCCACCCCAAACCTAATCTCTAGATTAGGTTTGTTTTCACAACAAGGAATCATAAAACGATAAAGTTCAAGTGAAAACAGGGACCCCAAACCTTGGTGAAACCGAGGTTTGCAAAGAGGTGTTGTGTAGATATCTTTCAGGATGCATGCGCGGATCACTGTTCACCCATTTTTGCCCTTTCTTATGCTGCCTTGCTCTTGGTCATATCAGGATTGCTTTCAGAGATCAAAAACTAAACACAACTCACAAAACACAAAACAACAAACAAAAGCAGAAACACACAATATAAGAAATTGCTAAAATAAAAAAATAAAAAATAAAATTAACCCTATGGTGGGTTTCCTCCCACCCAGCGCCGTAGTTAAAGTCATGGAATGACTGTGTGGCTCTCAACTTGGCTCGGTATCGCTTGTGGAATTGAATCGCCCACCTGTACGATTGTTCCTTATTTCCCCCACATGCGTTTTCCTATTCTTACCAGTTTCTGATCCGAACTGCTCTGTTCTTGGTTCACCTCTATCTTCTACTCTGAAAGTCATCATACCTTCTTCCATGTCTATCAAAGCTTTGCTTGTGGCTAAGAATGGTCTTCCCAAAATCAATGGCATCTCAACATCTTCCTCCACATCTAGAAGTACGAAATCAACTGGAAAATAAAACTTTCCAACCTTTACCAAAACATCTTCCACAATTCCATAAGGGTACTTCACCGATCTATCTGCAAGTTGAAGTGTCATGTTCGTTGGCTTCACTTCCCTCAAGCCAAATTTCCTGAAAATGGATATAAGGCATTAAATTAACACTTGCACCAAGATCACATAATGACTTACTGAAATTAGATTTTTCTATTTGAACAGGGATAGTAAAACTCCCTGGATCCTTAAGCTTCGGGGGAAGCTTGTGCTGAATGATAGCACTGCACTCTTCAGTAAGTGCAACCGTGGCATGCTCCTCGATCTTTCTCTTCTTGGACAAGATGTCTTTCATGAACTTGAGATAACTTGGCATTTTTGCCAGTGCCTCCGCAAATGGAATATTGATGTGTAATTTCTTGAAAATGTCAAGAAATTTCTTGAGTTGTTCCTCATCCTTATGTGCCTTCAACCGATACGGAAACGGTAGTAGTGGCACATATGGGTTGCTTGTCGGCATTGATGGAGTGCACTCTTGTTCCTTCCCCCTATCTCCATTCTTCGACATTTCAATCTCTATCTCCTCGTCTACCTCAACCTCTTCTACCTTGATGGGACCCATTTCAGTACCTTTAGCTTTAGTGTCATCAGTTAAAGGTTCTCGGGTAGGGTCTATAATCAACTCCTTTCCACTTCTTAGATGAATAGCCTTGCAATCCTATCTTTGTATTCGTTCAGTCTGACTAGGGAATTGACCTTGAGTCCGGGATTGCAGTGCTTCAGCTATTTGTCCGACTTGTCTTTCTAACATCTTGATTGGGGCGGTATTTTGGTCAGTTGGTGCCTTCACATTACCCACTGTACTTGCCAATCCTTCAACCGCACCTTCCATCTTTGACATGAATTTCATCATCATGTCTTCTAATCCCGGCTTCTTTTCTGAAGTTTGCCCCTCATCATATTTCCTCTGATTGTAACATGGGGGACGATAGACATTGTTAGACTGAAAAGAATTGGAAGAGTTAGAATTGTTACCATACTGCTGTTGCTGTTGCTGCCCCATCGTTTCCTTGCCCGGGCCTTGTTGAGGTTGACTCCAAGAAAAGTTAGGATGTCGTTTCCATCCCTCGTTATAAGTGTTAGAGAATGGGTCATTCCTCAGCCGATTATTTTGATTCTGAACGAACTGGACTTGTTCCGGCAATTGATAATCTTGAGAATTCTGAACATTCGGTTGAATGGCGGCTCCTTTCAACTGATTAGTCAACGCAGTCAATTGTGCCTTTATAGCCTTCAACTCTTCTGTTTCTTGCACGCTTGCAACTTTTCTAACAGCAAATCTTGGAGTGGAATAGCTATGTTCTGCTAGATTCTCTATCAATTCGACCGCTTCCTCATAGGACTTGTTCATTAAAGCTCCACCTGCAGCAGCTGTGAGGTCATTCTTAAACTGAGGATTCAATCCCACATAGAATGTTTGGATAATCATCCATTCTTGTAACCCATGATGTGGACACTTCTTGAGCATCACTTTATATCTTTCCCATGCTTCGTACAACGACTCTTGATCCCATTGCGAGAAATGCGTGATGTCGGATAACAGTTGAGTCGTTCGCCCCGGTGGAAAGAACTTGTTGAGGAATGCTGTTACCATATCGTTCCATGTTCGAATTGATCCCGGTGGTATATTCTCTTCCCAAGTAGTGGCTCGATTCCTCAATGAAAACGGGAACAACCGTATCTTGATCGAATCTTGATCAGCCCCATTCACCTTAAAAGTATTGCAAATCTTTTCGAATACGCTTGGAGAAATGAGGGTCTTCAGTTGCTGCACCTCCAAACATGTTCGATTGCACCAATTGGATGGTACCAAGCTTGATTTCAAAGTTGTTAGCAGCTATCGGAGGTGCATATGGTCCTCGTTGTGCAGCTCCCATGTTCGGATTGGCGAAATTTCTCATGGGTACCCTTTGTGGTGGCGGTGGTGGATGATTGGCATTGTTGACGTTGTTGTTGAGACCATGATTGGCATTGTTGTGGTTATGATTGTTTTGATTATTATGGGGAGGACCATTGTTGATGGGCCTCTCCTCTTCCCAATCATTCTCAACATGGATGTTGTTGTTCTCCATGTGTTCTGTGTTTCTAACTCGTGCTTGTCTCCTCAGGTCTCTGGCAGTCCGTTCTATCTCTGGGTCAATCGGTAGTAATTCCCGAAACAGTCTTCTTCTTGGCATAAACCAAGAGGTAACCTGAAAAGGAGAAAATACAATCTCAAAACCCAAAAATAAATGAACTTCAAAGCGAATTAAAAATAAAAACAGGGTGTCTAATATAATAACTTCTACAGCTGGTAGTGATATTCACACAAAACAGGTTCCCCGGCAATGGCGCCAAAAACTTGATAGGTGGGTTTACACCCCCCTAAATCTACCGCAAGTGTACGGGTCGAATCAAGTAATAGTACTTTGAAAGTACGAGTATCGAACCAAAGGAACCAGGTGTCAAGTACCACAATGACTGTATAGATTATTAACTAGACGAATGCAAATTGATTTGGTTTTGTTGTGTATTGGAACACGAATTAAAACTTAATTAATTCAAATAAGAGAAAGAATTGGAGGGTCGGATTCCTCAGGTAGACAATTACTTAACTCACAGATTTGATACGATTGACATAACTTCAAGATGACAGACATAATCACATTCCATCACTATACTTTATCAAGCTATAACAAATATCATTCAACACATTATATCATCATTCGATCTCAACAAAAGTAGTTGAACAATCAGTAATTAAAAACCACAAGGACTGAATTATTATATCACTATCTCAAATTCAACCGAGACATGAAAGATTAATCAAACCTAAAAACTTTTCTCAAAGATTAAAGGTTCATAAAATCAAATAACTGTTGATCGGACTATTACAAGCATTAAGAACAATCTTACATGTGCCATCCATCTATATCATATCAATCATACCTACGGTAAAACTAAATAATTATCCAACCATGATTCAAACCAACCCCCCAACATGAACGGATTAGTTCATATTGGGGGCTTCAAAACTCAGAAATGAAAAGATGGAAATGAAAGTAAACATGTTTGTTCTACAAGAAATAAAAACTAAAGACTCCCTGAAAAGCTTAAGCCGTCGATGAACGTGCTCGATTCGCCTTGTGATTCTCGTTATGTAACATCCTGAATTTTCAGTAATAGTATTTTAATGAGAATTGGGATTTATTTGTATTTTAGTTTTAACTTTGGATCATGTTTTGATTTATAATTCAAAATGGGGTTAAAATGTTAGTGATCAAAGTTAAGTGTCATTGTTGGAAAGTTGAAACTTGGAGGTGTGTTTGGTCACAATTGGAAAGTGTGTATAGATAAGGTAGCTGAAATCAGATTTTATCTGATTTCTTATGTTGGGTCGGTTGGAGATTCAAGAGAGAAAGAAAGATAAAGAAGAAAAGAGGAAGAAAAGAGGAAGAAAAGAAAGAAAACAAGTCTTGGCTTCAAATTGGTTATGATTTCTGATAAAACTTGTTGTAGATGTATGTTTGTAAACGAATATGTGTATTGAAATGGATTTCAAAATCATTATCAACAGATTGGAATCAGATTTGTGCAGGAAGTGGGTTTTGCAAGTTTAAAGGTGAGTTCATTTGTTGTTTGCTTAAATCAGTGTTTTCATGTTAAATTAAACCTTGAAATAGTTGTATAAACTGTTTGTGGACTGTATGGGATGGTCTGGAATGAACTGAATTGAACAAATATCGAATTAGGTCGATTTTTAAGCTGCAGGTCGAAGGTTTCCGGATAAAACCATGTGTCCGGAAACGTGGTGTTGAAGGTCTCCGGACGCGATTAAGTATCCGGTAAGTTTAGTTTTATTGTAGTTTTCGGATAAAATAGTTACCGGATAGTATCCGGGTTGCTTTAGTTTCCGGGTGTTGTCCGGATTAGACGGTATCCGGAAAGTATGATTTAACCGGTAAGTTGTAGTTATCCGGAAACCCCTGTTGTCCGGACACTTTGGAGAAATTGAGAATGTTAGGTTCTGATGGCTGGATGCAGTTTCTGAATGTTTTGTCTGGTTAAGTTTCTAAAAAATTCTAGGGGCGCTGCCCTCAGACCCCGCAAGGGCGTTGCCCCTTGACCCCATCCGCTAAGTCGCCGAAGGGGGGGGGGGGGCATTTGAGAATGAAGATATGATAGGCTATCTAGTATTCTTAGATTTGAGAATGATATGAGTTGTAATATATTGTTATGCATATACGGTAGTAAAGTGTAATGGATCCATAGGCACTAGTGTTTGGTAATCACATGGAATAGGCGTGTGGTAATAATCGTTATTCCAGTGATGTGTGTAGTACTAATGGTTATGTACACGTGGAATAGATGAAGTTAGTCATTATTCTGATGTGTGTAGTACTAATGGTTATGTGCACGTGGAATAGATGAAGTTAGTCATTATTCTGATGTGTGTGAGAAACCCTGGAATAGGCGTGTGGTAATAATCGTTATTCCAGTGTGTGTGTGGAAATTGTGGAATGGGCGTGTGGTAATAATCGTTATTCCCAATTTCTAAGGAAGAAAATGGGATTGACATAAGTGCTTGTAATCTCTACTTCCTTTCCGATAAATGGGCATGTGTAATTGCGATTTATTGGATAAGAGCATTAATCTAGAATCTGAGAAAGATTCGTAGTGTGGCTTTGGAATAGGATATGAATGAAAATGGGCATGTGTATATTGCGATTTCTGGAATAAGAGTATTAATCTAGAATCAGTAAGGATTCGTAGTGTGGCTCTAAGACATGATATGATGATGGAATGTGTGTCAGTCATATTCATGGGATTGGACGAAAATCGTGTTAACGGAATAGAGTTACACGTATGGTAAGAAAAAGGGTAATCAGGTTTGATATAACTTGTTTACATTGATTTTGCAAATATTATTATGGAAACGAATGTTCTCACTAGGCGTTGGCCTAATCGTTTCAAATGATGTTTTCTTACCAGGTACCGGCTCGAGAAAAATAAGGGTTGTGGGACGAGCGTTTTGGAATATCAAGGAAGTCAATCAACAGAAGGAGATTTTGAGGGATTGCTTAGATAACTTAGTTAATCTGATTATAGTGACATAATTAGATTAATAAGTTATTTGTAGGATCCTGTATCTGTAAATGTACTATTGATGATTAATTCACTTGCTATTTATGTAAGTTTGAAGTTTATATTATCATAGTTTGTGGAAATTTGAGGTTCAAATTAGCCCAGAATTTTGGGGCGTTACACGTTACTTGTTGTTTCTAGCCTCCTACTTGCCTTCAAAAATCGCCTCTTAGCTCCCAAAATCGCCAAGAAAGAGTCCCAAGCCGTTACTGATTGATAATGCCCTCAACCCTAGCAGATAAATAGAATAAAAACGCTCAGGGCTTCAGCGCGTGTGGAAACCCGCAGAGAATCATGCAGAGCACTGGAATGTGCTTTTAGACAGAAGGCTGCGCGTCTGGAGGCGCGCAGGGCACTGTTTGGTCCAGAAATTCAGACTTTTTCTTTTTCGCTCCGGAATGCTGTAAACTTGCTCCGATTGATCCAAAAACTCTTCTATCATTAGTCATTCATAAAGACCTGTACTTTCTCATAAAAGCTGTAGGATCCAGATCCGTGCAACAATCGTGTTTATGTGAATAAAGATATGAACGAATAAAGTAATCACAAAGGCTGCCCACTTAGCTATTTGATCAGAGAATAATCGTTACAATGCTGAAAGCTAAATGAGACAACTAGCTAATTTTCTAAGCTAGTTGTGCATTAAATATGCTGGGCCCGTGGTAACAAGCCCACGGCCCGTTCACTATGGACTATGTTTAAGGAAATACAAATTACACCCTTGAACTTTAAATCAACACATAAAACTTGCCCTAACAATCTCCCCCTTTGATTTGAAGTTCAAATTCGCGCTCTATCTCTTGCCAGTTGAAGACGTAACGTTTGCGTAGAGCGAAATGAACCTCGAAGAATCTGATGGCGCGACGGTAGTCAAGACGATCTTCAACAATATCCAAAGCATTCTGTGCAGTTCTTTCATTCAGATTTGGAACATAGGATACCTTTGGATTTTCTGATTCGTGCTTGATGATCTTTCGAAGAGCGTCTTGAACCTTGAGCAGTGTACCGTCGCAAAATCGATCTACCTGACTGAACCTCATAAACTTCTTTTCTTTCTGAGCGTTGAGGAAGACGATCCCAAATTCCGGTTGAAGCAGCATTGCGTTCTCGGGATACATCGACAGTTCAGGAGCTTTCAGATTCGGTTTGAGCAGATTTACCTTCTTTGATCGGTTCTCGATTGCCATTTGAAAGTCCGTAAGATAAGACATCATAATGGAACGGACGAGGAATCGTCGAACCGCTTCGAGCGCCTTTGTTACAGCAAGCGGTCGGATGGTTCTGGTGCGAAGGTCTTTCAAAAGGACCAGGAGGTCGAACGGATGGAGATGCTTAAAGTCAGCCTCAGAAAAAATCCATTCTTTTCCGTCTTCACGTCGAACAGTGAAAACGGGAAAGACGATCTTCATAATTTTGTTTGACTGAATCTTTAGCACCTCTGAAATTTTATATTTGGTTCGAACCTGATCTCTCGGAAGACACCGCTTCATGGCTTCTACGTATCGGAGTTGACGTGCTGGTTCAGGACTGTAGATGCCAAGGCAGAAGGTCGGCTCGATCGGGCGAATTCGGTGAACGAACAGCTTCTTCAGGGATTCCTCCAGATGAGGAATGAGGATCTTGATCTTCTCCCAACGGTTTTGTTGCTGAGGAGAGGGAGGAAGATCAGGAGCCGTCGTTTGTAGAGGAGATGTCGGGATTTCTGCATTGTAGTTGTCGGGTTGATCTGTAGTCGTGGCAGGTGGAGTCAAGTGAACGGGAGGTGCACCATAGTAGTTCTGAAGCAGAAATTGGTCGTAGTCTATGTTGTCGTCTTCATCAGTAGGAAACACCAAATTTACCTCGAAGTTGACGGCTCTGGCATCTTTTTCGTACCATACGTCTTCAGTTTCCGGGTTGGTGTCATATGCTGGATCTCTCAAGGTGAGCGAAGGCATGTCTGATGGTTCTTCAGTGACCAATTCCTGTCTTGTACCCTCGGGCTTTTCAACCGTTGGGGCTTCATCATCTGAAATGTCCATATCAATGACCATCTGGGCTAGAGGCAACTCGGCTTCTGGTTCGGCTGTTGTAGCTGCCGCAGTTGGGGGTTCCTGATGAACCGCAGATGTACCTTCAGTGTGGAGCAGGGAGGCGGTCTCGGTTAGACGTTGTCGCTTCTCCCCCTCACGGTGATCAGGATCCTCTTGGTCATCGTGTTTCCGTTTGAGACCGCCGGCTTGACTCTTACAGGTGTCTTCGAGTGAGCGGACCCTCTCAGACAGCGTGGCAAGCGCTTTGTTGTAGGCGTTGAGGGTCGAGTCAATGGCGTCAAGGCGTGATGTGATGGACGAAGAAGGAGCAGTGACCTGTGATCGGAGAACGGAGATCAGGTCTGCTTCAGCAGATGCGGTAGAGTCGGATTCCTGGAGCAGCTGGGCTAAGAGCATCGTCTTTAGAGTATCCACCGAATAGATAGGTTGCGGTTGAGGCGGTGGGTGCACGGAGACAGATTCAGTGCTGACGAGAGAGCTCTTTCCTTTGAAAGCATGCGTCGCTTTGGCAATCTCAGCGGCTACATGTTCCTGCATTTGTTGCTCCATAACCTGTCGGACAGCCTCAAGGGTGCTGTCCAGAGACCCTTTTGACACAAAGTCGGGTAACGTAACTCCGGGCTCACTTAGAGGACCCGTTGAGGCATCTACCACTGGGGTAGAGCCACCTACATTCACAGCTGGCGTGATGATGACTGTGGTAGGATTTCCGTCCAATCCTCGTGTTCCGGCAGTCGGAGACACTATAGACGTTCCGGTCGGGTCACTAAGAGCCGCGACTTGTTGTTGTTCCGCATCAAGTGTCCTAGGCGAAGAATGTTCAGTAACAATTGGCTCTAGACTCGATGGTGCACACAAAGAAGTCGAGACCGGGGGCTGCTGGTCTCTTATTTCAACACCAGCACTCTCCGAATGAGAGACCGGTGAAAGTTGTGCTTGTTCCCCGTGTAATATTGAGACATCCGTCTGTTTTGAGACGGATGAGTGGCTATGGGGGGTGTGCAATTGCTCCGCTGGGTCCACGGAGGCTTCTTCAATACCCCGTCCCAACGGATGAGACGGGATAGTAGTTGTGGCAACCCGGATAACACTCGGTGTGGGTCGCTCTTGAGCCTCGTTATCTTTACGGCTCGATCTTTCCTGGTTCAACTTTGAACGCAGTTCTCTCCTTCTCGCATGTTCTAAGTCAACACCTATATCTCCCTCAGACGTCCTAGGGATCAGTTCGGTTCCAGATGGTGGAGAGTCAAGTGGAATGCCAGTGGAGAAATCAGGGTTGGGTCCGATACCGCAAGGGATTTGCGTTAGGCGGATGATGCGGTCGGTATCGGAGTCCGTGGAGTCGGATTCCACGTCTTCCACTTGGGTACTGGGAGAAGGGGGTTCGGTTATATATGGTTCGGTGGTGTGATGTAGGCGTGGTCTCGAAGAAGGACCGGGTTGGGCTGAACTGGAACCGGGCTGCGATTCCGCTGCACCACCTACACTCGCTCCCCTTCCTCTCACTACTAACGTTCCCCGCCCGACAGCACCTGCTTGTCGGGCCCTTCCACCTCTCACTCTTGGACCCTCACGTCTCTCGGGTCTATGTCCCTGGGCAGGTCCCTCCGGTTCTGGCTGGACCATGGGATTCCCTAACTCTCCCCTATACGCAACTAGGCATGGCAAATTGCCCCGCCCCGCCCCGAAACCCGGTCCACCCGCCCCGATCGGGGCCGGGGATTCCCCGCCAAACCGGGTACCGGGGCCGGGGATTCCCCATTTAAGAAAACCGGGGACGGGGCCGGGGCCGGGGGTCCCCGACCCGCCCCGGACCCGGTATATATATATTAAAAAAATGTATATTTTTAATAAATATATATATATATATATTAAAAAATGTATATTTTTATTAAATATATATATATATATATTAAAAAAATCATATATTTTATTAGTTTTTTAGGGTTGACCGGGGTTTGACCGGGGCCGGGGGAGGGTATCACAAACCGGGCCGGGGCCGGGGGAGGGTATTACAAACCGGGGCCGGGGATGGGGGTCCCCGCCCCATACCCGCCCCGTTGCCATGCCTATACGCAACTACCCCCGGTGCAGCGGGATCGGCTATGGCCAGAAGGGCGGCAGGAATGGGCGAGGCAACCGCATCAGATGGATTACGGATTACCATGAATTGGAGGTGGCGTATGGGACACACCGGATGTGTGAGTCGTCGGGGAATGGCAGGATTGGCATCCATGTGTTGGCGGACGGCAAGCGAAAGGAAACGCGGATATGGAAGAAACTTCTTCTGTTTGGTGCCGCCGATATGTCGGATGGTGGTCACAAGTTCACGCCAGATGATCATGGCGAAGTCGATGTGGCGGTTGTAGCACACAGCGTGAACAAGGCGGAGAAAATCGCCGGTACATTGGTCAATTCCTTTCCATCGGGCGGAAAGGCATCGATTGAGAATTGTGAAGAGCGTGTACCAAATTGGCGCCAAGTACTTTCGATTGAAGACCGATGGCCGTTGAAGATCAGAATTGTACCCAAGAGCACGCATTTGGGCGCAGAGAGTCGCATCGTTGACGGCAGGATCGTACCGTTCATGGTTGTTGGCAGTGGCCTCAGGCAGGGACAGTAAACGGCGAAACGAATCTGGCGTCAGTGTAAACGGTTGATTGTCTATCTAAGCCGTGATGGTTTGGGTGTTGCCGATCGTACGGACTTGTGCTGTCAGCCAGACTTGGGGTGGTGGCGTGTTGGCAAGGACTTGGGGGGATGTGGTGGAATATCCCATCCACCCCGGGTTCGAGTCCAGACGTCAGCATTCTGTGGCCAGACTGATGTTGTGGGTTTGGCCTGAAGAGCGCCGGGTCGAGGTAGTGGTTGTTCGCCTCTAGCTCGATGCCATGGTCAGGGTCGACCAGTGCAGCATCAACGACGTCGTCTATAATTTCCTCCTCCTGAGGAATGTGTTCTTCCGGGTGTTGTTGATCCGCCATGTGTAAATCTGTGAAAAATAGCACGCGGTTAGGAACATAAACAGAATTACAAATGTAGGTGCGTACCCGTGCCTTGAATGGCTCAATCTGAGACAGATCGAGGACTGGTTTTGGTAAAACAGGCAAGAATTGGACAAAACAGGGGAGTTTTCCGAATGAAATGAAGTGTCCGGACAACATGAGTTGTCCGGATAACAGAGGAGTCCGGATAGACGTGAAAGATCCGGATAAAGTTCCCTGAGAGGCTGATTTTCCAGATAAAGGGTATGTCCGGACTCCAAACGTATCCGGTAGTTGAACTTACCGGAAACCATAAGGTTTCCGGACAACTAGGTTTCCGGTCGGTTGAGAGATTCCGGATAGTTCATCCACTCGTTGAATGTGCCCGGATAAAACCTCATATTGATGATTGTGTCCGGACACTATGATGGTGTCCGGACGAAACCGCTTGGTGATAAATCTACCAGATAGTGGTTTAAGTGCTAGTGTGCATGTGAAGAAGTATACGACAGGCCATGCAAGACTACCTTGGGCATTTCCTAGCAATCTTACGCCAAAAGAACCCCAAAATCGTGTGGATCCGAGGGTTGTTTCGGGTTGATAAATCTCGATCAAACCGAGGTTTGGTTGAGATGCAATAAGGGTTATGATCCGAAGGAAATGAACGATTGGTAGGGACGAACAACATACCTGATTTGCAGAGGAAACGTGTGTGTGTAACGTGCGATTGAGGAGATCCGAGCGAGAGAGAGAAATGACGAGGGTTTAGGGTTCTTCGAGCGATTTCCGGATAATGAAAGTACGAGGGGCCCGAGTGGTATTAATAACCCGGGTCTTGTCCGGGTCATACTCGGATGGTGTCCAATCCGGATACAAGAAGAGTCCGGATACCAGAGGTGTCCGGAGAGCATAAAGAGTCCGGATAAACGGACTTGTCCGGATGAGCTGATTTTGGCAATTTTCGCAGAATTTTCAGGGAAATGATCTGCCAGAGTTCTTACTCTCACTCCCCCTCAAACTGAGCATGGGATTGCCATTGCTCCCCCTCGAAGCGTGCAGTAGGGTGCAAGTGAGGAATCCGACACACAAATGTGTGAGTGTGGAAATGAAAAACTTAGTGTCGCTCCCCCTCAACTGTTGACCAAGTTGGACTTGGGAGTGCCCACACACATAAAAAACTTTTGACCTGTTTAAGAAAGAACTGTGTGTGACGCTCCCCCTCAATAGATTAGAATACCTACCTGATATGGCAGTGAGCTCCCCCTGATCACATGAACAAACAGTGAAAGCACAGAGAGTGGGAAATAACAAACAGGCGACAATATTGAATAAAAGAATCACACGAAGAAAAGGAAAAAATGTACGAAACTACCTAGCAAATACAGAAACTAAATCTACCTGTGTTTCCGAGGCAAGTAGAATACCAGAGCGAGGAAGTGTTTGCTCAATCACCCAGAGTGTTGACACCGGATAATGAGTAGACAGTTACTCGTAGAGGTATGGAACTTGTCAAGGGTACACATGAGGATTAAGTTTTCAGGTTTAGCATACCTAGCTTGAACACCAGAGTTTTAAAACGCTTTTCGTCCAAGGCTTTGGTAAATAGGTCTGCTAACTGATTCTCAGTATTCACGAAGTAGAGTTCGACAGTACCTCTTTCGACGTGATGCTTAATGAAATGATACCGAACGTCGATGTGTTTCGTCTTGGTGTGCTGGACCGGGTTGCTTGAGATAGCTATAGCACTCTTCGAGTCGCAGTAGATTGGGACCTTGACATACGTGAAGCCGTAGTCCTTGAGTTGTGTCCGCATCCAGATGACTTGGGAACAGCAGCTTGCGGCGGCCACATATTCCGCCTCGGCAGTTGACGTTGAAACGCACTGCTGCTTCTTTGATGCCCAGCTTACCAGACTATCTCCCAGGAACTGAATGTGCCCCGATGTGCTCTTCTGATCCATCATGCAGCCCGCGTGATCGGCGTCAGAGTAAGCTGATAATCCAAAACCTGTCTCTTTCGGGTACCATAGGCCAAGATCAGCAGTACCACGTAAATAACGAAAAATTCGTTTAACAGCAATCATGTGAGACTCTTTGGGGTTGGATTGATACCGGGCACACAGGAAAGTCGAGAACATTATATCCGGTCTACTGGCAGTGAGGTACATTAATGAGCCAATCATTCCTCTATACAGCTTCTGATTCGCAGCCGTTCCATTGGGATCGGCGTGAAGCTTTGTAGTAGTTGCCATGGGAGTTTTCATTGGTGAGGCCTGGTCCAATTGGAATTTCCGAAGAATATCCCGAATGTATTTGGACTGGTTAATGAATATTCCGGTCGAAAGTTGTTTAACTTGTAGACCAAGAAAGAAATTCATCTCACAAAGCATACTCATTTTAAAATATTTTCCCATTAGTTTGGCAAAGTTCTTGGCATAGAGAGGATTGGTAGAACCGAAAATAATGTCATCAACATATACCTGAGCCAAGACGATATGACCGGCTTCATTCTTTATAAACAGAGTAGAGTCAATTGTACCTCTTGTAAAGCCTTTCTCTAATAAGAACTTAGAGAGAGTATTGTACCAAGCTCGTGGGGCCTGTTTGAGACCATATAGTGCTTTGGCTAAAATGTAGACATGGTCAGGCTTTGATTCGTCCACAAAGCCTTCGAACTGTGACACATAAACTTCTTCTTCGAGATCGCCGTATAGAAAGGCCGTCTTCACATCCATTTGGAAGACTGTGAAGTTCTTGTGCGCAACATAGGCTAGAAACATGCGAATTGCTTCGATTCGTGCCACCGGAGCATAGGTTTCATCAAAGTCAATTCCCTCTTGCTGACGATATCCCTTAGCCACGAGTCGCGCCTTGTTGCGGACAACAATACCGTCTTCGTCCTTCTTCTTCTTGTTTTGGACGTGGAACCAACCGCCACACTTTTAGGGCTTCAAATTGATTGAGCTCTTCTTGCATGGCAATGATCCAGTCCGAATCTTCAAGTGCCTCACGTACAGTTGTTGGCTCTATCTTACTTAAGAAGCCGGAGAAGAGACAGAAGTTGGCGGAAGCGCCTCGCGTACGAACAGGTGTAGAGGGGTCACCTATGATTTGATGCAGAGGATGTGCCTTCGTCCATTTGGTGGTGTGTGGAAGTGGCTGCTGGGTGGAATGAGAGGTGTCCGGATCCACATACGAACCGGATGGGAGGTCTTGTACGGCTTTGAGAGTAGCAGGTTGAGACCTTGGAGGAGGTGGGGGAGGATTCGCCAATGGTTGTACAACTTCTGGTTCCGAGGAATGCCGAGGTTGATCGTCGGTTGTCGAGGAAGGCGAATCTGTAGGAACGATCTCCGGAACTGGGTTTGGGTCCTCCGGGGGAATCACAGGAACAGGTGACTCAGGTGATGACTTCTGTACTGTCTCCATGGTGTTAGAAGGTGAGCTTGTAGAAGGCGGTGGACCAGAGAGGTTGTCCAAATCTTCAAGACGAGCAGCTTCAATCCGAGGAATAGCTGAGACAGATGGGGGAGCATGAAATATGTCATCATAAAAATGCTCAAACAATAAATCTAAATCAGAATAAGTTGCATTCGATGAAGATGCACGATTCGGATTTACTGTCATTTGTGTAGATCCCGAACTAGAAGGTCCGGAAGCTAACACACCAGTTAAACCGGGTGCTGAACTGCGATGTTCAGAAGCCAAATCTGCGGCTTCGTCGAATGTCACGTTTATGCTCTCAACAACGGATTTAGTCCGTGTGTTGTAAACGCGATAAGCCTTAGCCTGCATTGAGTATCCGATGAAGACTCCTTTATCCGCTTTGGGGCTTAGTTTGCCGAGATCATCTTTGTCTTCAGTACGTAGCACGTGCATCCGAACGCGTGAAAGTAGCCAATAGTCGGAATGTGATTATTCATGATCTCGTAGGGCGTCTTGTTGAATCGCTTGTACAGAATCGTGCGATTTTGCGTGTAACAAGCTGTAGACACTGCTTCAGCCCAAAGATATAGCGGTAGATTGGCTTGGGAAAGCATTGTGCGTGCCGCTTCGACTAGGGTACGGTTACGTCTTTCCACCACACCATTTTGCTGAGGAGTGCGTGCGGCAGAAAAGGTGTGCGAAATTCCTACGGAGGAGAGATAACCGTCCATCTTGGAATTCTTGAATTCCGTCCCGTTGTCGGTTCTGATGGACTGAACTTGTTGACGCTTGTTCAATTGGACCGTCTTGAGATGCTTGATGATGAGCTCAGGAGTTTCATCCTTTGAGCGGAGAAACGTCACCCAGGTGTAACGGGAGTAATCGTCCACTATCACCAGAACGTACTTGCGCTTGTTGATACTCGCAACACGCATCGGTCCACACAAATCCATGTGAAGGAGTTCGAGAGTCCGAGAGGTGCTGGGGGTGTCCTTTGGTGGATGGGATGCACGCTTCATCTTTCCCTTCTCGCATGCCTCGCACAGATGATCCTTTACGAACTGAAGGTTGGGCATGCCTCTAACGTGTTTGCCGAGCACCAGCTGATTGATGTTTCTAAAGTTGAGGTGCGAGAGGCGTCGATGCCAGATCCAAGCTTGGTCGGAAGAGGCCTTTGACAGAAGGCAGACAGGGTTATCAATTGAAAGAGCCGAGAGATCAATGGTGTAGAGGTTGGTTCTTCGATGTCCAACCAGTAGTGTCTCACCGTCGTCGGTGAGTATTCTACACCTTGTCTTTTTGAAAATGACCTCAAGATCTTTGTCGCAGAATTGGCCTATGCTGAATAAGTTGTGACCCAACCCTTGGACGTGTGACACCTTCTTGATGGTGATCTTATCATGCACGATGTCGCCGTAGCCCACCTTCTTGATGGTGATCTTATCACGCACGATGTCGCCGTAGCCCACAATCGGCGAACGCTCGTTGTTGCCAAATCTCACATCTCCTTGATATTCTTCTTTGTAGTTCGTGAGAAGCTCCCTCCTTCCGGTCATGTGCTTGGAGCATCCTGAATCTAAGTACCACACATGACCGCCCTGCAAAACAAGATTAGAGAAGTTTAGGTACCCAAATTTGTTTGGGTCCTGGAGGGTTAGGAGTGGCTCCCTTTGAAGAAACCTGTTTTGGCACGCCTTTCCCGTTAGGTGAAGAATGTACACCCGTTGGGAGAACTGATTTTCGCGTTTGTCGCCTCTTAGGTGCAGATTGTACACCCGTGGGAGGAACATGTTTTGTGCCAGGTTGCCTTTTAGGAGCTGGTTTAACCTTGGTAGGAGCAGTCCATCTAGGATTGGATCTAGCCTCCCGCCGTGGTTGAACCATTGAATGATTACCCCGTTTATGAGATGGATTGTTCTTGTAATTACGGGGACTGCGTTTTGCATAGAGATTATATACACAAGATGGTGCATACCAATCATTTTTCAGAATGTCATAAAAGTTATTCCCACCACAATTAGAACAACAAAGACAATCATGCGATAAACGAATCAAGTGTTGAAGAGAGTTTAGTTTAACAGGAAAAGACACTACTTTTTCCAAACTAGCTTCAAAATCATTCCAACCACAATTTGAACAACACACACAATCATGCAATAAGCGAGCCAATTGTGGAAGATAATTCACTTTAACCGGAAAAGAAACTTCAAAATAATACTGTTGATTCCAATCACTACTGTCTTTGTTTATTCTAGAATTTAAAGCATGGGGAAATGACTTTGATGCATCCTTCTTGACAGAATCCTCCTTTAGCCACTTTGGTGTTACTCGTCTGGCTTGACCATTTTTAGCTGCAACAGCAGGTACAGAATGATCAGTGACTTTTGAATGAGTTGGAGCTTTAATGGAAACTTGTTTAGTCTTTTGCCTTGGCTGTGACGTATTTTGGGAAACAGGTTTAGATGTTAAAATTTTGATCACAGCTGGGCCTTTTGAGTTTGAACATGCTCCCTTTTCAAAATTGACCTTATGAGTCACAACTGGGGATAAAAAATCTGTGTGACTCGGAAGAGGTTTGTCGAAAGGGAACGACTCGAACTCTCCCTCATCATCACCTTCTGAGTTCATGAATTCAGAAAAATTTACTTCAGGAATGTCGGGACTTGGACTGGTGGAGGAAGGCGAGGAACTCTTCGTGCTTGTGTGCTTTGGGGAATTTGGTGCGGAAGCTAAGAAAAAATCAGAGTTCAAATTCCTTAAAACACTCTCGTCTTGAGAAGCATAACCGGTTTGTGAATTGGAAATCTTGTCTAAATAAACTTTGCACGAAGATTTGTCAGATGAATTTGAGGAAGGTTCGGGTGAAATCTCCTTTTTAGATTGGAGTCGGTCAATTTGCTCTTGAAGCTGGCCATTTTTCGCATATTCTTCCATCTTTTCTGTTGCCAAAGCAGACAGTTGTGATGTAAGTCGATGGATTTCACTCCGAAGGATCTCCGGTCCTTCATCAGACACAGCTTCGGTTTTGACCGGTTGTTGTTTCTCAAGTTTGTCAAGTAAAGCTTGCTTTTCTTTTGTCATTTCAGACAATTTAGATGAAAGCGTATTGATTTCCCACATAAAGTTTTCCTTTGCTTCACTTGTCATACCATCGGTTATCTCAACTTTGAGTTTCTCAAGAGCTTTGTTTAAATCGTTCTTCTCATGTTGAAAAACCAGCCGTTCTCTTTCCAATAACTCCTCCAACTCTACTATCTTTGCTTCCAAGATGAGAGGGGGAACATAGAGTTTAAACTCATCCGTCTCAGTCTTGGTTGCTGGTGCTACATCCTCATCCTTCTTGGAGGAATCCTTGGGTGTTGGCACTTTGTAGGGGTCGAAGTAGTCATTGGAAAGGTACTTTTTGTTCTTTTGATAAGAGTAATTTAGAGGTTCATAGCAAAATGGAAGTTGAATTCCGAGTTTGTGTGTGCGCTTGTATTCCTCTGTTTCCTCTTCTTTTTCAGGTTCTAGGGGACCAGTCCACTTGATTTTGTACTCCGGGTACTTTGTAGATAATCCATAACAGGCAAAATCATACAAAATGGGTACATGCCATCTTCCCTTTTTTAAATAGTGGGGATTATCATATCCGATTCCCCACTCTTTGTTAAAATATGTGAACTCTTTGGGTTTGTTCAGGAAAATGGTTTGATCTGTTTGTCCCCTTTGGTGGAGTTTGGTTTCAAGGTTTAGGATTTTAGCCACATATTCCTTGTGTTGAACTTGAAGGGAATAACATTGATAAATAATGTCTTCTTTCTCATTCAAGCACTGATCAAGCTGACGCTGAAGTTCAGATATTCTGGCCCTTAAGTCTCTGGGTGCTAATGAAAGGATTTTGCATTTATCCTTTAAATCAGCATTTTCAGACTTGTACTTCTCAGTTAACTTTATTTAAACATTAAGCTTTTATGTTAGAGTTTTAATTTCAAGCTTTTGTTCTTTAGAAGTGGCCTTAAAGGATTCAGCCTGACCATAAAATGATTGCATAGCACTTAAAAAATCTGGTTGACAAGATTCACATACCTGATTTGCAAGTGCAGCTGTGGTTTCCTCATCAGTGGAGGAATGATATCCCATGAAGGCATTAGCAACTTCATCTTCATCTTCATTGTCAGATCTTTGCAGCCAGTGATCATCCTCAGCGAACATTGCTTCTCCAGTCGCCTTTTGTTTTGCTAAAGCTAGCTTAGCCTCGTAGTAGTGGACATTCTTCACTGTAGGCTGGCGGCAGTCTTTGGCAAAGTGACCAAGTTTCCCGCAATTATAGCATTTCACGGGCTCATCTTTCTTCTTGCGGTCAACTTTCTCAGTCTTGTCCTTCTTTTCAGTCTGATCTTGCTCATCAACCTTCTTCTTACCTTCATATTTGTCTTTGTAGTCATGACGCTTGTTGGCAGAAGTGGAGTAGCGCTGACCATTAGACGTTGGTTTCTTGTAAAACTGTTGTTGCTTGAAGGTCTTTGTCAGGAGGGCAATGGCTTTCATGAAGTCGTTTACTTCACTATCAGAATCTTCATCTTTCTTCTCTTCCGGTTCAGAATCAGAAGAATTATGCTTTTGAGCCCGTTCGGTGTGTCGGCTCGAAGATCTTCCCTTGTTAGTGGAAATTAGAGCAATGGGATCAGCTACAGGCTTGGGTTCAGTCTTCTTTTCGACAAGCAGTTCATTCACTTCATCTTCATCCTGAAGAAGTGTCTCATAGAGTTCATTTATGCCGATTCTTTCAATCAGGTTGTTATGCCTGACATGAGAAGCAAAAACTTTCCATTCGGGTAAGAGATTGTTGAGGAACTTGAGAGCATTCTCAGTGTTCGACCTAACTATCCCATTCTTGTTCAGCTCATTGAGTAGAGAGCAGAAACGTTCATAAGCCTGAGTAAGAGTCTCACCAGGACGCTGCTTGAAACCATCGAACTTGGTTATAGCAGTATTGATCTTCAGCTGATTTCCCACTGCACTCCCACGCATCATTTTGGCAACTTGGTCCCACATGCCTTTAGCCGTGGCTTTGTAGCTGTCGATGGCGGTGTAGATAGAATTGGGAAGAGCTTGTACCAGATATCTCTTTGCCTGTTTCTCCCCTTCTATCCTCCCTCTTTCAAACTCTGTCATTTCGACAAAGGAATTTTTCTCTTTCTTGGGTCCAGCACCTGCAGTAGCTGCAATATCCTTCATTGGTGGCGCGATGGGACCTTCTTCAAGAGCTTGCTTGATGAACTCATAGTTGTCCTTTGATTCAATGAAAATCATGAATCTGTCGCGCCATTGACTGTATTCATTTGGGTATAGACATGGGGGCTTGGTGTCGGTACCAATTGCAAGTGCATCACGAGAAATAGACATCTTTGGTTGCAACGGAGTGATCGTCAGACGGGTATATCGATTCGAAATGAGAACCTAACGCAAGATTCTAAGAGTGGAGTCCTAACGCAGGTTCTAAAGTGGACTACAGTGGTCTTACCGGATAGTAATCCAAGTAAGGTAGTGATCTGAAAGTATCTGGATTGGATTTACGAAAACACAGCTCAAAAAGTGCAGAGTTGTCCGGATAAGCAGGAGTTGTCCGGATATCTTGAGTTGTCCGGATAACCAAGGTTACCGGATGATCTGAAGATACCGGATGGCAGTAACCGGAAAATCAAGACTTTACCGGGTACTTAGAAGTTTCCGGAAAGAATGATGTGTCCGGATACTTCGATGATTCCGGGTAAATGAGGATTTCCGGATAAAACGAATTCTGGATACTTTGAGTTGTCCGGAACTAGATTACCCGGAAAAATAGAAATTTGAAAGACTTACCCGGATGATTGACTTACCCGGATGGATGACTTACCCGGAAAGATGACTTGTCCGGATGGAACCACAAACGTCCGGACACCTTGATCTGTCCGGAAAACGCGGCTGTGGTGTCCGGACTCTGCGGCTGTTTTGTCAAAATCGATCGAAAATTCCACTAGGGTTACTCTAATGTGTTCCTGAAAGGTTAGAAACAATCCCAAGCACAAAACAACAATGACCCAATCGATTTTAGAGCAAAAACAACACCTTTTGATAGCAAAAATCGAATTTTTGAGTAAGAACACTACCAAAATTTTAGAACTTGTTTTGCAAAATTGACCAATCAAACGAACGAATTAGGATGTGAAATTTTGCAGAAACTCTTAGAATGATAATGCTAACACAACCCAATAAGTAAAAACAACTGATTTTGATTGAATCAAAAGTCAAGAATTCAAGAAAAAATCAGACGAGCAAAAGTCAAACTAACCAGAATTTTGATGAATTCAAACCTTGGAATCGATCCGTCCGTCTGCTCTGATACCAATTGTAGGATCCAGATCCGTGCAACAATCGTGTTTATGTGAATAAAGATATGAACGAATAAAGTAATCACAAAGGCTGCCCACTTAGCTATTTGATCAGAGAATAATCGTTACAATGCTGAAAGCTAAATGAGACAACTAGCTAATTTTCTAAGCTAGTTGTGCATTAAATATGCTGGGCCCGTGGTAACAAGCCCACGACCCGTTCACTATGGACTATGTTTAAGGAAATACAAATTACACCCTTGAACTTTAAATCAACACATAAAACTTGCCCTAACAAAAGCCATTAAATTCTACTATTTTTACTCGGGAACTTACAACAAACAGAACGAATTCGGGATCAAAATAATGTCGGAAAACGACATTATCAGTTATATTTTTGTGTTTATTATAGATGTTAGAGTTTTTTTTGAAGATGTTAGAGTGGTTTTTTATAAAAAGGTGAGTGTTTTTTATAAAAATATATGTTAGTGTTTTTTTAATAAAAAGATGAGTGTTTTTTATAAAAATAAATGTTAGAGTGTTTTTTATAAAAAAAATATGTTAGTGTTTTTTATAAAAATAAATGTTAGAGTGTTTTTTATAAAAAAATATGTAAGTGTTTTTTTTATAAAAAGGTAAGTGTTTTTTATAAAAATAAATGTTCGAGTGTTTTTTATAAAAAATATGTTAGTGTTTTTTTTTATAAAAAAGTGAGTGTTTTTTATAAAAATAAATGTTAGAGTGTTTTTTATAAAAAAATATGTTAGTGTTTTTTTTATATAAAAAGATGAGTGTTTTTTATAAAAATAAATGTTAGAGTGTTTTTTATAAAAAATATGTTAGTGTTTTTTTTTATAAAAAGGTGAGTGTTTTTTTATAAAAATAAATGTTAAGAGTGTTTTTATAAAAAATATGTTAGTGTTTTTTTTATAAAAAGATGAGTGTTTTTATTAAAATAAATGTTAGAGTGTTTTTTATAAAAAATATGTTAGTGTTTTTTTATTTATGAAAATGTGAGTGTTTTTTTTATAAATAAATGTTAGAGTGTCTTTTATAAAAAAAATATGTTAGTTTTTTATATATAAAAAGGTGAGTGTTTTTTATAAAAATAAATGTTTGATTATAGGTCCCTAAACTTTGGTGAATGACAACTTAGGTCCCTAAAGTTTGCTAAATTACAACTTAGGTCCCTAAACTTTGGTGAATGACAACTTGAAATTAGTAGGTTGTTTATGTAACATTAAATGATTGTTATTTTTAGTGTTAACTTTGTTAATTATTTTGTTAAAGTATTTAACTTGAAAATATAATTTTGTTTATTATTTTGTTAAATTATTGCACATATGAATACTTGAAGCAAAATCTTCATGGCATCTCCAAATCTTCATGTTTGGTGCTTTAGGCGTTTATTTGAATCGTTTTCAGACACCAACAAAGAGTTACGTGGTTAGTGTGTATGTTTCTTTGGGTTTTGCTTGTTAGTACCGTTGTTTCTACGACCTAACTATATTAATGTTCATCAATAGATGCATATCCACAGTTGTTCACCATGAAAGTCTACCATGGTGGGTACTTCACAGAACCACCCAGAAGACATTATTTCCGTGGTCTAGAAATTTATGTTGACATGTTAGATGTGGAGGATCTTTCTATGCAACTGTTTAAACAGATCATGAAATAGCTGGACTATGAAGATCCAAAATATAATAGGTTGTATTTTAAGAGGCCGAATGCAGACTTCTTGACTGGACTGGTAGAATTGAGTACCGACGAAGATGTAGCCAACATACGTCAGTATGTTGACGGCCATACTGTGATTGAAGTGTACATCGAGAAAGTGGAGCTTAACACTTTGAGACTCGCCTCGCCAGAGCATGTAAGAAGTCGACCCGGATTGTCAAAAACCAAACCATCGTCTAGCCGTAGCCTCAAATTTGGATAATTTTGTACTGTACAGACTAGTATGTGTTTGTTCTGAAATAATCTTGTATAACATCTTGGAATTGTATTTTTAATATGAACCACTTTTCAGACTACTTTTCAGACTACTTTTCAGCCTAATGAAAGACCTTTATTCATGAGCAAACATCAACATGAAACATCAACATAAAAACTCCATGAACGAAACAACAACATAGAAACATGAAAGGAACGAAACAACTATGTCGAACTGGAAAAGTACAAAACAACAACACATAAACAACAAAGTACTAAAGCAACACCCGTATCACCACCTACTGAAAATTTGCCTTAGTTTGATCAATCCAACTTTGCTTATCGGTTACCTTCGCTTGAAGAATTGTGAAGTCTTGCATAATGTGGTGAATGTCTTCTTTTTCTCGACGAATACGAGCCTCCCGATCTTTTACATCCCCTTTCATCCTTTTGATTTCTTTTTCTTCCACTTCGATCCTTTTCAAGTGGGCTTCCTTCCTGGCCATCATTTGTTTCCACTCTTGTGTCAGTTGGTCTATCTCTTTTTCCCTTTCTGCTATCGCGATCTGGAGTTTCACGGGCATTTTTTTCAGGTGTAGACGTGGTTAAAAGATGATGTCATATGTTTGGTGATATACGATACTATTATGATATGAAAATGTTGTATGGATGTTGTGACCTTTACAATTGGAACTAACACGGGTATTTATAGCCACAAGGACCAAATGGCTTAACAGAATCCTTCTACTTTTCAAGCGAATCTTGCATTAACTTTTCAGACGAATCTTGCAGGCTGCCTTTTCAGGCGAATCATGCAGGCAACTTTTCAGACGAATCATGAAAGGCAACTTTTCAGACGAATCATGCAGACAACTTTTCAGACAAAATTTTTGACCATATCCACATCCCTGATGAAGAACATACATTCTATAAGTAAATGACATGATGAAGTAGTAATTCACAACTTGTTATCTATCTTTTATACCCTCTACACCGTTTACAAACATTCTCTCGCTTTGAATAACACTATGGCTGGAGGTTCAAGACCAAGGGGAACAGGTCGGCGAATGGGGATGGAACTTCACGTTCGACAGCCTACCAACCACTGAAAGATGGAACTTTTCGGAGTACCTGGAAGGTACCGAAAACAGACGAGGAGTGGAGAAACCATGGGCGAACTGCGGCCGATCATCCATTCACGTCTGAGGAGGCAGAAGACTGGGAGATGGCATGGGAGAATTACCACCTCGATAATGACTGGAAAAGCCCACCAATGTATCATTGTACCCAGTCGACGAGTCTTCCACAAAGTCAACGAATTACTCCCTTAGTGCAAAAATCCATTGATGAGGCGAACACCAATATCGAAAGGTAAACGTTATGTGGAACCATAACATGGGGATTCAACAGGGGAAAATGGAGTATCTAGCGGAGAAGAAACGAGAACTAGCCATGACTAGGGCTCACGTTCGAGAGGTGCAACGACAGATTAAGGAATTAGAAGAGGAACTAAAAGAAATCGAAGATGACTACACGGGAATGGAGGACGTGATCAAGGAAAATGTTAACTTCATCACTGGAATCCAGGACGCCTTCCAGTAATAGATTTATTTGTTTACCTGCACTGTATCCGTTTTGGTTGGGAAGATGATTTGCAATAATTGATCTTTTAATTAATTTCCCTATTAAATAACTTAAAATGAGGAAAACATTTTCTTTAATTAATGTCTATTTTAAATACATTAAAATGGAAAGGAACAATACATTAAAAACCTCAACTACAAAAAATGATAACCAAAAAACTAGAGGGACCAAAAATGTAATTTTTTTGCCCCAAACTGGAGGGGCCAAAATTGTAAATTTCGGGCAATCCCGCGATCGCGGGCTACTTCCGCGGGACATGGGCCAAAAGTGTACCGCGGGAATAGTTAGGGGGCCTCCACGGGTACCGCGACCATTCTTGGGGGGCCTCCGCCGACATATTGGCCAAACATGGGGGACACGTGGGCACTGACCCGCGATCGCGGGTTCTACCGCGGAAAAATGAGTATTTTTGCAAAACCAACGAGATTTTGGGTATTTATGCAAACCTATTTACCAACTTTGGGTATTTTAATTTATTTCCCTTTTTTTATTGGTGGGAATACGATAAAAGAATACATATCTTCATGCTAATCATTTTTTGGGGGAGTTTTCCATTTTCGGAGAATTTCACTCACTTTTAATTTATCCATTTTGGAGAATGTGTTGGAGCAAAAATTTGTCTTACATCTTCATTTTTTTATATTTTAAAGAATGTGTGAGATGCTCTAGGGGTTGTTTGTTACTTCTTACTAGTTTGATAAGAGTCAATCTCTCATCGGTGTTAGATGAATCTTGTTTGACAATTTTTTTTGCATCTTAATGGTTTTAAAACCACCTCAATGATTTTATATCTTGGGCGGTTGGGCCTCTTTAACCATTCAATGCTCTAATTTCATTCTTAAGAATTAACAAAAAATCATATTTTATGTTGTACCATATCATAAGAGCCTCTTTAATATATTTTATAGACTTTATAATTATTAATATTAGGGAAATTAATTAAAATACCCTAAGTTTGACCATCTTTTACTGAAATACCCAAAATCTCTCCCATTTTGCAAAAATGCCCTAAAAATCCGCGATGGAGCCCGCGATTGCGGGCTCCAGGCCACGTGTCACCAATGTTTACCCACTTTGCCCGCGTTGGTCCCTCAAGAATGCCCGCGGTACAGCTTTCCCCCCTCAAGAATGCCCGCATGTGCAGTTTTGGTCCCTGTCCGCGTTTGACTCATTGACCCCCGCGATCGCGGGCTACACGTGTCACCAAAGTTTGCCCACTTTGCCCGCGTTGGTCCCTCAAGAATACCCGCGGTACAGCTTTCCCCCCTCAAGAATTCCCGCGTGTGCATTTTTGGTCCCTGCCCGCGATTGACTTTCTTTGACCTCCCGCGATCGTGGGCTCCTGTGCCACGCGTCGGCACAGGGTTAACCCTAAAAAAATTTTGAAGCCTCAAACCCTAATTTTTATAACATCGGCCGCACTATATAAGGGGTGGGGGGGGACCAAAAACCGTCCACTCTCATTATTTTATAACTCTCTCAATTTTTAATCAAACTCTCTCAATTTTCTCCCACTCTCTCAATTTTGTCGTGTGGAATACGCGTTCGGGTTTTGTGAAGATGTCTCGTATTACCTCTTTGGTATGTTTTCCTTATGTTATTTGTTATTTTTTGTATGTTATTTTAAGTTAAGATATATGATTTGTAAATTGTTATAGTGTTTATAACTTATATTTGAATATGTTCTATGTTTAACATGATATGTATGGTTTTATGTTTGAATGTGATATTTGTATGTTATAATGTGTATGTTGTTATAGTGTGTTTTTTCATATAAAAATTGTTAAGAGTGTTTTTTTATAAAAAAATTGTTAAGAGTGTGTTTTTATAAAAAAATTGTTAACAATGTGTTTTTTTTTATAAAAACACACTCTTAACAATTTTTTTATAAAAACACACCCTTAACATTTTTTTATAAAAACAGTTTTTGTATAAAAAATGTTTAATAGTGTGTTTTTATAAAAAAATGTTATAGTTTTATGGTTTTTATAATGTGTTTTTTTTATAAAAAAATTGTTAATTTTTTTTTTATTTTATAAAAACAGTTTTTATAAAAAAATGTTAAAAATGTGTTTTTTTTATAAAAAATTGTTAAGAGTGTGTTTTTATAAAAAAATTGTTATAGTTTTATGGTTTTATGTTTGAATGTGATATTTGTATGTTATAATGTGTATGTTGTTATAGTGTGTTTTTTCATATAAAAATTGTTAAGAGTTTTTTTATAAAAAAATTGTTAAGAGTGTGTTTTTATAAAAAAATTGCCACCACATCCCATCCGTCATTCCCTGAAAATGTAAGTGACATTGAGTAACCATTATAGTTATATGTTTGTTCCTAAGTTTGTAACTCTTATAATGATCAATGTCACGCAGGCCGGGATGTCGGGGGCCGGGATGTCCCAAACGCCGTTCGCCACCACATCCTATTCTACTATCCCGGAGAGTGTAAGTGACACTGAGTAACCATTATAGTTATATGTTTGTTCCTAATTTTGTAACTATTTTAATGATCAATGTCACGCAGGCCGGGATGTCGGGGGCATACACCTCGCAGATGCCGCCGCCGTTCGCCACCACATCATATTCGACTATCCCGGAGAGTGTTAGTGACACTGAGTAACCATTATAGTTATATATCGATAATCCTAATTTTGTAACTATTTTAATGATCAATGTCACGCAGGCCGGGATGTCGGGGGCACAACACATGCCGTCGTTCGCCACCACAACAATCACAAACATCTTTGGCGGTTCGGTCGATGACTATTACATGCCGGAAATGCATACTGTAAGTTATTTTGGTAGTTTTGGTTTAATTGTGAACATTTCCTAAATTGTACTTAAAACATTGAGTAACGTAATTTTCAGACGGGGTCTCCTATTATCCAGGATCACTTCTCGGAGCACTTCTCGGAGCCTGACGATGACTCGATGGATGTTGTAGATCCACCACCACAGGTGACCCCGCTCCCTCAAAAGCGGCCACGATCAATTTCACAATGGTTTCGTCACCCGTTTGGCCAACAAGGATCTACGACACCACCGGCCGCTAAAAAACAAGCAAAGAAAGCGGGGGGAAAGAAGGGAGGAAAGAAAAAGGGAAAGGTCCCTTCACCGGAGCCTCAACCGGCATCGGAAATATTGAGGATGTGTCGGACTGGTCACCTCTCCCCCATGATATTCGTCCCTTACTTGAGCCTGGAAATCACCCCCCGCTTTTTCCAAGTATTGCTGGCGGATGACCCTTTGGAGTCTGAGTTACAGGATGTGGTTAGTATGAAGTTTAACTATAGTCATATAATCAAATATGTTTATATTACATGTCTAACCATCTATTTTTTATGTATAGCACATCGATTGTTGGGTCTCGCTGTTGCAAAGACATCGTGGAACAGACACCAGGTGGACCATAATGTATAGTATTTTCTTTGCCTACCTGGTGCTCCCCCATCAAGGTCCCGCCTCCGTGGCCAACTCATGCAACGGCGTGGAAGGGGTTTCTTGGGCTCTCCTCGATGTGGTATGTAAATCGTTTTACTCTTATTTTATTTAAGTTGTTTTGTTGCTAACTAAGTTGTCTAATATTGTAATATTTCAGGTGTACATCCCAATATGCATTCATCCCAAACATTGGCTGCTTGGAGTGTTTGAGCTTGACGCTATGACCATGACCATATATGACAGCGATAGTGCCAATCTCTTCAGAGACCAATTGGAAGACCAGATGAGAAGGTTTAAAGATGTGCTATTTGACTTCTTTTGTCGGGTCAAGGACACGAGGCGTCGCGATAGGTTAGAGCTCTTTCGCCATAAGTTCGCCAAGAATACACCCCAGCAGGCCGGGATGAATGCGGATTGCGGTGTCTGGGTATGTCGTAATGCCAACATCTTGATAAATAACGATGTGGTATTTGTACACCCTGACCAGACCGAGGCCGAGGCCAAGGCATTTCGCATACATATGGCGGAGTCCATTTATGCCCATTGTCAAATAAATCAAAGTTAGGTTGTTTATGTAACATTAAATAATTGTTATTTTTAGTATTAACTTATTTTGTTAAAGTATTGTGATTGACTTACTGTTTACTTCATTTGGTTTTTGCTAATTTCATCCATTTACTCAACTTTGAGTATCGACATCTCTTTCACACATACTCTATTTTGGACGCATTATATATCATTTCGAAGATCTCATATAGAAGAACATAAACCTACTAAAAGTTAGTTATATATAACACATATATATAAATTTAAATGCGTCCAAAGTTTAGTAAAACCCATATTTTCAACACCTAGTAAGTAGGTTTATGAAACTTGCGATAATCCTAATACAGAGATTATTGGATGAACAAGCATTTATTTCTTGATTATTGGGGTATTGGTTCTTGTTGTGTGGAAGTGATTCATATGATGCAAAAATTGGTATCATGTAATGTAGAACAATATCTATATTATAGAAACTTGCATTTGATAGTACCATATAAATCTGATCTAAATTCTCATTAATTAGCTATGTTTGACTACTTAAATACTAATTTTCTGCCTAATGAAAGACCTTTATTCAAGAGCAGACGAATATTGCATTTACTTTTTCAGTGGAATCATGCATGCAACTTTTTCAGACGAAATTTATAAACACATTCAAATAATAATAATTTAAAACGATTTAATGAATTAGTTAATATATGATTATTATGTTAATGCGATAGGAGTGTAAAACAAAATTGAAAAAAAAAAGAGATGTACCATAAATTAAATAATTAACTATAAGAGTATGCATTTTAAATATAAAAAATATTTTTTTTATGTAGTGTATAACTGTATATGATATATATTAAAATATATAAATCCAAAAAAATTCAAGATTGGGCTCATTTCGAACATATCGAAGAGACGATTATAATGGTGTAATTTGTTAAAATTAAAACGTATTTTTTTAACGTATTTTAGTTAATAAACGATTATATGTGTTAAATGTAAAATTAAAATAATGAAAGTAAAAGGTATAAAGTAAATTTAGTAAATAAGTATAGGGGTTGAAAGTGTAACATTTCATTTTAAATTAATGGACGAAATGGGGTGAACAGTACCAAATATCAAAATTTTCATAAATGGTCCCTGGAATTTTTCAAAAATGGTCCCTTGCAATTGAAAAGTCACAAAAAGTACCCCATCGCGGGATGAGCCCGCGATCGCGGGATTCCATTTTTAAAAAATGGTCCCTGCAAGTTTAAAAAAGTGTCAGAAGAGGTCCCTGACCCGCGATCGCGGGCTCTCATCGCGGATTTTTGGGGTATTTTTGCAAAGTGGGAGAGATTTTGGGTATTTCAGTAAAAGATGGTTTGACTTAGGGTATTTTAATTAATTTCCCTTAATATTATATATAGGAGATTTCAAATACAAATTATGCAATTACTAAAAATCATATAAATAGTTAAGTAAGATATTTATAAATAAACATATTCATTGATTGAAATTGAGTTAATAAATTAAAATAATAAAAATAATGGTGAAAAAAATACATAAAATCCACTAAAATACTTATAAAAAATTAAAAAATATAGTCATATATTGAATTTTATTCATTTGCTTAACACTTAAGTTTTTATTTGTTTATTTATTTATTTTTTAGAGTAAATTACGTTTTTTGTCTATGTGGTTTGTTAAAAATTGCGGATTTCATCCTTGTGGTTTTGAAATTTCGGTTTTCATCCCTATGGTTTGTAATTCATTTCTATTTTAGTCCATGAGACAATAATACTACTTTTAAGCATAAAGGACTAAAATAGAAATGTATTGAAAACTATAGGAATGAAAATAACAATAAAATTTAAAGCATAAGGACAAAACAAATGATAAATTATAAACCATAAGGATAAAATTCGCAATTTCAAAATCATAAGAACGAAAATAGAAATTTTCAACAAACCACAGGGACTAAAATGTAATTTACTCTTTTTTTATTGTTGTTTGGATTTTTGTAGTGGTTTTTGTATTGGGAATTTAATTAAAAGACCCTAAGTTTGATTTTGATTTATCAAAATACCCCATTTTATTGAAAATTTTAGCAAAATACCTTAATTTTCCGCGAAGGGAGCCCGCGATGGGGACTGAAAGTGTAAATATGAAGCACAAAAAATTTCACAATTGGTCCCTGTCCGCGATCGCGGATTCCCTTCGCAAAAAATTAGGGTATTTTGGTAAAATTTTCAAAAAATAGGGTATTTTGATAAGTAAATGTCAAACTTAGGGTATTTTAATTAAATTCTATTTTGTATTTTAGTTTCTAGTTCGTTGATATTTTCATATTTAAACTTACCATCACCCTATGACACGTGTAAGCATCATAGAAGGCGTTGGGAGTTGGGTTTTTACCCTAGACTTTTCTCGATTTTTCCGCACTAGATCGGGACCACCTGTATAAAAGTGTCATTGTTCTATCGGTTGCCGTTGGTCTTGCATCTCATTTCTCTCTTATTTTTTCCTTAGAAATTTCCATAAAACTCTCATCGAAGCTTCTTTTCTTGAAAATCATGGCGGAATCTGAAGCCAATCCAACAACTGAGCCTCTGGTAAGCCTATTTCATTCAATAATTTTACAAAATTATAATCACGAACAGACATCAATCTGTTTTTTCTCCGTGTTTTTCTGTTTAAACGACCGGAAAATTGTAGTAAATGTCTACAAAACAGTTGATTGGATCAGAACTTGATTTTAGTTTGAATAATTTGTGTTTCTGATCGGATCTGGTTTATCTTACTGATTTTTTGATAATTTTGTTCGATTGATGTAAATTAATTTGTTTGTGAAATTGAAGACACAGTCGACAGATGGAGGAGAGAGGCATCTGAAGCATCTCGAATTTGTGCAAAGCGCGGTGATCTATTTTGTTGTTTGTTTCTCGACAGTTTACGAATACGCCAAGGAGAACTCCGGTCCGTTGAAGCCTGGTGTTCAAACTGTCGAAAACACCGTTAAAACCGTCATCGGACCGGTGTACGAGAGGTTTCAGGACGTTCCTTTTGAGGTCCTTAAGTTTATTGATCTGAAGGTATGTGTTTCCCCTTCCCTTATCGTGCGCACCATGCGATTATTTGCATATGACCTAATTTGTTGTCGAGTAGTTGAACAGAGTCCTCTCGTGAAAGTGAAATTACGTTTAATTTGGTTCAATATTTGAATCGACATAATTCCAGGGGGTTGAGTGTAATAAACTCAAATTAGTTGGTCAAAAATGTAAATAACTCTGGCGTTATTTGTTTTTGAGTAGTTGAACATAGTCCTCTTGTGAAAGTGAAGTTACGTTTAATATGATGCAATAGGAAGCTAATAAGACAATTTGTATTTAAATCGACATAATTCCAGGGGGGTTGAGTGTAATAAACTCAAATTAGATAGTCAAAAATGTAAATAACGCTGACGTAATTTGTTGTCGAGTAGTTGAACAAAGTCCTCTTGTGAAAGTGAAATTACGTTTAATTTGTTGCAATAAGAAGCTAATAATAAGACAATTTGTATTTAAATGGACATAATTCCAGGGGGTTGAGTGTAATAAACTCAAATTAGATAGTCAAAAATGTAAATAACGCTGACGTAATTTGTTGTCGAGTAGTTGAACAAAGTCCTCTTGTGAAAGGGATATTACGATTTACGTTTAATTTGGTGCAATAGGAAAAGCTAATAAGACAATTTATATTTAAGTCGACATAATTCTAGGGGGTTGAGTGTAATAAACTCAAATTAGCTAGTCAAAAATGTAAATAACGCTGACGTAATTTGTTGTCGAGTAGTTGAACAAAGTCCTCTTGTGAAAGTGATATTACGTTTAATTTGGTGCAATAGGAAGCTAATAAGACAATTTATATTTAAGTCGACATAATTCCAGGGGGTTGAGTGTAATAAACTCAAATTAGATAGTCAAAAACGTAAATAACGCTGACCACAATCGGCTGTTGCAGGTGGACGACACGCTGAATCGTCATGTACCATCACTAATGAAACAGGCTCCGAGCCAAGCTAAATTAAAAGAATTGGCTTCAGATGCAGTGAAAACAGCTTCAAAAATGGCTAATTCAGTGTACAAAAAATACGAGCCGACGGCTAAAGAGCTGTACGCAAGCTATGAGCCTGTAGCCGAGAAGTACGCCGTGTCTGCCTGGAGGGAAATGAACAAACTTCCATTGTTCCCTCAGGTAGCTCAAGTGGCGGTCCCCACCGCCGCGTTTGCCGCCGAGAAATACAATGTTGTAGTTTGTTACACGGCGGAGAAAGGTTATGTGGTGGCGCAGTATCTACCGTTGGTTCCGATCGACAAAATCGCAAAGGCATTCAAAGAAGGTGAGAATGAAGCACCAGTTGCACAAAGTAATCAAAGTAGTCAAGTGGTGACATGATATTTTGTTGTTACAAAATTGGAAAGAAAGAATGAAAAAACTATATATATGGCAAAAGGGAAGGGATCTGTTCTCTAGTTCTCATATGGCATATGGTGTGGTGTGATAGCTTACTTTAATTTTTTCTACTTTTTTTTTTTAATTTTTTTTAATTTTTTTTAATTTTGTTATGTTATGGTTTGTTTTCTTATGCATGTAGTGGTCAGGTGGGTTTTTGTTGTGGTGGAACATAAGTTTAAGTGTAGTTTGATTTCATCCTCTTCTAGTCACCTAGTAATATAGGGAAAGGTGTAGGGCATGTTTGTTAACAGCTTAATGAGTTCAATGAGGTTCACATGTTTTTTGGTTAATCATATATATGACTGTTTGGTAGTGATTTAATGATATAGAAGATGGTTTATTCACGGGGCGTTTGGTTCATTGCAAGAGAATGAGAATAAGAATGAACATTCTATTAATGTTGTTTGGTTAAACCAATATAATTAATAAAAAATATTTTATATAATATTTTCTAATACAAATATGTAACATCCAACATTCAAATAAAAACTAATTTTCATTCAACGTCGAGAAAAAGAATGGACGCATGTAAAAAATGTTTTTCATTCAACATCGAGAAAAAGAAGGGACACATGAGAAAAAGATGAATGAGTGAGTGTGAATAAGATTTGCATTCCCTCAATTTGGTCAGGAATAAAAATTAATGGGTTTGGGGTAATGGGTCCATTATATTATATCAAACCAAACATATGCCTCCAGTTTTTTTCAAACTTCTCTCCTATTAAAAAACATGTGCCTTCTATTTATAAAATATTTTAGCTGTATCTTTTTTAATCCATAGACAATTTTATCCGTGTAAGATTTAAAAAAAACTACCAATCAAACAGCTTTTTTAGCACTAAACAACACTGATGGCATTTTTTACAATTTATAAATATCAATGACTTTAAGAAAATATGGTATTTACTATCTAGGAGTGTTGATGGAGTTGTTGGATTTTAAGGCGTTTTGGTTGTTGTACCATGCCTAGAATTATTGCATTTTGAAAAGGTATGATGGGAAAACCTTTAAGGAAAGTAAAATACTAAAGCAAAGGTTATCCCAAAATGGAATTTATCTTTGGTCTGATTTCTAGTGAATACTTCAAAGATCAATTATTATGATGAAGAAAGTTATCAAGAGTGGGACTTTGCATTGATATTTTTTTATGTTCGAGGTTGTGTCCTGACTAATCTCGATAAATTGTAACCGTAAGATATCAATCTTAATAAGTTCAGTAACCACAATTGTTGTAGATATTTGTATTTGAATCAAGATAGATGGGCTTCAACCACTAGATCTTAATAAGTTCAGTAACCACGAAACTTTGTGACACGTGGGTGTGGGCCCGCGATTGCGAGGCCCATCGCGGAAATTTGTGGCATTTTGGGGTATTTTAATTAATTTCCCCTCTATTTATCTATTAAAATATTATTTCTCTCTCTACATATTTATTTTCAAAGCTTCCTATTGGTCATCTTACTTGGTAATTATTTTTGGAGTTATCTCCATATTTGGAGAAAAAAACTCTCTCTCCAATTTTTTCCATTTTGGGGATAGTTTTGGGGAAGCTGTTGGAGCACAATGTTAGCCTAAAATCCCCATTTTATCCATTTTCCCCATTTTGAGGAAGTTGTTGGAGATGCTCTAACTATGTTTAATACGTTAGTTTATTGTGGTTTTTCTTATAAAAAATAGAAGAAAGAAATGTTAGTGGCATGACATGAAAATTTGTTCTTCTCTTAAAAGTTTCGCAGTTTACATGACCATTTGGATCATGACCCGTTGCCTAATCAAACCCAACCTTTCTAGGTGCCTTTTGGTACATTTGACTGAACATGACAGAACAAAACAGAGATCATTGTCCCATGTTTGGCAGAATTTTTATGTGAAACAGACAGGAACAGAGTGGAACAAGCTGGAACAGGCATGTTCCACCCCCATCTCATGGAACAAGGTGAACCACACTTATGTTTTACCAGTATAACCTCAAAATAAAATCAAATTCTCTTATAAAACATCAAATACACGTTCTATTTTATATTTTATTCATTTTTTAAATTTTATTTATTTGTATTTTGTCTAATGTTATATGTTCTGTTCTGTCCTGTCCTGTCCAGTTCTGTTTACCAAACGTTGAACAACTGTTATGTTATGTTCTGTTCTGTCCCGTCCTATCCTGTCTGCGTACCAAACACACCCTCTATTTTGCTACATTTGTTTGAACAACATAACATGATGTCGAAGACCTTTACGCTGTGTTCTCTAATCAGGAGAGAAAAGAAATGGATGGAAAGGAAAGAAAAGTAATTTTTTCACTTGTGTTCTTGAAAGTGAAGGAAAAGGAAGTAAAGGAAATGAAAGCAAATATTTTTTCGTGTTCTTGAATAAGAGAGAAACGAAAGGAAATACATCATTTTTACTATTATACCATAAAAATATATCTTTTATAATAAAAGATCGGGTAGCTTTGTAATTTTAATAATGTTAGTAATTTTTTTTAAATGTTTTTAATTTCTTTCATTTCCTTCCCTTTCCTCCCACATTTGGGAGGAAAGTTTTGGAAGAAAACTTATCATTATTTTCCTTCCGTTTTCTTTCTTTCTCTCCTAAAAAAGTTTCGTTTTTTACTTTTCTCTCCTTTCCCTCCCTTTCCTTTACTTCGTAAAATGAGTTTCAAGAACACAGATTTTTTAGATCTGTCATGGAAAACTAGGGGTGAGCAAAACCCGACCGCCCCGAACCCGAGAAAGAGGCCAAAATCCTGAACCCGATAAATCCGAGAAATATAACGAATCGGGTTGGGTCTGGGTTTTCCCACCCGATCCGACCCGAAATATCCGAAATTTAATAAAAATTTAATTTTTTAAATAAAATATATATATACCTAATACTAATATTTCCTAAATCGTATCAGACATCAATATCCCAAATCGTATCAGACTAAAATCTAAATTAGTTTTCACCCAAAATCAAATGTCTTAAATAGTTAATTGTGTTTCATATTTGTGTAAAATGTAAAAGCCCAAAATCAGTCCAAAATAACAGCTTTAAAAAACAGTCCAAAAAAAACATTAAGATTTAAAAAACAGCCCAAAAACAGCTTTAAAAAACAGCCAAAAAAAAAGTCCAACCCGAAACCTGATCCGATCCGATCCGGCCCCGATAGCCCCGAAACCCGATGTTTATATCGGACGGATTTCGGGTGATCACCCCTAACCCCGAAACCCGATCGGGTGGTGGGTTTTTGGGCCGAACCCGACCGACCCGACCCGATGCTCACCCCTATGGAAAACGTTAACTTGACATAGATTTTTAAAGATCACGTTGGAATAAACAAGGGAACGTTTGGTTTAATAAAATTGAGAATGATTGAAATCTTTTGCCCAAATTCTATTTCAATCATTTGGTTTCCTAAGAGAAATGAAAGTAAGGGGTCTTTTACCTAATCACTTATCCGGGTAAGTGTTTACCGGTAAAATTCAATACTATCACTTACTTCCCGAGTAAGATTTTAGTCCACCAAAATGGCATCGTATGCAACAATTTAGCCGGTAAACGTTAACCGTGGTAAGAGCCGTCGCACTCACTTACCGGATAAGACTCTCGGTCCTTACTTTCGACTCTCGGTCCTTGCTTCTGCTCTTACCGGGTAAGATTCTTAGTCCTTGCCATATTAATCCAGTAAATTAATGTGACTTGGTAAGCACTTACCCAGGTAAACGTTTTGTAAACGACCCCTAAATATGTGAAATGGATTTAAAATCCATAAATCAAGGAATCGTCCATTTTGAAAATAAAGAGTATTCCACCACTACTCCCAACGTCACCAACTCCACCTCCATCTACTACTACCTGCTGCCGATCATGTCATCCCCGGCAACCACCACCTAACATCATCGAGCCAAAAAAACCATAAAAAGTGGTCTTTTTCGTCACTTACATTTTTTTTATAGGAAACCGACTCAAATAGCCACTTTATTAATTAAAGTTGGTCTCCTAATCATTTCTCTGTCGGTTTTGCATAAATGTCACTACTTCCGCAACATATAAGTTCTTAATTGCGGAGTGCGGGCCTATATACGTGTATATATATATATATATATGTCTTTTTTTTAGATAAACCGAACCGATTCGTATTTTTTGGTGTTTTTGAGGTAGGTTCACAATTACGGACCTATATACTGCGGATGTAGTTCATTTTGGCAAAAATGAGAGACAAATAGCTAATAGACCAATTTACTTGTGTGTTTTGGCTATTTGAGTCAATTTCCCTTTTTTATTCCAATTTCAAAGCTACACCATGTGAACTAAACAAGCAAATTTCAATTTATTCGACATATTTCATTTCAGTTCCTACAAAACAAACATTTCAGTTTATTTGGATTCCAATTTCATCATATTCCAATCTATCAAAAAGACATTTTTCGGACCGAACGCCCATATAAGTGCCTTTGGAAATGCAAAAACAATATATGACTTTTAATCTGATTTATACAATTAAGATTAGACTTCACAATTTGTATATATATATATATAGATAGATAGAGAGAGAGAGAGAGGTTCAAGGGAAAACCTAAAAAAACGAAAAATTGAAGAACACTTAGGAGCCCTTCATCTGAGCGGTATGCACTTGTGCATATAAGTAAATAGTTGACTTTTTGGTTTTATGCACAAGTGCATTATGCATTTGTGTATATATGCACAAATGCATGTTACAAATAACATGTATGCACAAGTGCATACCGTCCAGATGAAGGGCTCCTAGGGTGTTCTTTAGTTTTCCGTTTTTTTGAGGTTTTCCCTTGAACCTGATCATATATATATATATATATATATATATATATATATATATATATATATAAAATGTTGGTATATTCGACATGACAAACACAAAAATATTCCAATGACCAAATTGTCCCATGTTCATGGATTGAACCACCAACAATAGCATTTGCCAAAACCCATAACCCTCTTTCAAACCTTTTCCAAAATCCGATTTAATTTCCAAGTTATCTTCACAATTTCGAGTCTATTTTTGTTGATTTGCATCATTTCCTATATCGAATTGAATTCAACTGAAGTGTTTAAATTTTCACCGATGAATAATGACAAATGAGTGACTCAAAGACACAACATCGCTCTTTGAAAACATCTAACTCGAGTTCATAGATGCATGTGCCTATAATTCCTTTTCATGCCATCGTTAAACGATGATGATGAAGAAAGCATGGGCGTACCCAAAGACGAACTACGGTTACAACTATCAAGAAACGATAATCGTTGTCTTGGGGTACTCAACGATCGGGCCTTTGCCATGAAAGATTCCGTTGTGGCCATGTATGATGGAAAAATAGGAGAATTTGGTAACGAAGTGTCTCCAGATCGATCGGGCGATAAGTGGTAGTGTCTTTTTGTGTTATATGACATTTGGATTCCATAAGTTGGCGAATTGTGATGTTTGTTCCCAAAACTCGGTTTCCTCTGCGATTCCCACATTTGACTATCAAAACGGTGGTTTCTTATGGTAGTCGTACTTTCATGAATGTGATCAGGGGTAAAATGGTCATTTTTATCGTTACAGATCCTAGAAACTTGATTGAATGTAGGAATCCGTATTTGATGAACTTTAGCTCGTGCATTTTCAAAATGTTGCATGTTCTTTGTTCGGTTTAGAACTTTTTGCCTCACGATTTGGCCCCGAATCACAGCTTGAAGCTTCAATACTCCCCTCAATCCGACCAACGCTTTCCATGCCTGAAATGTTTTGACTTGTCAAAATTACAAGTTTTCAACTTAAAAATAAAAACAACTTTTCGAAAAAATTCAAGAGAAAGTGGATAAATTATCAAGTAATATAACTATTTAAACAAACAAGAAGTGGTGATTTGGAATATTTTACCAAATCTATATAAATTTCAAGTTCAAAATAATATAGATTTGACTCAATAAGTCAAAATGTATAAGTTGGTAGTAGAGAAAAATGTATATATAACAAATAACAAATACCAAACGCGCACGATAAAAAGATTGGATCTTGATGGCGGCCATGTTTTTGGTTCTCCATTCAAGGTCTTCAGAAGACCTTACGAGCCTGGCGAGCTCTGTGGCTGCTTTTGCAGCCGCAACAGCTGCTTCAGCTGCAGCTGTCATGGCAACTGCCAGCATCAACGTGTGTTGGTTTTTATCCCCCTTATGATCATTCCCTTTTGCCTCGGGTGTGTCGAGTGCATGGTAATTGTGGTTCATCTTGAGCCTCCAAAAAGACCATCTCCGCCTCTTTGCTCCCTAAACCAGGCTCAAAATGTGTTACATTGTCATACTGTTACAAAATAACGCTACAATATTCAGAAACACGTAAAAACAACTTTTTAAAGAATAATGGTCACAGGTTTTTTCAAAAATCACAACGAACCAATAGAAAATAACAATAAACGCACCGTCTTTTCTGTGGATTCAGTCTTACAAGCGATAAATCTCTTTAAGAAACCGAACCAAGACATTTTCTTTCTCATTGAGATTTCTAAGAAGACCACTCAATAAAACTGAAATAATCAATGCTTTTGGAAACACCTTTGGAGTGTTTCATCTAAACTTAGATGTAAGTAATGTCTTTTATAGGGGTCATATGCTCTATAATTCTTTTTAATATTTATTTGCATTTATAATCATTACTTTTTTCTCTCAAAACTGATAGTTACTTTATTATTCTTGTAGATTTTAAGTTGTTTTGAACTTGATCAATTTATAACATGTGTTTTGATATATAATTTTATGGAATACAGATTAAACATAACCTTGTTAATGTATTATACACAAGGTTCTAAATGACGTACGTGAGGCATGGCGTGGCGGCGAGATCAAGCCTTACAAGTTACGGCGAGGCCACGACGTTTTTCAAAACGTGCCCTAAGGCGACATGTGTATATATATATATATATATACACACACACTTACAAAGTGAGATACAAACTTGTGTGTTAGTGTATTGATAATTTGATATATGTAGAACAATATAAATACATGTAAAATAATAAAACAAAAAAAGACCAATGATACCAAATATATAGAGCATACATAAAATGATATCAAGAGTGCAAAATCGGGAGCAAATCTCTTGAATCTCTCTACTCACTATTTTCTTCAATTCTCAAAGAATTTACGTTCTACTCGTCTTCTACGAAAATGGGAGTGAGTATTTACCAATTTAGGGTTTTTAGTTTTTAAGTTTCATTTTTATGTGTATTTATGTTTTAGGTTTCATGAACAATTATCATTTATTCTTCAAGTTATATAAAAAATAATCTTACACCTTACAAAACATTGCGCCGTAACGCGCCATAACGTGCCATAACGCGTTACAATGCAAGCCAAGCCTTAGAGTGAAGCCATAGGGGTTAACGTGGCGGCGAACCCAAGCCTTGACGTCATAACGCGCCATAACCAGGCCATAACGAGTTATTTAGAACCATGGGTTTTTTTGATGAAATAGTTTCATATCATTCATTTCTTGATGATTTTTTATGAAATTTGTAGTTTCATAGGTTTTTTTCATTCTTATGAAACTGTTTCATACATTTTCGTTTTCACCTATGAAATTACAGATTTCGTAAAAAAAATTCATCAAGAAATGAATGATATGAATCAATTTGATCAAAATAAACAATTCCATAAAAAAATTATCAAAAAAACCAATGAAATCGAGGGTTTACACGAAAATGATGGTTTACATTTGAAGATCCCTCTATACACATATGTATATGTATATCTATACTATATTATAAAGCATTTAACCCCTAAACTCTTAAAAACAATAATTTAAGCACTATGTACTATAATTTAAAGCATATTTACTTAAATTCTAGAGAGAGAAAAAAATAATTCTTTTTTTTGGAAACCAGGAATTTTTTTTGGAAACCAGAAACCATAATGCCTCTACATCCACGCCTCCATCTTCCTCACTCCGCCACTAATTCTTTTTTTTTTTGGAAACCAGGAACCATAATGCCTCTACATCCACACCTCTACTCCGCCACTAAACCCTGGCCGGCGAAATGACGACTAACGTTTATACTTTATCAATGACGACTTACGTTTGTAGTTTTCCTATTGCCAAAAGGGGTGTGAAACTATTGGGGTTATCTTCTTCTTGTTTCCGTTTCTTCTTCTGTTTGTCCTTCGATTTTACTTGCAGTATTTCATTACCCTAATATCTTTGATTTTGGTCTGAAATTTGAGTATATTAGGAATGGTTTGTTGTTTCCTGTTTTTTTTGCCTTTGTTGAGTGTTTGTAGAATTGATGAAGATTGAGAATTAAAGAGGGAAAATGAGAAAACAATTTCGACAAGAAAAAAATTTAAGGTCTGAATTTATATTTGTTACCTAATTTACCTAATATACTCCTCTCATATCTTCACATCCATTCCTAATATACTCCTCTCATATCCATTCCTAATTTACCGTATCCATTCCTTTTTTTACCGACCTTGTTTTCTTATTTATACGGTTTATTGTTTCTTTTTTTATGCAGGTCTGAACTATTGTCTTCTGTTGTTATTGTTTATAGGATGCACTTTTTATAGTTGTGGTTGTGCAAGTTTTTATATTGGAACATAGAATTTTGCAAAAGGAAAGGAAATACATTCATCTGTTCTCAAAGATGAAAAATCTTTGATCCAACTAAGGACTGTTGGTGAGTTGGTCTAAGTGGCCATAAGCATTAGAATCGGTATGTTTATTAGGGAAATTGGTAGTCTTTTTTGTTTGTTATCTTCTCTTCAATTTATCATGATGGATGGGTAATGTTAATAGAATCATATGCTCATTTGAGTTGGGGATGTTGATAAATTAAGCTTAAATCCCGTGTACATTTTTTTATCATTTGGGTTGTTATAAGAAAATAAGGTGAAATTAGTCTAATACCATGCATCTCTAATCATGTCAACCGATAATAGAATCCATGATGTTACGGTCTTCTAAATAGCTTTTAGTTTAAATTATGGTACTCTTCCTAAAGTTCTACTGTATCTTTGATTTTAGTGATTCAAAGATGGAAGTATATATATCTCATTTAGGGGCTTAACATCTTATTGTTGTCACTTTAATCATATAAATTGTAGTAACAAGTTTTGTTGATCTTCAGAAGTGGTGGTTGAGGTTGTAAACCTTTTTCTTTTTAAAATTTAGTAAGTTGAAGCATGTATGAGATGATCGATATCTTCATTTATTTAAAGTTTTGATGAGGCTTACAAGGACTCTCCCGTGAGTAATGAAAAATTGTTTTGTTAATTGTAACATAACATGTTTTGATTAATCATTATCACGTGAGTTAGATGTGGTGATCATGTGGTCAGAAAGTTTCAAGCTTGAGTGTCGACCATGTGAAGGTAAATCAGTTATAGTTTACTGTTTTGAGATAAAAATAAGTTTGAGGTCTGTACAAAATTTTGTTAGAACATAGTTTCTTTAGTTTCCATTCGAACATGAATGGAGTACAAATTTTTATAGAAAAAATAACTCATTTTTAGGCTGCCTGGTTTGTTTTTTGGTGCAAGAAAGTTGTTCTGAGCGGTGAATACCATAAAAAAAGTGGTTTACTTTTATTTATGGGAGGCTTGGGGAGGGGGAATTACTGTTCATAGAGCCAAAACATATAGGGATGGCAACAAAAATTTGTATTTCTATGGGTATTAGATTTGGTATATTTGGTATTGGAACAAAATGGATGTTGATACTGCATAAGAAATTAAGAATGCCTTTTTATTAAGTTTATGATCATAAGCGATCGTTTAGGGTCATCAAGAAGCTTTATATTTTCTATTTTTTTAATATTTATGTACGTTTATCTATTGAGGGTCTCAACATCAGAATCCCGCTGCATCGTGCGGGCACGCATCTAGTACATATATATAGAGGAAGATTCAAACTGGAATAAAGTTTAAATAATAAAACACGAAAACACTTATGTCACAGATTGTACATTGAATTTACAAGTGATTATGTGTCATTTTAAGGTTACGACACAAGTCAAGTCGTTCACACGCCCTATTTGAACATTTTTTAACCGAACTCATATGTATATATATATATCTCTATATACAACAATATTGTAATTAAAACATAACATATACTTTCCTTACATTTTGTTGAGAATTTTATATACACTTTGTGACCACCACATTGGTGTTTTATCATGTGCAATTCGGAATGCAATCAAGTACTAATGCCATAAATCATGTAATCCATCACTTTCTGCACATAAAAATATAAATAATATTTTTATTTGGGAAATTAATTAAAATGGCACAAGTTTGACCCAAACTTACCAAAATGCCACAAATCCCGCCCATCTTACCGAAATGCCATAAAAATCCGCGGTGGGCCCCGCGATCGTGGGCCCTTGCCCGCGTTGGTCCCTCAAGAATGCTCGCGGCCCACCTTTCCCCCCTCAAGAATGCCCGTGTTGACAGTTTTGGTCCCTGCCCGCGTTGAGAGCCCGCGATCGCGGGCTAACCCACCACGCGTCGGCCCAGGGTTAACCCTAAAAAAAATTTGAAGACAAAAACCCTAATTTTTTCTATCTTGGCCGCACTATATAAAGGGTGGGGGGGGACCAATTCGGCCGACACTTATTTTTTTAATAACACTCTCAAATTTTTTAAACTCTCTCTCAATTTTCTCCCACTCTCTCAATTTTGTCGTGTGGAACACGTGTTCGAATTTTGTGAAGATGTCTCGTATTACCTCTGTGGTATGTTTTTCTTATGTTTTTTGTTATTTTTTGTATGTTATTTTAAGTTAAGATATATGATTTGTATGTTGTTAGAGTGTTTATAACTTTTGTTATGTTTGAATATGTTCTATGTTTAACATTTTTAAGATATATATGATATGTATGGTTTTATGTTTGAATGTGATATTTGTATGTTATAATGTGTATGTTGTTATAGGAGTATTTTTATAAAAAAATTGTTAAGAGTGCGTTTTTATAAAAAAATTGTTAAGAATGTGTTTTTATAAAAAATTGTTAAAAATGTGTTTTTTATAAAAATAATTCTTAAAAGTGTGCTTTTATAAAAAAATGTTAACAATGTGTTTTTTTATAAAAAAATTGTTAAGAGGGTGTTTTTATAAAAAAATGTTAAGAGTGTGTTTTTATAAAAAAATTGTTAAGAATGTGTTTTTATAAAAAATTGTTAAAAATGTGTTTTTTATAAAAATAATTCTTAAAAGTGTGCTTTTATAAAAAAATGTTAACAATGTATTTTTTTATAAAAAAATTGTTAAGAGTGTGTTTTTATAAAAAAAAAATTGTTAAGAGTGTGTTTTTATAAAGAAAATTGTTAAGAATGTGTTTTTATAAAAAATTGTTAAAAATGTGCTTTTTTATAAAAATAATTCTTAAAAGTGTGCTTTTATAAAAAAATGTTAACAATGTGTTTTTTATAAAAAAATTGTTTAGAGTGTTTTTTTATAAAAAAATTGTTAAGAGTGTGTTTTTATAAAAAAATTGTTAAGAGTGTGTTTTTATAAAAAAAATTTAAAAATGTGTTTTTATAAAAAAATGTTAAAATGTGTTTTTTATAAAAATAATTCTTAAAAGTGTGCTTTTATAAAAAAATGTTAACAATGTGTTTTTTATAAAAAAATTGTTAAGAGTGTGTTTTTATAAAAAAATTGTTAAAAATGTGTTTTTATAAAAAATTGTTAAAAATGTGTTTTTTTATAAAAATAATTCTTAAAAGTGTGCTTTTATAAAAAAATGTTAACAATGTGTTTTTTATAAAAAAATTGTTAAGAGTGTGTTTTTATAAAAAAATTGTTAAAAATGTGTTTTTTTATAAAAATAATTCTTAAAAGTGTGCTTTTATAAAAAAAATGTTAACAATGTGTGTTTTTATAAAAAAATTATTAAGAATGTGTTTTTATAAAAAATTGTTAAAAATGTGTTTTTTTATAAAAATAATTCTTAAAAGTGTGCTTTTATAAAAAATGTTAACAATGTGTGTTTTTATAAAAAAATTGTTACGAATGTGTTTTTATAAAGAAATTGTTAAGAATGTGTTTTTTATAAAAATAATTCTTAAAAGTGTACTTTTATAAAAAAATGTTAACAACTTAGGTCCCTAAACTTTTAAGAATGCCAATTAGGTCCCTACGGTTTTAAGAATGACAACAGGCGACGTTTGGCACCACATCATTTCCGTCATTCCCGGACAGTGTAAGTCACACTTATTTATGGCATTATAGTTATATGTTAGTTATAGTTATATGTTAGTTCCTAAGTTTCTAACTATTTTAATGATCAATGTCACGCAGGCCGGGATGTCGGGGGTCGGGATGTCGGGGGCATACACCTCCCAGATGCCGCCGTTTGGCACGACATCCTATTCTACTATACCGGAGAGTGTAAGTCACACTGAGTAACCATTATAGTTATATGTTAGTTCCTAATTTTGTAACTCTTATAATGATCAATGTCACGCAGGCCGGGATGTCGGGGGCCGGAATGTCGGGGGCATACACCTCCCAGATGCCGCCGTTTGGCATGGCATCATATTCTACTATCCCGGAGAGTGTAAGTCACACTGAGTAACCATTATAGTTATATGTTAGTTCCTAATTTTGTAACTCTTATAATGATCAATGTCACACAGGCCGGGATGTCGGGGGCATACACCTCCCAAATGTCGGGGGCATTCACGGACATCTTTGGCGCTCCGGCCGGAGAGTATTACCGGCCGGAAATGTCGGGGCCGTCGTCGTACCTCACACCGCCAGTGCATAGGCATACTGTAAGTTATTTTGGTTTAATTGTGAACATTTCCTAAATTGTACTTAAAACATCTAATGACTTAATTTTCAGCTGATGGAGTCTTCTATTGTCGAGGAGCACTTCTCGGATCCGGATCCGGAAGATGACCCGATGGATGTTGTAGATCCACCACAGGTGACCCCGCTCCCTCAAAAGCGGCCGCACTTCATTTCTCAATTTCTTCGTTTCCCGTTTGGGCAACAAGGATCTACGACACCACCGGCCGCTAAAAAGCAAGCAAAGAAAGCGGGGGGAAAGAAGGGACGAAAGAACATCAAGGGAAAGGAGCCTTCACCGGAGCCTCTTGAGGGACCAGAAATATTGAGGATGTGCAAGACTGGTCGCCTCCCCAAGTTGACATTCACCCCTTACGGGGGCTTAGAAATCAACCCCTCGTTTTTCGAAACATTGCTTGCGAATGACCCTGTGAACTCTGACTTAGACGATACGGTTAGTATGAAGTTAAATTATAGTCATATATAATCAAATATATTTATATTACATGTCTAACCATCTATTTTTTATGCATAGCACGTCGATTCTTGGGTTAGCCTGTTGCAAAAACATCGTGGCGTAGACACGAGGTGGACCATCATGCACACTATGTTCTTTCAGTGCATACTGATGGACCATCAAGGTCCCGCCTCCGTGATCGAAATATGCAATGGCTCGGAAGGGACCTCTTGGACTCTCCTCGATAGGGTATGTAAATCGTTTTACTGTTATTTTATTTAATAACATATATGACATATATTGTAATATTTCAGGTGTACATCCCCATATGCTTGCATCCCAGACATTGGCTGCTTGGAGTGTTTGAACTAGACACTATGGTCATGACCCTATATGACAGCGAAAAGGACGGTCTCTGCAAACAACAATTGACAGAGCAGATGCAATCGTTTAAAACAAAACTATATACGTTCTTTTCATTGATAGGGGATCATAGACGTCGCGAAGTGTCAAGTATCTTTCGCACAAAGATGGCCGGCCAAGTACCCCAGCAGACCGGGTTATATGCGGATTGCGGTGTATGGGTATGCCGTAATGTCCAAAAGTTGATAAATAACGAGGAGATATGGGTACCCCCTAACGAAACCGACGATGAGGCAATGAATTTCCGCCGACATATGGCGGGGTCAATTTATGCGCATTGTCTAATTAGTTAGGTTGTTTATGTAACATTAAATAATTGTTATTTTTACTATTAACTTATTTTGTTAAAGTATTGTGATTGACTTACTGTTTACTTCATTTGGTTTATGCTAATTTCATCCAATTAATCAACTTTGAGTATCGATATCTCTTTCACACATACTCCAATTTGGACGCATTATGTATCGTTTCGAAGCTCTCATATAGGAGAACATAAACCTACTAAAAGTCAGTTATATATAACACGTATATATATATATATATATATATATATATATATTTAAAAGCGTCCAAAGTTTAGTAAAACCCATATTTTTACCAAAATTTTCCAACACCTAGTAAGTAGGTTTATGAAACTTGCGATAATCCTAATACAGAGATTATTGGATGCAAAAATTAATGTCAAATGAAAGACCTTTATTCAAGAGTAGACGAATATTGCAGTTACTTTTTCAGTCGAATCTTACAGGCTCTTTTCAAACGAATCTTGCAGTGAACTATTCAGACGAATCATGCAGGCAACTTTTTCAGACGAAATCTTTGACCAATCTGATGAAGAACATACATTTTCATGGCTATAAGTAGATGGCATGATGAAGTAGTAATTCACAACTTCCTATCTATCTTTTAGACATTCTCCTCACCGTTTACAAACACACTCTCGCTTTTCTTAACACCATGGCTGGAGGTTCAAGATCAAGGGGGAACAGGTCGGCGAATGTGGCTGGAACTTCACGTTCGGGAGCCTACCAACCACTGAACGATGGAGCTCGTCGGAGTACCTGGAAGGTACCAGAAACAGACGAGGAGTGGAAAAACTGTGGGCGAACTGCGGCCGATTTTCCATTCACGCCTGAGGAGGAAGCAGACTGGGAAATGGCATCCGACAACTACTACTTCGATAATGGCATGAGAACCCCACCAATGTATGATTTTATGCCGACGGGTCTTCGACAAAGTCAACAAATTACTCCCGCAGTGCAAAAAGCCATTCATGGGGCGAACGCCGATATCGAAAAGGTAAAGGGTATGTGGAACCATAATAGGGGGATTCAGCAGGGGAAAATGGAATATCTAGCGGGGAAGAAACGAGAACTGGCCATGGCTAGGGCTCACGTTCGGCAGCTGCAACGAGAGATTAAGGAAGCTGAAGAGGAACTAGAAGAACTCGAATCGGACTACATGGGAATGGAGGACGTGATCAAGGAAACGGTTAACTTGATCACAGGACTCCAGGACGCCTTCCAGTAATAGATTTCTTTGTTTACATGCACTGTATCCGTTTCGGTTGGGAAGATGATTTGCAATAATTTTTATATGATGTTGTTAATTTATTTCCTTGTTAAATAACTTAAGTGAATTTCTATATTAAAAACATTAAAATGGAAAGGAAACAATACATTAAAAACCACATAAAATGATAACCTAAAAACTATAGGGACCATTAATGTTTTTTTAAATTTGCAACAAACTTCAGGGACCAAACTGTAAATTCGAAAAGTAGCGGGTTAGCCCGCGATCGCGGGATCCCAACACGGGCAGGGACCAAAACTGCCAACACGGGCATTCTTGAGGGGGGAAAGGTGGGCCGCGGGCATTCTTGAGGGACCAACGCGGGCAAAGTGGGCAAACTTGGGTGACACGTGGGCCTGGGGCCCGCGATCGCGGGGCCCACCGCGATTTTTGTGGCATTTCGATAAGATGGGCGAGATTTGTGGCATTTTGGTAAGTTTGGGTCAAACTTGTGGCATTTTAATTAATTTCCCTTTTTATTATATATAAATCATAAGTATTCAATATGATATAATTATTTAAAGAATCATAATAATATGTGTGGAAACTGGAAAGCATCATGTCACAAATTATTTAATAGAATGACCGTCCAAAAGAATTGTAAATTGCCTTCTCATATCAAGTGATCGGTTGGCATCCTTTTTAGAAAAAACAAAGAGTTCATTACAATTTTGGTCGAAAGTAACACTTTTCGTCTATATAATTTTGAAATTACCAGATAATCATCGTAGTTTGCAAAAATATTCGGACTTCACTCCTTCTAAGGGGCATTAAAAGAACTAAGTTAAATGGATCCACCACTAGAGTAATTCCAGTGGTGGATCCAGGATTTTATTCTACTGGGGTCCCCTTTAAGTTAGCTTAAATGCCCGAAAAATTGTCCGATATATATTTAGCTTAAATCCAACGTTTCGAGGACTTTTAAGGTTTTTTTGGTAGATTTTAAGAGATTTTTAAGTTTTTTTGTTGATTTCGATAGACTTTTTTGATTTTTTAGTCGATTTCAAGAGTAGTTTTGTTTTTTTGGTTGATTTCGAAACATTTTTTTGATTGATGGGGTCTCTCACGAGAAATTACTGGAGAGACATTAAGGTATAAACTTGAAAATTTTATATTTTTAACCTAAAAATTTCACTTTTTTTTTCTTTTTATTGGGGTCTCATCCCCCACACCCCATGGAGTGCATCCGCCAATGAGTAATTCACCCTTGTATTTATTATTCCAAGACTTCCCTAATTTTATTTAAAGAAATTCTGATCGCATAATATAGAATATATATTTTTTTTGTAAAAATATAAATACAAAAAAAGATCATAATTAAACAAACAATATTTCTGAATATGACATAATATTGTCGGATATAGAGGGTCAAGGTACACGAGATCATTATATGTCTATATCTCACCGGAAAGTGAGGTCTAGACTGAGTGTGAAATGTTGGCCCATCTGACTTCGTACTCAGAGAGTAGATCGCTTGTTTTAGTGATGTGGTGGAATATCCCATCTACCCAGAGTTCGATCCCAGACGTCCTCAACATTGATAAGACATATTAACAGAAAAATAAATATAGTACATATTAACACAAAAATAAACCAAATGTAGAAATTACTGTATTCCCTCTTAATTCCATCTCAACTGCATACCCTTACAGATTTCATTGCATTTCACAAAAACAAAACAGTACATCAAAAGCATTCAGCTGCTGCATATTATTCAATAAGAACATAATAATAATCAAAAACCATAATAATCTCAACAAAGTACTTAATGATTCAGAACTTAATAATAATCTTGCTTAATAAGCAGAGTTCTTCTCACCATAGCTGGACCAGAACTTCTTGTAAGCCGAAATCACCGAAGGAAGAACAGCTGCAAGTGCCAACGAAAGATGCTCCGAGCTGCTCGTCTTAACCGTCACCTGACCACTCATCTTATTATTAATCCCCGCTCGAACCGCCACCTTTGAGTTCCGCCCAGCTGAGAACTGCGCCAAACTATTGAAACCCAACGCCAAATCACCACGCCACTTTATAATCGACACCCCAATCGTTGACTGAACCTGACCAATAGGATAATCCAGCTCACGCCGCTGAACCTCAATGTTGGCTCCGTATGCTGAATCCGTTTGGAACCTCACCGTGCCCGCACTTCCAATGACTGAATACTGTTTTCCAAACGCAATCTGATCTTCCACTTTGAACCCCGTCACCACGTTTTCGCCCAAAAACGTCACCGACATTCCGGCGGCGGTTTTGTTCTTTTTCAGATTCTTGAATTTCGTTTCGCCTCTGACGATGTAAGCAAGCTGTTTCCCGATTGGTTGGACGTCAAAACCCGCCATACTCGACCCGTTTTCGCCGTGCTTAACGGAAACAGACGAATCCATATTAATGCTGAAATCCTTTTTGTCTTTCGTGATCTGAACCGAAACAGCCGCCGGAAAACGGGAAGCCACAGCGAGAGTTTGTTCAAGATTGACTCCGTCGTAGCCGCAATCATGGTCCCAACCGTGCGTATCGAGTACGGGCCGAGCTAAAAACTGCGAAGTCGGCTCCAAGAATCTGAATCGGTAAGCGGGATTATCGCTATCGAACGATGGCGGCAACGCCATGTCCGGTAGAGGCACCGCCACCGGAGCCGGTGCGTCTTCTCCGCCGTCTTCTTCCGGAAACGGCTGAATGCTAACACCGTCTTTCCCACGTTTCTTAATCTCTTTCATTCTTTTCAACTCTTCTTTCCATTGTTTTTTCTGCAAAAGCTTAACGCGATAATCGTATTCATCAAAATACGCTTTTCGCTGTTCTCTGCTAAGCTTCGAAAGTTGTGTTTTTTTCAACGGCTTAAATGGAGGAAGCTGATCATACTCGTCTTCATCTTCATCATCGGAATCCGACAAATCCGCCAAATCAACATCCGAATCACCGCCATCACCGCCCTGTTCTGCCGCCAGCTTCGGGTGTGCACGCGACTGCAACATCGACGACAACATGTACGGCAACGGCGGTGAACGAACCCGAAACCCGAAAAGCTTCCGGTTATCATACGGGTCTTGCGTTTTCGTTAACGAATTCGCTTCCGCTAAGATTTTCATCGAGTAACAAAGCATCAGTAACTGCGGCCGCCACGTTTGACCATTCGGAAGCACCTTTTGACCTTCCCGATTCTTACGACAATTTTGATGGTTCTCAACAAGCGAAACCGGGTTCATCAAACTCGGACTCATCATCCGCAAATCACCAACCGCATGACCAATGGCTTGTTGAACCACATGGGACCGTTGAGTCACAAACATTTCATAACTCAACGGGACCCCATTTGACCCCTCAGGTGGGGCCGACGCGCCATGCGTAAAAGTGACAATCGCGCTTCGCCAGATGGCGGCACCAAGAGAACTCGTGATCGTTTTCAACAATGGAATATCGTTATGGTCTCTAGTTTGCGCATCTAAACGATCCACATAAAGAACAATATCTGGGGGGGTTTTCTTTGTGAACTTTTTAGCCGACGCCAATACACTTCGGTTAAACCCTTGATCCATAACAGAGGACCGAAGCCCGGGTGTATCAAAAACCCGAATCATAACACCACCCACCATCCCACGAATCTCTTTCACAGATGAAGTTGCGGGTTTAAAGGCGCTAATTACAGTCTTTTCTTCACCAAAAATGGAATTTATAGTAGCACTTTTGCCAACCCCAGCTTTACCAATAACTAGAATATTAACAGAGAAGTTAAGATCATCTTTACCTTCTGTTTCAAGCTCCATGGCTTTTCTTTTAGCGACATCTAGGCTAAAAGATTGACCCGTTTGTCTCCCTGCAATGAGCGCGAGCCGGTAAAGAACCTGAGCCGCCACTGACTCATCCGGCGAAAGACCTAACCGCTGAACCAGTCTCAAAAACTTAACCCTGATTGACTGCAAAGTCTCCAGCTTTTTCACTTCCTCTTCAGTTAAGTTGCTGTTGGTTTCACCGGCGGTGGTCATAAGACTTGACGGGTTGAAAATATTGGCTCGGGTTGGTCTGGGGGCGGGTCGCATGGTCTGGAGCGACGGGCCCAGCCCAGCGGGCCGCTCAACGGTGAAAAGCCTGGAGCCATCTTGGGACGAAAACGTGATGTTTCCGCCTTCTGACCCACCATCGGCTGCGGCTTTTAGAAGTGCAGCTAAGGCGGCTGAATCAAAAAGCTCTTTCCCATCTTCTTCATCGTCATCTTCGTCGGAATCTGTGACGATCTGACCGTCGATCATTTGTGAACGATCTTGAGAGCTCTCTCCACCAGTGTTGGAACCCCCGCCTTCACCTCGTTCTAACTCCTCCATAAACTGCTTAGCGGCTTCAGAGCTTCCGAAAATCACACCATCTGTTTCCTCATCGTCTGAAGGAGAACCATCCATGTAGCCTTCTTCATCACCATCGTCCTTTTCAGCAGATTCCTCTAAAACAAACTTGTCAGCTGGCCCATTTTCTAGCCCATTATCGTCCACATCAGCAGAAACCACACCCGTATCAGGTATATCTTTGCTCAAAACTTCTGTTCCCTGAGCTCCATCATCAGCCAAATCTTTATCCAAATTTTCTGTTTTCTGAGCCCCATCATTAGGCAAATCTTTGTCCAAAGTTTCTGTTTTCTGAACTTCATCATCAGCCAAATCTTTGTCCAAAATTTCTGTTTTCTGAGCTCCATCATCAGGCACATATTTGTCCAAACTTTCTGCCGCTACCGGAGCCACCTCATCAGGCACAGATTTGTCCAAACTTTCTGCCGCCACCGGAGCCACCTCATCAGGCACAGATTTGTCCAAACTTTCTGCCGACACCGGAGCCACCTCATCAGGCACAGATTTGTCCAAACTTTCTGCCGCCACCGGAGCCACCTCATCAGGCACAGATTTTTCCAAACTTTCTGCCGCCACCGGAGCCACCTCATCAGGCACAGATTTTTCCAAACTTTCTGCCGCCACCGGAGCCACCTCATCAGGCACAGATTTGTCCAAACTTTCTGCCGCAACCGGAGCCACCTCATCAGGCACAGATTTGTCCAAAACCTCCCTCACCGGAGCTGCATCACCCTGCAAATCCACGGTAGGCACAGTTTCTACATCATCCAAAGTGGGTGTCACCACCGATCCATTTTCTTTGATTTCATAATTAACTTCTTTCTCTACTTCCACCTCTGGGTTCTTTCCACTCTTCTCTGCATCAAAACCAACAGAATCTTCCACACCCAAAGGGGAAAAGCCGCCAGTGGTTACACCAACAACCTCCTTATCCACCACTTCTTCCAAGACTCGGTCCATCTTCTCAGACGAACCAGACTCACCGCCAGCCACATCAACCCCATCTTCTTCTTTCTTAGTAACCACCGCCACTCCGGGCACTCCCACCACCGGCAAATCAACATCTATGGCTTCCACCACAGAATCCCCTTCAGAAGTCAGCTTCACATCATTTCCACCATTAGATTCTAACTCAGGTGCTTCAACAACAGTTAAGTTGGTGTTATCAGGCCCACCAACTAGCACCACACCCTCATCTTCATCATCTTCATCTTCATCATCATCTTCATCCACAGGTGTGTTAGCAACCACCACCACACCTGGTGCAGGTGTATCAATCTCTACTTTCTCCACAATAGAATCCCCTTCTGTGTTAACCTTCACACCATTGGCTACAATCACCTCAGAACTCCCAGATTCAACTTTTTCACCACTAGATACAACCTTTGAATTAGTTTCATCAACTACATCTTCCTTAGTTTCTTCACTCACCTTATCTCCTTTACCCCCTTCCAAAACCTCCTCTTTCACCACTTCATTCGAATTCAAATTCAAATTCAACTTACTCTTTTCGGCATCATCGTCATCATCAACAAGAACCTCATCACTCACAGTCCCCGATTCAAATTCAACCTTAGACGTAGGAAATTCAGCAGTCTCCAAAAACGAATCGCCCTCATCTACATTCGCTAGGGTTTCTCCTAAATTCTCATCTAAATTCGTCTCGAAAGCCTCCTCCTGACCACTAACAAAACCCTCGTTCTCATCATCGGAACTAGCATTCAAATTCGAACTACTAACTTTATTGTTATCAACTGATTTCAAACCATTCGTTTCGTCAACAGTTTCAATTCTTTTATCAGAAGAAACAGAAGAAAAACCTGATAGAGACACGTCTTCCTTTGAGTCCATGGATTCTTCTGAACTTCACCTCCAATTTAGGGAATTGATACAGAATTGAATGATGATAAATTAGGGTTTATGGTGTATGAATTTGGGGATAAGGATTTAGATATATAGATGATAAGGTTTTGGTAGAGACGATAGAGATGGATGAAATCCTTCGTTCGCAGCCGCTACACACCCAGAAGTGCTTCTTTCTTTGAGGGGGGTTTGGGGTTTTCTTTCTGGGCTTTCCGTCAAGAAACTGTGAAATGACGAATTTACCCCTGGATTGGCACGTGACTAAGAGAGATATTTTGTAATTAGGCTGCCATTTTTGATTTTAATTTACTTTTTTCCCCCAAAAATAAATTTAATTTAGTAATTTTTATATAAAATATTTTTATAAATGGTAAATGAAATCCATAGGTAGTTTGGAACTTTTGAATGAGGTTAACGAGATTTTTTTCCAAACATGCCCCTTTTTAATTTAAGAACACGCTATTTTCATCTGTGAAAAAAACCCTTGAGAACAAAAACTTTCTGAATCTATACAAACAGATTAATTAATACATAAGGTACAAAACCAACGAAACAACCCCTAAGTGACCTGTAAGAACTCAATTTTTGCATTTTTTTTGTCATATTATTGTCAACTCGGAAAATTAGAAACTACCGTAAAACTTTACGATAATAGTGACTAACAAGAACCCCCTATTCCAATCTCATGTATTACAACACCAATATTATAAATATATAACTAAAAAAACAAAAAAATTGTTATATTTCACACAATATTAAAAGTATGAATCAATATTCGTGTACAATAATTCTTAAAATATGGTTGATTTATAATAACTCTTTTCGATGACGGTTCTTACAAGCAATAACACTTTTTATAAAAAGTTAAAAACTTTTCATCAGATATGCTCTTACCTCAACTCACACTTAGGCTACACAGCTCCCCCCACCCCCGGTCATTAGTTTGTAATATCACTAAAGATTTTCTTGACTGTTCTCAATGCTCTTGATATTACTTGTGGTACACATAATTTCACCCAGACATACACAGTTAACAAAAAAAAATCCACTTACGAATTTGTTTTATTTTACTCTTATGACTGTTATTTTAAATGTTTAATCGATGATAAAATATTTATTTTTAAATAACTGAATTCATATAAATATATAAAGACAAGTGTTTTAATTTGATTGGATGTTTAACATGTCAGAAAATAAAAAAATACCACCTTAGGTCATCCACAGCGCAAGCCCTCAAGCCCTCAACGTCACATCAGCGCCACATCTGCTAAGCCCTCAAGCCCTAAACACCCCCAGCGCATAACTAAAAGCCCTCAAGCCCTCAATGTCACATCAGCGCCACATCATTTTTTTTAATTCTTTTATTTATACATTTAATTATTTAACAAAATAAAAATATTTATATATTTTTGAATAAATAAAAATAAGATAAACAATAAAAATAAAAATTCATATCATTCATTAAAAATAAAAATTACAAAATACAAAACACTACCAATTATGAAATTTTTTAATTTGCTCTTTTCTCTTTAAAGTAACCCTCAAAACGTCTCCCGTAAGGTGATCATGCGAGGTCATGAAAAACTCGAAGTCTTTCTCAAATCGTTTTGAGCGTTCGATTTCGAGTTCTTGTTCCAACCTATCTCGTTCGAGTTTTGAGCGTTCGATTTCGAGATCGAGTTTTTTCATTTTGTATTCCATTGTATCATCAATCTTGTCGTTGAACGCCGTCAACAACTGAGTAACACTTTCGTTCGTATTCGACCCGGACGTATTACTCGTTGATGTTTTTTTTGCCTTGTTTCTCCCGATGGGTCGTTGAAGTTGCTCGATGGAGTTGTCGTCATCGCCATCATTGGAAGGGTTGGTACGTTTTGAACCCCGCGATGAAGTTGTCGTCATCGTTGGAACGGCTCCCCATTTTTGGACATTTTTTGAGGACTTCCCAAGCTTGTTCTTTAGATAAAGAAACCCTTGTTGTGCTTGGTACCGTTCGTGTGCCACTCGTGAAATGTCGGCATCACTCATTCCGCTTGATCTATTATTGACCAAGTTGTTGTAGATGCCGCCAAAAAGAGCAATTTTTTTATTCAGGTCGTTGAACTTGGTGTTGAATTGATGAGTTGTTCTATAATTGGCGCGACCCATCAAACTATAGAACACTTCCCCGATTCGGGTCCAAAAACCTTCTACATTTATGTAAATTCAAGTATAAGAATATTAACAAGAATAATAATAATAATAATAATAATAATATTAATAATAACAATAATAATAATAATAATAACAATAAAAATATTACCATGGGTTTGTGCGTTACCGATAACGGGGTCCTCTGAAACGTCAACTCACGCCGACATTAACGCGAGTTCCTCCTCGTTAGTCCACATCTGTTTGGGGGCTCTATTTTCATATTGTTTGCTTTTTCCTTTTCTCGATGGTCTCGGGTTTGATGGTTCCGGGTTTGATGGTTGTGTGTAGATGGATTGTGGTTTGTGCGGGCTAGTATGTTGGGTTTTCGGAACAATGTCGTCGGCGAGATTGATTGCGGGTGAAGGAATATTGTAGTTGGCCGGAGTAAAATCTTGTTCAATCAAACCGGGACGTGTAAATTGGTAAGGAAATTGTTGGGGAAATTGTTGCGGATATTGTGGCGGATTTTGTTGCGACCATTGTGGCGGAAATTGTTGCGACCATTGCGGACGATAACCTTGTTGTGTAAACGCTTGGAAACCAAGCTCCGGGTCTTCTTGCGGTTGTGGTGTATCCGGTCGGTTACGACGGGATGTAGGTGTTTTGTTTGGATTCATGATGAAATTTGAGAGAGTTTGAGAGAGTTTGAGAGAGTTTGAGGGATTGTTGGTGTGAAAAAATAAGAGGTTGAGGGTTAATATATATAGTGTGATTAAATTGAAAAAAAAAATTAAATAAAAAGTAGCCGTTGAAAGAGAGCCGTTTGAATAAAAAATTAAAAAAAAAATAAACAAAACACATCGGGTTCCTCGGGTTTTCAAACCCGCACCCCGAGCCCGAGCCCCAAGCCCGAGCCACCAGCACCGCTGCCCGCAGGCGAGCCCGAGCCCGAGGCGCTGCGGAAGACCTTATTAATCAAAATCTGTATGTTTGAAATTAAAATTAAAATATTGGTATATATATATATATATATATATATATATATATATATATATATATATATATAGATAATCAAATGAGAACCATAAATATGATACAAACCCTTGAAAACCAATTTAAAAATATTTGTTTACAAGATTTTTTTCATCAAAACCTGTGATTTAAGATATTGTTACATATATGTTCGTGTTCACCTAGTGAAAACATTACATGTGAAAAATGAATTTTGTTTCACCTAGTGAAATGAAAAATACTCGTAAAAAATATTCACATGGTGAAACAAATCCATGTGAAACTATCATATTATGAAACACATATATGTGAAGCAACATATAATAAATTCTACCATTTGAAGGAAAAATATCACGTAAAAAATATTTTTTTATATCAGTTCTCACGATTTATAACATATTTGTAGTTCTCATTTGATTTAACACCTATATATATATATATATATGATATTGGAATTATATAAAATATTTATTTTTGAAATTTTATTTTTCAGTTATATGTTGTTACATTGTTTGGTCCATACAAGGCATTTTCCCCTGAAAGACAGTTTTGGGTCTTCACAGTGTTGTTTACAGTAATTGTGGGACGGCAAACATAAAAAGAAATAAAAAACAAATTAAATAAATGTCTAATATAATAATATAAGTAAAGCAATAAACATACAATGTAAGGCCTTCCGCACCGCCTCGGGCTCGGCTGCGGGCTCCTGCGGGTAGCGCTGCGGGAGCTGCGGGCTTGGGGCTCGGGCTTGGGGTGCGGGTTTGAAAACCCGAGGAACCCGAAGCATATTTTGTTTATTTATTTTTTTTAATTTTTTTTATTCAAACGGCTATTTTTTTATTTTTATTTTCAATTTAATCACACTATATATATTAACCCTCAACCTCTTATTTTTTCACACCAACAATCTCTCAAACTCTCTCAAATTCTCTCAAATTTCATCATGAATCCAAACAAAACACCTACATCCCGTCGTAACCGACCGGATACAACACAACCGCAAGAAGACTCGGAGCTTGGTTTCCGAGCGTTTACACAACAAGGTTATCGTCCGCAATGGTCGCAACAATTTCCGCCACAATGGTCGCAACAAAATCCGCCACAATATCCGCAACAATTTCCCCAACAATTTCACCAACAATTTCCTTACCAATTTACACGTCCCGGTTTGATTGAACAAGGTTTTACTCCGGCCAACTACAATATTCCCTCACCCGCAATCAATCTCGCCGACGACATTGTTCCGGAAACCCAACATACTAGCCCGCACACACCACAATCCATCTACACACAACCATCAAACCCGGAACCATCAAACCCGAAACCATCGAGAAAAGGAAAAAGCAAACAATATGAAAATAGAGCCCCCAAACAGATGTGGACTAACGAGGAGGAACTCGCGTTAGTGTCGGCGTGGGTTGACGTTTCGGAGGACCCCGTTATCGGTAACGCACAAACTCATGGTAATATTTTTATTGTTATTATTATTATTATTATTATTATTGTTATTATTAATATTATTATTATTCTTGTTAATATTCTTATACTTGAATTTACATAAATGTAGAATGTTTTTGGACCCGAATCGGGGAAGTGTTCTATAGTTTGATGGGTCGCGCCAATTATAGAACAACTCATCAACTCAACACCAAGTTTAACGACCTGAATAAAAAAATTGCTCTTTTTGGCGGCATCTACAACAACTTGGTCAATAATAGATCAAGCGGAATGAGTGATGCCGACATTTCACGAGTGGCACACGAACGGTACCAAGCACAACAAGGGTTTCTTTATCTAAAGAACAAGCTTGGGAAGTCCTCAAAAAATGTCCAAAAATGGGGAGCCGTTCCAACGATGACGACAACTTCATCGCGGGGTTCAAAACGTACCAACCCTTCCAATGATGACGATGACGACAACTCCATCGAGCAACTTCAACGACCCATCGGGAGAAACAAGGCAAAAAAAACATCAACGAGTAATACGTCTGGGTCGAATACGAACGAAAGTGTTACTCAGTTGTTGACGACGTTCAACGACAAGATTGATGATACAATGGAATACAAAATGAAAAAACTCGATCTCGAAATCGAACGCTCAAAACTCGAACGAGATAGGTTGGAACAAGAACTCGAAATCGAACGCTCAAAACGATTTGAGAAAGACTTCGAGTTTTTCATGACCTCGCATGATCACCTTACGGGAGACGTTTTGAGGGTTACTTTAAAGAGAAAAAAGCAAATTAAAAAATTTCATAATTGGTAGTGTTTTGTATTTTGTAATTTTTATTTTTAATGAATGATATGAATTTTTATTTTTATTATTTATCTTATTTTTATTTATTCAAAAATATATAAATATTTTTATTTTGTTAAATAATTAAATGTATAAATAAAAGAATTAAAAAAATGATGTGGCGTTGATGTGGCATTGAGGGCTTGAGGGCTTTTAGTTATGCGCTGGGGGTGTTTAGGGCTTGAGGGCTTAGCTGATGTTGCGATGATGTGGCGTTGAGGACTTGAGGGCTTAATGGGGTTGTCAAATTTGTACCAACATAAACCAATCAATTTATATATCAACCGTATCAATTTAATTGGTATCATTTTAGTTGTCACCAATGTAATTGGTTGGTACTTGATAGTAGGGATGAGCAGTGGCGGATCAAGGATTTTTTCCTATTGGCGGTCCCTATTAAGGTAGCTTAAATGCCCGTAAAATTACCCGATATATTTTTAGCCTAAATCCAACGTTTCGAGAGCTTTTAAAGTTTTTTTTGGTAGATTTTAAGAGATATTTAAGTTTTTTTTGGATTTCGAGGGACTTTTTTTTTGGTTTTTTTGTCGATTTTGAGAGTAGTTTTGGTTTTTTGGTTGCTTTCGAAACATTTTTGGTTGATGGGTTCCCGAACGAAAAATTACTGGGGGTCATTAGGGTAGAAAGTTGGAAAATCTATATTTTTAACTTAAATTTTTCAAAAAAAAATCTTTTTAATGGGGTCCCATCCCCCCACTTATATATATACTGCATCCGCCACTGGGGATGAGATCGGGACCGGACCGGTACCGAACCGGGACCGGATTTTTGGGACTAAAAATTGGTACCGAAAAACGAACCGTATGTACCGGTTCGGTTTTGGTTTTGGGACGGGAAAATCGGTACTAGAACACTTATGACCGAAATTTTTAAAATGTATCAAATGTGTATCAAAACCAATCGCAAACCAAAATGCCTTCATAATGTTTCAAATGTGTTTCAAAACCAATCACAAACAATCAAAAAGTTCAAAACCAAACAAAATTCAACAATCTTCGATATTTTTTTACGATTTTCGTTTTTTCATTTTGTTCGTTATCAACTTTGTTGGACAACCTAAGGGGGGGGTAAGGTTGTATTTTAAAACTTTTACTTTCAAAAAATCTTTTTACAAATAAATACAGTACAGAAACAGTATAAATAAATCAGAGTATACAAATAGTAAATACACAACAATTATATAAACAGATATAATTAAAATGCACAGAGATTATATAAATAAATATAAATGCAAAGCAGTTTATATAAATAAATATAATAAAGCACAGCGGAATAAATAAAGAGATAAGGGATAGAGATACTTGACACAGAGATTTACTGATTTACCACCAACTGTGATAAACCAGCAGCCGAGACACTTCTCGACACGATCCAATAAATGTATTCTTTACGGTAGAAATACAAACCAAGTACAAAGGTATTGTAATAGTTTCTCAAGCCTCTGCTATGAGATAAACAGGATCACACACCCGTTATTCAAAAACTTACAAGAGGAGTATAACTCACAATGGGTAATCACTCTTGTATAATATCTCACACTTGGATATTTTATAAAAAAAGGTTTTATAAAATATATATTATAAGTGAGAGTGAGAGAGCTGAGAGAGGTTGCTGCTTGTTACTGTTGTGTTGTTCTAGGTCTGGTTGTCTTCATCAACAGCATGCTTCATATATACCAAGAAGCTCCAACGGTCATGTGCAGCCGCGGTATACCGCCAAAAGGCACGCGGTATACCGCCGTCAGAAAAGTGCGCTGACACATCAAACGGCTACATGCAAAGTTGGCAGGAAAAATCGTACCCGCGGTATACCGGCTGTACCGCCGCGGTATACCGCCGTCAGAAAAGTAATCTTCAACCAATAGGAATTGCACACGGGCCTGCCGCGGTATACCGGCTGTACACCCGCGGTATACCGCCAAAAGTGTACCCGCGGTATACCGGGTATTCCCCACGGTATACCGCGGTCAGGAATGAAGCTTTTCGGGACACAACCAAATCTTGCTGATCTTCTAAAAACCTTTATTAAAATTAATTTATGGGTTTTTAGAAATATCCAAGTGGTATATTATTTTAGGGTGTTTATCATTATTAGTTATAAACAATAATGACGACGTAAACACTTCCGTCTTGAACCCTTCAGATTAAATCTTCGTGTTCTTCAACAACTGCACACTTGGATTAATTTGTTAGATAAACAATAATGCGTTGTGTTTGTAATCATCAAAATAAATATATATAAATATATAGAGATGTGGTACACTTGCACCAACAATCTCCCCCTTTTTGATGATGACAAACACAACCGCTAAGCAAGAGCATATGCGGTTTCTCTCCCCCGTTTGTCGAAACAAAAAGGGTCAAGAGAGACGGTATGCTTCCCCTCGAGAGATGCTCCCCCTCAAAATATGCATATAATTGAGGTAGCATACACTCATGGGTAAAAGAGCTAAAACGCTCCCCCTCAAATTAATAACGATATCAATTTGATTTTATAAAATTTGAGGGATAAAATAAAATGCAAAAAGCAATAGAGACAAAGATATACAAACCAATACGAAACACTTGCACCAAAACGGATCTTAAGGCTTCAATATTCGGTTAATTTTATGTGATTAAAAAAAAACACCACGTATTATGACCTCGTCAGGTAACCACGTATTATAACCTCGGCAGGTAACACCTACAAAAGGCAAAGAAAATATTTCGTGGTACCCTTTTCTTATGGGTCCTTTTAACAGTTAGTATACAACATAAACTGCAAAAAAAATATGTTGTCGACATAAAACAAAATACGACAACATATAAAACCATAAAAATGGTTTAAAACCACAAACGCATCCCACCGGGATTGTCAACATTAAACATTCCTTTCGGAATCCATTTTCTAACCATTTTAATTTTACGATCGTATTCATCATAGACGTAAAAAGAAGTATGCGGATTAACATTTTTCTTAGGATTCGCAAACTTATTATTATACATAAACGCATGCGGTTTCCTTCCATAATTCACATTTTTTATTTTTGACATGTATGGAGGTTTTCTCGTATCAACTTTAGGAGATGCAAAAAATCTTTTAATGGGTTTACACGAACATTTATCAACACATGTATCGGAACCAATGCCTTTTCGGCAATTTATACGATTTGATATATTAAGCATTTTAAGCACTTTATCATTGCTATTTTGAAATGCATTAGCTAACAGATTATCTTTCTCATGCGATTTACATTTAGCATTTAAATATGCAACTTCATTTTCAAGAGACTCGCATTTTGTACATGCAACACTTTCATTTTTATTTTCACTTAAGCATGCTATTTTATCATTTAAAATAACACAAGATTTACAAATATCTTTTTCACTTAATTTATTTTCTAATTTAGTGATAACATCTAAATCATAAGCAGATTTTTGTTTACCGTCATCTATTTCCTTTTTATATACAGATACGGTTTCTTTTAAATTAGAAATTTCATCTTTATATTTATTTGCGAGAGCGGCCATAGCATGAAATGATTTATATAATTCGTCAAGATTATTTTCATCGTCACTATAGTAATTATCACTATAATTATTATCATAATTATTTTTAGAAGAATATGATGAAGATACCTCATTATCATGGTCGGCCATGAAACAAAAATTTTTGGCTTCATCTATGCTTGCGCTCAACGCGCCTCCAACGAGAGCTTTTGGTGTGTTGATTTGTTTTGCTCGTTTTGGACACACACTTGCATAGTGATCCTTGTCACCACACACATAGCAAAAGCCTTTCTTTTTATTGGCTTTTTCATCGTCGCTAGATTCGTCATATTTGTCTTCACTTTTGTGGACGTTGCGACTTTGGTTTTTACCACCACGACGGTAGTCTTCATTTTCTTGAAACCTATCAATATTAGTAAACTTTTTGTTAGATAAAAGTTTAGAAAGTTTTCTTACCAACTTGACTAAATCGTCAAGATTTTCGAGTTCATCATCGGATGAACTTGCATCTTCCTCCTCTTCCTTTTCTTTTGAGGCAACGACCTTGAGAGCGATGGATTTCTTTTTGACTTGCTCCCGGACTTGATTTCTTCTTAGTGCAATTTCGTGCACTTTAAGATTGCCGATGAGATCATCGAGCTTCATAGTTGCGAGATCTCGGGAGTCTTCCAAGGATGTGATTTTTGCCATCCACTCCGAAGGAAGTGCTCGAAGAATTTTCCTTACATAATCCTCATTAGGATAAGTACGACCTAATCCCTTCAAGGTAGTCATAATGAGGTTAAAACGTTTAAACATTGAGTCGATTGACTCATCTTTAGACATTTCAAATAATTCATAATCATGAACTAAAATGTTTATTTTAGAACTTTTAACTTGAGTATTTCCACGATGAGTGTCACTCAAGCTTTGCCAGATTTGGTTAGCAGTTTTACAGGTATAAACTCTTTCTATTTCATCGGAAGTTAAAGCAGCATATAATATATTTTTAGCCTCAAAATTTAAACAAAAAAGAGATTCTTCAGCGGGAGTCCAGTCCTTAACAGGTTTATCAACAATAACATTATTTTTTATAATAGTAGGGTTAAAATTCCCATTTTCTATAATATCCCAAATTTTTTGACTTTTGCCACGAACGTGACATTCAAATAGCTCGGCCCAAATGCCAAACTTTTCAGTATCTATCAAAGGAGTTTTAGAGAACACAAAATTAGTTTGTTGAGCCATTAAAAAAAATGACTTTAAAAATTTAAACAGAAAAATTTTTTGAAAGCCCTGCTCTGATACCAAATGTTGGACAACCTAAGGGGGGGGTAAGGTTGTATTTTAAAACTTTTACTTTCAAAAAATCTTTTTACAAATAAATACAGTACAGAAACAGTATAAATAAATCAGAGTATACAAATAGTAAATACACAACAATTATATAAACAGATATAATTAAAATGCACAGAGATTATATAAATAAATATAAATGCAAAGCAGTTTATATAAATAAATATAATAAAGCACAGCGGAATAAATAAAGAGATAAGGGATAGAGATACTTGACACAGAGATTTACTGATTTACCACCAACTGTGATAAACCAGCAGCCGAGACACTTCTCGACACGATCCAATAAATGTATTCTTTACGGTAGAAATACAAACCAAGTACAAAGGTATTGTAATAGTTTCTCAAGCCTCTGCTATGAGATAAACAGGATCACACACCCGTTATTCAAAAACTTACAAGAGGAGTATAACTCACAATGGGTAATCACTCTTGTATAATATCTCACACTTGGATATTTTATAAAAAAAGGTTTTATAAAATATATATTATAAGTGAGAGTGAGAGAGCTGAGAGAGGTTGCTGCTTGTTACTGTTGTGTTGTTCTAGGTCTGGTTGTCTTCATCAACAGCATGCTTCATATATACCAAGAAGCTCCAACGGTCATGTGCAGCCGCGGTATACCGCCAAAAGGCACGCGGTATACCGCCGTCAGAAAAGTGCGCTGACACATCAAACGGCTACATGCAAAGTTGGCAGGAAAAATCGTACCCGCGGTATACCGGCTGTACCGCCGCGGTATACCGCCGTCAGAAAAGTAATCTTCAACCAATAGGAATTGCACACGGGCCTGCCGCGGTATACCGGCTGTACACCCGCGGTATACCGCCAAAAGTGTACCCGCGGTATACCGGGTATTCCCCACGGTATACCGCGGTCAGGAATGAAGCTTTTCGGGACACAACCAAATCTTGCTGATCTTCTAAAAACCTTTATTAAAATTAATTTATGGGTTTTTAGAAATATCCAAGTGGTATATTATTTTAGGGTGTTTATCATTATTAGTTATAAACAATAATGACGACGTAAACACTTCCGTCTTGAACCCTTCAGATTAAATCTTCGTGTTCTTCAACAACTGCACACTTGGATTAATTTGTTAGATAAACAATAATGCGTTGTGTTTGTAATCATCAAAATAAATATATATAAATATATAGAGATGTGGTACACTTGCACCAACAAACTTTTCAATCTAGAAACAATAATAATTAATGTTAACAACAATCAAGATAAACTTTGTTTAGGAGATGATATGCATAATTAAAATAAATTAAAAAACTTTGCTTTTAAAAATTTCGGTTCGGTTTCTGTTTTTTGGGGAAAATTCTGGTACCGAATACCGATTTTGAGGAATGTTTGGAACCGAATACCGGACCGAATATATGGTACCGGTTCGGGTTCGGTCCGGTACTGGTTCGGTTCGAGAAAACGGTCATCGATGCTCATCCCTACTTGATAATACCGTACCAACTATATAAACTTGGTTGATATGTGGTATTAGAAATCGTATACCACGGTAATACCGTACCGACTTATTTTTAATAATTTATTAATTATAATTTAATCAATAATACACTATATTTTGATTTATAAATTTTAGATTACCTTTATAACAACCCAATTTCCATAAAATATAAATTGACAAAATTACAACAAAAAACGGTCTCAAAGTATACAATACATCAGTTTTACTCTAAACTCGCAGCGGAAAAACACCTTCACAACTGGGATACTACAAGAAGCCTGGCGGTAATCTACAAGTCTTCACTAGCCTCTAGCTCTTCTACAACGACACGACCTTTCATCATCACCAGATGATACTCCAGAATAGACCATCACCTGAAAATGGTTTTAGTTTTTGAAAAGCGAGGGTTAGACCATAAGGTCTAGTGAATTCCCTCCCGAAAACAGTTTAACAAAGCATTTAAAAAAAACATAAATGCAACCGCCATAAAGGCCCATCAAAATATTTTGACCAACCCACGTCACATATGGACAATTGCACAGTGTTCGTAGACATCCTCCACCACACGGTAATCTCCACGATCGGGGCCCAAGCAGACTCCCCATCTCCACGTACACAGAAAACGGATTCCATATGTACGGGTAATAAATCAACTCCCAAGGGATATGATATCCGAAGGTACCCTACTCCCACTGTGCACCCGACTCCACACATCATATCACATAATGGATAACAGCACGTAAGTCAAACATACGCATCTGTAACATTTTCATAACATGCGGGTATTTATAAACAGTTCCTCATTATGAAATAACAAGGCTTTTCATATAATAGAATCATACCATCATGCTCAAACCAAGTTCAGTTATAAAAACTTTAGCAAAACATTTCATTTGCACCAAAGAGTTAAGGGAACTCACCTTAGCCTTAGCACATCGACACACGCTCTGGAACACACTTTAGCTCAAACCGAACACCTGAATTTGGACGTCATAAGAATGGTGTTAACCATCTAATTACATCCCAAAACATCCCTACTAAGCCCCTAAGACAAACCCCCAAACGATGCCTCGATTCTAGACCCGAAACACGAAGCGAACCGAAGAAGGTGCACAAAACAGGGGCTTGCGCCACCTGTCACGCGGTTTGCAAACCGCGGGACAAACCGCGCAACTACCTGTTTTGTCCCTCTCAATTATGCACACCACTTTCAGTCCGAAATTTCACCCTTTCTCAACCCCAACTCATCCCAAATCGATTTTAAGCCTCCAAAATGAAATAATGAATGTTCTAAACCTTTCCCCATAATTACCAAACATCAAAACATCATTTAATCTAATGAAACTCAACCAAAACCCAACCATTGATTCATGATTCAAAACCCAAAAGCTCAAACTCAAACCATAGCAAGTATGGAGATTGCTTAACAAATATGAAGAGATTTCTCAATGTTCTGATCCAAAACTTAAGGGAATCACTCCCAAAATCAATTGTTTCTTATTCCATTGATTAGAAATCACAATCCCAAAGATTACAAAACCCCAAGCTACAAAACAACACACCCAACTATGAAAAAGAAGAAATAGGGTTCATACCTTGAAGGAGATGAAGTTTCTAGCCTTGAATTCTCCTTGCACCAAGCTCTAATGAAGAATTAAGCCTCTTTCTCTTTGATTCCATCTCAAGCCTCCACAATACGTTCATATCATAAGAATGGAGAAGGGTTTAGGGTTTTACCCTTTTTAAATTTCCAGCTTTTGCTACTTAGTCCAAAAGTTACGTTTTTTCACACTTTGGCCACCAAATTCCCATTTCATTCCAAAATACTACAAAAAGGAAATATGGGATGTTACATCACCTCCCCCTTATTAGAATTCCGTCCTCGGAATTCCATTGTCGGGCACATGCTGAAAGTTGGAGTTAACTTCTGACTTCCAGTACTTACATCGCTCAAATTTTTCTTAAGGAGCTGCAAATATGTCTCTACAAGATCAACTTTGTTAGTCCCAGATGGTTATAACAAGTATTGTAGAAGGGGGGGGGGGGGTTGAATACAATACACAAAATTTTCACAATTTTAATTATATTATTGAAAATCTTTCAACAAGAATTACACATAGAAACTTAAGACTGTTGCGGAAAAGAACAGATAAACTATTCTAACAATCTTGCACAAGTATACTAACAACAACAACTAAGAACACTTAGAACAAAGCTATCAAGTTTTGGAGCTGTATGGAAATTTCTTGCACTGAGAGAGATATCCAGAAAGCGTAATTTGCATGGAGGAGTCTTCTTCCTTTTATAGTGAAGGTAAGGTACTAAGCATTAAATGCTCAGTACGAATATCCTTCAGTTACTTGTAATATACCAAAGGACTTCTAAAAAGTACCAGTGGACTTCTAAAAAGCTGATAAGTCACCATCACCTTTTTCTTGAAATAAGGAATAGAAGCCATGCTGAAAGGACATCTTCTAAAAAGATAACAAGACAAAATGTTACTTTTGCCTGAAAGCAGATTTTGTCCCGAAGTAAATGATCTTCTTGATGAGTACTCCAAGACAATATCACCGAAGGAATTCCACCGATAATATTGTCACGATTTTAAGAACCATTTGTAAGAGAAACCATTTTTACAAAGATCCCACCGATTTAAGTATCTCATCGGTGGGATGATGTCTACCGATTTGCGAAGGCAAATTCGGTGGAACAATGTCTACCGATTTGCGAGGGCAAATTCGGTGGAACAATGTCCACCGAATTTGATGTATTCATCGGTGGAGAGGAGGTCCACCGAATTGTAAGGACAAATTCGGTGGACAATGACTTGTTGTGTTTGTTGAGAAGAGTCTTCTATTTTCCACAAGTAGAGAGTCTTCAAGCTTGGTTTCGGTTGATCTTCGACTTCACCGAACGATTGCTATTTTGTACAAGTCATTCAAAGAACCAAACTAAAATATTCTAAGTAGGATTTTTAGGGAAAACATCGGTGAGTCAATTTCAAATCTTTGGTGACCCAACAATCTCCCCCTATTTGAATTTGAGCTCATTTCTTAGAATATTTAAGAGTGTTGAAAAATTAAAATGCATTTTGACCCTTTTTACTCTTTTTGGGTTCTTTTCACATAGACCATTCTTTTTGTTCTTTTTGATCTTTTTCTTTTGTATGAGTGTGTATACTATGTACAGTATAAATAAATGAAAGTAAAGATATGTACCGAAAGTAAATTCAAATAGAAGGGTACTTGTATTAAGATAAATTTTCTCGTACATTTATCAAAATGAGAAACAACCTTTTACAAGTACCAAAGAGGGTGAGAGCCTATTTCTCGGTGGTTTGTATGCGCTTGATTTCTTCCAACACATTTTGGAAGAAAGGTTGAGCATCAGGGATGTTTGGAAATAAGTTGGAGATGCCTTGAAGAAACAGAGTGTCGGCTATGGCTATTTGTGCAAATCTGAAGAAAGCACGACGACCGTAACCATCATTGAAGTACAGCCCGGGAATCGGTGAGAGGCTCAAAGTCGCAGTAAGATATGGCACCGAAGTAGGGAGGGAAAGGTTTAAGTTGCTCACATTTGGAATCTTCCCTTCCGTTGCCATTTCTTTGAACACCTTGTCGGTAGGATTCTTGACAATGGGAAGACGGATTTCTTCTTTCATCGATTTAAGTTTCGCCCTTTCATCGGAGGAAAGGATGATGTTGTGTTTTCTTTTAATATCCTTCATTCTTTCCATCAATCCTCCAATGCATTTGATAAAAGTGTCTTTCTTCGGGTTTGCACTTTTGACAAGATGCTGAGAGATCTCATACCATTCGGTGAGGCCGAGATTTTTGAGATGAACATCTGTTAAACTTTTCAGTGAACCATCATCTCTGTTGATGATCAGCCTGATATCCTTCGGGTTGACTTTGGAAGTAGCAATTTTAACATTTGAGATTTGGGCTCTGTTACTTCGGTGGTGCATGGTCTTCTTATACCAACTTATTTCGTCCTTCTTTTCTTCTTCAATGGCACTGAGTACCGATTTCTGGATTTGAATGGAATCGGTGGATTTTGCTTTTGCGGCTTCTTCTTCGGCAACTTTCAGAGAGAGGGCTTTAGATTTATCTAAAGCAATTTGAGCAAGTTTAGCTTCTTCAAATTCATGAGGAGAAAGGCCGAGATTGGTGGTGATTTCTTGGGATGGAGGTTTGAGTTTAAGAGTTTCAGCACCTTCAGGTCGAGCCCCATACTTAGCCAAATCCTTCTTCTTCTTTTCTTCTTTTGCCAATTCTTCTGCCGAAATGGCTTTCTTGCCTTTGACATTGGGGGCTTTGCTAGATTGCTCCCCCTCAGTTGATGCATTAGGTTCCACGGCCGATAGAGACTAGATCGGTGTAGAGATTGATTCGGTGGTACCTGTGTGTTTCGGTGGTGAGGAGGTTTTTGGTGGAGGCTTGTTGCTGATAGATTCGGTGGTACCTGTATGTTTCGGTGGTGAGGATGTTTTCGGTGGAGGATTTTTGCTGATAGATTTCTTGAGTGAGGGTAGTTTTGGTGGAGCAACGGTTTTCTCCCCCTCAGCAGCAGCCGGAACCTTAAAACCCAACTGTGTAAAAACACTGTCAAACTTTGAGTGAATAAAAGCCACGCTTGTAGTGGTAGCATCGGGGATAAGAGAGAAATCACCCAAGTCCATTTCCCATTCAGATTTCGTCGGTATGTTTTCGGTGGTAGAGACAGTGGTTAAGGAGTCCACTTTCTTAGACAGGGAAACAAGGTCATTAGTCATGGGCCGAAGTGCATCGGCAAGGGCAGCAACAAGTAATTGTGGCAACTGAGACTCTAGCACCGAGATTCTAGAGTTGGCTTGAGAGATTAAGGAAATGGTGGATTGTAGAAAAGCGGATTGTCGACCAATGCTTGTAGATGAGTGACCACCGATTTCTGGGAAAGAGTATTTTAGGCGTAGTGGATCTATTTCCGTGGAGAGAGTGGGAAGGTAAGTAGACAACTCATCGGAATACAGAATTCTTGGTGGAGGAGAAGCTTCTCTAGCTGGTGTTGGCGATCGTTGTGGGGTAGGTGATCGGTGTGGAGTAGGAGACCGCCGGGGAGATACTTGAGCTTTCGGGGAGGGAGACTCGGTGGGATTTTCTTCGGTGGACGGGATGGTTCGGGGAGAACCAGTGTCCTCAAAAAGAAAATCAAAGAAATCACTTGGGGGGGTTTTAATGGGGGGGGGAACCCTGATTGGGTGGTGCATCTTCTTCAATCATAAACTGATTGGGTGAAAGGCCGTGAAGTGACAAATCAACTCCTTCGGGGGGAGAGACCCCGAAGTCATCTCTTTTACCCGAAGAGGTGGGTGAAGAGGCAAAAGATGGGAGCTCCATTTCTACAACTGTGGTCTTTTGAGAGACCGTAGAGGAGTCGGTTGGGGGTTTAACAAAGTCCCGAGGATGGGATGGTTCGGCCAAAGGAACCCGAGATCTTTTTAGAGAAGACCTTGGGGGGGATGAAGAGTGCCTCCGCTTAGAAGGTTTGCGGACCAGGGAGGCCACCGATGGTTTTGTCGGTGACGTAGTCCTAAAATCGGTGGCGGAGGTGTCGGGGGCCCTTGATTTTTTCTTTAGTGCGCCCCCCGGCTTAACTCGGGATTTGGGAGAAGGGGCCACTACAGTTGGAGTGATCTCATAAATTTCCGGGTGTTTAAATCCGGGAATTTCCGTATCACCCCACTGTAGATCGGGAGAGTGAGCGAATGAAATCATACCTTGTCGTAGAGGGCGATCGGTGGCGAGAGGTCCGACATTTAAAGTTTTGAGACCAACGACCGGGGAAGACCAATCATAAGTGAATCGGGGCGAATGAGATTTTTGATTGGTCTCCAACGCCTTGTTAAGTTTGTGCTGAATGATCATCGAGATGAAACGCGGATAGGCAACATGGCATTTCTTGGGGTGTTTTATCACTTCGGTGAGTTCAGTAAAAAAATATTGGGCAAAGTCGACTTGTCTTTGAAAGATAAGGGCATGGGCGAGCTTTGTGATGTATGACGGGGATTGATCGTGCCCACTGGTTTTACGAGAGAGGCAGTGAATGACATGGGCAAAGAAGAAATTCCACACTCCTCCCATTTTGCTGCGAAGGAGAGTACCGGGACCTTTGGAGCTTTTGGATGAATCGTCAAGAACATAACCAATCGTTTGAACAACATCTTCATGTATGTTGTCCACATGTAAGTTATCATATTTAGAAAAGGCTTGGATCTTGAGAGCTAGGCGAACATCATCGACCCCAAAAGTAAGGTCGTGATCACCTTCGTCTTCAGTGAGAATGGAGGCATGGATAGCTTCGTTTGAGGGGTCATAAACACTGGTTAACCAAAATTTCCCAATGAGCATTTTGCTCATTTTGGGGTTGCAGGAGAATGCATGGAGTAGAGGGGATCGGGTGAGAAATCTAGTTACCGTAGAGAACTCGGGATGAGATGAATCAGATTCGAAACGGGCGACGTGATTGCAGGTGTTGAACTTGAGATCTTAAAATCGAGTAGGAATTGCATTTCTTGAAGATGCCATTGAGTAAGGTGAGAGGGTTCGAGAGAGAAATTTGAGAGAGAAAGTGGGTTGCAGGTTTCGACGAAGAATGGAGGAGAAGGCGATGGGTTATGAATATATAGGAGTGAAAGAGAGAGGTTTGGGTTTTTTTTTTAAATGTGGGAAAAGTAATGATGAGGTTTTTGGGATGTGTGATCGAATACGGCATGGAATGGGAAACGTCGCACATCATCCTGACACTAGGGTTTATAGGCGAATGGTGGCATAGAAAATCGTGCTAGATAAGCATAAAAGGTAATCGGTGAGACTTCGGTGGAAACAGTACCGATGTGTCACCGATAATAGAATCGGTGTAAAGAGAAAAACACTTCGGTGGAGGAATGTGAACAACACGAGTACACCAAAATGGTACTTCGGTGGAGGAATGTGAACCACATGCGTACACCGAAAAGGCATTTCGGTGGAGGAATGTGAACCACATGCGTACACCGAAAAGGCACTTCGGTGGAGGAATGGGAAAGTTTTCGGTGGTAGCGTCGGTGAGCGTCGGGTAGAGAAATTTCGGTAGAAACATGCAACCAATATTTCGGTAGGAAAGAAATCGGTGTAAAGAGAAAAAGGAGTTTGTCCACCGATGAGAGATCGGTGAAGAGTTGGGTGAGAATAGAAGATTGTCCACCGATGTGAGATCGGTGGAGAATAAAACGCTCATTTAGTCTTGTAGGTTGCACATTCCAAGTTCACTTATCAGAAAGTTGAACTTGGCTTCATCAAGGGGTTTTGTGAATAAATCAGCAAGTTGCAAATCGGTGGGAATGAAATGCAACTCAATGTCACCTTTGGAAATGTGGTCCGTGATGAAGTGATACCTGATGTCTATGTGTTTAGATCTGGAGTGAAGAACAGGGTTGTTAGCAATAGCTATTGCACTGGAATTGTCACACAGAATGGGAACTTTTGAAAAGAATTGATTGTAGTCCCTTAGTTGATTTTTCATCCACAGGATCTGGGCACTGCAACTTCCAGCAGCAATATATTCAGCCTCAGCAGTTGATGTTGAGACTGAATTATGTTTCTTGCTGGACCAGCTCACTAATTTTCCACCAAGAAGTTGGCAGCTACCTGTGGTACTTTTTCTATCAATCTGAGAACCTGCAAAATCTGAATCTGAGTACCCAATTAGTTCAAAACCGGAGTCTTTGGGATACCAAAGACCCAGGTGCAAAGTACCTTTGAGATACCGAAAAATCCGTTTTACAGCCTTCAAATGAGAGACTTTTGGATTGGCTTGATAACGGGCACATAGACACGTAGCAAACATAATATCTGGTCTGCTAGCAGTTAAGTAAAGAAGAGAACCAATCATTCCACGAAAAAGAGTTACATCCACGGATTCACCTTTAAGATCAACAATGAGTTTCAAAGGTGGTGCCATGGGAGTTTTCATAGGAGAGTTGTCCAGAAAATTAAATTTCTTCAGAAGGTCACGAATGTATTTACTTTGGTTTATAAAAATTCCTTCTGAAGATTGTTTGACCTGGAGTCCCAAAAAGAATGTGAGCTCTCCCATCATGCTCATCTCATATTCACTCATCATGAGAGAAGCAAACTCATCACATAGAGATTCGTCAGTGGCACCAAAGATGATGTCATCAACATAGATTTGGACAATAATAATATTACCTGAGGTTTCCTTGATGAAGAGAGTGTTGTCAATTTTACCTCTGGAATATCCATTCTTTAGAAGAAAGTTGGCAAGAATGTCATACCAAGCACGTGGAGCTTGCTTGAGACCATAAAGAGCTTTGTCAAGTCTGTACACATAGTCTGGATGAGTTGGGTCTTCAAAGCCAGGAGGTTGTTTCACGTAGACTTCCTCTGCAAGTTCCCCATTGAGGAAGGCACTTTTGACATCCATTTGAAAGACTCTGAAATTTCGGTAGGCAGCATGAGCTAGAGAGATTCTTATTGCTTCAAGTCTTGCAACAGGGGCAAAAGTTTCATCATAATCAATGCCTTCTTCCTGTCTGTATCCTTGAGCAACTAGTCTTGCCTTGTTTCTGATAACTGTATCGTCTTCATCCATTTTGTTTCTGAAGATCCATTTGGTTCCAATGATTGTCTTCTTTCGGGGTCTGGGAACCAATCTCCAAACTTTGTTTCTCTCAAATTGAGAAAGCTCTTCTTGCATGGCAGTGATCCAACAGGGATCTGAGAGAGCTTCATCAATATTTTTGGGTTCAATAAGAGAGAGAAAATTTACATAGAGACAAAAATTTCCAACTCCTCTACGTGTTTGGACACCTGCTTGTTGATCACCGATGATTTGATCTATGGGGTGATCTTTGGTCCATTTTGTGGCTGGAGGCAAAGGTGATGGAATGTTTTAAGTGAGATGATTTGATGTAGTGGGATCAGTGGTTCGGTGGGAGTCTGAATTTTCGGTGGTAGGGGTAGGATCGGTAGAGTGATGTGTGGTGGTTGAAGAAGGAATTTCGGTGGGAGGCAATACATCGGTGGGAGAGAGCATTTCGGTGGGAGTTATGGATGGTGACCCAGCTTGGTTACTTGATGGGGAAGGATTTGAGGGAATGGAAGATGAATCGGTGGAGTTGACTAAGGGAGCATCACCTATGCATGAGGAGATCCATCTGTGCAATTCTTCATCATCATTTGAAAGAGATGATGATCTTAAGTCGTCAAATTTGACATGAATGGTCTCATCAATGCATTTTCTCCTGAGATTGAACACACGATATGCCTTTGAAGACAAGGAGTATCCAACAAAGATTCCCTCATCAGCTTTGGGATCAAACTTCCCAAGATTGTCATAGTCATTTAGGATAAAACACACACATCCAAAGACATGAAGAAAACCTATATTTGGTTTTCTGCCATGGAAAACTTCATAGGGAGTTTTATCATGTCTTTTGGATAACACTGACCTATTTTGGGTAAAGCAGGCAGTATTAACAGCTTCAGCCCAAAAATAGGTAGGAAGGTTTGATTCACTTAGCATGGATCTAGCAGCCTCACACAGAGTTCTGTTTTTCTTTTCCACCACTCCATTTTGCTGAGGAGTCCGGACAACAGAGAAGTTTTGAGAAATTCCTTTCTCAGTGAAGAAGTCTTCAAGAGCACTGTTTCTGAATTCAGTGCCATTATCACTTCTTACGGAGCGAACAAGTTGACCATTCAGAACTTCATTTTTCTTGACAAAGTTGATGATTTCTTCAGTTGCATCACTTTTATACCTGAGAAAAGAGACCCAAGTATATCTAGTAAATTCATCAACAATAACAAGAATGTACATTTTGCCACCAAGACTAGGAGTGCTGACTGGTCCACATAGATCCATGTGCAGCATCTGAAGAGGAAGAGTAATGGAAGAGCATTGCTTGGTCTTGAAAGAAGTTTTGGTAAGCTTCCCCTTTTCACAAGCATCACATAGTTTCTCCTTGACAAAATTCAACTTTGGCATACCCGTCACCAGCTCTTTATTTGAGATTTTATGAAGGGTTTTGAAATTTAGATGAGAGAGACGTTTATGCCACAACCAGTTCCTTTTGGATGTGTCATCTGACACAAAGCAAACATTTGATGAATTGTTTCTTAGTCCCATATCAATGACATAAACATTTTCCATCCTTTTTCCAGATAACACCACTTTGAAGTTCTTGTCCACAACAGTACAGATACAAAGTTTAAAGATAACTTTATATCCAAGATCACACAGTTGGCTAATGCTTAGAAGATTATGCTTGAGGCCTTCAACAAATGCCACTTTATTGAATGTGACAGATCCATTAGTGAGAGTTCCATAACCTTTGGTATAGCCTTTAGCATTATCTCCAAAAGTTACAGATGGACCTTTTCCAGACACATAGTTAACTAGTAGAGATTTATTTCCTGTCATGTGACGTGAGCACCCACTATCCAGATACCATATTTGATGGTGCTCAAAAACATGTATGCACAAACAGATTAGTTCTTTGGTACCCATTTAGAGATGGGTCCTTTTGGGTTAGAAGATGATGAGACCTTAAGATTGGTTCTGTCTATTCTTTCTTTTGGACAATCTTTGGCAAGATGAAAAGTGTCCCCACAGTTATAGCATTTTCTGTAGATGAAAGTCCTTTTAGGCTCTTGAACCTTTTCTTTTCCATTTCCTAAGGCATTAATTTAAATGGCTCTAGGGCAAAAGGTCTTTTTAGATTTTGGCAGAATTTCCTTTTCTTTTCCCTTTTCTAAGACATTAATTTGAATTGCTTTAGGACCAAAAGATGAGATGTGAGGAGGAAAACTTAAAACACCATTTCCAGAGGTGATAGCAAATTTGGAAATACTTTTAGAAGTATTTTTGAAATGATCTTTTCCAAGATCTGAGGACTTTCTGAAAGAAGAGACATCGGTGTCATGAACTCTTTTGGGAAACTTGGTCTTTGAAGAGTTGGAGGAAGAAGCTTCATCAATAGTTAACACCTTTAGAAGATCATGAATGGGTTTTGAAAAATCAATGGAATCTTGTTTCTCAGCGGACTGATTTGAAGAAGATTCTTTTGCTTTTATAAACATTCCATATTTTAAAGCTTCACTTAGATCAAGAGAGTTTAAAGAGACAGAGTCACAAGAGCTAGACTCTGAAGCATCATCCCATACATTTGATAAAGGAGTGAGTGCATGAGATGAAGTTTTGGGAGAATCTTTTCCAAATCCAAGTCCAAATTTGCTATTGCCACCGATTTGGTCCTTAAAAAGTTGCTCAAGATTTTTTGAAGAAGTTGTCCACTTTATGACAACCTCTTGTTCTCTTTTTAGTTTCTTGAAAAGTTTATTTTTCTCTTTGGAAATCATGTGATTGATGGTTTTCAGATCCTCAAGCTCAGTTTTGATTTCCTCAAACTTTTCAAGTTTAGACATGCAGATTTCCAGTTGAGAGGTGAGATTTTTAACCTGAACAGATTTCCTTTTCTTACCATCCTTAACAGAGTTAAAGTCTTTAGTTAAAGATTCATAAGCATCTATCTTTTCCCTATCTGTCATATCATTAAAGGGATGTACCTGAGCATATGATGTCGAGCACCCAGACGACACAAGAGCCATTGGAGAGGTAGCTTTTTCTGAATCTTCCACATCTTCTGAGATGGCCATAAAGCATTTGTTGGGAGAGTTGTTGTCACTGTCAGAGGTCTCTTCTTCCCAATCATGAATTTCGGCCATGAGACCCTTTCCTTTTCTAAGGAGACCCTCATTTCTATCCTTTTCTTTCTTGTACTTGGCTTTGTATTTCTCAGCCCTTTCTTGATGATCTTTGGTTGAAGACTGAGTTTCTTTCTTGGCAAAGTTTGATTTGAAAGAGTTATTTTTGGGTTTTTCATAATTTGAGGAAAACTTATTTGAAGATGAATTTCTAGAATTCATCACACGCTTACTTCTGCACTCAGCTGCAAAGTGACCTTTCTTTCCACAGTTAAAACATTCTTCATTTGTCTTATCAGTTGAGGAAGCTTTTGTGGAAGAGAAGGGTTTTCTGAAAGGTTTGGATTTGTTCGAAAACCGAGATCTGTTTTTAAAACCAGCTAACATAGCAAAATTCATCAGACAACTGCTTAACCGAGATTTCTTCACCTTCGTCATCGGCATCACTTAGATATGCCTCCGATTGGTGAGAAGAGTTGCTTTGGGTTTCATTGTCAGAATCTGATGAAGGATAAGTGATTCTTGGAACATTTTGAGATTTTCTAGAGTTTTCACTGACAAGAGCAATAGAGGTGCCCTTTATCTCTTTGATGAATGATTTCCTTTGTAACTTGGTTTGTTCAAAGTTGTAGAGAGTTCCATATAAGATAGTTAGAGGCATGTATGTAACACCAGTGATTTTCGGATAAGTACAACTTCGATTCAGTGAGGAATCGATCTTTTAAGAAAAAAATATGGAAAATAGGATTTGGAGTTAAATCCTATAATTTATTGTCTTGTTGGATGGGGAATTCGAATACGAGTCCAACGGTTCTTTCCGGAGCGAAAACGGAGCTCGAACGAGGAAGTTATGGCCAAAACGAGTTTCGGTACACTCTGAGCTATTGTGCCTGGCGATAGTGACACTGTCACAATCGCCGTGTCACTATCGCCCATGATGTACCGAGAGTTGGAGGGGCGCGGGCGATTGTGCCCTGGCGATTGTGACACTGTCACAATCGCCGTGTCATTATCGCCGACGGGCTCCAGGGGGCTTTAAATCCTTTTCTCATTCCTTCTTCTTCTTTATATATCTCTCTCGACTCAACTCTCTCTCTCAGCCGATTTTATCAAGAAACACCATCCCCTCCCCTCTCCTTCTTCATTTATTCACCATCTAAGTTGTAATCAAACCCCTTCCTCCATTGTTGAGCATATTGGAGAGCTTGGAGCTTTTGTGGAGATTAGGAGTTCGTCTTGGAGGATTCAAGTGATTTAAGGTAATCTCTTCCCACCTAAAGATGTTATTGTTGTTAATTTCATCTTCTTTCCCTCTTGTGATGATGTTGAACGATTTTTGGTGATGATGGGTTAATGAAATATGGTTTACCTCATATTTAAGAACTAGGGTTTGATATATTTGGGGGTTTTGATGTGTTATGGTTAGAGGATGATTATTTATGGTTGGAACTTGTGGATCTAGGTTTTTGGAAGATTTGGCTTGAAGATGTAAACTTCATCAAAGGAGCATACGTTGGAGAAACCTTAGATTTAGCTTAAATCTAGCGAGGTGAGTTCAAGTTACTTTGCAAAAACGTTGTACATGCCAAAATGAGTATTTTACAAATATGTGTGTATTTTACTTGAAAATGTATATTGTTGAGTTATTTTGTGGATTTAACTCTTTTGAAATGTTATCTTCGTAAATGTGTAAAACACCCATATTTGGAACTTTTGGATAATAGATGGTTAGAAACCATAAATTGTTTTTAAAAGATTATTTGCTCAAAATGAGGTTTAATTGATGGTTTAGTCATACATGTGTAAATGATTTTGAAATATAGCTTGCCTAAACAAAGTTTAAATGTGTTTTGATCGAAGTATGGGTCTAGCAAGCTTGGAGCATGTTGATCCAAACCCTCAGTGATTTGATAATGACCCTCTCTTATATACTTAGTGAAAATTGTAAGTAAACAATATGTATCAGAGTTTCACTATCGCTGATAAGTACTAAGATCTTCCAGTACCGCTGATAGGAACTCTCGCTCTTTAGATTAAACATTCAGTGAACACTGTTCACCATAATAGTCTGAGTCTGTTCAGTACTTATGGTGATCGCTGATAAGTTAGTTGTTTACTTATAATCCCTGAAGACAAGTTTCACGTCAACATAGGTTCTACGCTGAAGTCGAAGATCAAGCTCAAGAACCAGCGACAAGTCTCCTAATGAACTGATGCGGATCAACGAAGACTCAGATTTGTCCAATCAACGTGAAGTATCAAGTACAAGACTTTAGCTATCGCTGAACTCTATCATTCGCTGATACGAAATGATAGATCGCTGAATCATCGAAAAGTTGATCATGAAGTCTTCCGTACAAAGTACTTTTGTCTCAACCTCCCTTGCACGACTCCGTACGATATGTCAGAATAGAACCTCCTTATTATCTGAATCCGTACAACAACTCTAACACTACATTGTTCACACATGCGGCTACTAAGGTTGTCAACAAAGGTCAATGACATGCAACCAACCAGCTGATGACACGTGTAAAGTATATACTGACTTGCATTAAATGCATGCAGTATATAAAGAGATGAACCCACTTCATTTGAAGTAACTTGCTAACTCTGGACAAGTTCAATCTCTTATCTCAAGATAGGTTATTATTAGTAATTTCCTTATCTCTCTTAGTGCAAGAAACCTTAGTGTTCCAACTTGTTTAGATTTAGGTTTATCCTTAATCTTGTTTCCGCAACAAGCTGTAAATTGTTAATGATTTATCAATAAACAATTTAGAAAAGTAAAATCTGTGTGTTTGTATTCAACCCCCCCCCCCCCCCCTTCTACAAACTTGTATAGGCCTTCGGGACCAACAAGTGGTATCAGAGCGGATTTGTTTAATCTCATAAACAAGATCTAATCTAAGATATTTCTCTTCTTGCTATTATCTGAAAATGGCCACCAACACAAACACAAATTATATAGACAATGGTTCTCTTGCAAAACCCCCTAGATTTTCCAGAGACAACTTTAACTTATGGAAAAATAGGATGATACTCTTCTTAGAAGGTGTAGACCCTACTATGCCTTACTATCTTGAGAATGGTCCATTCATCCCTGTAAGAATAGATGCTGCAGTTCCAGCCGCTGAGAATAGACCTGCTATTCCTGAAAGGCTGGTCCCTAAAGAAATCTTTCAGTGGACCGATGAAGATATGAAGAAAGTGGCTATAGATACAAAAGCCAGATCCATACTTTCCATGGCTCTTCCTGACGAAGTCTACCATTCCGTCATGAATCTGTAAACATCAAAAGCCATGTGGGACACAATATGTGTTCAGTATGAAGGAACGTCTGAAGTCCAGGACTCAAGAAAAATCAACCTGGTAAGACAATACGAAAGCTTCATTTCTGGTAAGAATGAATCTCTCTCTGAAGTTCACCAACGTTTTAATTGCTTAATCATAGATCTAAAAACTGTTGGTAAGGAATATTCTATCTTTGAAGTGCTGACAAAGTTTCTAGAATGTTTACCTGAAAGCTGGGACAATTATTCTATGTGTCTCAAGCTGTCAAAGGATCTTAAATCTATGACCCTTTCAACCTTATATGGTACATTGCTGAATCATGAGCAATCAAGCCATCTTAAGAAGAATCTTGTAAAAGATTCCAAAAGCACCCCTGTTGCTTTAATCTCAGAGGAACCTTCCACTCAGCGACCCGTGGTCACTATCACTGAGTTAGAAAGTAACTCTGAAAGGTCATCAGATTCTGATTCTTCAGATGATGATGAATCTTTGGCTCTCCTAACTAAAAAGTTCAGGAGATTCGCCAAAAAGAAGATGTTTAGAAAGAACAAACCTCTTTCCATAACTGACAAGCCCAGATCATCAACTTTTGTTGATAAGGCTACTGCTACTTGTTTCAACTGCGAAAAGACAGGTCATTTCGCTAATGAGTGCAGATCTAAGAAAGTCACTAGACCTTCAGCTTTTGCAAAGAAATCCTTTGTTCCAAGGAATAAAGATGACAAATACTCAAAGCTGAAAGAAAAGTATGCGAAGCTGAAAAGCTTTAAGAAGAAAGGCAAAGGCCTGATGGCTAACTATGATTGGGCTGCTTCTGAAGAAGAAGAATCATCATCTGACTCTGAAGATGATGAAGCAAATCTATGTCTTATGGCAAAGATTGAAGAAGAGGAAGAAAGTTCAGACATTCCCTCCACTTCAACCTCTGCTATTCAGGTATCGCCTTCTTTCTTTACCAATATTGCAAATATTGATGAAGCTGATAGTCTCCGCAAAATCGATCTCTTGACTAGAAGCTTATATGAAGCCATGAATGGCAAAACTGTGGTTGAAAACCAAAACCTTGATCTCGCTGAAAAGCTTAAAAACTGCCACCTTCAAATAGAAAAGCTTTCTAAAATTGAAGATGATTTTAAAGATCAAGTATATTTAAATCAGCTAGTCAAAATCGAACGAGCAGAAGCTATCGCTGCATTAAAAGCTGAAAAAGCTACTGTTGAAGGATGGTGTAATTCTTCAACAAATATCACTGAGATAATAAAGTCTCAGATTCCACTGAGTGATAAACGTGGTTTGGGTTACAAATATGAAACTTCAAAACCAACCACTGAGCGTTCAATGCTTAAATTTGGAACGTTCGTATCCTCTGTCGCTGATACTTCATCTTCTCAGTACTCGTCCGTTACACCAATCCCTGAGGAAACTCCCACCTCTAAAGGCAAGGAGAAGATGGTTTATTCAAAACCCACCTCTGTCTCTAAAGACAAAGGTAAAGGAATTGTTATTTACCAAAATCCTCAGAAGGGTACCTTAGTACCAAAGCTGAATGCTTCTAAAGCCTCAGTGACCTACCCCTCTGGATCTAGAAAGCTGATCTGTGGATCTATTCAGCGATCTACTCCTAGACTCAGAGTGGATGTCCTTGGTAAGAAATCTGAAGAACTGAATGTTTGTCCCATTTCTAAAGCCAATAGTTTACTTGGTGCTGGCACTTCTAATTCAAAATTAAAAGCTCAGCATTCAAATGGTCCTAAAACTACTTTTAGTTATAGGAAATGTTATCACTGTGGACTCACCGATCATATTGCTAGTAAGTGCCCCACAACCACCAAAGCTGAAAAGATAGCTAAGGTGAAGATTGCCCCCAAGGCAAAGAAGACCAATCCTGATGCAAATCAGGTCAAGGTGACTCCTACCACTGAAGTTAAGAAATTAACCAAAGTGAAGAAAGACAAAGCTGAATCTTCAAATGCTGCGAAGACCGCTGAACCTTCTATTCCAACTAGCTCCACTGACAAATGTGTATACATGGTTAAGTGGGTACCAAAGAAAAATTAATCTCTCTTTGTATTTCAGGTTAAGAAGGGTATCTGGTATCTCGATAGCGGATGCTCTAGACACATGACTGGAAAGAAAAACCTGCTCGCTGAATACAAGGAAGAGAAAGGTCCCTCTGTGACTTTCGGTGGAAATGGAAAAGGACATACCCGAGGGTATGGTGTACTTTCAAATGGTACAACCTCCTTCAGAAGAGTCGCATATGTTGAAGGGCTAAAGCATAATCTTCTGAGCATCAGTCAGCTTTGCGACATGGATAACAAAGTGATTTTCAATAAAGAATCCTGCTTTGTCACTGACAAAAAGGAGAAGATAGCTCTCAGCGGTTATCGTTTGGAAAATGTTTATGTAATAAACATGGACTCAACAACCACTGAGAACTCCTGTTTCTTCTCAAAAGCCTCATCTGATGTCAACTGGCTATGGCATAAGAGGCTATCACATCTAAATTTTCAAGACACTGGATACTCTTTCTTCAAAAGAGTTAGTCACTGGTCTACCTCAACATTCATACGCCAAAGAGTCTTTATGTTCAGCGTGTGAAAAAGGGAAGCAGACCAAGGCTAGCTTTAAGTCAAAGCAAGTTTCCTCAGTGCCATCTCCTCTACAACTACTCCATATGGATTTGTTTGGCCCTGTTAACAAACAATCCATCGCTGGAAAGAAATATACGCTGGTCATAGTTGATGAATTCTCTCGTTACACATGGGTAATGTTTCTCCGTTCTAAGAGTGACACCCCTGAAGAACTCATCACCTTTGTTCGGAAGATGGAAACCCTGAACAATATGACTGTTCGCTCTATAAGGAGTGATCATGGGACTGAATTCAAAAACAGTTCTCTTGATTCCTTCTTTGAGAGTAAGGGTATTTCTCACAACTTTTCGTCAGTGAGAACACCACAACAAAATGGAGTCGCTGAAAGAAGAAATAGAACAATTATTGAAGTTGCACGTTCAATGCTCAGCGATTCTCACTTGCCTACTCAGTTTTGGACAGAAGCTGTCAACACTGCTTGTTTTACGCAAAACAGGTCGCTGATAGTTAAAAGATTCAAAAAGACAGCATATGAACTCTTTCATGGGAGAAAGCCTTCAATCAACTTTCTTCACATCTTTGGATGTCAGTGTTTCATACTGAACAACAGAGATGCCCTTGGAAAGTTTGATCCTAAGGCTGATGATGGAATCTTTCTTGGATACTCCTCAGTCTCCAAAGCCTTCAGAGTCTTCAATCGTAGAAGGCAAATTGTAGAAGAAACAATTCACGTCACGTTTGACGAATCCCGTTCAGCGAACTCTAAACCGAACACTGATACAGAAGAACTGAATCAATGGATGTTTTCTCATCTTGGTGATTCAGAAGATATTCCCACTCCTCATGCTCATTCAGTAGAAGATGATAATCCGACTATCATTCCTTACATGTAGAATAGTGAAGCTGAAACATCTTGGGTCTCAGCTGTTCCTATAAATACTATACCTACAGTTGTTCCAAATGTCTCAGACATTCCATCTACTTCTCAGCAATCAGTGAATATAATGACAACTGCATTCATTCCTCTCTTGGCTGATACTCCCGACGTCGCTGAAGCTTCATCTTCAGCTCCTCCAGTTCAAATTGAGTCAGCGTCTCACGCTCCGGCTCAGCGATGGACTATAAGTCACCCAATTGATCAAATTCTTGGTGATCCAAACGCTGGTATTCAGACTCGACGAAGTGCAGGTAATATTTGTTTATTTGTAAATTTTATTTCACTAACTGACCCAAAGAAAGTAGATGATGCCCTCAGAGATCCAAACTGGGTCAGCGCTATGCAAGAAGAGCTGACTGAATTCGAAAGAGACAAAGTTTGGAAACTTGTTCGCAGACCAACTGACAAAACAGTGATAGGCACTAAATGGGTCTATCGAAACAAGTTGGACGAACATGGTACTGTAACTCGCAACAAAGCTCGTCTTGTTGCTCAGTGATACAGACAAGAGGAAGGCATATATTATGACGAAACATTTGCTCCCGTAGCAAGACTTGAATCTATTCATCTATTCTTAGCATACGCGGTACACAAAAACTTCAAAGTACATCAGATGGATGTTAAGTCAGCGTTTCTGAATGGAAAGCTGAATGAAGAAGTTTATGTGGAACAACCTCCAGGATTCTCAGATCCTAAGCGTCCAGATTATGTTTATAAGCTGGATAAGGCACTTTATGGCTTAAAGCAAACTCCTCGTGCATGGTATGACACTCTCTCTACTTATCTCCATATTGAACATTTTGAGCGAGGTAAGATTGACAAAACTCTATTTTTTAGAAAAGTGAAAGGTCATATCATTTTAGTTCAAATATATGTTGATGACATTATATTTGGTTCTACTAACCCTGAGCTTTGTACTCGTTTCGCTGATAGAATGAAAGATGAGTATAAAATGAGCATGATGGGTGAACTAACATATTTCCTTGGTCTTCAGATTAAGCAAACTGAAAAAGGAACTTTTATAAATCAGGGAAAGTATGTTAAAGATATGCTGAAGAAATTCGACTTAACTGAAAGTTCAGCTATGAAAACCCCTATGGCACCACTGCTGATACTTGATAAGGACACTAAGGGTGTTCTTGTCAATGTCACGCTGTATCGTGGGATGATCGACTCACTACTGTATCTTACAGCTAGCCGACCCGATATTATGTTTGCAACTTGCTTGTGTGCACGATATCAAGCTGAACCTAAGATATCTCATATGAAAGTTGTAAAGCGAATCTTTCGATATCTTAAGGGTACATCGAATCTAGGTCTTTGGTATCCCAAAGATTCAGGATTCGATCTAACCGCCTATTCAGATAGTGATTTTGCAGGATGCAGAATGGATAGGAAAAGCACCACAGGAGGATGTCAGCTCCTGGGTGGAAAGCTAGTAAGTTGGACAAGTAAAAAGCAAAATTCAGTGTCCACTTCCACAGCTGAAGCTGAATATGTAGCCGCTGGAAGTTGTTGTTCTCAGGTCTTGTGGATGAGAAATCAGCTACTAGACTATGATCTTCAGCTCTCCAAAATTCCAATCTATTGCGACAGCACTAGTGCCATCGCTATAGCAAACAATCCAGTGCTACACTCAAAGAAGAAACACATAGAAATCAGATATCATTTTATCAGAGATCATGTGATGAATGGTGATATAGAACTTCATTTTATCCCAACTGATTATCAGTTAGCTGATTTATTTACCAAACCTCTTGATGAGACAAGATTCAACTTCCTCATCAGCGAGCTTGGAATGCTGAACTTTGAAGGGTAAAATCTCCAGCGGTTCACATTGATCAGCGATAGGATAAAATCAATTCGTATAACCTATTCAATCATCTTCTCTCTGAATAAACTTGATTCGCTGATATCAAGGTATGTTTTTCTCTCTCTGACAAACGCATGAAAATGCAAGATTTCAAAACAAAATGCATCGCTGAATATCTCTTCCTTAACAGCGATACTTTGAAAGTTCTTAAAACCGTCACTGATATTTCTATTCAGTGCTTCATGTTTTTCAAAAGAGTCCCTGAGCTTTCAAAACCTCAGAGACATCCTAAAAGAATCTGAAAGGACAGTTGTGACGTCATTGCAACGGATAAGCCCTGGCACGTTCTTCTTTCTGACACACGTTTGCACGTTTTGTTTACTCGCCAATCAAATGCAAACACGTGTTCGTGTCATGATGAAAACCTTTTCCCGCTCAAGGTTTTCTCTCTCTAAAACTCTCTATATAAACAAACTCTTGGTTTATATTTGTCTTTTACGCGATCAAATCTTCCTCCGCAAGAAAAGAATTACTGTTGCATTTGTGCTCTCAAAAACCTCAAGAACTGTTCATCATCTTCTTCATCAAAACAACAAGGTTAATATGTTCTTATTTTTCAAATGCGTATAACTTGTTTTCGATCTTCTCATTGATTTAACAAGATCAAACAAAAGAACTTCGTAAAAATGAAATCATTTCTTTCATGGTTTTATGAACACAACCATTTCATGGTTATTCTTCAAGTTTAAATGCAAAAATCTTAAACTTGTTCTTCATTTGTTTCCAGAATCTAATTCTTCATAGAAAACTGGATAACAAGATTCAATGGGCAAGAATCTAATTCTTCAAAAATCAAGAAAAACCCTAATCTTCATTAAGACATTTTTGTATAAATGAAATGGACAAAATTCGAACCATCTTAATGAAAAATCTTTCCACATTAAGATTATTCTTATTTGTTAACATCTTTGGTTGAACTGATAATACAGAGAAATGGCAACTTCCAAGATTCAAGCCACCGCTGAGAACATCTCCACTGACTCTGAGGAAGTGGAAATCATCAAGGATCCACAGGTTAAGTTTACTCTGGATCAACTTGACTGGACTAAGATAAACAACCTCTCTGCGCTTTTCGAGTTTCCTCCTCGAAAGCAAGTCACACATCTGAATGATGCTGTGAATTTCCTTAAGAATAGCTGCATCTCAACAGCCCTGACCATTTCACCTCCTGCAAGTCAGCTACTGCTATCCCAGTTCTGGTACTCTGCCAGACACTCTGAGCTACCCTCTGCCAAAGATCCATCCAAAACCATTGACTGCATACTCAACGATACTGAGTATGGCACAATAAAGATAACCCCCACTATAATTCGCAAAGCTCTAAACTTTCCCAGCGCTACCAAAGAAAAACCTTTTGTTCCATTCCCTGACCATAAAAAGCTCGCTGACAAAGAAGCTCTTGTTGCATTTTTTGATGCAATGGGCTATGTCTGGGAAACTGGAAGGGACAAGAAGCCCGAGAAAAAGCTGACGCTGATAAAGAAGTCAAAAATGCCAAGCGAGATGAATTTCATCTTCGCCCATCTGATCAGCTGCATGACAGCGAAGACCGGCTCCTCTGATCAAGCCGCTCAACCTCAACAAGCTATGGGATATGCTCTGCTGAAAGGTCTACACATTGACTGGGCATCTATCATTTATGATGACTTGCTGCAAAGAGTAGACTCTGCCGCTGACAGACCTGCATGGGTTCCATTCCCCCGATTCATCAGCGCCATCTTTCAATATGGCCTGAAGGACAGCTACTCGAAAGAGGGTGACCTGAAACTCTCTCAGGTTGGCCCTAAGGTGCTCGACTTCAAACCTGTCGAAAATGAGGTACGTCTTTCTACCCTTCTCACTCTTCTCAACCCCACTTCTTTGACTTTTGTGGCTCCTTCAGCGACAATACCCATCGCTGATACCCCGGCCACACAATCCTCTCCTTCTAAGAAAAGGAAACACTCTTCAACCCAACTTGGTTCCAAAAGGATCAAGAAAACCAAGGAGCAGCCCCAGCAATCTCGTGCTGAAGACTCCTCAGCTCATTCTGCAGAGCTGAAGGAAAGTTCTGTGGTACGCTCTGCCACACCCATTCAAGCCATCCCTTCAATCCAGGCTTCAGCGTCTCTAAACGCTGAGGTTAGAAACTTGGAATCTACCCAACCTCCTTCAGTCTCTCCAAAGACTGATGAAGTGATTTTCAGCGAATCCAACGCTGAACTCAGTACCCGAACCAAATTCTTATCCTTCGCTTCTCCCTCTACTCACTTGGACTCTCCTCCAAAGAACACTGGAGATGCCATCATTCCAGAAGCCACCGCTGACGCTTCTCAAAGAATGATTAAGACAGGACCTGCAGAGATCACCATACCTCACCGTACTTTTGAGGAAGATATGGAACATTTTTCAGGAACCCGCAACTTTGATGAGTTCATCAATCCTCCTGCAGGTATAAATCAAACCATATACACTGTAACTAAACCTGAAACTTCGGAGCTTTCCTTTGTTCACAAGTACTTATCTGTTACAGGTCCTAATTTGGGAGATATCAACACTTCTCTGAAGTCCGTGGAAACAAAGCTGACCAGTCTCACCACCACACTCTCCAACAACTCTACAGCTGTAACAACCGCTGGAGAAAATTTGACAAAGCTGACAACGGTGGTGGAGAAGAAAGCTTCCACAGATGACTTGAAGCAACTTGATAAGACTCTCGGAGACTTCGCTAATGTGCTCGCTGATATCTACACAGACTACACCTCACTCAAAAACTCAGTTTCCTCCATGTCCGACGAAGTAACAACGCTGAAGACATCTGTTGGAACACTAGAGGGTGATATGTCTGCTGTGAAGGCAAATGTTCAAACTCTGACAACTGACTTAGGGTCTGTAAAGACCGACGTTGGTTCGATGAAAACGATGATCGAGCAACTACTGAACAAAGCGAATACTCCTGCTCCTGAACCTGCCCCTGTCCCTGAATCTGAAAATTTCACAGCGGCGGATCGCACAGAGCTGAGAAAGATCAATCCTGCTATTTCTGGCCTTGAAGACAGATTAGCAAAGATTGAAGTTTGTATAGGTCTCTCTGGCCAAGAAGACAGAGAACCTACCAACGCTGCTGAATCTACTCATTCCTCGCCCAGTCATCGTGTAAAAGAGGGGGAGAAGAGCGCTGAACATCCCGAGAAGAGCGCTGAAGAAAAGAGCGCTGAAAACCTTTCCCATGATGAATCTATCAGGGGAGAGAAGAATGAAGAACTCAACGCTGGACCTCAGGGAGATGATAACCCTGAGGGAACCGAGAAGCTCGCATCTGTATCTGAGGGGGAGCAACTCGAAGAAGAAGCTGAAGAATCCGAAGCAGAAGATGATGAAGCCGTCGACATCCCTGATACTGAACCATCCTCCTCTCCAAGGAATGATGATGATGATGACAAAGATGACGATGATTTCTTTATCGTCAAACCTGCACCAAGGATCAAAGCTCTTAAGGGAATCTCAATAAATGAACATACAGGGGAGCGGACAAAGACAAAGCCCTCAGCTTCTGGAGCTGAGAAAGGCAAAGGTAAAAGCGTCGCTGAAGATGAAAATCTGATGATCTTGCTTGAAAAGCCGGTTTGTCAGGTACACTAAACATCTCTCACTCTTTCCCTCCTCTATAAGTTCTACTACCCTAGCCTACACCTGAACATATTTCTCTTTCTCTTTCTACCCAAGTTCTTCTACCCAAGTTCTTATTTGTAAGATCGCTGTGTTTCAGCTAGTCCTCTCCCCTGTTTGAGGATGTCGCTGAAGGTTCTACAACTGCGACCTCACCAATAAAGCCAGCTGCTGCTGATGAAATAATCCCAGTCTTAGATTTGATCTCTGAGACTGATGAACCTGAAGAACAGACTCTCTCACACAAACGCAGACATTTTTTAGCTCCTCAAAAGCTAAGTGAAGAGGATCAGAAAAGAAGAGAAGAGATGATAAAGCGATTCGAGGATCAGCGAATCATTCTAAGGCGTGATCAACTGCCTTCAGTTCCTCTAAAGTTCAAAATTTCTAAAGCTGAATACAAGGAACACCTCAGAGCTGAACGCCTCATCGCTGAAAGAAAGGAAGCTGAAGAGAAAGACAGAGAATACGCCATCAAGCTTTCTCAACGATCAATAAAAGACCCCAAGTTGAAAAGAGTTCCAATTGATGTTCAACGTCAGCTCTGGGATGATGCTCAAGAAATCGTTAGAGAAAAGACTACGGTCTCTGATACGACTTTGGAATGGGCTAAACAAATTCTGACCTATCGATCAAGACCATCCAAAATAGTCAAGGCCAACATCAGAGGAAAAATGTACACTGATGTTCCTGTTGTTGAAGTGGATGTCTACAGAGATGACAAAACCAAGCAAACCTTCTATGCTGCTTCACTAGAAAAGTTTGGTCTCTCTGAATGGTTAGAAATGAAATTAGCCATTCAGAGATTGCGCTTAAAGTTCAAAAGCCATGTCGAGATGATCTTAAACAAACAGATCGACCTGCTTTCATCTGCTGTGCATATTCCTCCTACTCTTCCTCAACCGAAGAAAGCCTCTGCTAAGAAGAAGAAAGTCTCTGATGAAGGTCCAATCATTCGAAATGAAACGGGTATTGGTTTCTCTCGTACTGAAGTTCTTGGCCCTGATGCTGATCTTTCAATGCTTGACACCTCCCTACCACCTGGAGAAACTTTCATCCCTGGCACAGTGGTGAGTGATCCCTACGGTATATTCTTCTTATACTACGATGGAAATCCTCACTTTCAACGTGTCTCTGAGCTTCACATCGCTCCCATCGAACAACTCAGAGATCTCGTACACTGGTGTGAAGTCAAACGCGACATCAAAGCTAGACACCTGAAGCCCTTGATTTTTGAAGCAGCTCTGAAATTAAAGAATCAAGGAGTAAATGTCCCTGACTGGATGATCCCCACTAAAAAGACCCTTGATGAACTTCTCATTAAGGAAGAACCCTTTGAAAACTGATATAATCACCTTTTTCTCTATTGTATCAGTTATCCTTCTGTACTTGTAATTTATTTCGCTTGTACTTATAATCTTTCTATTCTCCAATGTAACCTGATTCAATATTTTAAAGAAAGATTTCAGCGAACGTACTTTACTCCATCAGTACTGAAAAGATCCCAGAAAACAGTAAAAGGGACAAATATTTTATGAGTTCTTTTTATCCTTATGTTTTCATTAAATAGCAATTTTCTTTGTTGCTATGTCATAATCAAATAGGGGGAGATTGTTGATCCAAACCCTCAGTGATTTGATAATGACCCTCTCTTATATACTCAGTGAAAATTGTAAGTAAACAATATGTATCAGAGTTTCACTATCGCTGATAAGTACTAAGATATTCCAGTACCGCTGATAGGAACTCTCGCTCTTTAGATTAAACATTCAGCGAACACTGTTCACCATAATAGTCTGAGTTTGTTCAGTACTTATGGTGATCGCTGATAAGTTAGTTGTTTACTTATAATCCCTGAAGACAAGTTTCACGTCAACATAGGTTCTACGCTGAAGTCGAAGATCAAGCTCAAGAACCAGCGATAAGTCTCCTAATGAACTGATGCGGATCAGCGAAGACTCAGATTTGTCCAATCAACGTGAAGTATCAAGTACAAGACTTTAGCTATCGCTGAACTCTATCATTCGCTGATACAAAATGATAGATCGCTGAATCATCGAAAAGCTGATCATGAAGTCTTCCGTACAAAGTACTTTTGTCTCAACCTCCCTTGCACGACTCCGTACGATATGTCAGAATAGAACCTCCTTATTGTCTGAATCCGTACAACAACTCTGACACTACACTGTTCACACATGCGGCTACTAAGGTTGTCAACAAAGGTCAATGACATGCAACCAACCAGCTGATGACAAGTGTAAAGTATATACTGACTTGCATTAAATGCATGCAGTATATAAAGAGATGAACCCACTTCATTTGAAGTAACTTGCTAACTCTGGACAAGTTCAATCTCTTATCTCAAGATAGGTTATTATTAGTAATTTCCTTATCTCTCTTAGTGCAAGAAACCTTAGTGTTCCAACTTGTTTAGATTTAGGTTTATCCTTAATCTTGTTTCTGCAACAAGCTGTAAATTGTTAATGATTTATCAATAAACAATTTAGAAAAGTAAAATCTGTGTGTTTGTATTCAACCCCCCCTTCTACAAACTTGTATAGGCCTTCGGGACCAACAGAGCACTTTGCTCGGTTTTGACTGTGAGTAAGTCTTGGGGACATTTGTCCGGTTTAAATGGCTCAATGTGGAGTCTTGTTGATGGGTTGCTTTTATTGCACTGTTTTGCATATTATTGCACGTTATGAGTATTTACATGTTTGGGTGAGTGAGTCATTCCAGTAGGCACTAGGGGGATATAGTCTTGGGCACTTACCTGGGAGGTTTGTGTAGCGATCCACGCCTTCGGGACTTATACCTGGGAGGTAGTTCCGATGTGCCAGGCATGGAGGCATTACCTGGGAGGTAGACGTCAAGGTGTATCCTCGATACAGTGTAACTTGGCCTCGTAGAGCGAGTGTGGAAGATACGTCGACGGTGGAAGGTTGGGTATTCCATGCGTGTTGGTACTGTAGGCCGAATAGTATCGGTTAAGGGAATGATGCCCTTTGTAATTAAGAGAATAAATGCGCAGTAACCTTTTTGAGGTAAGTGGTATATTTAGGTGTCGACTTTTGGGCTTGAAGCCAAACACCTTTAGTGTAATCGGAGAATTGTAGCCGATTTTAAAATAATTATGGTGATAGTAGTAGTAACCCTGAAATGCTCACTTGTGATGAATGTTTATGGTGGAATGACCTTCGTGAGTGATTTTAAATTTACTGGTTTGATGATTCGTGTAAGGTAAATTTTGGGAGTCTATTAGAACTCGTGGAAGTTAATCGACAGTTAATGGTAGGAATGATCGGTTTCGAGTATCCTGTAGGGTATATTGGTGAGCAACTTTAGAATGGTTAGAGCTTGAAATTGAATCAGGATGTGTGGAATATCTAAGGTTGGGAGACAACCGAAGTCATTTGACTATGAATGATTCCAGTTGTTGGAGTGTTCTTCCGATCATAATTTCAGTGTTCTTGAAGGAGTTTTGTTGGTAAGAAAAGTATTCGAGAAATTTTTAGACGGTGTGAGAAATTTAGATTCCAGTTAGTGAAAGTCCAGTGGCAACACCGAAAGGGTTCCGAGTGGACTTGGGAGCCTGAGGTTGAGATGATGGAGAACTATCCGGAGCTATTCGTGGGCAGAGACTTTGAGGACGAAGTCTAATTCAAGCGGGGGAGAGTTGTAAAGCCCATATCCCGGTATGTTTTATTTAATTAATCTAAATTTTCATTAACGTTGTTTTGTTAACGGGGTTAGGCGGCAAGGACCAAAAATGTAATCTTTCTAAAAACTCTATTGTTGTTTTGAAAGGGTAAGGAAGTGCAGGGGTGAAAAGTGTCGTTTGGGCAAAGTTGTGCATGGGGTCGGCTTAAAGACCGACCCTCCCCTCTTTATTGTGTTTTTTTCCTTCTTCTCTCGCAAGTAACATCGACAAAACCCTAAACCCCCCCCCCCCCTTCGCTGCTGCCACCGCCACCGCCACCGTTGCTCGCCGCCGGCGAGAGAGAGAGAGAAAGAGATAGAGAGAGCCGGATTTGCGTCGCCGCTGGATCGCCGTCTCAAGTAAGTTCTCTCCCTTTCATTTCTCCTTTCGTCGCCCCAAACCGCAAAACCACCCCACCACCGCCGCAGCCATGGCTGCCGGCGGTGTGGCCGCCGCCGTGCGCCACCACGGGTGGTGGCAGTGAGTGTGGGTGTGTGTGTGTAATCGGGAATGTTCAGGTCGAGCGCGGGAAAAGGGTGTGGACGTTATAGGATTGGTCGGGATTTTCGTTGGGTCTCGTCGGATTTCCATAAACCACGATCGCCGCCGCCGCCGGCCGCCGCCGGCGACCACCACTGCCGGAGGTGGCAGTGGGTGGTGCACGGGTGAGCCCAGACTTTAGTAACCTAAAACCCTAATCCGTGACCCAATCGCGTAAACACGAAACCCGAAAACCTTAAGCTTGAAAGTTATCATTTTATGTGATGATACCGGTTCTGCCCCTGTTTTGCATCGGCCATAACTTTTCCGTCGTAGCTCGGATTGAGATGAATCTGGTGCCCACGGTTCACATTCTGTGTCGGGCACGTTTTTCGTGTTTTGGAGAAAGCCTGGTTCGGCCTCTAACTAAGTGCAAAATAGCCGTTTTTGCAGCAGGTCCGAATCTGCCAGCTTTACGTTTCAATCTTAGAATAATTGTATAAAGTTGTAGAAAAATCGTTAGAACGCGTATAATATGTCCTTGGAAAGCTAAGACCTAGACCCTCATGTTTGTGGGACTTAATCTCTGGATTAATGGTTCTAGAGGGGGATAAGCAGGTCCCGAACAGACCTGCAGTTTAGACCGAAAAGCTGAAATGTCACTCTTTTAGTCTTATGTTTATTTTTGAGGGTTGGGGCTTCGTGTTGACACTTGGTAGCACTTCTTTAGGTGGAAAGAAGTGAGTTGGAGTGGCAGGCTCGTATTGCTGTTTGTGGATATATGCGTTGCTTATCGAGGTGAGTTCTCTCACTACGTAGAATAGGGATTATATGTACATTACGGTAGTTTGTATGTGTTAGCTGAATTGTTGTGTGTACTAGTTGAATTGTGGTGCGTAGTACTAGGTTGAATTAATGCCTAGTATAAATGAGTGTTATATACATCTCGGTGGGACCGAGGAATAGTGTTTTAGTGTTGTGTGAACTCGGTGGGACCGAGGAATTGTGTACAAGTATGGGATGAACTCGGGGAGACCGAGGGATGCCTACACGAGTGTGTTGTATAATCGGGGAGACCGATGGTTTTATATATATATATACAGTTGTTGTTGTGTGATCGGGGAGACCGATGGTTTTATATATATTCCTCGGTAGCACGTGTGTGTTAGTTGATTTGGTTGTGGGTAATATCCAATTGTATTAATGTTTAGGAGAATACCTTTACTGTTGTATTTATTTGGTTGGACCGATGTTCGGCGGGGCCGATGGTTGTATTTATTCGGTTGGACCGATGTTCGGCGGGGCCGATGGTTGTATTGACTATGTAGACCTCGGGGTGCCGAGGTGGACTGTTATGTCCTTGCATGAGTTTGCCTGTTTAGGATATGTTCTTGAACTGACATGTGTGGATTAATTGTATTTATCTGTGGTTAGGGGTAGTGTTCATATGATTGCTATCCTATGTTGGTGCTTGAATTCACTAAGCTTCGTGCTTACCCTTTCCCTATAAAATTACTGTTTCAGGTGCGAGTGGCAGTAAGGCGTGACGGTACACACTGGTGCGTTGAGAAGACCTTCGTATTTATTTATTTTTAAACTTAGTACATTTCCGCTGTTTTATTTAAGTTGATCGTTTAACTTAACGAGGTTTTGTTTAAACGTTTATTTTGAGTTAAACGCCTGTGATTTAATTTAATAAAAATGGTATTTTACAAGTTCAAATTTATTGTAATTTTTGGGACGTTACAAGTTGGTATCAGAGCACAGCTTGAGTGAATCAAACACATCTCGGTGTGTTTGATCTCAAGTTTGCGGCTATGAAATTTTCTTTAAAGTTTTTGGAAAATAAAAGAAAGGAAAATCCGTTTGGGAAACGGTGATCGAAGGCGCAGTGTGTACAGTCAGCCGATGCCAAGGGAAAAGGTAAAGTACTTAGTGTAATTTTTTTTGCTTTCTAGAACATAGGAGTATGTATGCTAGATTGCTTGGTGCTTATTACACTGTACTGCATGTTTGTTGCTTGCTAATAGGAATTTATGCTAGCCTTGATAGGTTGATAAGTGAATGCACTATAGGTTGTATGCAGTAGGAACCGAATAGCCTTAGAATGTTGGATTTAGTTCTATTGCGCAGCTCTTGTTTGAGTCCAACCGTTGTAGGATAGAATCTTTTATTCGAAAGTCTATCTGGTTTTACACTGTATGCAACTGTGCATTCGCGAGGCGACTCGTCATGATTAGTAGGGATTCCGTCATAGCAAGGGTAGCGAGATGAGGTGAAATTCCTAGGGAGCTAGGAAGAGTGTTTGCATATGCTGGAACGGGCATATGGGTGGAACTGTCGGCAAGGAACTACTTGGGCACTTCGGGACGGGACTCGAAACAAGTAAGGATAGGTGTGGAAGGTAGTAGTAGAGCTCCTACTATCTGAAGCACAGGATCCGTGCTCGGGTCGGGGAAAGTCACGGGGAATCCGAGGAGTTGAGCGTGAGCATTGATAGCAGGATTTATTGTGTGCTAATTACGCGTTGTAATATCTACCCAGGATAGCCATCACAAGGAGGAACAACAATAGTGAACCTACTAGTACAGGTGTGTACTTGAATTGCTTTGATGTGATGATCGTTGGAGTAGTGATGAAGGTTCTAAACTAGTAGTCGTTGGAATAGAAGGACGATTCTAGTATTAATCACTTGGAGTGACGATAAGGATGATGTTTGTTTTAAGTAGACCATTTCGGGTCAATATGGATGATTGTGCTAGAATCAAAGGCTTATAGAGCCGACTTTGATTTGAGGAAAAACCGTAAGGATTATTTGACGTAATTTCCCAACTTGCCTAAGAGGTTTAAATGTCCGGGTGACGATTGTGGACCGGAGATATTTGGAGGAGTATGAGTCGAAACGTTGAATGCCGACTGAGTCATGCACAAAGTTTATTTTGAAAATAAAATTGCATTAACTAATTCTTGTGTTTCCAATCCTTTTATGGATTGTGTTTTGGAATTTTGGGAAATGTTCAGCACACACACAAGACTTCGAATTATGGTTTTGAAAGTAGATGAAACCGTTTTATCACGGGAGTTGCAAACTTTGTTAGAATTTGTTCCATTTCGTTATTTGCCAACGGTTCTTTCGGGTAAGATGATATCCGTGTTTTGTGGTGTTTAAAATGTTGGGCAAGTGACTACGGCTTGTGACTTTAACATTGGAACTCCTCCACATATGTTAGAGTTGAGACGGAAAGTTACATTCCACGATGTCTGTATAAAACTGTTTGAGTGATTTGGTTAAAATAAGTTTGTTAAACAATGTTGTTTTATGGTTTTACCGTGGAAAAAGATTTTTGGGATTTTGGCGTCTCATTCATGTTGTTGCTTTTAGCAATTTGACTTTGGGGGCACAATGTATGGTGCTATTTTATTGACTTAGAGTCATTGAGTCGTTAAGGTTCATGAAGTTTTGTTTTACGGCATGTTGAGTCGTGTGGGTTTAATTTCACGAGGTGCATATTTTATTTGTTTATGTGACCATTTGGGTAAATTTTGGAAACCAATTTAAAGAACCACACCTTTTGAGATTTGGTGTGAGTTAATTGGAGCATGTGTGTCATTGCAAGAAAATTTTAAGGAAGTGTTACAAGCTTGCATGCCTACCCCTAGTTTGAGATTTTATGAGGTTTTAGTCGATATTTTCAAATGATGGAAGCGGATTGGTTTCTATCTTTAAGTTTGAAACTTACACGAGACAGTTGTGTTTTAACAAAAATATATTTGTAAACCGTTTCATCGTTTTGTATGACTAGCTGACACGCGTAAAAATTTGTTGGTGAACCCTGTGCCACGATATTTTATTATAAAAAAAATAAAAAAAATTTGGGGTCAAATGTCGTGGAACTGATTTTAAAATTTTGTACACACTTTTGTCGCACCCTGTGTAAGGTCGAGCGGTTGCTTTAAGTACATGTCATGAGTCAATCCATACTAGAACCGTGGCGGTTCATTTTTAAAGAAATTATTTATTTCGCTTTGCGTTTTGTGAGTAAACTGAGCTGCAATGGAATGATTTTTCAACATGATTTTCATATGTGGGACGAGCGTGTCCATTTTTGCGTAACTACCGACCTGGTAATAGTAGTTTTATTGCATACTGTAACAACCCACAATCAAAATATACATATAACATATAATTCATAACATGTTTTCAATACATAAGTAATTCATATTGCACATTTGGTCCCAAAGTCTGACTAATCAATACAAAAATTCAGTACAAACTTGATCCTATTTAGATAACATAATAACTAATAACAAAGTTATAAGTACAAAAGTATCCACATTTTCTTAACGATCATCTTCTCAAAAGCTACCCATCAAGTATTCTAATCACTGGGTCTTACTGGAACCACCACCTGGAATACATATTTTTAAAACAGAAAATGAGGGTTAGACCTATGGGTCTAGTGAGTAAATCCCTGACATTTGGAAATCATTAAAAAATCATTTATATAAAATACTCTTTATATAAATACACATATATCACACGTAATTTAATACCAACCAAGATTTGTGCATCATACCTGTCTCATCCCACCTTATCCCTCCACCAATGGCCAAGTTTATTGGTTGCGAGCCAATTTAACACACCGGTCCAAAGCCTGGCCACGTATTATATTCTCATATAATACTCACGTAATTATAATATCTCAATATATTATAATCACCCACGTATGACATATTCATACAATTTATCAAGTATTTGTTATTCACATAATGTATTCCAGTAAAAATACTTTAAAGTAAAACTCACCTTTTTAGCCTTTCACCAAAAGTCTTTCCAAGTTAATTATCACGTATGACAATCCTTCACAAAATCTGAAATCACACAAAATACTAAATATCTCTTTTTAAAACTAAACTTATGAAATCCTCGACTCAAGTCGTAACCTACTAAAAGTAAATTAGAATCGCAATGCATAGTGCTAAGTCGCAATCAACTACTGCGACTTCACCCCAAATCGCAACCCACTATTGCGATTCCAATCCCAAGTCGCAATCCACTACTGCGATTCCAAACCAAGTCGCAATCCACTACTGAGATTCCAAACCAAGTCGCAATCCACTACTGCGATTCCAAACCAAGTCGCAATCCACTACTGCGATTCCAAACCAAGTCGCAATCCACTACTGCGATTCCAAACCATGTCGCAATCGACCATTGCGACTTCAAGGCCAAGTCGCAATTAACCATTGCGACTTCGTTGAATATCGCAATCAACCATTGCGACTTCGTTGAATGTCTCAGTTCACTGTTCATCCTAAAAACCCAGAATTTGTACTTTTAATCTATGCATGTTGCTATAAAGGTGCAGATATGTTTAAGACTATGAACATAACCTAACCTTAAGCTTAGATTTCTCAAAACATCCATTTTTAACAAAAACCCACTTCTAAAACTTATAGCAAAACTTTTTAGAACTAAACACATAAACTATGGATTGTGCAGAATTATTACCTTGATTCCTTCAGTTGTATTTAGCAACTCCAGCAGCAAATTCTAAGCTTTCCTTCTTTCTCTTCTTAGTTTCTTCAATTTCCCTCTCTCTCTCTCTAAACCGAACTCTCACACACACACACACACTTAGATAATTTCTTCTAGTGTCAAGAAGATGACACCTCCAGCCTCTAAGCTGGAAAATGGCGGTGGTGGGGTAATGTTTGGCAAAAATGACCAAACAAACCCTAAACTTCTCCCAATTGGCAACACATACCCCTAAACTTCTATAAAAATTTAAAACTTATCCCTTAACTCCTAACTCCATAAAATACTAAAATAAAGACTTATAAAATTTTCAAATTTAAATCAGATAAAATACCTGGTTATTACAACATCTCCCCCTTAAAAGAATTCCGTCCCGAAATTCGATTAAGCGAACAGATGAGGGTATCTGGCTCTCATTTCCGACTCTGATTCCCACGTCGCATCCTGAACTCTATGATGTTTCCATTGAACCTTTACTTGTCTGATCTCTTTGTTCCTCAATATTTTGACTTTGTGATCAACTATAGCTTCTGGTTCCTCCACATAGTTCAACTTTTCGTCAATCCGGATATCTGGTAGAGAGACTGCCTGATCTGGTGTAACCAAACATTTTCGAAAATTCGATACATGAAATGCGTTGTGAATCTTGCTTAATTCTGGTGGAAAATCCAATCTGTACGCTACTTCGCCGATCCTCTCCGTAATTGCAAACGGCCCGATATACCTTGGACTAAGTTTACCTTGCTTTCCAAATCGAATGACCCCTTTCCAAGGTGAGACTTTCAACATTACAAAATCTCCAACCTGGAATTCTAACGGTTTCCGGCGTCGATCTGCATAACTTTTTTGTCTGTCTTAAGCCACATTTAATCTGTCCCGAATCTGAGTGATCTTATCCGTTGTTAACTGTACTATTTCTAGCCCTGCTAATTGTTTCTCCCCCACTTCATTCCAACACAGAGGCGTTCGACATTTTCTACCATACAATACTTCAAACGGTGCCGCTTGAATGCTGGAATGATAATTGTTGTTGTAGGCAAATTCTATCAAAGGCAGATGTTTATCCCACGATCCCCCAAAATCAACTATACAAGCCCGAAGCATATCTTCTAAAGTCTGGATTGTTCTTTCACTCTGCCCGTCAGCCTAAGGATGATATGCTGTACTCAACTTTACCTGCGTTCCCATCTCTTTTTGAAAGCTTCTCCAGAATCTGGAAGTAAAACGACAATCTCGATCAGAAATAATCGAGATGGGAACTCCATGTCGAGTTACTATTTCATTAATGTACAATTTGGCCAAACGTTCCAAGGAATCAGTTTCTTTTATCGGCAAGAAATGAGCAGACTTTGTCAATCTATCCACAATCACCCAAATAGAATCGAATCCCTTTGAAGTTCTAGGTAACTTGGTAATAAAATCAGTAGTGATCTGATCCCATTTCCACATTGGTATTTCTAGTCGTTGTAACTGACCAAACGGCTTCTGATGTTCAATCTTTACTTTCTTGCAAGTAGTACAATCTTCCACATACTTAGCAATACTTCTCTTCATTCCCGGCCACCAATAGAATTGTTTCAAATCTCCATACATCTTATTTGTACCTGGATGAATAGAAAATCGAGATTGATGAGCTTCTTGTAGTACACGATCACGTAATCCACCCAAACGAGGCACCCAAATTCTGTTTCCCATACACAATAACCCACGGTCATCTTTCCCAAGCAATGCTGATATTCCCACTAACCGTTCTGATTTCAAACTTTCTTCCTGATAAGCATCTATTTGGCACTTCAGTAATTCGTCAAAGATATTTGGAAGGAGTTCAGCTCGTAGCGATATCGCTTTTATCGTTCCATTTCTTTCTTGACGACTTAGTGCATCTGCTACCACGTTCGCCTTCCCGGGGTGATAAAGGATTTCACAATCGTAATCATTTACCAATTCCAACCATCTTCTTTGCCTCATATTCAGTTCCTTCTGATCGAAAAGGTGTTGGAGACTCTTATGGTCAGTGAAAATTTGGCATTTAGAACCATAAAGATAATGTCTCCAAATCTTCAATGCGAAGACAACTGCTGCAAGCTCCATATCATGAGTAGGATATTGTCTTTCATGGTCCTTTAATTGACGAGAAGCATATGCAATCACCTTTCCACGTTGCATAAGTACACATCCCAATCCCAGTTTAGAAGCATCACTGTAGACCACAAAATCATCGGAACCTTCTGGCAATGCTAATATCGGCGCGCTACAGAGTTTCTCCTTCAATATTCTAAATGCCTCATCCTGTTCTGCTTTCCATTCAAACTTTAGATTCTTCCGAGTCAGCTTCGTCAATGGCGTCGCGATTCGAGAAAAGTCTTTTATAAATTTCCGATAGTATCCAGCTAGACCCAGAAAACTACGTACTTCGGTTGCCGTTTTCGGCGGTTCCCATCTTTCAATTGCTTCCACTTTCGCTGAATCAACTTGTATACCCTTCTCTGAAACTATATGACCCAAAAACTGAACTTCCCGCAACCAGAATTCACATCGCGTACAACTTTTCTTTCTTTAGCAACTCCAGAATCAAACGAAGATGTTGTGCGTGATCCTCTTTGGATCGAGAATAAATAAGTATATCATCGATAAACACAATGACAAATTTATCGAGATACGACTTACATACCCGATTCATCAAATCCATAAAAGCGGCTGGAGCGTTCGTCAGTCCGAATGGCATCACCAAGAATTCGTAGTGACCGTACCTTGTGCGAAAAGCAGTCTTTAGAACATCTTCCTCTTTAACCTTCAACTGATGGTAGCCTGATCTGAGATCAATCTTGGAGAAATAACAAGCCCCAACTAATTGATCGAAGAGATCGTCAATTCTTGGAAGTGGATACTTGTTCTTGATCGTGCGTTTATTCAGCTCCCGGTAGTCGATACACATTCTCATTGAACCGTCTTTCTTCTTCACAAATAAAACTGGTGCACCCTATGGCGAAGAGCTAGGTCTGATGAAACCCTTATCGGTTAAGTCTTGCAGTTGTGCCATCATTTCTTTCATCTCTGGAGGTGTTAGTCTATAAGGTGCACGAGCAATAGGAGTGGCTCCAGGTACCAGATCTATACCAAATTCTACTTGTCTAACAGGGGGAAGACTATTCAAGTCTTCAGGAAAAACTTATGGATATTCACTAACGATAGAAATATCTTCCAGCTTAACCTTTTCAGGCCTACTATCTATCACATAGGCTAAATAACTCGAGCAACCCTTGCTAACACATTTACGGGCTTTTATCATAGATATAAGATTGGATTGATGATCCTTACGATCTCCATAAATCACTACTGACCTCTTATCAGGTAAAACGACGTTGATTATTTTCTTATCACAAACTATGTTAGCCCGATTTTCAGCTAACCAATCCATCCCTACTACCACATCAAACTCGATCAACTCTATAGGAAATAGTTGTATCGGCACTCCACACCCCTCTATATTTATCATGCAACAATCAAAAACTTCTTTAACTGCCACTTGGTTATCATTTGCAGTATCTACTAATAAAGCATGTTTTAACATTTTAGGCTCTAAATGCATTTGAGCAACAAAAGTGGGAGACACAAAAGATCGGTTTGCACCAGAATCAAATAACACTTTAGCACGCGTGGAGTTTATGAAAAATGTACCTGTGACCACATCCGGAGTTTCCTCCGCCTCTTTAGCTGTCATTTGGAATGTACGACCCCTCGTTTTCGGTGGTTCTATTCTTGGGACTACTGGTCTAATAATGGATGGTTTCCCGGATGTACCCCCTTGTTGTATTCTACCTCGTGGACAATCTGATTGGAGGTGATCCGGAGAATTACACAAAAAGCAAAACCGTGTTAATCGACAATCTTTAACAACATGACCGGTTTTCCCACACTTAAAACAAACCCGAGATTCCACTTGACAATTTCCCTGATGGTAGCGATTACCTCTCGGACATGGTCTTTCCACTGGTCGAAACGACGGACGGTTATCGAACCTCTGAAGTCTAGGCTTCCTTGAATCCTGTGGTGGTCCTTCCCATTTCCTTTTCCCCAAGCTCTTATCACCGGCATCCCTTTTGTTATCTCGTTCCACATTTTCAGCAGCATCCACTGCAGCTGTAAAAGTATATGGCATTGTTGCAGTCACTAGTCTTCGGACTTCTGAATTCAACCCATAGATAAATCTCTCAATTTTCATCTTTTTTGTAGCAACATAATATCCTGCAAAACGAGATTTTTCTAAAAATCGTGCAGTATAGTCTCTGACTGACAAATTCCCTTGCTGTAGATTCATAAATTCTTCTTCCAATTGTCTAACAGCAGCTTGTGAACAGAAGTGTGTTGTGAAAACTAACACAAATTCCTCCCATGAAAAAGTAGAATATACGTCCGCTCCTCTCGGTTCTATATGAGCCTCCCACCAATACAGAGCATCACCTTTTAGCATTGCAGTTCCATAAAGTACTTTATCTTCTTCAGCACATTTACACGTTTTGAAGATAGCCTCTATTTCTTTCAGCCATCTCATAGCTTTTACCGGATCCCGATCCCCTGAGTATGTAGGGGGCTTACAACTCAGAAACATTTTATAGTCACACCTTTTCATTACCGGTAAAACAGTAGAGGTAAGTGGCATCTCAACTTCATGTTCCGGATTTGATCTTTCAGTTTCATTATGACGATTACGTTCGAACATGGCTTGTATGCTATCCTGTAACCTCCCCATTTCAGCAGTCAGATCATCCCGTGTAACAAACTCTGTACCATGCGGTTGTGTTCTATCTCCAGTTCAACCCCCAGCTCCCCTTCCGTTTCTGCCTCTACCACGATCTCCTCCTCTTCCCCCTGTTCCTATTGGTGGATTCTCTCCACCCGAATTCCTTCCTCTTCTCTGATTCCTTTGTCTAGTGCCACTTGCCATTCTGTGGATTCAAACAAAGTTATTATACACATAAGCACATACCCCATATAATAAGGTATTCTAGTTCAAACATGTACCTGTAAGATCATTATTACACTGGCCAGGTGTAATCTGAAATTACCTTACATGATGTTCCTTCTACCTTTTATACTTAGCATCCCCAGGTTCTAAAATAATAGGGACATCCTACTTCACATGCAGTTTAAGTCTAGGTACAGATACTAATACCTAAATCCCTTAAACTAGGGCTCTGATACCATCTGTAACAACCCACAATCCAAATATACATATAACATATAATTCATAACATGTTTTCAATACATAAGTATTTCATATTGCACATTTGGTCCCAAAGTCTGACTAATCAATACAAAAATTCAGTACAAACTTGATCCTATTTAGATAACATAATAACTAATAACAAAGTTATAAGTACAAAAGTATCCACGTTTTCTTAACGATCATCTTCTCAAAAGCTACCCATCAAGTATTCTAATCACTGGGTCCTACTGGAACCACCACCTGGAATACATATTTTTAAAACAGAAAATGAGGGTTAGACCTATGGGTCTAGTGAGTAAATCCCTGACATTTGGAAATCATTAAAAATTCATTTATATAAAATACTCTTTATATAAATACACATATATCACACGTAATTTAATACCAACCAAGATTTGTGCATCATACCTGTCTCATCCCACCTTATCCCTCCACCAATGGCCAAGTTTATTGGTTGCGAGCCAATTTAACACACCGGTCCAAAGTCCGGCCACGTATTATATTCTCATATAATACTCACGTAATTATAATATCTCAATATATTATAATCACCCACGTATGACATATTCATACAATTTATCAAGTATTTGTTATTCACATAATGTATTCCAGTAAAAATACTTTAAAGTAAAACTCACCTTTTTAGCCTTTCACCAAAAGTCTTTCCAAGTTAATTATCACGTATGACAATCCTTCACAGAATCTGAAATCACACAAAATACCAAATATCTCTTTTTAAAACTAAACTTATGAAATCCTCGACTCAAGTCGTAACCTACTAAAAGTAAATTAGAATCGCAATGCATAGTGCTAGATCGCAATCAACTACTGCGACTTCACCCCAAATCGCAACCCACTATTGCGATTCCAATCACAAGTCGCAATCCACTACTGCGATTCCAAACCAAGTCGCAATCCACTACTGCGATTCCAAACCAAGTCGCAATCCACTACTGCGATTCCAAACCAAGTCGCAATCCACTACTGCGATTCCAAACCATGTCGCAATCGACCATTGCGACTTCAAGGCCAAGTCGCAATTAACCATTGCGACTTCGTTGAATATCGCAATCAACCATTGCGACTTCGTTGAATGTCTCAGTTCACTGTTCATCCTAAAAACCCAGAATTTGTACTTTTAATCTATGCATGTTGCTATAAAGGTGCAGATATGTTTAAGACTATGAACATAACCTAACCTTAAGCTTAGATTTCTCAAAACATCCATTTTTAACAAAAACCCACTTCTAAAACTTATAGCAAAACTTTTTAGAAATAAACACATAAACTATGGATTGTGCAGAATTATTACCTTGATTCCTTCAGTTGTATTTAGCAACTCCAGCAGCAAATTCTAAGCTTTCCTTTTTTCTCTTCTTAGTTTCTTCAATTTCCCCCTCTCTCTCTCTCTAAACCGAACTCTCTCTCACACGCACACTTAGATAATTTCTTCTAGTGTCAAGAAGATGACACCTCCAGCCTCTAAGCTGGAAAATGGCGGTGGTGGGGTAATGTTTGGCAAAAATGACCAAACAAACCCTAAACTTCTCCCAATTGGCAACACATACCCCTAAACTTCTATAAAAATTTAAAACTTATCCCTTAACTCCTAACTCCATAAAATACTAAAATAAAGACTTATAAAATTTTCAAATTTAAATCAGATAAAATACATGGTTATTACACATACGATCTTTTTGAGATGAAAAATCTTGACGTTGAAAATATTTTGTAAATGATTTTTGTAAACCATTTGGGAAATGCACTTTTAAGTGTTATGTGTCATGTTGAGAATTATAAGAGTGTGAGTCCTTTTGGAAAACTCTTTTGTTTAACCCGTGTTGAGTTTGGGGCTAATGTTGATTTTAGAGTATTGCTTGCTTAAACTTTATTTAAACGCGTTTTTGACCGACTTATGGGTCTAGCAAGCGTGGAGCATTTTGCTCGGTTTTGACTTTGAGATAGTCATGGGTCAATTGCACGGTTTTAATGGCTCGATGTGGAGTCTTGTTGATGGGTTGTTTTTGTTGCACAGTTTTGCATTTATTGCACGTTGAGTATTTCCATGTTTGGGTGAGTGAGTCATTCCGGGATAGGCATGTTGTGGGTAGACTATTTTGCATTGGATCCTTGGACACGTTAGTCAGTCGTTGGTAATGGTCGGTTGGGTATCTCGGGGTGGGACCCCAGTATTTATGTTTTATGACTTTGACTTTCCAGTAGGCACTAGGGGGATATAGTCTTGGGCACTTACCTGGGAGGTTTGTGTAGCGATCCACGCCTTCGGGACTTATACCTGGGAGGTAGTTCCGATGTGCCGGGCCTGGAGGCATTACCTGGGAGGTAGACGTCAAGGTGTATCCTCGATACAGTGTAACTTGGCCTCGTAGAGCGAGTGTGGAAGATACGTCGACGGTGGAAGGTTGGGTATTCCATGCGTGTTGGTACTGTAGGCCGAATAGTATCGGTTAAGGGAATGATGCCCTTTGTAATTAAGAGAATAAATGCGCTGTAACCTTTTTGAGGTAAGTGGTATATTTAGGTGTCGACTTTTGGGCTTGAAGCCAAACACCTTTAGTGTAATCGGAGAATTGTAGCCGATTTTAAAATAATTATGGTGATAGTAGTAGTAACCCTGAAATGCTCACTTGTGATGAATGTTTATGGTGGAATGACCTTCGTAAGTGATTTTAAATTTACTGGTTTGATGATTCGTGTAAGGTAAATTTTGGGAGTCTATTAGAACTCATGGAAGTTAATCGACAGTTAATGGTAGGAATGATCGGTTTCGAGTATCCTGTAGGGTATATTGGTGAGCAACTTTAGAATGGTTAGAGCTTGAAATTGAATCGGGATGTGTGGAATATCTAAGGTTGGGAGACAACCGAAGTCATTTGACTAGGAATGATTCCAGACTTTAGTAACCTAAAACCCTAATCCGTGACCCGATCGCGTAAACACGAAACCCGAAAACCTTAAGCTTGAAAGTTATCATTTTATGTGATGATACCGGTTCTGCCCCTGTTTTGCATCGGCCATACCTTTTCCGTCGTAGCTCGGATTGAGATGAATCTGGTGCCCACGGTTCACATTCTGTGTCGGGCACGTTTTTCGTGTTTTGGCGAAAGCCTGGTTCGGCCTCTAGCTAAGTGCAAAATAGCCGTTTTTGCAGCAGGTCCGAATCTGCCAGCTTTACGTTTCAATCTTAGAATAATTGTATAAAATTGTAGAAAAATCGTTAGAACGCGTATAATATGTCCTTGGAAAGCTAAGACCTAGACCCTCCTGTTTGTGGGACTTAATCTCTGGATTAATGGGTCTAGAGGGGGATAAGCAGGTCCCGAACAGACCTGCAGTTTAGACCGAAAAGCTGAAATGTCACTCTTTTAGTCTTATGTTTATTTTTGAGGGTTGGGGCTTCGTGTTGACACTTGGTAGCACTTCTTTAGGTGGAAAGAAGTGAGTTGGAGTGGCGGGCTCGTATTGCTGTTTGTTGATATCTGCGTTGCTTATCGAGGTGAGTTCTCTCACTACGTAGAATAGGGATTATATGTACATTACGGTAGTTTGTATGTGTTAGCTGAATTGTTGTGTGTACTAGCTGAATTGTGGTGCGTAGTACTAGGTTGAATTAATGCCTAGTATAAATGAGTGTTATATACATCTCGGTGGGACCGAGGAATAGTGTTTTAGTGTTGTGTGAACTCGGTGGGACCGAGGAATTGTGTACAAGTATGGGATGAACTCGGGGAGACCGAGGGATGCCTACACGAGTGTGTTGTATAATCGGGGAGACCGATGGTTTTATATATATATACAGTTGTTGTTGTGTGATCGGGGAGACCGATGGTTTTATATATATTCCTCGGTAGCACGTGTTTGTTAGTTGATTTGGTTGTGGGTAATATCCAATGGTATTAATGTTTAGGAGAATACCTTTACTGTTGTATTTATTTGGTTGGACCGATGTTCGGCGGGGCCGATGGTTGTATTTATTCGGTTGGACCGATGTTCGGCGGGGCCGATGGTTGTATTTATTCGGTTGGACCGATGTTCGGCGGGGCCGATGGTTGTATTTATTCGGTTGGATCGATGTTCGGCGGGGCCGATGGTTGTATTTATTCGGTTGGACCGATGTTCGGCGGGGCCGATGGTTGTAATGACTATGTAGACCTCGGGGTGCCGAGGTGGACTGTTATGTCCTTGCATGAGTTTGCCTGTTTAGGATATGTCCTTGAACTGGCATGTGTGGATTAATTATATTTATTTGTGGTTAGGGGTAGTGTTCATATGATTGCTATCCTATGTTGGTGCTTGAATTCACTAAGCTTCGTGCTTACCCTTTCCCTATAAAATTTATGTTTCAGGTGCGAGTGGCAGTAAGGCGTGACGGTACACACTGGCGCGTTGAGAAGACCTTCGTATTTATTTATTTTTAAACTTAGTACATTTCCGCTGTTTTATTTAAGTTGATCGTTTAACTTAACGAGGTTTTGTTTAAACGTTTATTTTGAGTTAAACGCCTGTGATTTAATTTAATAAAAATGGTATTTTACAAGTTCAAATTTATTGTAATTTTTGGGACGTTACATGTTCGGATGTAATAATGAAATTTTTTAATTAGTTGCTCTTTCCAAATTTGAGGGTGTTACAAGTTGGTATCAAAGCATAAGTTTGAGAGATTTAAGTGTTGATTTTGGATACCTAGACTCAAACTGGTGTTTGTTTAAGTAAATGAGAGTGAAATTCACTTGTAGGCACTTTAAGATAGGATGTTTTGAAGTTGATGAATGTTGTTAGAAACGAGAATCACGTCGAGAGTAACAAGGATAATCATGTACGGTGCGTTCATAGTGACACCTGGCCAGTGTCATGGTGAACCTACTAGTACATGTGCATGCTTGAATTGCTTCCATGTGATAATCGTTGGGGTAGTGAAGGAGGTTTTAAACTAGTAGTCGTTGGAATAGATGGACAATTATAGTATTAGTCACTTGGAGTGACGATAAGCATGATAATTGCCTTAAGTAGACCGTTTCGGGTCGAGATTGATGGTTGGATTAGAACCATGGGCTTATTGAGCTGACTTCGATTTGAGAAGAAGTTGTAAAGTTAATTGATGTAATTTACGATTTACCTTAAGAGGTTTGAACGTCCGGGTGACAATAGTGGACCGGAGGATTTTGGAGGAGTATGAGCTGAAATGTTGACTGCCGACTAGGTTTTGCACCAAGTTTATTTTGGAAATAAATTGCATCAAATATTTTGTGTGTGTTCAAATCCTTGTGAGGATTGTGTTACGAATTTTGGAAAATGTTTAGCACACACATTATTCTGGATTTTGGTTTTGGACGTACATGAACCATCTTATGTCGGGGGTTGCAAACTCCGTCAGAATTTGTTTCATGTTGTTGTTATCCAACGTTTCTTTCGGGTATAGTGATGTCCGTGTTTTATGTCGTCTAAGGTGGTAGACAAGTAACTACGGCTCATAACTTTAACATCGGATCTCCTCCACATATGTTAAAGTTTGGACGGAAAGTTAACTACCGTGGTGTCTATATGAAGCTATTTTGGGAATCTGTTTAACATGAGCTTGTTAAACGGTGTTGTGTAGGTGGTAACGTCCTAGAAGAGAATTTTTGAGATTTTGGCGTCTCGTTCATGATTTTGCTTTTAGCAATTTAACTTTGGGAGCACAACGTTTAGTGCGATTTTGTTGACTTGGAGTCATTGAGTTCGTTGAAGTTCATAGACTTTTGTGTACGACATTTTGTATCGTGTGAGTATAATTTTACAATGTGCATACTCTAATTGCTTATGTGAAAAATTTACGAGTTTTGGTTGGGCATTTGTTTCCACTCGAGTTTTGTTGAGAAAGATTAATTTTATGCCACAAGGCGATTAAAAAGAGACGAGTTTGGAACTCTAGCGTCGCGTAACTTTTCTTTCAAAAGTTTGTGATTACTATGTATTTTGTTGCATATAGTTCAGTGTATGGAATGATTTATACATGACTTAAGTAAGGCCTGAGATAACATTTTGGCGCGCTTTTGGTCAGATAAATGTTTATTATTATTTTCATGAAAAATGTGTTGTATCGACTTAGGGGTATGCATAGCTTGGTAACTTTTGTTTTCTCGACACTTTGACAAACGAGTTGTGCACGAAACGTGTTATTAAATCCTTATTTGAATGAGAAACCATTTGGTCAAAGGGGTGTTTTGGCGTGGTGGATATCACACATAAGTTTGCAATGCTTTGCAATTTGAAAATATAAATATACGAGTCGTGACATTTGGTGAAATTCGATTTGCCGATTATTTTGGGAAAATTGAAAACCTTTTAGTTTTTGGAAAATGGGTACTTGGAGTATTTTGATAATTACATTGTAAACATTTCCGTGTTGACGTTTTATGTTCCAAGTATGAAATTTTGAAGAAAAGGTTTCGTGATAGAGATTTTGGGAAGAAAAAAAATTGTTTGCATAAAACTATGTTGCGTATATTTCTTATGTTTCGGACATTGACGCGCACCTTTGTTGCAATTGAGAATTGAAGTCGGTTTGACCCTTCTAAGCGTCAACCATTTACTAGCAATTGTTTCTTCCTAGTTTCTCTTTTTGGAAAATACATTGTTGAGTACAGTTTTGTAGGAAACATTTTGCTCGTGTGTCATTATGTGACCATCTGAGGAAGTTTTGGAAATCAAATTGAAGAACCCCATCTTTTGAAATGTTGGTGTGAGTTGATGTGTGCATGTTATTTCATTACAAGGAAATTTCTAAGGAAGTGTTACAAGCTGGCATGCCTACCCCAATTTGAGGTTTTATGATGTTTCAAGTCGATATTTTCAAATGATGGAAACGGATTGGTTTTGTTTTTAAACTTGGAACCTGCACAAGTTGTTTTGTGTTTTGACTGAGGTGTAATTAGAAATCGTTTCTTAGTTTTGTATAATAAACTGACGCGCGCAAATTTTGCTGGCGAACCTTGTTCCATACCATTTGAATGGTCAGAAAAGAATTTTGAGTCAACTGCCGTTTGGGATTCTTTTGAAGTACGTGTGAAAATTGTGCACATCGTTTAAAGTGGGCAGTTACCTTGAGTGCATGTCATGAGTCAATACATACCAGAACCGTGGTGGTTCGTTTTAAAGAAGTTGTTTATTACGCTTGTAGCGTTTTGTCGGTAAACTGAACTGCAATGAAATGGTTTTCAACATGATTTTCATATGTGGGACGAGTGTGTCCAGTTTTACGTAACCACCGAACTGATAGTAGTAGTTTTGTGCGTACGGTGTAATTGATAAAAAAAATCTTTGTATTGAAAATATTTGTGAATGGTTTTGATTAATTGGCATATTTATTGAATAGCGCACTCGAAAATCTTGAACTCGTTAGGACCTTGGAAAGAGTAGGTAACCCAGTTAAAGGTAAGTGCGTGTAGCACTTCGACGGTGGAAGGTTGAGTATTCCACGCGTGTTCGTATTATGGGCCGGATGATATCGGTAAAAAAGTAAATGTGGTTGTGGTAATTGGAGGGTTGGACTTGCGGTAACACATTGTGGGGTTGGTATAGCCGTTTTGTTGACAACCTTAGTCTTTGGTGGAAACCCTCGGTAAACGGAACTCGTGTGTGGAGTCCCGTTAGAGTTCAAAGCTTGGTGGTATAACTAAGTGTCAACCTTTGTGGATTGGAGATTGGGAACCGTTAGCATATTCGGAAGGTGTAGTCCGATTGTAAATGAAATAAGGATAGCGGTTGTAGCAAATTCTAAGATACTCAAGTGTGATGAGTAGATTTTGTAGTGATGATTTCCTTGTGTGGTAAAGGAACTGATGACTGATGTTGTGACGAATTCTTGGAGTCTATTGGAACTCGTGGAGTAAATTGACAGTTAATGGTAGGGATGATCGTAGTTGATATTGTTGTTGGGTTCGTTAGTGAATAAACCGTGAAGCGATTTAGAGTTGAAACTAAAATTGAGGAAGATGGAACACTTTAAGGTTGGGAGGCAACCGAAGTCGTCTAACTAAGAGTTATCCCAGTAGTTGGAATGTTCAACCGGACATAAGTGCGGTGTACTTGAAGGCGTGTTGTTGAGAAGAAATTATTCAAGGATTGTCTTTATAGACTATGTGAGGAAATTTGGATTCCAGTTAGGAATTGATGATTTATGGTCGGAGTTGAGTCGTTTGGCATTGTTGTAAGGGATATTGATTTCGAGGACGGAATCATTCCAAGGTTGGGAGGATTGTAACACCCGTGATTTTCGGATAAGTACAACTTCGATTCAGTGAGGAATCGATCTTTTAAGAAAAAAATATGGAAAATAGGATTTGGAGTTAAATCCTATATTTTATTGTCTTGTTGGATGGGGAATTCGAATACGAGTCCAACGGTTCTTTCCGGAGCGAAAACGGAGCTCGAACGAGGAAGTTATGGCCAAAACGAGTTTCGGTACACTCTGAGCTATTGTGCCCGGCGATAGTGACACTGTCACAATCGCCGTGTCACTATCGCCCATGATGTACCGAGAGTTGGAGGGGCGCGGGCGATTGTGCCCTAGCGATTGTGACACTGTCACAATCGCCGTGTCATTATCGCCGACGGGCTCCAGGGGGCTTTAAATCCTTTTCTCATTCCTTCTTCTTCATTATATATCTCTCTCGACTCAACTCAACTCTCTCTCTCAGCCGATTTTCTCAAGAAACACCATCCCCTCCCCTCTCCTTCTTCATTTATTCACCATCTAAGTTGTAATCAAGCCCCTTCCTCCATTGTTGAGCATATTGGAGAGCTTGGAGCTTTTGTGGAGATTAGGAGTTCGTCTTGGAGGATTCAAGTGATTTAAGGTAATCTCTTCCCACCTAAAGATGTTATTGTTGTTAATTTCATCTTCTTTCCCTCTTGTGATGATGTTGAACGATTTTTGGTGATGATGGGTTAATGAAATATGGTTTACCTCATATTTAAGAACTAGGGTTTGATATATTTGGGGGTTTTGATGTGTTATGGTTAGAGGATGATTATTTATGGTTGGAACTTGTGGATCTAGGTTTTTGGAAGATTTGGCTTGAAGATGTAAACTTCATCAAAGGAGCATGCGTTGGAGAAACCCTAGATTTAGCTTAAATCTAGCGAGGTGAGTTCAAGTTACTTTGCGAAAACGTTGTACATGCCAAAATGAGTATTTTACAAATATGTGTGTATTTTACTTGAAAATGTATATTGTTGAGTTATTTTGTGGATTTAACTCTTTTGAAATGTTATCTTCATAAATGTGTAAAACACCCATATTTGGGACTTTTGGATAATAGATGGTTAGAAACCATAAATTGTTTTTAAAAGATTATTTGCTCAAAATGAGGTTTAATTGATGGTTTAGTTATACATGTGTAAATGATTTTGAAATATAGCTTGCCTAAACAAAGTTTAAATGTGTTTTGATCGAAGTATGGGTCTAGCAAGCTTGGAGCACTTTGCTCGGTTTTGACTGTGAGTAAGTCTTGGGGACATTTGCCCGGTTTAAATGGCTCAATGTGGAGTCTTGTTGATGGGTTGCTTTTATTGCACTGTTTTGCATATTATTGCACGTTATGAGTATTTACATGTTTGGGTGAGTGAGTCATTTCGGGATAGACATGTTGTGTTAGACTGTGTTGCATTGGATCCATAGGCATATTAGTCAGTCGCTAGTAAAGGTCAATTGGGTATCTTGAGGACGAACCTCGGAACTCACGTTTATGACCTTAACTTTCTAAGTAGGCACCAGGAGGATATAGTTTGGATACTTACCTTGGAGGTTTGTGTAACGACCCACACTTTCGAGATGTACCATTTGGAGGTAGTCCCGATGTGCCGGGCTTTGAGGCGTTACCAAGTGGGTAGACGTTAAGGTGTATCCTCAATTACGGTGTAACTTTGCTTCGTAGAGCAGAATTGTGGAATAGGCCAGACGAATGTGGTAATTCCTGATCTCGTTGGGAGGACAGAGATAGGCATAACGTAACTTGTAATCTATACTCCCAGTGGTACGATGAACGTTGTATGGGTGTTATACTTATGTGTTACCTCCACCTTCAACGGATACGGGTCTCCCCCGTTTATGGTATTTGATACTTATTGCATTTTACGGTTGCGTGAGTATTGCTTCGTTTTATGTTTTAATAAAGAGTTGTATTTAATGGACGATTTCCATGTTTGGTGAGTTGAGTATATACTGTCAACTGTATTTGAAGGTTTTGTCTAAACTAAACTTATTCACGTATTTCAAGTTAATTGTGAAGGTAATTCAGTTTGGAAAACGTATTATAACCTTTGAGGACTTCCTCGTGAAATTGTGGGAATTGAAAATGGTTGATTGGATTTAAAGTAAACTCTTTTGAAATCATGACTATAACTATTACTCTTTCGATTTATGTTTTTATATAGTCATGATAAAATGCTTGAACTCACTAGGCGTAAGCCTAACCCTTTTTATTTCCTTTATTTTGTCGGCATGTGCAACAGGCTCAGGTTGGGATAGCTCTAGCTAAATCGGGAAGTGGCGAGTGCTAGTAAAGTGCAAGAGAGGTGAATATCTTAAGTTATGTTTCCGCATTTATCCTTGGGAAGTAGCACTTGTACATGGAGTAAGCGATGTCCGAAGCGAGTTTAGTCTTGGTAATGAGACTTGTGTTGTATGCGTTGTTTGGAGATAACCATAGATTGTAATTTGAGGTATTTTTCCCATTGTTCGGAAGTTTTGATACAAGTGCATATGTTCTCCCAGAAATCAGGGAGACAATCCATGAACTTGTTTAGAACTTCCTCGTTATCATAGATTCTGCCTAATAACTTCATATCATTTAGAAGAGAGTTAAAACGATTATAGTAGCTAGGAAGAGATTCACCTTTTTCATGAGTGAAGAGTTCATATTTTCTTATGAGAGAAATCTTTTTGCATTTCTTCACTTCCTCTGTACCTTCATACAGAACACATAGAGTGGTCCACATCTCTTTAGCAGTTTCAAAGTTAACTAGAGAATGATAGACTTCATCAGGAAGTGAGAGAGCAATGATAGATCTAAGCTTTGAATCAAGAGTAACTAGACGTTTTTCTTCATCAGTATATTCCTTAGGACTTTTTGAGAATATAACGTCCAGTACCTTTTGCTTTCTCTTTGTCGGAAGGCTCAGAAGTGTCGGAGTCACTAGAGTCCTCCTTGTCAGCTGTATCCTTACCAGGCCTCTGCGTTTCATAGCGAGCCCAGACTCGAGGGATAATGGGTCCCTCTTTGAGAATGGTTGGATATCTAGTATCCACTCCTTCCATGAATAGCATCATACAGCTTTTCCAAAGAGAAAAGTTGTTGGGGTTAAACTTGGGAGGTTTGTTAATGGAACCATTTTCAGAAAAGTTGTTTTGAAAAGCATTTTCAACAGTTGAAAAAGAGGAGGCAGCCATTGCAGATCAAGTTTATGATTTAAACTTTCTGCTCTGATACCACTTGTTAGTCCCAGATGGCTATAACAAGTATTGTATAAGGGGGGGTTGAATACAATACACAAAATTTTCACAATTTTAATTATATTATTGAAAATCTTTCAACAAGAATTACACATAGAAACTTAAGACTGTTGCGGAAAAGAACAGATAAACTATTCTAACAATCTTGCAGAAGTATACTAACAACAACAACTAAGAACACTTAGAACAAAGCTATCAAGTTTTGGAGTTGTATGGAAATTTCTTGCACTGAGAGAGATATCCAGAAAGCGTAATTTGCATGGAGGAGTCTTCTTCCTTTTATAGTGAAGGTAAGGTACTAAGCATTAAATGCTCAGTACGAATATCCTTCAGTTACTTGTAATATACCAAAGGACTTCTGAAAAGTACCAGTGGACTTCTAAAAAGCTGATAAGTCACTATCACCTTTTTCTTGAAATAAGGAATAGAAGCCATGCTGAAAGGACATCTTCTAAAAAGATAACAAGACAAAATGTTACTTTTGCCTGAAAGCAGATTTTGTCCCGAAGTAAATGATCTTCTTGATGAGTACTCCAAGACAATATCACCGAAGGAATTCCACCGATAATATTGTCACGATTTTAAGAACCATCTGTAAGAGAAACCATTTTTACAAAGATCCCACCGATTTAAGTATCTCATCGGTGGGATGATGTCTACCGATTTGCGAAGGCAAATTCGATGGAACAATGTCCACCGAATTTGATGTATTCATCGATGGAGAGGAGGTCCACCGAATTGTAAGGACAAATTCGGTGGACAATGACTTGTTGTGTTTGTTGAGAAGAGTCTTCTATTTTCCACAAGTAGAGAGTCTTCAAGCTTGGTTTCGGTTGATCTTCGACTTCACCGAACGATTGCTATTTTGTACAAGTCATTCAAAGAACCAAACTAAAATATTCTAAGTAGGATTTTTAGGGAAAACATCGGTGAGTCAATTTCAAATCTTTGGTGACCCAACAAACTTCTCTGCCTTTCAATTTCTCGACCATTCCGCCCCAAATAGTGTTTTCTAGCAATACCACAAAATCCTACTCCTCCATTATTCGCATTGATTGCGAAGATACAACATATTGCCTTCCGACCAGCACTCCCTAAACAAGGATTAAGTCACACCAAGAATGTTCCATACTTCCCGAGTACCTTTAATTCATTCATTAACTCTCCAATTCTTTCTATATTTGCTATTACTTCGTCACCATGTGACCCAACTCACATTCTTCTTGAAGCACACTACTCCATTTCCCTGGAAATGTTTTCCCCGACTTGAGACTGCAATTACTCATAGCTTTCAATCCAATCATTCTAGTCTCATTCACTTAGCCATCCCTTTCTGATCATAACCGACAATGCACAACATTCTTAGACAATGCTCCTCGGCCAACTACCACATCCTCAGGACGGTAACGTGTCGAACCATACACACTTGCAATCTCTTTGATCAATCACACTACTCACACCGAATTACTATTTTTAAAAGAAAGCTACCCCACCGGAGTCAACACCGATCACACGTGCCCCAACAGTTACAAATCAACGGTCCAAACTCACAACAATCACTAAGCCATAATTCAATTCTATACACAAATTATATTCCTCGCCAAATCCACCGAATGGTTCCACCAAATAGGAGCTACCACCAAAAATCACTTGCCCTCCACGAAGAGGAGTGACCAAGCTCACTCAAACTATCTCACTTAATCGAACACTGAACAACACGCTCATGTGAAACATTCTCCTCGACAATACTAAATCTAATCCAAAGGTCTCTCAACCAGGGCACTACATATGACCACTTGTTTCCTTTCTAATTTGATACATTAAAGATGCCTCAAAAGAATGACTCGCTAACATGAGTCAGATTTTAGACCGGTCGCACGAAATTAGCTTTCTCCACTCTTTAACCATGACATACACAACGACCCCTTCTTTTTGTGCCTTACAAATAACAGTTCCTTAATTATAGTCCACCTTTCTAGTGTCTCCTGACATCTTCTCGCCGCAAACCTGTCTATACTTGATCTACCATACCGTCATCATTTTCTCTCGTGCCTACACGGAACGCCCAACACACACCGCTACAGTCCAAAAGAACGGTTTCTCCAAAATTGTCAGTCAAGACCTTTAGTCAAGTCCTCGTGAAGTACTTAGTACCGAGAACTACCACGAGTTCCTAACTCTCCAGCACAGTCGACCCATTCATTGTATTTCTTTACATCCACGGAATACTCCAATGCTCCTGACTAAACTTCATAACGAAGCACCACAGCTTAACGGTTACAGTATCCTCTTCGACAATCAAGTGAAGTATGAAAATTCACCTAAAATCCAATGGGATCGAAAAGAACAAGGGTTCCCTTTTCATCCCGTCACCAACCGCAACTCAACCTCCAGATCTCAAAATAGCATTAACGTATACTGTCTGAAAATCCACACACTTCAATTGAGCATACTCACCACCTTTGAATACTTCAGTCTTACGGCAAACCATCATTACATCTATGACTTACACGTTCCTTCGGTACAAAGTGTTACCACTTCCTCACACCACTATCGCACTACGCGGCCACATTGCGAACAAGTTCTCATGCTGCCTTTACACACACAAAACCTGCTACTTCCTTCATGCTACCCATAACACCATTTCATTTGAAGTAAAATCGCTTCCCGACTTTGTCTTTCCCGGGTCTAGACGAACCACATGTCAAGGTCAACTATTCAAAGCACACCCACTTCGATTACCCTAACATTTCGTTCTTATCTGGATCATCAAACCCCATAAGAAATCACTTATGCAACCACGATCTTACACTTTTGCAGCACTCACACAAGGTGGTCCAGCGTCATGTCGGATACATACCTTTCTCCAAACAACTTCTTACATCTTTGCAAGAAAACTCAACAAGATAATCACACTATAGTTACTTTTCCAATACCAACCTCCTGACAACTATCCAACAGAACGGTCACTGATTCAGCATCGACAATCGACATGCAATTGTCCAGTCGCCTCACGATAGACAAGGATTCTCGAAGGAATCTATTTCTCCTAACTCCCCGAACAAGTTCTCGTTCCTCGTTAACTCCCCGCAATCTATCTCCGTTGTGCTAGACACCTTACACATAAGCTAATCGTCCAAAACCTCAGTGAACATCACATCCACATTGGTGACTTCCCGCTCTCCCAATGCCCTCGCTAGGTGTTCCTATACCATACCATTTACACAATACGAACGACCTCATCCGTTCACACCCAGCGGGTTTACTCTCACGTTTTAATCTCCTAACATCACCCCTAACTTGAGACGTGTTAAACAGTCGCAAACTTCTATACCAAAGGACTACGTGATGATAATTTCCATTCCTTCCTGACAATCTAGGATTTCTAACAGAACCCCCTTCGTCCAACGCATCAAAACCAACCTATACCCCACCGTTCTCACTTGAGGAAAAACACAAGACCTTTCTTAGTGCAAAATCTAATTACCAACCTATCTCAGTACTCAGACTCACAACCGGTAACATTACATCAAGTAACGTAACGCTGCATATTACCATTCCCCCAACAGAGTCACTAATCAATTCCAATTTCACCGCAATTAAAGCTATTCTCACATAACTATGCAATAGCTCAAACCATAATCATACCGACATTCCGAATTCACTGTCCGAGACTCCCGGTATTCACCCACTTCCTCTAACGGAAACACTACGGTCATAACTCGACCACATCTTATTCAACTGACAATTCCATTCCCAAAGCCTTTCCTCAACCTCAATCGTAATACCCTTCCCGACCTAGCGAGTTCATAGCCTTCAAGCACAATGACACAACGATTGAAAATCATTTTACACTCTTTTAAAAACACAATAGATACAAAATCATAAAACCAGCTTGAGTATGCATGAAACAACACCACTCAAGGTAAATAGTAAAACACAACGATCGCAAGGATCGCTCGCAGGCACTCTTACGATATTTCGTAAGCTTGTCCATCCAAATCGATGCCGACGCTACGGTTGTCTCCAGTGAAACCCCTTTTTCATACGACTAGAAAATTTTCGAACGAAATCACTTACCCAAAGTGGGTCTGTCAATTCCAACACTCGTTCATATAATAATGACGAGTCAATACTCATTTTGTTTATAAAACAAAACTTCGCAATAAAACGTTTCCAATATTTTCGTAACAAAGGTTCTCCTCCACAATAAAAGCGTGAAATAATTCGTAGATCACTAAGTTCAAAGCTTTATCGGATAATGAAAACAAGTTTGTCTTTTACTTTAAAGAAAACACACGCTCGCACGCGTCAACTTATTTCCCAAAACAAAAAAACCTGTTATGCACGTACATGTTTTTAACATGAAAGAACTCGTGTAATACGTTTGATGACATAATGCATGAAGTTCAATATGCAATTTAAGGCTATTCACTCTAACCAAGTCAACCGTTGCACTCACTTCAACTCTTCACCGATACCATACTACGACCAACAACCGCTTTCTTACTTATGCTACAACTTGTAGTACAAGTGCTTCATAACCCACCTGATCGACCGCTCAACCTGGTTTACCAAACAAACCAGTTATCTCACTCCATACTCTTATACATACTTCGAAACAACACTAATAACTTTCATTCATTAACCTTGCCACCAACTAAACCGATTGACTAAGGAATCCAAGACTAGATTCCTTCACTCGACCTTGAATTGAAGCTTTCAAGATGCCAACATAATTCTCACTTCCTATCCCAACTAACCGACACATCCATTCCAAGGATCAAACGCCTAGCCGGCTCACTGACATACCGAAAATCACTTCACCTAGACGATAAAAGCATTGCATCACAAGCGATCTCCCATGACACATCAGCCTTTTGCTATCAAATACAAGATTAGAACCTTCTACACACTGCCACCCCCACCGCTTATCCCGACAATAGAGATTGATTACACCCATGCACCTGTAAATCCATAATATCATTGGCCAGATGCTATTTGAATTTACCTTACATGAGGGTTCTCACTACCATTGTCAAGATATCCTACGATTAAGGTCTTTCCTAATGGCTTCCTATATCTCAGTTGTGTTCCACTCTACTCCACAGTTTAAGTTTAGGCCCATCCGGTCACCTAAATCCCTTAAACTATCGCTCTGATACCATTTGTAACAACCCAATTTCCATAAAATATAAATTGACAACATTACAACAAAAAACGGTCCCAAAGTATACAATACATCAGTTCTACTCTAAACTCGCAGCGGAAAAACACCTTCACAACTGAGATACTACAAGAAGCCTGGCGGTAATCTACAAGTCTTCACTAGCCTCTAGCTCTTATACAACGACACGACCTTTCATCATCACCGGATGATACTCCAGAATCGACCATCACCTGAAAATGGTTTTAGTTTTTAAAAAGCGAGGGTTAGACCATGAGGTCTAGTGAATTCCCTCTCGAAAACAGTTTAACAAAGCATTTAAAAAAACATAAATGCAACCGCCATAAAGGCCCATCAAAATATTTTGACCAACCCACGTCACATATGGACAATTGCACAGTGTTCGTAGACATCCTCCACCACACGGTAATCTCCACGATCGGGGCCCAAACAGACTCCCCTCTCGCCCTCGGGGCCCAAGCAGACTCCCCATCTCCACGTACACAGAAAACGGATTCCATATGTACGGGTAATAAATCAACTCCCAAGGGATATGATATCCCAAGGTACCCTACTCCCACTGTGCACCCGACTCCACACATCATATCACATAATGGATAACATCACGTAAGTCAAACATACGCATCTGTAACATTTTCATAACATGCGTGTATTTATAAACAGTTCCTCATTTTGAAATAACAAGGCTTTTAATAGAATAGAATCATACCATCATGCTCAAACCAAGTTCAGTTATAAAAACTTTAGCAAAACATTTCATTTGCACCAAAGAGTTAAGGGAACTCACCTTAGCCTTAGCACATCGACACACGCTCCGGAACACACTTTAGCTCAAACCGAACACCTGAATTTGGACGTCATAAGAATGGTGTTAACCATCTAATTACATCCCAAAACATCCCTACTAAGCCCCTAAGACAAACCCCCAAACGATGCCTCGATTCTAGACCCGAAACACGAAGCGAACCAAAGAAGGTGCACAAAACAGGGGCTTGCGCCACATGTCACGCGGTTTGCAAACCGCGGGACAAACCGCACAACTACCTGTTTTGTCCCTCTCAATTATGCACACCACTTTCAGTCCGAAATTTCACCCTTTCTCAACCCCAACTCATCCCAAATCGATTTTAAGCCTCCAAAATGAAATAATGAATGTTCTAAACCTTTCCCCATAATTACCAAACATCAAAACATCATTTAATCTAATGAAACTCAACCAAAACCCAACCATTGATTCATGATTCAAAACCCAAAAGCTCAAACTCAAACCATAGCAAGTATGGAGATTGCTTAACAAATATGAAGAGATTTCTCAATGTTCTGATCCAAAACTTAAGGGAATCACTCCCAAAATCAATTGTTTCTTATTCCATTGATTAGAAATCACAATCCCAAAGATTACAAAACCCCAAACTACAAAACAACACACCCAACTATGAAGAAGAAGAAATAGGGTTCATACCTTGAAGGAGATGAAGTTTCTAGCCTTGAATTCTCCTTGCACCAAGCTCTAATGAAGAATTAAGCCTCTTTCTCTTTGATTCCCTCTCAAGCCTCCACAATACGTTCATATCATAAGAATGTAGAAGGGTTTAGGGTTTTACCCTTTTTAAATTTCCAGCTTTTGCTACTTAGTCCAAAAGTTGCGTTTTTCACACTTTGGCCACCAAATTCCCATTTCATTCCAAAATACTACAAAAAGGAAATATGGGATGTTACAACCTTAGTTTTACATTTTGCTAAATTGTAATACGAATTAATAGAGAAAACTTGATTGAATTCATTCATTTAACCTTAACAACTTTAGTAACTCGTCTTCACCTCCACGGTCCATTTTTGCTAGTCTATCGATGAATGTTTGTGTTTATATGAAAATTATTTGAATGTTTGTATGTGCAGGGATAAATGGTATAACACATATCAACATGTTATTAATGCACGTCGTTTTTAGTATAACTAGATATTGCTGATAAAAGATCAATTTAGATAGTTCATACTTCAATTTTTACGATGTTGGTACAAAATCGTACCAACCGAAAAAAGTTGGTATCAACTACAATTGGTTGGTACATGGTATAAATTTTTGGATACCAATTATAATTGATTGGTACACGATATATGAAAAATAAAACATCGTACCGTACCATGTTCACCCCTACAATGTAACATCAAAAATTGAAACTTCAAAATCTTTAGAAGATAAATATGTTAAACTTCAAAGCATTTTCTATATTGAGCATTACAATATTAATTATATAGTTAAAATATTTAATTTATCAAATAAAAAACTATTTATCTATTTATAAAATTGTTGATCCAAACCCTCAGTGATTTGATAATGACCCTATCTTAAATACTTAGTGAAAATTGTAAGTAAACAATATGTATCAGAGTTTCACTATCACTGATAAGTACTAAGATCTTACAGTACTGCTGATAGGAACTCTCGCTCTTTTAGATTAAACATTCAGCGAACACTGTTCACCATATCGTTGAGTCTGTTCAGTCCTTATGGTGATCGCTGATAAGTTAGTTGTTTACTTATGATCCCTGAAGACAAGATTCACGTCAACAAAGGTTCTACGCTGAAGTCGAAGATTAAGCTCAAGAACCAGCGACAAGTCTCCTAATGAACTGATGCGGATCAGCGAAGACTCAGATTTGTCCACTCAACGTGAAGTATCAAGTACAAGACTTCAGCTATCGCTGAACTTTATCATTCGCGGAATAGTAAATGATAATCGCTGAATCAACGAAAGTTGATCATGAAGTCCTCCGTACAAAGTACTTTTGTCTTAACCTCCCTTGCACGCCACCGTACGAAATGTCAGAAAAGAACCTCCGAAAATCTGAAATCGTACAACCACTCTGATACTACACTGTTCATTCATGCGGCTACTAAGGTTGTCAACAAAGGTCAATGACATGCAACCAATCCGCTGATGACACGTGTAAAGTGTATACTGAATTGCATTAAATGCATGCAGTATATAAAGAGATGAACTCACTTCATTTGAAGTAACTTGCTAACTCTGGACAAGTTCAAATCTCTCTTAAGATAGGATTTTATTAGTAATCTCCTTATCTTTCTTAGTGCAAGAAACCTTAGTGTTCCAACTTGTTTAGATTTAGGTTTATCCTTAATCTTGTTTCCGCAACAAGCTGTAAATTGTTAATGATTTATCAATAAACAATTTAGAAAAGTAAAATAGTGTGTTTGTATTCAACCCCCCCCCCCCCCCCCCTTCTACAAACTTGTATAGGCCTTTCGGGACCAACAAGTGGTATCAGAGCAGATTTGTTTAATCTCATAAACAAGATCTAATCTAAGATATTTCTCTTCCTAGCTATTATCTGAAAATGGCCAACACAAACACAAACACTCACTATATAGACAATGGTTCTCTTGCAAAACCCCCTAGATTTTCCAGAGATAACTTCAACTTGTGGAAAAATAGGATGACACTCTTCTTAGAAGGTGTAGACCCTAATATACCTTACTATCTTGAAAACGGCCCACACATCCCTGTAACAATTGATCCTGCAGTTCCAGTCACTGCAACTAGAGCTGCTATTCCAGAAAGGCTGATTCCAAAGGAAATCCATCATTGGACCGATGAAGACAAGAAGAAAGTGGCTATAGATACAAAAGCCAGATCCATACTATCCATAGCCCTTCCTGACGAAGTCTACCATTCCGTCATGAACCTGAAATCCTCAAAAGCCATGTGGGACACAATATGTGTTCAGTATGAAGGAACGTCTGAAGTCCAGGATTCAAGAAAGATCAACCTGGTAAGACAATACGAAAGCTTCATTTCTGGTAAGAATGAAACTCTCTCTGAAGTTCATCAACGTTTTAATTGCTTAATTATAGATCTAAAAACGGTTGGTAAGGAATATTCTAACTTTGAAGTGCTGACAAAGTTTTTAGAATGTTTACCTGAAAGCTGGGACAATTATTCCATGTGTCTCAAGCTGTCAAAAGATCTAAGATCAATGACACTTGCTACCTTATATGGCACATTGCTGAATCATGAGCAATCTAGCCATCTTAAGAAGAATCTTGTAAAAGATTCCAAAAGCACCCATGTTGCTTTAATCTCAGAGGAACCTTCTACTTAGCGACCCGTGGTCACTATCACTGAGTTAGAAAGTAACTCTGAAAGGTCATCAGATTCTGATTCTTCAGATAATGATGAATCCTTGGCTCTCCTAACTAAAAAGTTCAGGAGATTCGCCAAGAAGAAAAATGTTTAGAAAGAACAAAACTCTTTCTATAGCTGACAAGCCTAAGTCATCATCTTTTGTTGATAAGGCTACTGCTACTTGTTTCAACTGCGAAAAGACAGGTCATTTCGCTAACGAGTGCAGGTCAAAGAAAATCATGAGACCTTCAGCTTTTACAAAGAAATCCTTTGTTCCAAGGAATAAAGACGACAAATACTCAAAGCTGAAGGAGAAGTATGCAAAGCTGAAAAGATTTAAGAAGAAAGGAAAAGGCCTGATGGCTGACTATGATTGGGCTGCTTCTGATGAAGAAGCCTCATCATCTGATTCTGAAGATGATGAAGCAAATCAATGTCTCATGGCCAAGATTGAAGAAGAGGAAGAAAGTTCAGACATTCCCTCCACTTCAACATCTGCCATTCAGGTATCACCTTCCTTCTTTACCAATATTGTAAATATTGATGAAGCTGATAGTCTCCGTAAAATCGAACTGCTGACTAGAAGTTTATACGAAGCCATGAACGGCAAAGCTGTGGTTGAAAACCAAAATCTTGATCTCGCTGAAAAGCTTAAAAACTGCCACCTTCAAATAGAAAAGCTTTCTAAATTTGAAGAAGATTTTAAAGATCAAGTCCATTTAAATCAGCTAGTCAAAATCGAACGAGCGGAAGCTATCGCTGCATTAAAAGCTGAACAAGCTACTGTTGAAGGATGGTGTAATTCTTCAACAAAGATCACTGAGATAATTAAGGCTCAGATTCCTCTGAGTGATAAACGTGGTCTGGGTTATAAATATGATACTCCAATACCAACCACTGAACGTTCAATGTTTAAATTTGGAACGTTCGTATCCTCAGTAGCTGACACTTCTTCATCTCAGTACTCCTCGTCGGTTACACCAATCCCTGAGGAAACTCCTACCTCCTCAAAAGGTAAGGAGAAAATGGTTTATTCAAAACCTACCTCTGTCTCTAAAGACAAAGGTAAAGGAATTGTTATTTATCAAAATCCTCAGAAGGGTACCTTAGTACCTAAGTTGAATGCTCCCAAAGCCTTAGTGATTCATTCATCTGGTTCTAGAAATCAGACCTCTGGATCAGTTCAGCGACCTACTCCTAGACTCAGAGTAGATGTCCTTGGTAAGAAATCTGAAGAACTGAATGTTCGTCCTATTTCAAAAACCAATAGTGTACTTGGTGCTGGCACTTCTAATTCCAAATTAAAAGCTCAGCACTCAAGTGGTCCTAGAACTAATTTTAGTTATAGGAAATGTTATCACTGTGGACTTACCGATCATATTGCAAGTAAGTGTCCCACAGCCACCAAAGCTGATAAGATAGCTAAAGTGAAGATAACACCCAAGAAGACCAAACCAGTTGCAATTCAGGTCAAGGTGACTCCTACCTCTGAGGTCAAGAAATTGACCAAAGTGAAGAAAGACAAAGCTGAATCTTCAAATGCTGCGAAGACTGCTGAACCCATTCCAACCACTTCCACTGACAAACGCGTATACATGGCGAAGTGGGTACCCAAGCAAAACTAATCTTCCTTTGTATTGCAGGTTAAGAAGGGTATCTGGTATCTCGATAGCGGATGCTCTAGACACATGATTGGAAAGAAAAGTCTGCTCGCTAAATACAAGGAAGAGAAGGGTCCCTCTGTGACTTTCGGTGGAAATGGAAAAGGACACACCCGAGGGTATGGTGTACTTTCAAATGGTACAACATCCTTCAGAAGAGTCGCATATGTTGAAGGGCTGAAGCATAATCTTCTGAGCATCAGTCAGCTTTGCGACATGGATAACAAAGTGATTTTCACTAAGGAATCCTGCTTTGTCTCTGACAAAAAGGAGAAGATAGCTCTCAGCGGTTATCGTTTGGAAAATGTTTACGTTATAAACATGGACTCAACAACCACTGAGAACTCCTGTTTCTTCTCAAAGGCATCTTCTGATGTCAACTGGCTATGGCACAAGAGGCTCTCACATCTCAACTTCAAGACACTGAATACTCTTTCATCCAAAGAGTTAGTCACTGGTCTACCTCAACATTCATACGCCAAAGAATCCTTATGTTCAGCGTGTGAAAAAGGGAAGCAGACCAAGGCAAGCTTTAAGTCAAAGCAAGTTTCCTCAGTGTCATCTCCTCTTCAACTACTCCATATGGATTTGTTTGGCCCCGTTAACAAACAATCCATCGCTGGAAAGAAATATACGCTGGTCATAGTTGATGAATTCTCTCGTTACACATGGGTAATGTTTCTCCGTTCTAAGAGTGACACCCCTGAAGAACTCATCACCTTTGTTCGGAAGAAGGAAACTCTGAACAATATGACTGTTCGCTCAATAAGGAGTGATCATGGAACTGAATTCAAAAACAGTTCTCTTGATTCCTTCCTTGAGAGCAAGGGTATTTCTCACAACTTTTCGTCAGTGAGAACACCACAACAAAACGGAGTCGCTGAAAGAAGAAATAGAACAATTATTGAAGCTGCACGTTCAATGCTCAGCGATTCTCACCTGCCTACTCAGTTTTGGGCAGAAGCTGTCAACACGGCTTGTTTTACGCAAAACAGGTCGCTGATAGTCAAAAGATTCAAAAAGACAGCCTATGAACTTTTTCATGGGAGAAAGCCTTCAATCAGCTTTCTTCACATCTTTGGTTGTCAGTGTTTCATACTGAACAACAGAGATGCCCTTGGAAAGTTTGATCCTAAAGCTGATGATGGAATCTTTCTTGGATACTCCTCAGTTTCCAAAGCCTTCAGAGTCTTCAACCGAAGAAGACAAACTGTAGAAGAAACTATTCACGTCACGTTTGACGAATCCCGTTCAGCGAACTCTAAACCGAACGCTGATACAGAAGAACTGAATCAATGGATGTTTTCTCATCTTGGTGATTCAGAAGATGTTCCCACTACTCATGCTCATACAACTGAAAATGATGGTCCTACTATCATTCCCAAAATGCAGAATAGTGAAGCTGAAACATCTTGGGTCTCAGCTGTTCCTATAAACACTATACCCACAGTTGATCCAAATGTCTCAGAAATTCAATCTATTTCTCAGCAATCAGTGAATGAAGTGACAAATGCAAGCATTCCTCTCTTAGCTGATAATCCAGAAGTAGCTGAAGCCTCATCTTCAGTTTCTCCCGTTCAGACTGAGTCAGCGACGCATGCTCCGGCTCAGCGATGGACTGTAAATCACCCAATCGATCAAATTCTTGGTGATCCCAACGCTGGTATTCAGACTCGTAGAAGTGCAGGTAATATTTGTTTATTTATTAACTTTATTTCTCTAACTGGACCAAAGAAAATAGATGATGCCCTCAGAGATCCAAACTGGGTCAGCGCTATGCAAGAAGAGCTGGCTGAATTCGAAAGAAACAAAGTTTGGAAACTTGTTCGGAGACCAACTGACAAAACAGTGATAGGCACTAAGTGGGTCTATCGAAACAAGTTGGACGAACATGGTACTGTAACTCGCAACAAAGCTCGTCTTGTTGCTCAGGGATACAGACAAGAGGAAGGCATAGATTATGACGAAACCTTTGCTCCAGTAGCAAGACTTGAATCTATTCGTCTTTTCTTAGCATATGCTGTACACAAAAACTTCACTGTACATCAAATGGATGTTAAGTCAGCGTTTCTAAATGGAAAGCTGAATGAAGAAGTTTATGTGGAACAACCTCCAGGATTCTCAGATCCTAAGCGTCCAGGTTATGTTTATAAGCTGGATAAGGCACTTTATGGCTTGAAGCAAGCTCCTCGTGCATGGTATGACACTCTTTCTACTTATCTCCACCTTGAAAATTTTGAGAGAGGTAAGATTGACAAAACTTTGTTTTTTAGAAAAATAAAAGGTCATATCATTTTAGTTCAAATATATGTTGATGACATTATATTTGGTTCTACTAACCCTGAGCTTTGTACTCATTTCGCTGATAGAATGAAAGATGAGTATAAAATGAGTATGATGGGTGAACTAACATATTTCCTTGGTCTTCAGATTAAGCAAACTGAAAAGGGAACTTTTATAAATCAGGGAAAGTATGTTAAAGATATGCTGAGGAAATTCGACTTAACTGAAAGTTCAGCTATGAAAACCCCTATGGCACCACCGCTGATACTTGATAAGGACACAAAGGGTGTTCCTGTCAATGTCACGCTGTACCGTGGGATGATCGGCTCACTACTGTATCTTACAGCTAGCCGACCCGATATTATGTTTGCAACATGTCTGTGCGCACGATATCAAGCTGAACCTAAGATATCCCATATGAAAGCTGTAAAGCGAATCTTTCGATATCTTAAGGGTACATCGAATCTAGGTCTTTGGTATCCCAAAGATTCAGGATTCGATCTAACCACCTATTCAGACAGTGATTTTGCAGGTTGCAAAATGGATAGGAAAAGCACCACAGGAGGATGTCAGCTCCTGGGTGGAAAGCTGGTAAGTTGGACAAGTAAGAAGCAAAACTCAGTGTCCACTTCCACAGCTGAAGCTGAGTATGTAGCCGCTGGAAGCTGCTGTTCTCAAGTCTTGTGGATGAGAAATCAACTACTAGACTATGATCTTCAGCTCTCCAAAATTCCAATCTATTGCGATAGCACAAATGCCATCGCTATAGCAAACAATCCAGTGCTACACTCAAAGACAAAACACATAGAAATCAGATATCATTTTATCAGAGATCATGTGATGAATGGTGATATAGAACTTCATTTTATCCCAACTGATTATCAGTTAGCTGATTTGTTTACCAAACCTCTTGATGAGACAAGATTCAACTTTCTCATCAGCGAGCTTGGAATGCTGAACTTTGAAGGATAAATCTTCAGCGGTTCACATTTAATCAGCGATACGTTTATACATTCTTGTATAGGCTCTCGGATAAAATAAACTTGTACAATCCATTTCATCATCTTCTCTCTGAATAAATTTGGTTAAACTGATATCAAGGTATGTTTTCTCTCTCTGACAAAACGCATGAAAATGCAAGATTTCAAATTCTTACATCGCTGAATATCTCTTCCTTAACAGCGATATTTTGAAATTTCTTAAAACCCTCACTGATATTTCTATTCAGTGCTTCATATTTTCCAAAGAGTCCTTGAGTTTTTCTTTCAAAACCTCAGAGACAACGAAAGAATGTGAAAGGACAGTTGTGACGTCATTGCAACGGATAACACCAGGCACGCTCTTTTTCTGACACACGTTTGCACGTTTCGTTGTCTATCCAATCAAATGCAAACACGTGTCCGTGTCATGATGAAAAACTTTCCCGCTCAAGTTTTTCTCTCTCTACTCTCTTCCTATATAAACACTCTCAAAGTTTATATTTGTCTTTTACGCGAATCAATCTTTCTCCGCAAGAAAAGAACACTGTTGCATTTTGTGCTCTCAATCTTCAAGAACTGTTCATCATCTTCTTCATCAAACTCAAGGTTAATATGTTCTTATCTATTATCAAATGCGAATAACTTGTTTTCGATCTTATCATTGTTTTACACAAGATCAAACAAAAGAACTCAAAAATAAAATCATTTTCATTCATGGTTTTATAAACACAACCATTTCATGGTTGTTCTTCAAGTTTTAAATCTAAAATCTTAAACTTGTTCTTCTTTCGTATCCATTTTTTAAGAAACTGGAATACAAGGCTTATGGGTGTTATATTCGTTTTTTTTAAACAAGAAAAACCCTAATCTTCATTAAGACTTTTTTTGTCTGAATGAAATGGACAAAATTCGAAAAATCTTAATGGAAATTTTCTTTCCACATTAAGATAATTCTTATTTGTTAACATCTTTGGTTGAACTGATAATACAGTGAAATGGCAACTTCAAAGCTGAATGTTACCGCTGAGTCCATCTCCGCTGATTCTGAGGAACTGGAAATCACTAAAGCTCCTCAGGTTAAGTTTGAGCTGGATCAACTAGACTGGACAAAGGCAAACAACCTCTCAGCGCTTCTCGAGTTTCCTCCTCGGAAGCAGGTATCCCATCTAGACGACGCTGTAAATCTTTTGAAGAATAGCCCCATCTACACAGCACTGACAATCACACCTCCTGCCAGTCAGCGTCTCTTATCCCAATTCTGGTACTCTGCCAGACACACCGACCTACCCTCCGCCAAAGATCCATCTAAAACCATCGACTGCATACTCAGCGATACTGAGTATGGCACCATCAAGATAACCCCCGTAATAATCCGCAAAGCCCTGAAATTCCCCAACGCTACCTCAGAAAATCCTTTCATTCTATTACCTGACCACAAGAAGCACGCTGACAGGGAAGAAATCATTGCTTTCCTTGATGCGATGGGTTACATCTGGGAGACTGGAAGAGACAAGCTACCTGAGAAGAAGCTGACGCTGATAAAGAAATCCAAGATGCCCAGCGAGATGAACTTCATCTTCGCTCACCTGATCAGCTGCATGACAGCGAAATCCGATCTTCTGATCAAGCCGCTCAACCTCAGCAGGCCATGGGTTACGCACTGCTGAAAGGTCTCAACATTGACTGGGCCTCCATCATCTATGAAGACCTCATTCAACGTGTTGATTCTGCCGCTGACCGACCGGCATGGGTTCCTTACCCACGATTCATCAGCGCCATCTTTCAATATGGCCTGAAGGACAGCTATCCTGAGGGTGATCTGAAACTCTCTCAGATTGGCCCTAAAGTTCTCGACTTCAAGCCTGTCGCCAACGAGGTACGTCTCTCTACCCTTCTCACTCTACTTAATTCTCTGCTTTCTGTGGCTCCTTCAGCGACAATACCCCTCGCTGATTCCCAGGCCACAAAATCCATTCCTTCTAAGAAAAGGAAACAATCTCTTACCCCTCTTGATTCCAAAAGGATCAAGAAAACCAAGGAGCAACCCCAGCAATTCCATGCTGAAGACTCCTCAGCTCATTCTGAAGAGCTGAAGGAAAGTTCCGTGGTACGCTCTGCCACACCAATTCAAGCCATCCCTTCTAAACCTACTTCAGCGTCCTTAAACGCTGAGGTTAGAACTTTGGAATCTACCCAACCTTCTTCAGTCTCTCAAAAGACTGATGAAGTACTTCTCAGCGAATCCAACGCTGAACTTGAAACCCAACCCCAATTCTTATCCTTCGATCCTCCCTCTATTTCTTTGGACACTCCTCCAGCTAAAACTGGAGATGCCATCATTCAAGAAGCCGTTGAAGCTTCTCAGCGAATGACGAAGAAAGGACCTGCAGAGATCTCCATCCCTCACGGAACTTTTGAGGGAGATATGGAACACTATGGATGGACTCGAAACTTTGATGAGTTCGTCAACGCTCCTGCAGGTACAGATCCCACCTTAAACACTGTAACTAAACCTAAAACTTCTGAGCTTTCCTTTGTTCACAAGTACTTATATGTTACAGGTCCTTATTTGGGAGACATCAACCAGTCTCTGAAGTCCATGGAGATGAAACTTACAGATCTCACCACCGGTCTATCAAATAACTCTACAGCTGTAACAAACGCTGGAGAGAATCTGACGAAGCTGACTACTGTGGTGGAAAAGAAGGCCTCCTCTGATGACATCAAAGGCCTTGATAAAACTCTCGCCGACTTTGCCAAAGTGCTCTCCGACATCTACACTGACTACACCAACCTCAAATCGTCAGTTTCCACCGTTTCCAGCGAGGTTACAACGCTGAAGAAATCGGTTGGTACACTCGAAGATGATATGTCAGTGGTCAAGACCGACTTGGGCTCAGTGAAGACCGACCTTGGTTCTGTCAAGACAATGATCGAGACGCTGGTGAACAAGGCAAACAATCCAGCTCCTGCTCCGGCCCCTGCACCTATTTTGGACTCATTCACCGCAGAGGATCGCCAAGAGCTGAAGAAGATCATGCCTGCTATTTCTGGCCTAGAAGACAGAATAGCTACGCTTGAAGGTTGTGTGAAAATCTCTGGCCCAGAAGACAGAGATAACACCAATGCTGAGTCTACCCATTCCTCCCCCGCCCATCATGAGAAAGAGGGGGAGAAGAGCGTTGAACAAGAGAAGAGCGCTGAACAAGAGAAGAGCGCTGAAGGTCAAAATAAGAGCGCTGAAGACCTTTCCCATGATGAATCTATCAGGGGAGAGGGTAATGAAGATCTGGTTACTGGACCTCAGGGAGATGAAAACCCTGAGGGAACCGAGAACCTCGCCTCTGTATCTGAGGGGGAGCAACTCGAAGAAGATGCTGAAGAATCCGAAGCAGAAGAAGACGAAGACATCGACATCCCTGAAGCTGAACCATCCTCCTCTCCAAGGAACGATGATGATGATGATGATGAAGATGACGAATTCTTTGTCGTCAAACCTGCTCCTCGAAAAGCTCTTAAAGGGATCGTGATAACCGAATCCACAGGGGAGAAGACAAAAACAAAGACAAAGCACTCAGCCTCTGGCGCTGAGAAAAACAAAGACAAAGGCATCGCTGAAGATGATAATCTGGAGATCTTGCTTGCAAAGCCGATTTGTCAGGTACACTAAACTTATTTTTTCCTTCCCTGATCATCTCTGAACAATCAGTTATCCATTCCACAAACACCATACACATCCACATTATTTTTTTATCTTTTCTACCCAAGTTCTTCTACCCAGTTCTTATTTGTAAGATCGCTGCGTTTCAGCTAGTCCTCTCCCCTGTTTGAGGATATCGCTGAAGGCTCTACTATTGCGACTTCACCAATAATTCCAGCTACCGCTGAAGACATAATCCCAGTCTTAGATTTAATCTCTGAGACTGATGAACCAGAAGAACAACCTCTCTCGCACAGAAACAGACCTTCCTCAGTTCCTCAAAGGCTGAGTGAAGAAGATCAAAAGAGGAGAGAAGAAATGATAAAGCGATTCGAGGATCAGCGAATCATTCTAAGGCGCGATCAACTGCCTTCAGTTCCTCCTAAGTTCAGAATTTCAAAAGCTGAATACCAGGAACATCTCAGAGTTGAACGCCTCATCGCTGAAAGGAAGGAAGCTGAAGATAAAGACAGAGAATACGCCATCAAGCTCACTCAAGAATCTGTCAAAGACCCCAAGCTGAAGCGTATTCCCATTCAAATCCAACGAAAGCTTTGGGAACAAGCCCAGAAGATCGTGGAAAAGAAAGCTGAAGTTTCGCAGACCACCCTGATCTGGTGTAAAGAGAAAATCCACTTCAGATATCGTCCAGCGAAGATCAACAAGGTATTCATCTCTGGAAGAACCTCCATCGGAGTACCTATTGTTGACATCAAACTGTTCAGAGAAGATGGCACATCTGAAACCTTTCGCGCTGACACTGTAAAAAGGTATGGTCTCTCTGAATGGCTGGAGATGAGGTTAGCTATCCAACCATCACAATCTAAGTACAAGGATCATTTCGAAAAGCTGATAAACAGACAGATCGATTTGATATCTTCTTGTGTGGATATTCCTCCTGTTCCTGATCTAAAGCCGAAAAGAAAAAGGGGCTCACCAAAGAAGAAACGTCAAGATTCAAACTCAGGTCCTGTCATACGAAATGAAACTGGAATTGGTTTCTCTCGCGCTGAAGTACTTGGTCCTGATCCTGATCTATCTGCCCTTGACATCTCTTTGCCACCATGTGAACTTTTCGTCCCTGGTAAAGTCATCAGTAATCCTTATGGAATATTCGTTCTTGACTACGACGGACGTAAATGCTTTCAACGGATCGCTGAGCTTCCAATCACTCCAATCGAACAGCTCAGAGATCTCATCTACTGGTGCGACTTCAGAAAAGACATTCAGGCACGACACCTAAAACCCTTGATTTTTGAAGCTGCTCTGAAGCTAAAGAATAAAGGAGAAAAGGTTCCTGACTGGATGATTCCAACTGAAAAGACAACCCTTGATGAACTTCTCATTAAGGAAGAACCCTTTGAAGGCTGACAACAATCACCTCATTCTCTATTGTATCAGTCATCCTTCAGTACTTGTAATTTATTTCGCTTGTACTTGTAATCTTTCTTATTCAAATTGTAACCTGATTCAAAGATTTAAAGAAAGATTTCAGCGAATGTACTTTACTCCATCAGTACTGAAAAGATCCCAGAAAACAGTAAAAGGGACAAATATTTTATGAGTTCTTTTTATCCTTATGTTTTCATTAAATAGCAATTTTCTTTGTTGCTATGTCATAATCAAATAGGGGGAGATTGTTGATCCAAACCCTCAGTGATTTGATAATGACCCTATCTTAAATACTTAGTGAAAATTGTAAGTAAACAATATGTATCAGAGTTTCACTATCGCTGATAAGTACTAAGATCTTACAGTACTGCTGATAGGAACTCTCGCTCTTTTAGATTAAACATTCAGCGAACACTATTCACCATATCGCTGAGTCTGTTCAGTCCTTATGGTGATCGCTGATAAGTTAGTTGTTTACTTATGATCCCTGAAGACAAGATTCATGTCAACAAAGGTTCTACGCTGAAGTCGAAGATTAAGCTCAAGAACCAGCGACAAGTCTCCTAATGAACTGATGCGGATCAGCGAAGACTCAGATTTGTCCACTCAACGTGAAGTATCAAGTACAAGACTTCAGCTATCGCTGAACTTTATCATTCGCTGAATAGTAAATGATAATCGCTGAATCAACGAAAGCTGATCATGAAGTCCTCCGTACAAAGTACTTTTGTCTTAACCTCCCTTGCACGCCACCGTACGAAATGTCAGAAAAGAACCTCCGAAAATCTGAAATCGTACAACCACTCTGATACTACACTGTTCATTCATGTGGCTACTAAGGTTGTCAACAAAGGTCAATGACATGCAACCAATCCGCTGATGACACGTGTAAAGTGTATACTGAATTGCATTAAATGCATGCAGTATATAAAGAGATGAACTCACTTCATTTGAAGTAACTTGCTAACTCTGGACAAGTTCAAATCTCTCTTAAGATAGGATTTTATTAGTAATCTCCTTATCTTTCTTAGTGCAAGAAACCTTAGTGTTCCAACTTGTTTAGATTTAGGTTTATCCTTAATCTTGTTTCCGCAACAAGCTGTAAATTGTTAATGATTTATCAATAAACAATTTAGAAAAGTAAAATAGTGTGTTTGTATTCAACCCCCCCCCCCCCCCCCCTTCTACAAACTTGTATAGGCCTTTCGGGACCAACAAAAATTAGTTTTAAAGTTTCATATTGTTGAGAATATAAAAAATATATTTATTTATCGTAACCGTTCTTTGGATAATTTTACATCGCATCCTCTTTTTCATTCTTCATTTTGAAGAATCTGTTAAGTCAAAAAAAACATGCACAAAATCTTCGGTTCATCCATTTTGAACAAGTGAGGCTAAGGCACACTTGACAAAAATAAGCTAGCTTATCTTTTGAGTACATGTTTGGGCTGACATAAGTTAGTTTATTAATAAACTATTGGAACTAACTTATGATGAGTTTTTTATGTTTTCTAGTTATATCCTCGTCAATACTAATTATTATTTATTAACTAATTGATTATAAATAAATATTAGTTATTAGGATTTAATTATTACTATTGTTAATAATATTAAACGAAAACTATTAATTCAATATTGATTATACATTGATGTTAATTTTTAATGTTTAGAATTATTTGATTTTTCTTTACTATCTTGTTTGTACTAATTAACATATATATTAACATAATTTGTTTAATTATATTATGAAATATTGTAATTGATTATTTTTCAATGTGTCATTTTTGATCATTTTACATGTTTATCAACTAGTTTTGTCAAACATAACTTATTCATAGGCTAGCTTATCGGCCATAGACTAACTAATTAGTTAATTTGCCAAACATATCTTAAGAAAAGATCTCCATCATTGTATTCACGTTAGGATGAGATGAACCAAGATACACCGGATCAAACCCTATATCAAGAGTACTTTTATGGGTGGGTTTGAGATTAAAAATGATCAAGGGTCAAATCATTTCTTATGTGGTCAGCGTTGATTTGGTCGTTCTTTTACCTGATTTGGTCGCGTCGAAATAGTTTTTTAAGGGGGGAAAGGAAAACGGTCAGATCTGTTTTCCGAGTATCAGTTATGAAGCTTCAAATGGATTGCGAGAAGGGATCGGAAATATAAGTTAGAATGGGTGCCATGGTTGTTAGCCCCAACGGATACGTAGTATGCTTGTGGCTTCGATGAAGGATCTGAGGGCTCGTTCGAAAGTTGGGTAGGAGCTCGAGTTTCTGCAGGTGGTTCGTTTCTGGTCGAGGGTTGGGAGTTTCGTTCGCGGGGCCTGTTTTAGCTGCAAGTTTGCACCTTGCAAACTTTGTTTTGGGTCCTGTTTGGTTTTAGGCTGGTTGTTTTAGCCTTGGTTCCTCTCGAAACTAATTGTACTCTTTGTTGTTTGGGTGGGTTTTAATAAATGTCATGTTGTTTTTCAACAACAACAAAAAAACTTATCTTCTCACATAATCATTCGTTTATTGAATAATCTAATAGAAATGCTATAAGTTTTACCGGACTAGATATAATATTTCTAGATGTTTTTAAAAAAACGGGTCTCATAAACTTTATAGTTTTACAATAAATTTCAATTTTGGCTACAATATAAGATTCTCGTTTACAAATCAACACATTCATCTAAAATTGTATCGATATATTCCTTTAATCACATAACTACTGATAAGCTAGTCCATTTTTGAACGAGTTGAGAAAAACTCTTTTTGCTTAATTATAAGTTGATTTTTTCATATTTTTAAAACCTATAGGTTGTTGTATTAAACAGATTTTTTAGATTGTTACATTAAAATAGAAGATTTTATAATTTTATTACTTTATATTTAATCCAAACCAATTAACTAGCATAACATAAACAACACAATTTATTTTTCTCTCAAACTGATGATCGAATCTATACTGTACTATAAAGCATTTATGAAAAACTCTTAAAAATAATCCCTAAAGTTTTATGTACCGCTATTTAATGCTAATTATTTAAAATTTCTTATAAACAACTAATAAATCTTTATGTACCGTTTTTAATGTTAATTACTTGATTAATACTTATCTCTAACAACATTGAAATTCTTAAATCATGGACTCTTATTAATTAATCATTATTTCTAACCACTTTCAAATCCTCAAACCATGAACTCCTTAAAAAACGTCTTTCTTTAAACAAACTTAAAAAAAAACATGACCGTTTTCTTAAAACACACATTAAAATACATTAGAACGTTAAAATTAAGATATATCGCGCTGCATTGCGTGAGTAGACTTCTAGTAATTATTAATTTCAATAAAACTGGAAAAAAAAAATATACAATTAAATAAAATTGGAAATCGGATAAAGATTTTGTTTGAAAGTGGCCAAAAAAGATAGCGTTGAGGATTGGGTTTTCCTCATCTACAAATGCTTGGTTATAATTTAACTCCCCATTATCCTTTTTTTTCCTATGTAATTCTTTTGTATTTTCTATTAAAATAATATTATTTTTGTATAAAAAATACAACATTTTATGCTTTATATCTATATGATGTTTTATTATAGGTAAGTTTTTAGTCTAATATAATTGCTGGTTTGTTACATATATTCAACATATTATCACATAATAAATAATGGAACATACTTTCCAGACGGGATATTTAATGCGTTAGCTACAACACTGTATGGGTTGATACGCACAACTTCATTTTAAGAATTACAACATTATTAAAATATTTCATACTTTAAATAAACTACTATTTGTCTTTTAAAAAATCAATTTCAAAGTTATTGTTTGTAAATATATATTAAAATTACAAATAATTTATAGGGGTTCTTCATATTTAAAGAACTTTATATAATTATACGCCATCTTTTACCATCTCCATTACAGATAAAAGTTTTGAAGAATTTGTTAAAGCAAAAAAAAGCTATCTGAAATCTTTATTTTCTCATTTTGAATAATCTGTTGGAAATGATCTTAATAATTAATTTGATATTGATACTTTTTTTGAGAAGGGTATTCTATGCTATGCCTAGGCTAATCTCTTGGCAAATTATGCCTGTAAGCAATCAGCACTGATTAAACCTCAATGACCACAATTATTGTGTACGCCTGGATTAGAACCCTGGGTAGATAGGATATTCCACCACATCTCCCAAGGCTTTAACCAGTACGCCACAATCCTTGTGGTTTTGATATTGATACTTATTTAATTATTATTATTAAACTAGTTGTATAGCCATTTAATATAATAGAATGTTGAATTATTATTAAATCAATAATGAGGGTAACAACATTTATTATAGGAAACAAACTCACAATTTTATAAATAATTCTTGAACTTAAAAGAAAAAAACTAATAAATCATAGAAAGCAAGAATTAAATCTTTTTGTCGCATCCACTTTTATTTATGTTCATCAATCATCGCAATGACATTTATTTTACGGACCGAGTTATGGCTGGAGTGAGCCTCTTTATCGTCCATTGAATCTGTCGGAGAAAATGATCATATCAGTATTGTTACCAGTTTAGAGAGAAATTCTTTCCAAAAAATAAAATATAGAGTGAATTACACCGGTGGTCCTTATGGTTTACCTAAATTTTGGATTTGGTCCCTAAAGTACACTATCTACAGTGGTGGTCCTTAAGTTTTTGATTTATTTTCATTCATGGTCCTCATATATTTAATTTACTTTCACTCAGAGTCCTCGTATATTTAATTTACTTTCACTCATGGTCCTACTATATTTAACATTGAAGGATCATGAATGAAAGTAAATCAAAAAGTTAGGGACCACCATCGTAGATAGTGTACTTTATGGACAAGCATAGGGACCACCGGTGTAATTCACTCTAAAATATAATAAAATAACTTCTATTCAAATGTAATATAGATATTTAAGATAGAAAATCATAGCTTATTATTCATAGAGTGAATTACATCGGTGGTCCCTGTGGTTTGCTCATATTTTGGATTTGGTCCCTAAAATAAGCTATCTATATTGATGGTCCCTCACTTTTCAACTTCATACCATTCAAGGTCCTTTGAGTTAACGTCGTTACTTAGCAATCGTTAAAATGGACAAATAATTATCTCTGCAAACTACAAGGACCAAAAGTGTAATTCACTTTAATAAATACACAAAGGAAGGTTATTGATACGGACCCTTCCTCTACCTCATCTCTCACCGTCGGTAGTACCGCCGGCAGTCACCACCCTACCGCCGACAGTCACCACCCTACCGCCGACAGTCACCACCCTACCGGTCATATTCGGATCCGACAACTACATCGACCTCCATCAACGTCGGCACTTTATCTCTCTTCTCCTCACTCTCTCGGCCTCTCATACACGCTCCCCTTCACTAGATCTGTGTCCCACCACCAGAATAAGAGCTATCACCACCAGATTTGTGACATCCGACGAGAACCATCACCACCAGATCTGTGCCATCGCCACAACGACACCATCTAGATCTGCGCCATCGCCACAACGACACCACCCAGATCTGCCCCACTACTTGTTTTCATGGAGCTGCAACCTCCATCTTGAACCAGATCTATGACATCCCATTGAAATCGCACCACCGACTCCAACATATGTTTTTTATGTTCTTGAGAATAGTTTATGGGTTTGTGATATTTTGGGTCCATTCCATGTCTCCATGAGATAATTTCTGAGTTTGTAATTTCTGGGTTGGTATTTATGGGACCTACACCACCCGACTTCATTTTATGGCCATCGATTTAAATGGGTTATGATTTTTGAGTTTGTATCACATTTCTTATATAATTATATACACAATTGTTGGTAATGTTCTTATACATTATTGATGTTTTTGTTGGTAATTTTGATAATTTTTGGATGATTGATTCAGAATTTTAATATTTATATTACATGTGTTATTTTAGGCTTTAAATTACATATTTGATTTTAGGGTTCATATTATGTTTTTGATTTTAGGATTTAGTCGATATTTTCAGATTTTTACATTGTTTCTGAATCATAATTAATTTTAGAGTGCATTACAAATTTGGGCCCTGTAGTTTGGCCAAATAATGTTTTGTTCTTTTTAACGGTTGCTAACTGACAATGTTAACTTGAAGGACCTTGAGTGTTATGAAATTAAAAAGTTAGGGACCATCAGTGTAGATAGCTTACCTTAGGGACCAAATCCAAAATATGAGCAAACCACAGGGATCATTGGTGTAATTCACTCTTATTCATATAAAACGTGTTATTAGCAGGGGCGAACCTAGGTAGGAAGAATTTATTCCTATAAAACCGTCTCGACGTATAGGAAAAAGTCTTAGAGGTTTTAAACGTGCTAAATGATGTGTAGTCTCTTAAGTATGAAAAAATGATTGCAGTTTATTGATGGTATCTTTACATGTTGTATCATAGGTCACAAGTTTAAACTTTAAATATCTTTAGGTTTATGTTTAAGAACAACGATAAAGAAAAGAAACATTTGTGATGTTGCAAAACCCCCGTCTACATATCATTTCCAATGAAATCGTGAGCTTTGCAATTAATGTTTATTTTATTCGTATTATAACAACGATTGTGTCCTTGTGCTCGGAGAAAAAAAAACTATAGGTCCGTCTCTAGTTATTAGTATTTGTACTCTAAACTATTGTTTATATTGTATTACATAACAAACCGTACAAAATTGTCCACGTGACGTAGCACAGTTGGTTGTGAGGCGACATATTTGTACAATTAAATGAGGGTTCCGGCTGGTTATTAGTATTTGCACCCTAAACTATTGTTTATATTGTATTACATAACAAACCGTACAAAATTGTCCACATGACGTAGCACTGTTGGTTTCGAGGCGACATATCTGTACAATCAAATGAGGGTTCTAGGCTGGCAATCGTAGTGTAACAATTACGCTTCATTTGGGTGTTGTATTTTTTATAGACACTGACTCTTATACTAGCCACATAATAAATTATTTCGTACCTGATATTCCCATAACATGATGATATTAAGACGAATGTAACTTTATAAACTTTATAACCTTTTATTTTTATATTTTTTAAAAGTAAGACCACAAGGAAAAATGTATAGAATTTAGTTTATAAACACGTTGTTTTCTTATAAAATAGTAGTGTTAAATTTAATGCTTTTTATCTCAAATTATACTTTGTAAACTACAAACTTGGTCCCTCTAGTTTGTCTAAATTAACACCTTTGTCTTCGTCGTTTTAAAATTACAACATGCCCATCATTGTCTGTAAAAAAACGTCCCCATTTAGTTCCTTCGTCTAATGGTCATTACAAAAATTTCGTTAAATGATGAACATTTTAACCTTTTTTTTGTCTTTTACTCGATCAAAAACCATTAGGGCCAAAATCACAAAATCAATTTTGATTATAAAGTCTTCCTTTGGCTGAGTGACATGTATTTCCACGATGCTCGTTTTTTCAATTATGAAGCATGGTTAAGCGATCCGACTTTCATTGGGCCTAGTGCCCCATAAAAAGTATATAAAATGACGAAAATGTTCTCATCCAACGGAATTTTTTAACAACCACTAAAGAAAATATTAAATCTAAACGTTTTTACAAACCATAATTATCATTTCAAAACTACAAAAACGAAAAGTGCTATTTTGGACAAACCACATAGACCCAAATTGTAGTTTACTCATGGTACTATATAAGTATATTATAGTATCCATAATTCCATATAATATAAAGCCCATAACGATGGATTGGGCCGGATTAGAAAAGGCCCATAACAGTTTGAGTTAGGCCCATATACGTTGAGTTAGCCCATTGTATATATTGATGAAGGGGCTTAAATGGAAAATCGCTATGAAAATCAATTAATTTTGTATTTTTTTTATATTATTATTTTTAATTTTAACAACTGATGAATGATCTATAAGACTGCATTTGATATATGAGACTGAACCAGATAAGTTAGAACAAAGTTGATTTTATATCTCCAACAACTTCCCCATTTTGAAGAAAATGAGGAATATGGAGATTTTGGGTCTAAAATATGCTCCAACAGCTCCCCCAAAACCATCCCCATTTTGGAGAAAGTAGGAGAGAGAATACAATTTTCTCCAAATATGGAGATTACCCTAAAAATCATTACCAAGTGAGATAAATAATATTTTATTATTTTCCTTCTAAAAATTTGTTGGAGGTAATAATGTTTTGAATATTTTAATAGTATAATTAATGTTGAATTCTCTAAAATGGGGAATCTGTTGGAGATGGATGTATTTTTTTTGGGGGATTTTGACTTTTGCTTCCCCATTTTGGAGAAATTTTGGGGAAGCTGTTGGAGATGCTCTCACGTTTGGTGCGAAACGAGGCACCATATTAGTTTTCATAAGAATAATAATAACCATGGTGTACATTTCAAGTAATTTTGATTTATGTTTGACAGCGCACAGTATGATACTAATAAATTTTTGTTACCTTCCACGACCACCAAATTGGTGTTACGTTCAAGAAGTTTTCTTTCAACGAATACCCGCATTTTAATCGTCATACTGACATAAAACGACCTTCAAACTATATATGTTGTTACCATAATTCCACCTATACGTTTGTTTATTAACCCATTCCAACATACATGGTCACGAGATTCCTCTATGCTTCCCGCCTATGAATAAATCAATAAAACTATTACACCCTGTATCCAAGGTTCTAAATAGCGTGAGGCGTGACGTGGCGGCGAGGCCAAGCCTTAAGCCTTAGGAGCCACGGCGAGGCCACGACATTTATCAAGGCGTGACTTATGGCGGCAAATTTCTATATCATATATAAAACATATGTTTTATACTATCACTCGGTAATTCAATGATAATAAACAAGTTAAATTAGGTTATATATTCAAAACTAGGAATAAGACATTAAAAATGTATAGGAAAAACAAATATTGCGTCATAAAAGACCGCACATTGGGCCATGGCATGCCACAAGCATAACGTGGCGCGAGGCACAGGGCTTAAGCCACGACGCGCCATGACGGCTGTTGCGGCGAGCCTTTTAGAACGGTGCCTGTATCACAATATGCACGTTTTGAATCACATTTATTGCGTCTAATACTGGATTATGTCAGACTCATATAAAACCCTATAAGAACCGGACAAACGTCGTCACCACATAATTACCTAGTGAACGTCACGAGTCAGGTCAATGAATCTTATAAATAAGGGACCACAGTACGGACACCGATACTCACGCCCCTATTGGTGGATGCATACGTTTCCATGCCCATATTCACGCCCCTATTGGTGGATGCATACGTTTCCAACCCTAGATTACTCAATATGATAACGAACTAAATACAGTTGTACAGATAGTCGAAAACCATGCCATATTCAGCCTATTAGCGAGTACGATTAAAGACATGATTACTGTTTCCAAAAGCGTTGACAAAACAATACGGACGCCGATCCTCATGCATACCTTCAATAGATTACTGCATATGATAACTTCCCAAATACAATTTTAAAGAGTTCTGATAAAAAAAGATTCAGTCAGATGATCATAATCGAAAACCAGACCACATTCAGCTTATCATCGAGTACGATTAAAAACCTGATTACGGTTTCGAAAACCGTTGACAAAACAATACAGACACCGATCCTCATGAATTCATTCAATAGATTACCAAATACGATAACGATCCAAAACACAGTTTTACAGGGTTCTGATAAAAGATACAACCACAAAATCGTAATCGAAAACCAGACCACATTCAACTTGTTATCAAATACGATTAAAAACCCGATTACAATTACAAAAAATGTCAACAAAAGATTTAAAAGATGGAGAACCCTAATCGAAAAACAAAACCAAATTCGAATGCATAAAATCCCCTTTCACCCACCAACTACTACACATTCATTCAATCAACCCCAAAGATCCCCCTTGTTACTTCCTGCCGCTTAACAACCCCCATCCGTAATAAAATTCATATAAATAAATTCATACTTGCAACCCTTTGAGACCCAGCTTCCTTCCTATACCCCTATCGCAATCAATTCTATAATCTTTTTACCTTTTTAATAAATTCTCATTCTTAATTTCTTATATAAATATAAAAGATACAGTTTTTGTCTACAAAATTTCCCATCTTTTTCTTTCTTTCCAATCCGAATTCCGAATCGACGGAAAACAATCAATCTTTAACCATGGTGGAAACAAGGCGCAGTTCGTCTTCCTCGAAACGCACGCTCTCATCACCATGTTCTTCCCCAATTCCCACAGGGAAAAGATCCAAGGTATTTATTTTTCGATTCCAAACATATACCCTTTTGACCGAAATCTTGAAATCTTGAAAAAAGTTTGAATTTTGGGTGATCGGTGGTGGTTGCAGGCGGCGGAGGCGGCGTCTTCTTCAACTACAGGTGCGCCGGTGGATCCCATTGAGGCGGTGGTGAAGGAATCGGGTGGATGTGAGTCTCAAGAACAGGAGGTCCGATCGTCTGATCCGGAGAAGAAAGACTCCGATGCTTGTGATGAAGTCGCCGGCGGCGGCGATGGCGTTGATGTGCCGGAAAAATCTCCGGTGGGTCAGGTGGAAGCCCAGCCGTTAGTTTCCCCTATGTCTTTAGGTAATTATCTTGAAAAAAAGAAATCACTTTTGTTAATCTTTGTAGAGCTTTTTTGTTGATCTTGTTTGATGTTTTTTTTTTAAATTTAGGGGATTCGTTGATTGACGTAGAGAAGACAAAGGCTAATGGTGGTTCAACTGTTTTGAATCGTACTAAGAAACGCCAGTCAAAATCTAATGTTGGGGTTGCTTGGGGGAAGCTTCTTTCGCAGTGTTCTCAGGTGGGTTTTTTCAGCTCTTGTTTTTTTGGGTTCCAATCAAGATTTGGGTGTTTCAAGATTTCATAACTAGAATGTGATGAAGTTTAGGAGATGGGGATTTGTTAATGTTTAGGGACTTGGGGGCTGTTTGGTTGGTTTTCCATTAAGGGGCTGTTTACTTTTTTTTTAACATTAAGCTCTGTATGTGTTAAGTTGTCTGAATAAATCTGTGTCTGTCTAGATGAAGCTGTGTCTGTCTGTATAGTTTGGGAGGTTTTTTTTCATAGATGGAAGGAGCGTGTTCTGTAATTGGGAGAGACAAGTTTTTAAAAAAACTTGGCTTTTTGCATAAAGTGCTCCCTCCTAGAAGCTTGCTGAATAAGCCATTTTCTATATCATTAAGCTACTACCAAACAGTCATGTATAGATGACCAAATAAACTGCAAGTCCTATTAAGCTTCTTAATGAATAGGGTGATATCTGTCTGTAATTTTTTTGGATATGAACCGGGTGTCCAGCAATTTGGGCTGTTATTGGCTACAATCTTTAAGCTTAATTGGTCATTTTCTCGAAGTGTTCAAACCCACATAATTTTTTCTCGAAGAGCATAGGATTGAGAGAAGCTAGTACTATTAATGCGGTAATGCTATAGAGAAACTAGTTCTACAACTGAATCTGGTGTTCAGATTTACCATAAGAAATAAATATAGGGATATTTCACAAAATCATCATTAGTCTGTTGGTTAGTTCAATGCTTTTCATATATGAGGTCATGTGTTCAGTCTTTTATTGCGATTTTTTTTCTTCTTCAGAAACATAATAAATCTGAAATTAAAAGTTAAAAACTAAAAAAAATGACACTAATGGGATTCGAACTCGGGTGCGGGGTGGAAGAAAAGCCTTGCAAACCAACTCTACCAAAGAAAACTTGTGTTCTCATTGTAGTTTCAAAATATATATAGTGGCACACAACAAATTGATACGGTGACACTTTTCAGGGGACCCCACCTTCTGGTGGGACATACTGGGCTTGTTTGGTTTGGTATTTTCGAATTTATTTGACTATTTATGCATTATTTGCCATGTTTTTAGAGTAAATTGCTATCATTTGTATGAGATTTAATATATTTATCTTTTCTACTTTCCAGAATCCCCATGTTGTTATGGATCGTTCCATTTTCACGGTTGGTCAAGGCCGCCAATGTGACTTGTGTCTTGGTGATACTTCCATCAGCAAATCGTTGTGCAGCCTGAGGCACATAGAGTCGCAGGTTTTTTATTTTTTATTTGTTTTTACTTCCTATTTATTTCAATTAGTATATAATGTTGCTAGTGATGCCTTACACTTTCTTTCACCATCACATGTGCATTGGCCAAAAATGGTCCCGGGCCGGGCCCATTTGGCCATTTCTACGTGTGTGCATTTGTTGATGTCGGCAAAGATGCCTAATACGGATTTTTTTTCGTTTGCATAGCAAGGAGGTGCTTCGATCACTTTACTCGAAATCACCGGTGGCAAGGGCGCTGTTAAAGTGAACGGCAAAGTGTGCCCTAAAAGATCGACCTTACCACTTAGAGCGGGAGATGAAGTGATTTTTAGTTCTTCAGGAAGGCATGCTTATGTATCCTTTAAAGCAATGTTTTTATTTATCTTTATTATATTCGAATTTCAATAGGCACAGAAACAACTGCCCTACTCTTTTACCGTTTTACCCTCCTCGGACCCCACCTCCAGGTGGGATATATTGGGTTTGTGTGGTTAATTACTAGTTAATTCTTGTGCTTGTATACCGTTTTATGTTCGTTAATAGAAATTTAATTGTTTGACTTTTGGGAATTTGTCTAAAATACCCAATTTGACCCCCTTCTTCACTTTATAGCCATATTTTCAACTTATTAACTGAAATAGCCGGAGATTACACTAGTGGCGCTTACGCAACTTGCATAACCCACTTTTTCAATATAGTATTCAGAAAAAAGTAGACATTACAATTTACACAAGTAGCACTTACACAAATTGCTAAATTTCTAATTTTCTTGAATATTGTATTGCAAAAGTAGATTTCACAAGTTTCATAAGTGCTACTATTTCGGTGAATTTGTTGAAAAGGTGGCTAATAAAGTTAAGAAGGGAGGCCCGATTGGGTATTTTAGTCAATTTCTCTCAACTCTTTCCATGTATACCATGTCGGAAACGATTTTTTTCTTAACGTACTCTCAGATATTTCAGCAGCTATCGAACGATAACGTTGGTGCTGATGTGGCGCCTTCAGTAAGCATTTTAGAAGCACATAGTGGCTCGTTAAAAGGATTACAATATGAAGCAAGATCTCGAGACCCATCTGCAGTTGCGGGAGCATCAATATTAGCATCGTTATCCAACATTCAGAAAGAGTTATCGCTTCTTCCCCCACCTTCTCGTAAAGGAAAAGGGTTACAAACGGGAATTCCGAATCTACCCTCCACTTGTGAAGTGCCTGATAACCATGTAGCCGATACCGACATGAAGGACGCTTCCGATCCTAACGATAGCGGTGGCGGTGCACCTTCGTGCGAGAAAGCCGTTACACCCGATGCCGCCAATGAAAACCTTGACGGTGGTGCTTCGGTTGATGCGGAAATTTCTGGAAACGCCCCTGCAGCGGCGACTCATGAGTTACGGCCGTTGTTGCGTATGCTTGCGGGATCGTCTGCTTCAGAGTTTGATATTTTGAAAATTCTTGATGAGCGGAGAGAAATTAGGGAACTGCTTAAGGATATTGATCCTCCGATCTCGTTAGCGGCACGGCGTCAAGCGTATAAAGATGGCTTACAACAAGGAATTCTTGATCCCAATGCAATTGAAGTTACGTTTAAAGATTTCCCGTATTATTTAAGGTGCTGCCACTGACTCGCTTTTTATCTATCTCGTGCCGATTGTTCTTGTTGTTTTATTTGAATTCTTGATTTGTTCTACACAGTGATCATGAATTCTCAATCACAATGCACATAAGTTAGAGCATATTATATATATATAGAGAGAGAGAGATAGAGAGGGCGGTTCACGGGAAAACCCCCAAAAAATGAAAAACTGAGGAACACCTTGATAACCTTTCATCTGGACGGTATGCACACGTGCATACAAATAATTGAAGCTGTTTTTTTGGTTTTTATGCACGTGTGCATGTTACGAATTACTTGTATGCACATGTGCATACCGTGCAGATGAACGATTACCATGTTTTTTCTCAATTTTTCATTTTTTAGCGGTTCTCCTCTGAACCTGACCCTATATATATGTACTATCTATGTCAAATCAGCAAATCTCGTTGAAGCCACAATCTCTCCCACAATCACCACATCTAATTAAAAGAGTTTTTTGGTGGTCATCATATGATCTTTAATTTGCTTGCCGAAGTTAATTCACATTCTTTTTGCTTCCCTTGTCTTCTAGCTTAGACTTTATTGTCACACAAGTATTTTTTTCGCGATCTTAATGCTGAATATATCCTTTAATCCAGAAGCAATGAGTATTTAGGCATATAAATATCATAGATGGGTATCGCATGATGGTTGATGTCAATAGAATTTTGACATAGGAGTGATCGATGAAATTTTATATTATAATGCAACTGTTAAGCTGAATTTACCCTAAAAACGAAATCTCCCAAAAAAAGTTTATATTAAAAAAGTCTAATTTGCATCGCTTGGTAAAAGGTTTTCTGTTGCATATATGAATGATTACAATCGTTGAAATGAAAACACCTTCACAAGTCTCCTATTAAATTGTGCAACAAAGTATGTGACCACCCGTTGACTTAGATTGAGTTAAAAAAATGTTCTTGTTGTTTATGTAATGGATTTCCCCCCTGCAAATAACGTAATGAAAGCTTTGTAACCACCCGTTGACTTAGATTTGAGTTAAAAAAATTTACTTGTTGGCTTTCTGTGTAAAATAAATAAATAAATAAATGATCTTGTAGCTTTATGAAGGCTTCCCACTTCTTAACTTCATGGGGTTTCTCCATCTCAACTATTTTTAATTTTTTGGATAAAAATAAGAATTATTTCGTCTTTCCTATGTTGATCATCATATTAAATCAAGCAATAATACCCTCTTGAGAAAAAAATCTTCTCTTAAGGCAGGGGAAAATAAAAAAAAGAAATCACTAAACTTTATAGTGATAAATCTTTTTGTTCAATGAGAATTCGTTCCATTTTGGAGATTGTTATTATCATATCTACACTTTTTGAAGGTCTTAATTGCTTTACTTTTAGTTTCTGGTTTCAGTGGGATGAGGTTCTCTTGTCCATTCCGTTGTATTTCTAAAGTTGTTACTTTTCTACTCTTTTGAAAAACGACAGTGAAACCACAAAAAGCGTGCTGATTGCTTCGACTTATATGCATCTGAAACGTAATGAGTTTGTGAAGTATGCTTCAGATCTACCTACTTTGTGCCCCAGAATACTCTTATCTGGTCCAGCAGGTACGCCCTTTAATTTGTTTTACGTCAAAGGACATAATAAGTTATTGTTTGGTCACTCGTTAACGTTTTTTTGCATGCAACACAGGTTCGGAAATATACCAAGAAACGCTGACAAAGGCTCTTGCAAAGCATTTTGGTGCTAGGCTGCTCGTAGTTGATTCTCTTTTGTTACCTGGTGTAAGCCTTCTTTTCTTCCCATTCACAGTTTCTTTTTTGACTTTTATTACATCTCCTTCATGGGTGTGTGTGTATATATATATATATAATATACATATATTATATATATATATATAATATACATATATTATATATATATATAGGGTCAGGTTCGGGGGAAACCGCAAAAAATGAAAAACTGAGGAAGACCTGGGTAACTGTTCATTTGGACGGCATGCACATGTGGATACAAGTAATTTGTCCCGTATGCACATGTGCATAACATGCAGACGTGCATAAAAACTAAAAAACAACTTCAGTTACTTGTATGCACATGTGCATACCATCCAAATGAAAGGTTACCAAAGTGTTCCTCAGTTTTTCATTTTTTGGGGTTCTCCATGAACCTCCCTCTCCCTCTCTCTCTAAACTAAAAAACAGCTTCAGTTACTTATATGCACATGTGCATACCATCCAAATGAACGGGTACTAAAGTGTTCCTCAGTTTTTCATTTTTTGGGGTTCTCCCTGAACCTCCCTCTCCCTCTCTCTCTCTCTATATATATTTGGTAATCTTTAGGATGGGTAATTGGGTATATATAATTCTCTTAGATGCTAGTATCTTATAAAAAATAAAGCAACAAAATAAAGAAAACATCTAGCTATTCAAGATGCTAGTTCTTGTACAAAACTCACTATTTTTCTGCATGCCCCTTTTAGACCCTTCCCCCATTTAATACTACTTAGCGGCCAACTTATTCTCGAATTACCTAAAATACCCCTTGCTAGCTAACATACCAGTCTTCTATTCCCTTCTAGAATGCCTAATACATATTTGACAGGGTGGGCCTAAGTGTGTCTTACATTAAGCCGATGCCCATACATATATTCTAGCATAGCTACTAAGAAGGGGTATTTTGGGTACTTCTTAGAATAAATATTTAGTATCTAGTAAAAAAAATAGAGAAATTGAAGAATCACTAGGGGTGTAAATGATGCGAGTCGAGCTTGAGTATCATTATACTCGACTAGAACTCAAAAGCCAGTACTCGAGCTCAAACTCGAAAACTCGCGAGTAGTGAAAATCCAAACTCGAGCTCGACTCGAAAGCCAATTCCCGAGCTCGAACTCGTACTCGAACTTGTTTCAAGCTCGAACTCGAATCAATAAAATGATAAACAAACGTAAACAAAAATCTTTAAAGTACTAAAGAAGAATCGCTCCCTAGGGTACACCATATAGAAAAAGCCCTTTGGTTCAAGCCCTTAGGCACAAACACTTGGGTTCAAGCCACTGAGCAAGTTAAATGGTATAAAATGGAAGGGTAAAATATAATACTTAGACCTCAAAAGGGTTTGGAGGTGAATCCCACCAATGTGGGATGGGAATTTCTTATCAAAGTCCTTACTAATTTTCCTTTCTCTACTTCCCCATCTTTTTGAATATGTATAATTATAATAATTATTTTTTGTCATATTTAGATAATTATATAATATAATAAATTAATAATTTTTTACATTATATTTTATAAATTATAATATAAAGTTAATTATATATAAAATATATTTGAGTATCTCACGAGTCGAGTATCAGATGGCTAGACTCGACTCGTTAGTATATTGAGTCGAGCTCGAGTTCGAGTCGAGCCTATTCGAGTCGAGTGTTGACCAAGTCGATATCGAGTAGCTCGCGAGTTGTCTCGTCTCATTTACACCCCTAAGCATCACACTTAAGCCGAAGCCCATCCATCCATATATCTATATACATATACATATATATATACATACATATAGGGATGAGATCGAGAGAGAACCCTAAATAATAAAAGAACCGAAGAACTCATCTAAACCGTTAGATTGGGATGATCCAAGGGATGAGACTAAAATGGTGGTTATAACCACTTTTTCCAAAAATATAAATACATTTCCTCCTAATTTTTAAAACCAAAAATCAACGAAAACAACAAAAATTGGAGCGAAACAACTTACACCAAAAAAATGATCACATTAACATCTTTAATTTGACATCCATTTTGATATACTTTTTCATCCGTTTTTTCTTGGTTCTCCGGTTCTTTTATTTTTCAGGGTTCTCACTTGATCTTTCCCCTATACATACATATATATATATATATACATATATATATATATATATACATATATATATATATATATATATTCCAAAGGGGTCTTTTGGGTACTTGTTAGAATAAATATTTAGTATTTAGTAAAAAATAGAGAAATTGAAGCATCCCACTTAAGCCGAAGCCCATCCATACATAAGTATTCTAGAATTGTTAACAAGAAGGGGTATTTTGGGTACTTCTTTGAATAAATATATAGTCTTTTAATATTTTTTTTCCATACCAGGGAGCAGCTACTAAAGAAACCGAGACTTCGCTAAAGGAGAGTGCAAGGCCCGAAAGATCAAGCGTATTTGCTAAACGGGCTCCACAAGCAGCAGGGGTTATGCACTCTAAAAAACCGACATCAAGTGTCGAGGCTGATATAATCGGTGGGTCCACCACATGCTCTCATGCTCAACCAAAACAGGAGGCATCTACCGCCTCATCAAAAAGCTACACTTTCAAGAAAGGTATATATAATATTATTGATATATATATATATATATATACTGTACTTGTAGTATTCTATACAAAGGTTTTTTTGTGGTTCTGTTTCACATTGTGCACTAGAAGATGCCCGTTTTAATGTCATTAGTTTGGTTTTATGGTTTTCGTTATGATGAGAAATTGTTGATTTATGCAGGTGATCGAGTTAAGTATGTGGGTTCCTTGTCATCGGGCTTTTCTCCTTTGCAGACCCCTTTAAGGTATTTTACTAAAACATGAAATGAAATATTTGGTTTTATTATTAACTCATGGTTTCGTATTCGTTAAAGTTAAGTTTGTGGGACTGATTGAACCTTTAAGGTTCTTATGTGTTGTATTCATTAGGGGTTGGCTTATTTTATAGTTATCTTCTATACAATGTGATGGAATTCGATATGGAAAACATTGAAAGACTAATATCTCAATTTTGAAAATCCATCTACCCATTGTGGGCCAACTTTCTACTTTTAACTTCTTTATTTAGCATTTATTAGGGGCAATATAGGGAACTTTTGAAGACGGCCTAAAAACAACCCCCGTCCCTGCCCCCGCCCCAACAAATCCCAGACAGGTTCGGGGGGGGGGGGGAAGGAATCCCCGACAGGTTTGGGGAACCTGTTGGGTACCCGTTTAGTAAAAAATAATGTATTTTATAACCAAATTTATAATGTTTAGTCACTTTATTAATTACTAGTATTGAAATGTCATATATATTTGTCACTTTATAATATATAGACATATATTCATATACACACACACACACTATATACATATATTAAATAAAATAAAAAAATTAATCGGGGCGGGTAATACCATCCCCAACCCCGGCCCTACCCCGTTTTGGGTATGAAAATAATTCCCCGTCTCGTCAACCCGGTGAATCCTCGCACCTTTAGGGTCGGGTACTCACGGGTACGCGCCCCAACGGGTAAAATTTCTATCTCTAGTTACGAGCCATTTTTTTATTGTCTTGACATCGGAATCAAGTAATTTGGAGCCAGTTATAATAGAATGATGTGTTCTATGAACACTGTTTATTAAGAAGTTTATATTATTGTTAATGTCTCAACTGATGCATACTTTACTTTTTTTTCTTTTTACTTTTTCTAGGGGCCCCACGTATGGTTATAAGGGCAAAGTTCTACTTCCGTTTGAAGAGAATGGTTCTTCTAAGATTGGAGTTAGATTCGATAGGTCAGTTCAAGAAGGCAACGATCTCGGAGGAATTTGTGAGGAAGATCATGGTTTTTTCTGTTCAGGTAATCATTCATTAGATATTTTAGTTTGATGTATAGTTACCGTTTGTTGTTGATGAACCCCATAAATATATATATATTTGTGGATTATAATGCAGCTGATTCACTTCGTCTCGATTCTTCAAGTGCTGATGACATTGAGAAGCTTGCCATCAACGAACTATTTGAGGTGGGACTGGACAGATTTTTGTTTCCGAGTTTATATCTTTCTTGGTTATTACTGAAATGGTTTTTACCCGTAAGTCGAGTTGCTGAATATAGGAGTGTGACAACTTTTTGGCAGCATTTTTCATGGAGAGGAAAAAGTTAACGGTTAAATCAGGGGTATTTTAGTCATTTTAAACCTAGGTCTTACGACTAAAATACCTTCATTTAACCGGGTGGTGATGGAATTAACAAAAAAAGTTTAAATGACTAAAATACCCTTGATTTAATGTAAAAAAGTTAACGGTCGTTAGGAGGAGGGACCAAACGATTATGAAATGATAAACACTAAGGACCAAATTTGAGTTTTTGAAGTTTAGTGGCGATATTTGTATATTCATATGCATATAGAGAGAGGTTCAGGACCCCCCCAAAAATGAAAAACTGAGGAACACCCTGGTAACCATTCATCTGGATGGTATGCACATGTGCATACAAGTAATTGAAGCTGCTTTTTGGTTTTTATCCACGTATGCATGGTGCTGCACATGTGCATATGCACACGTGCATGTTACAAATTACTTGTATGCACATGTGCATACCGTCCATATGAACGGATATTAGGGGTGTTCTTAAGTTTTTCATTTATTTGCAGTTTTTTTCTTCTGAACCTGACCCTACATATATATATATATAGTTTGTCACACTTTTGTATATATCTTTAGTTGGTTAATTTCGAAAGTTTATTTTATTTTTTCTATGCAGGTTGCTGTTAAAGAAAGTAAAAGCGGTTCATTGCTTTTGTTTGTGAAAGACATTGAGAAATCGATGCTCGGAAATCCGGAGGCTTATGCTTCTTTCAAGAGTAAGCTCGAGAACATACCTGGGAACGTGGTTGTCATTGCATCACACACTCAGATGGACAGCCGGAAGGAGAAAGTACGGAGATTCTTCTAAATTCATTTTTATTTTTTTACTATCATCATAATCGGCTTCCGTTATTTAATCATCTAACTAATATAACTTTGCAGTCCCATCCCGGTGGATTATTATTCACAAAGTTTGGTAGCAATCAGACGACATTGCTTGATTTGGCTTTCCCGGTATGCAGTGGATAATTTGCTAAACGTTTTCACTTCATTTACTTCGGTTTTTGTTTATTATTTTAGATGTTGTTATTCTCTTTCATTTACTATATATTTATAGTAATTGACTAAGGGGGTGTTTACTTTTTTTCCGTGAAGCCCCTGCATGGGTTAAGTTGTCTGTCTGAGGGACAGGGGACCGATGGGATTGAGGGAGACAAAAAGAGAGGATTGGGTTATTTCTGGTACTAATTTGTTTGAGGTGGCTTAATGGGGACAAGTGATGGGTCCTGGCTTATTTCGTATAGCCATTTCGGCTTAATGGCTTAACGATTAAGCCGTAAAGAAACAATCCTATATGGGCGAGTGAATAAGCCGCCCACAAACGACTTTCGGTAACTTACCTCTCATTTTTTTTCCTTCTAATCATCAGCAAGCTTCAGGGCCTGGTTGTTAGTTGCTTAATGAGCTTAATTAGCTTAATGAGACTCGCGGCTTATTTGGTTAGCTATACATGATTTTTTGGTAGCGACTTAATGATATAGAAAGTGGCTTATTCAATAAGCTTTTAGGGGGACAGCCAAATTTTTCCAAACTTGCCCCTCTAAGTTAAAAAAATACGCTCCTCCCATCTATTAAAAACCCTCTCAAACAAAAACCTTTCCAATCTATACAGACAGATTAATCCACACAGACAACTTTATCCATACAGGACTTGATGGAAAATAAACCAAACAGCCCATTAGATTGTCGATCTTTCCAAGCTGGGTTCAAGCTCTTCGCTTCTTTTATCAAAATATATTTGTTCACACTTTTTTGCAATCCGGGTCCTTCCGGAAACAGCCATTGTACTTTTTTAACATTATGTTTATAAAATATCATTCAGGATAGTTTTGGTAGACTACATGATAGAAGCAAAGAAACCCCGAAGACCATGAAGCAACTCACTCGTCTTTTTCCTAACAAAGTGACCATACAGATGCCTCAAGTAAGTGAAAAGTTGTTTTTTTAATAATTCTTTTCAATACCCGTTTCATAATTATTTGTTGGCATCGATTAATTCTCTTGGAATCATGGTAGGATGAGTTGCTACTTTCAGACTGGAAGCAACAACTGGATCGTGATATCGAGACCTTGAAATCACAGTCAAACATTGTCAGCATCCGTTCGGTGAGTATCATCCTCTTGTTTGGTATATTTATATTTATTATATATAATTATATATTTTTTCATATTTGGTTCTGATTTCTTGATTTCAGGTTCTGAACCGAGTCCGTCTTGAAAGCTCCAACCTTGATACACTCTGCATAAAAGATCAAACTTTGACGAATGAAAGTGAGTACATTTATGTCTGTTTCTGATTGTTGTGGGTTTTCATTCGGCTTTTTTTTGACTAATCTTCGCTTTTTTTATGTTTAATAGGTGTGGAGAAAGTTATTGGATGGGCGTTGAGTCATCACTTTATGCAGAGTTCTGAAGCTTCAGTAAAGGATGCTAAACCTGTGATTTCTAATGAAAGGTATTCATTATGAACAATTTATTTATGAATGAAATTAGGTTAAAAGTTCATTTAGGAATCTTAATATTTGGAGAACCGTGAGAACCAACTTTTCATGATAAATATACCTAAATATTCATGAATATTATCCATTATGAATATCATGCATTTTCATTATTCATGATATTCATCATGAATAGTTGGTTCTCACATGGACTTTATTCATTATGAATATTTGCTTTGCTGATTTTCTGTTTTATTCATGAATATTCTTCATCATGAATATCATGCATTTTCATCGTTCATGATATTCATCATGAATAATTCATGAATAGTTGGTTCCCACTTCCCACATCATTATGAATATTTTGCTTGCTTATTTTATGTTTTATTCATGATACAAGTATACCTAAATATTCATGAATATTATTCATTATCAATATCATGAATAATTTATGAATAGTTGGGTTCTCACATGAATTTTATTCATTATGAATATTTGCTTGCTTATTTTTTGTTTTATGTTGTGGATTATAGTCTCGAGTATGGGATAAACATACTGCAAGGTACTCAAAACGAGACTAAAAGTTCTAAGAAGACACTGAAGGTAAACGTTATGCATGCATCTTTTGATCGTATCATTAATCTAATATATATATTTTTAAATTCTAAGATAAATTTCTCTCGAAATTTCAGGATGTGGTTACCGAAAACGAATTTGAAAAGAGACTTCTTGCTGAAGTTATCCCTCCGAGTGACATTGGTGTTACTTTCGATGACATTGGAGCTCTAGAATCCGTGAAGGACACTTTAAAAGAATTGGTGATGCTTCCTCTTCAGAGGCCTGAATTGTTTTGTAAAGGGCAGTTAACGAAGGTAAAAAAACGGAAGTATTTACATTATTCCAATACTACCCTTAATTATGAAATGAAGAAATTCATTACTCTCTCTATTGTTACTTTGTTAGGGTACAATCGTCATTTACGAAAATATTTATGTTGCTCGCTCTGTCCCAAAATAAGTGTCCGTATTTCTATTTTAGTTTGTCCCAAATTAAACATAGTGCCTATTTTCCAATTCGACCCTTATATATGAGATGGAGAAATTCATTATTCTTTCTACTATCAAGGGTAAAATTGTCAAAACGTGTAAAACTTGCACGTTTCTAATTTTTTTCTCTCTTTATTTTGGATATTTAATTTAGGATTGAGGGATTTTTTTTTCTGTTATATAAGCGGAGAGATCTGACAATTTTTTTTGCAGCCTTGTAAAGGAATCTTGCTCTTTGGTCCCCCGGGTACGGGAAAAACGATGCTTGCAAAAGCTGTTGCAACTGAGGCGGGTGCAAATTTTATCAACATATCAATGTCAAGTATTACTTCAAAGGTACTTTAACGGATTTTACTAAGGCTATGTTTGGTAAACCGGCTTATAAGCTAGCTGTTGGCTGATAGGCTGAAAAGCTGGCTGATAAACTAGTCATGTTTGGCAAAATCTAGTTGATAAGTAAGATAACAATATAAATTGATCTAAAAGGACATGTTGGAAATTTATGGGTGTATATTTGGGAAAAAATGGAAACATTCCCCGGGAGCTTATTGAGACGTTTCAAAAAGCTAACTTATGGTTAACAAAACCTGGCTTTTTCAATAATTTGTTTGGCAAAAACTAGCTGATAAGCTAGAAGACAGTATAAAATGATCCAAAAGGACATGTTGGAAAATGAAAATTTAGTTGGAAAATTTAATGGGGGCATAATTGGAAAAAAATGGAAAAAGCCCCAGGGAGCTTATTGAAATGTTTTAAAAAGCTAACTTATGGTTAACCAAACCTGGTCTTTTCAATAATATGTTTGGCAAAAACTAGTTGATAAGCTTAGATGACAGTATAAAATGATCTAAAAGAACATGTTTGAACTTTGAAGTTTAATTGGAAAAATATTATGGGGGCATAATTGGAAAAATATGGAAAAAGCCCCAGGGAGCTTACTGAAACCTTTTAAAAAGCCAACTTATATTTAACCAAATCTGGCTTTTTCATTAAGCTTGAAAAATAAGCTAGCTTCTGGTTGTCAAACATGGCCAAAAATTATAAAGCATTAATCCGTTAGAACGTAATTAATCTCCGTGATGCTTGTTTGTAGTGGTTTGGCGAAGGAGAGAAGTATGTGAAAGCAGTTTTCAGCCTCGCTAGTAAAATATCGCCTAGTATTGTTTTTGTCGATGAGGTTTGTGTTCTTTTTATTATTATTTTTCGTTATTTCTATTTTACCCTTTTTGGGAATAATTCTGATTTTTCATATAATTTAATCGTAGGTTGATAGCATGTTGGGAAGACGGGAAAACCCGGGTGAGCATGAAGCAATGCGTAAAATGAAAAACGAGTTTATGGTGAATTGGGATGGTTTACGTACTAAAGATAGAGAACGCGTACTTGTACTCGGTGCAACCAATAGGCCATTTGATCTTGATGAAGCCGTGATAAGGCGACTACCTCGAAGGTACGAAAGTTAATTATTACTGCATTTGTCCTAAAATAAGAGTCAACAATAGAAATGAGACACGGTTTTAGACGTTAATGATTATTATACTTTTTAGTTAACCAAATGACAACTTTACCCTTGATTAGTGCGTCTATCTTGTCAACTTTTAAATATTTGTTTATTAATTAAGGGTAGATTTGGAAATTTAGCTATTTATTTTTTTGAAGTGGACACTTGTTTTGGGAAAAAACATAAACAGAAACGTGGACACTTATCTTGGGATGGAGGGAGTGACGATTTTACCCTTGATAGCAGAGGGAGTAATGATTTTCTCCATCTCATAATTAAGGGTAGAATTGGAAATTAGGCACTTACTTTTGAAAGTGGATACTTATTTTGGGAAAAACATAGATAGTAAAAGTGGATACTTATCTTGGGAAAAACATAGATAGTAAAAGTGGGTACTTATTTTGGGAAAAACATAAATAGAAATGTGGACACTTATTTTGGGACAAAGGGAGCGACAGTTTTACCCTTTAATAGTAGAGGGAGTAATGAATTTCATATCATAATTAAGGGTAGAATTGGAACTTAGGCACTTACTCTTGAAAGTGGACACTTATTTTTTGGGAAAACATAAATAAGAACGTGGAGATAAATTTTGGGACGGAGGGAGTACATTTCCTAATTAACTAAATTACAAATTTACCTTTGATAAGCGATGGGGTAAATTGTAATGAATTTCTCCATCACATGATTAAGGGTAGAATTGGAAATTAGGCATTTATTTTGGTAAGTGGACACTTATTTTGGGATGGAGGGAGTACATTTTTTAATTAACTAAATGACAATTTTACCCTTGATAGTCGATGGTGTAGAATTTCTCCATCTCATCATTAAGGGTAAAATTGGAAATTAGGCACACAATTTTGCAAGTGAACACTTATTTTGGGAGAAATGAAGCATTATATCTATTTTTTGGAGGAGGCGCGGTGTAAGCTAATGAAACATTTGCTGGTTTCTCGATTGCAGGTTGATGGTAAATTTACCCGATGCCGCAAACAGACAGAAAATCTTGAGGGTAATATTGTCAAAAGAGGAATTGGCACCTGATATGGATCTTGAAGCAGTGGCTAATATGACTGATGGCTACTCTGGAAGTGATTTGAAGGTCTTATTGTTTTCTCCATCTTGTTTTATTTATTTTTTTACTTATTATTTATTTTCCTTTTCCATTTTTTTTCGGTTTTTGAGAGTTTTGTTATCCGTTGAAATTTTCAGAATCTTTGCGTGACGGCTGCACACTGTCCAATAAGAGAAATCTTGGAGAAGGAAAAGAAGGTTTGTTTCTTCGATTCTCATCTATTTCCCAAAATGTCCAAAATAACCAAATTTTTATTACTTGCAATACTATAAAGGGTACAATTGTCATTTACTTCCTCCGTCCCAAAATAGATATCCACAATGAAACAACACAATTTTAGAAATGTGTAATTTTTACACTTTCTAATTAACTAAATGACAATTTTACCCTTGATTGTTGATAATAATGAGTAATGAATTTCACCGTCTCATAATTAAGGGTAGATTTTACGCTTACTTTTAGAAGTTTGACACTTACTTTGCGACAAACTAAAATAAAAATATAGTTACTGAAGTTATTATTATAATAATAATAATATTATTATTATAATAATAATAATATTATTATTATTATTATTATTCAGGAGCAAGCGTTGGCATTGGTGGAAAATAGACCAGTACCTGCTTTGCACAGCAGTGCAGATGTTCGCCCTCTAAATTTGGACGATTTCAAGTATGCACATGATCAGGTATAATAACCAACTTTTTTTTATCGTAAACGTGAAAATTCCTAGATTAAATTTCCAAAAGAGCCCTTAAGAAGACAAGGGAGGTTCCACCATATATTGAGGAGAAATAACCCAAGGGGCTGTTTACGTTTTTTTTACATTAAGCCCTGTTTGGGTCAAGTTGTCTGTCTAGATAAATCTGTCCGGGAGAAAAAAATGGGTTTGAGGGAGGCAAAGAAAGTGGGTTGGATTCTTTTTGGCCACTTTTGGTATTAATTTGATGACGATAACTTAGTGGGGACAAGGACAAGTGAGGGGTCTTGACTTATTTCATATAGCCATTTTAGCTTAATGGCTTAACGATTAAGCCGTAAAGAAGTATGGCTGAGCAAATAAGCCATCCAGACCATTAATTTCATTAAGCTGTAAGTAAACAGCCCCCAAGTCTAGCTTGTGTGGGACTCTAACAGTAATAAATTTATATAATAAAACGTAAAATTCAATATTTTATGGAATGCAGGTATGTGCAAGTGTATCATCGGAGTCTGCAAATATGAACGAGCTTCTGCAATGGAACGAACTATATGGCGAAGGCGGGTCCAGGAAGAAAAAACTTCTCAGTTATTTCATGTAGACGATGATTTTCAAGTGTATAGCCGTGCCTTTTTTTTACAACTAGTTTGAGATAAAAAGACTTAGTTTTTTTTGCGTCATAAAATCCCTTCTATAGGACAGACCTGTATCAATGGAAATTCCGTTGCAGGAAGAGTTTTTTCTTTCTTTCTTCTTTTCGCGTCGAGCCTATGTCCTCCATGTGTATTATATACTTAGTTTATGGCTGCTTTCGAATCAAATTATTTCACCATTATTAATCTCGTATTTAAAAATTGTATAGACTAACTAATTTACTTCGTTGTGATTGTTCGCTTTCTATGTTGTTTTATAGTCGATATTCGTTAAATTGTTTTAAACGTGATGTTAAATGTATTTGCCTTTATTTCAAAGAATCATAGTGATGCCATGATAAAACTTAATAAGGTAACCACTTGGATTGTGGTGCACTGATAAGGCCTCTGGGATGTAGTGTAAATCTCATCTTTTCTCGGTATAGATTCAGGGTTGCCAAAACGCTTGTAGCCATAGAGGTTCATGTGCAATGGATGTGATGACTCTAGGCCATTCGTATCGTTCAGGGATTAGTTAGGGGCTGTTTTTTTTTTCTTTCCAAAAACCTCTTAATACCTCTGAAGTCTGAATCGTTCAGACCGTTTGTTTTTTCTCAGACTTCAGAAGCTCTTAAGTCTGAAATACGTCTGAAATTAGAAGAGGTAACCTAATGTCTTATGACCTCTTAAAATGCCACCTCTTATTAATCAGACGTGAAATAAGACTTCAGATCTCTTAAAAAACAAACGCCACCTTAGTGTGCATAAACTAGTCCAGAAACCTATGGTTACCCAAAAAAAACGGAAGCAAGTTGCATTAAATGAATGTCCACATTCCGCGATGAAAAATGTATACCGGCTTAGAGACTTTTCCCGTTAGTAATGAACTTTCGCATATGATAGCTTAGGGTAGAATTGGAAAATAGAGATTTACTCTTGAAAGTGGATATTTATTTTGGGAGATTAAAATAGAAATGTCTTATTCCGGGACGAATAGGGGAGCAGTTTGTGAAAAGTTCAAATGCTTGAAACAAGTAACAGTTGGCCATACACTCGTGATAATGATTTGATTTTGCTGTGATTATAATGTGATAACGATTTGATAAACTGAAGACTTTTTTTTGATGTGATTTGGATGTGATAATCATCTAATAATTATGTGATTTTAGTTGCGATAGTGATGTGATAATGTTGTGATAATCGAAATCCAACGATGACCACGTCTACATTCATCGTCGTGTCTGTTCATCATGTGATTTTGTTGTGATAACAATGTGATAATGATTTGATACTAGTTAGCATGTATCTGTATGTACTTTTGGAGGTAAGGATGTCATCAAGATTACAAATAAATATGAAATCACATGCTTATCCTTAATTAATTACTTTATTTTCTTTTAATTTTAATCATGGGTTAAATATTCATAAATAGAGGTGTATTCGTTTGAACCTCCACTATATATAGCGCTGGGTTCCAATGAGAAGTTGATGCCCGAGATAAGATGCACCGAGATGCACCAGATCAAACTAAGTCTCAATTCATGGGAGGACATTTGATTAAAAATGATTAACGTTCAGATCCGCTTCTCACGATTCTCACGTTAACCTCAACTTCTCACACGATCCTTCACTTATATATATATACACACACACACACACACACAAAAGGTTGGGTTCCAATGAGAGATGTCAAATTTGGTGAAAAACGTGAGAAATGGTTATCAACCATTGGATGAGAAATTGACGAACATTAGGATGAGATGCACCAGATCAATTTCCTTTTAAGCCGCAATTCATGGGAGGATATTTGATTAAAAGTGATCAACGATTTAAAGTACTTCTCACAATTCTTACCAAAAATGACACTTCTCACATGATCCCACGCCTATACACACACACACACACACACACACACACACACACACACACACACACACACACACATATATATATATATATATATATATATATATATATATATATATATCAGGTTTAAACGAAAAGACAATCAATTTGCGAGAATACGAGAAATTTCAAGTCACATGTAATCATATGTAATACGAACATGTTGCATTGACCGGCCATGAAACTACTTTTCTAGTGACTCTGGTTGTTTTGATTTTTGACCAAGTCGTCCACATCCCTTTTATACGTGTTGTATTACATCTGATTTTTTTAATTATATATATATATATATATGTTGGAGAGAATCGAAACATAGAACAACAATAGAGAGAATGAAGTCTCGTAATTCTCATTAATCATAAGCCCTTTATATAGGGAGGTTTACATAGAGATCGTGATAATCATGGAAGGAGATTTACTCCATAAATAACTCTAATAATCTATATCTATCTCTATCTCTATATCTATCTCCATATTTATCTATATCATCATATCCTTTAGACGATGGCACATTTATCCTACAACACTCCCCCTTGTGCCGAGTCAAAGGAGTGAAGGTGCACAATTGTTGCCTCGTTAAAACCTTACGCCAAAATAAAAACCCAGTGGGAAAAATAAAAATATGACGAAGGAAAGAGTACAACGCACTAGTTTCTTTGCAACACATAGACTTTTACTTTAGTCTAATTTTCTCTTAGATTCGTACATTAATCGTGAGAGTTAAGAAAACATGATGGTATATAAACCGTTGCCTCACTAAAACCTTACACCAAGGAACAAAACCCAATGGGAAAAATAAAACCTTGGTTGAAGGAAAGAGCACAACATACCAATATTACATATATAGTAGACTCCCCCTTTTGTCTACCACTCCCCCTGATTCGTGCATTAATCAAGGGAGGTTTAAAACATTTTCATTTCAATACTTTCTACATGTTTCCCAAATATGGTTTTACGTATTGATTTGGTAAACAAACATGTCACATTTTCCTCGCATCTTATTCAGTTCACTTCAATCTTGAGGATAATTGGTTATATGAAAACTTAAGCAAAATATGCTTTGTGTTATAACCCTTGATATATCTTACTTTCATTTCTTCGATACATGATGCATTATTTCCATACATGCAAGTTGTATAATGGTTAAACTCAAAATTATCAGCTCCTCTTATATGTGTAATGATAGTCCTTAACCATATACACTCTTGAATAGTCTCATGGAGAGTAAGATTGTTGATAATATAAGAAGATAGCCATTAAGGGTTTGCTTAGTTTACTTCCAAGCAATCGGCATGTTTCATATGGTAATTCCTTATCCAGTTTGGGAACAACCTTTATATGAGTCAAACATATACTTAATATTAGCAAATATATATCAAGGCATTGTTTGGTGTTTTTCTATAAGAGCCAGTACTTTTGCCGCTCACAATCTAAGTAGGTATTGAAGTTACATTATCAATCCGTTTTTCTCCGTAGGGAAATTATAAGCCCACGTCAATGGTGCCAAACGATTCATTTGAAATCATTCCAATGACGTTGCGTTGGCGCTGAGCTAAATCTAGCTGACAAGTTCAGTGAGAAGTACAATATAGGGTCAAGTGTGTTATGTTGAGTACAATAATGCGCCTATTGTACTTAGGTATGGAATTCCAGCTCCTAACACCTCTTCGTCCTCATCCTTTAGACGAAATGGATATTTCTTTATATCCAACACTTTGACCGATCATGGGAGTGCTAATCAAACGCGCTTTGTCTATATTAGGTCGCCTGATCATTTTCTAAACATATGCGGATCGGTGGATTAATATTCCACAAACTCGGTGTCGTAGCTCAAGTATCTAGATAAAACCAAGTTTTCCCACGATCTTTCATCTCAAATTCAGATTTCAAATAGCTTGTGTTTTCTCTTATTTCGTCAAGAGTGTCTATTATGTTCATTACATCGACATATAGAGCTACTGTGAAAATGTAGAACTTTCTTCTCCTAACAAATATGCAAGGGCACAATTCATCGTTTTTATTTATCGTTTCCCAATCAAGTATTCACTCAGGCGGGTATACCACATCCGCATAGATTGTTTTAATCTATAAAGTGAGTGTTTCATATTTATTGTAATCACATTTCATAGTTTAAAGTTACTCGATATTGGTATAATGCCATCAAGCACTTTTATATCTCTGGATTTAGATCCCCATAGAGATATGTAGTAACTACATCGTTGAGCTGCAATTTCCAGTCCTTCGGAAACTACTTGGCTAATTAATAGCTGAACGTTCTCCATCACGAGAGAGTAAGTCTTATTGTGGTCAATCCAGTGCGTTGTGAGAAACCTTGCGCCAAAGGAGAGCATTATACATTAGTACTTTATTATTCTCGTTACGCTTTCTGACAAAGACTCAGTTATGTCCTACGGGCTTTACACTTGGTGGGTTAGCACTACCGAACCAAATACCCGATCCTTTGTCAAAGAATATAATTCTTTCTGGATTGTTCTTTAGGTCAATATGCTTTGTTGATATTATTCAACCGAGCGTGGTTCGATGTCGTCGTGCTCTATCGTCTTATGAGCAATAGTAAATGTGAATAAATCATCAATGAATATATATGATCTGTCCATTGACTCATATGTACTCTCATAGTTCATTTAAGATTTTATTTATCTCTAGAATCAATATTAACTTCGGAGCGTCCTCCAGTGATGATTCATGGACATAATTAGAGATAATCTCATGAGAGTTTTATGTATTGATGATAAATGGATGTGCCTCACTATTCTCTTCCTTTAGAATAGTATTCATCGAACCGGGTAGCTTCCACCACTTCCATTTGGTAGCTACGACCTCAACCACACCTCCACTATGTGTGATTGCAACGCACTTTCCAACGGCGTTGTGCCCCTGTTGGGGACTTTTAACCTTACGGGTATATTAGCAGCTCGTATGTGTGATCTTGTCACTTTTGAAATAGTATTTAACGTATCAGGTATCGAGTCTGATTCGTTTGACTTCAACTTTCCGTTGTGAAGTTTGGGGACTAAAGTGGGAACATTCCATGACAGTTCCTGTCGTTCCCTTGGAAAATACTTTTCCCTATCTCCCCCTAACGACAAGAAGACTGTCATCAAAGTGACTATCCGCAAATCATGCGATATTAGGATCACCCGTCAAAGGTTCTAAATAGCGGATAATTGTTGGAGATTCATATCCAACATATATACTTAATCGTTTTAAGGGACCCATTTTGGTGCGCTGTGGGGGCGCAATTGGCACATATACTACACAACCAGACATGCGTAAATGTTAAATATCAGGCTTATATCCAGTTACCAACTGGTACGCATAAGGTTAGTTGGTTGGTTGTGGGTCTAAAAACGAATAAGTAAAGTTGCATGTAATATTGCATAACCCCATGTAGATTTGGATAAATTGGTGCGCATAACCAATGCCCTAGCTACCATCTATAGTCTTTTGATGGTCAACTTTTATCATTCTACGAGACCATTATATATACACTTGGGGTATAGGTAACTTTACATTAATCTCTATACACATGCAATAATCATCAAATCCTTATGATGTAAATTCTCCAGCATTCTAAGTCAGGGTGGTGAGTCCTTAAATGTATAACTAGTGCTAGGAGTGCAACATTTCATGTGGACAATAATATTACACGTGTTCATTGTGTCAAAACCAGAACCATAAAGTACTTTAATGGTCCGCATTTTGGATGTTATTGTCTATAAATATCACCTTGTATTTGTTGTAAGAATGAAATTTATTGGTATTATCTCCTTAGATTTAGGATGGTCTCATTTCTGTCTTGGCTAAGAATCAGGGTATACAAAAGTTCAAGGTATTGGAGAGGGCATATTATGATGGTGGTGTTGCTTCTTGTGCAGTAGAAGTCAACAGTTACAATTTGGTTAATTCCCTCGTTTTATCTTTCACTCGAAAGAGAATGTGTCAATGTGTATTTTCCAATACATAGATCACTATGACCATGGTGTCCCACGTGGTCATGCCGAAACATATATGTGTCATTGTCCCAAAGTTCTTTATTGGTGACAAAATATGATTTAATGACATAGATAATCCATTAATTTGATACATTAATTTCTCTAATGTATGTTTACTTTCATATCATTAGAGTTGATGTACATATACCCATTTCCATTCTTATAATATGATTTCTCATTGGTACGAATATCTTAACAAGGTTTCTATTAATATAGTGCTTTAGTGATTGATCTTGTGTCATTAAGCAACAAGTGACAGTCCATCGTCTAAGTGTTTGGAGGAATTAAAAGTTATTAATTCAATGAATAACAATCTATTTCTTATGATTGTATGATATGTCACAAAAACAATCAAGTTCTCCTCGATACATTCCTACATGGAACGGAGAACATTGAGAGTTTTGCATTTGTTCTTTTATGTGTTCATTTACACCTCTAATGGTTATAAACGCATGTGTATATATACACAAATGCAATTAATTTGATAGTTAAAGTGTATTCAAATAAACTTATACTTAACCAATCTTAGATATGACATAGTTCATTTATAACTTGTCCCATTTTCTATTAGGAGTTCGTTCCCGACTCTTGCCATGATCAATTTGACCCTTTCCATAACCTTGTCCATATGGTACATATTTAGCATATGTGTGTGGATTAATATGTTCAACTCACTATCCTTTGGAGTTCTTTCCACCTTCAACGCTTGCCTTATTAACCCCAAGAATTTTCTTTATCCGGGTATGTCTAGCGTTTGTTAAAAAAACATTGCTATAACTCTTAACCACTTGCATTAAGTTAATGAGTTTGTTAAAGGTTATATTGCAGCTTATACTGTTTCATTAGTATGATTGGTGATATAGGAAAGATGAAAAGATGTTATGATTCGCATAATCTTTTGTGAGTTCCTTGCCACAAAGATTGAGATGCATTTTGAGACATGACATTTCTTTGTCAAAATCAGTTACCTTCTTGTAATCAAGTAAGTAGGTTTCTTTCCACTGTATGATTAGTTTGAGAAGTATATGGTACTGAATATTCCCGAATTTCCTTTTTGGGACTACCCACGGTTCTTGGGGGTTTCTAGTTATTCTCTCTGAAGGTTGTGATTGATTTATCGTCTCAAAAGTTTTAAAATATTTACTTGTATCTTAACATCTAGTGTTTTTTGTTTAGGGTCAAAATGGTTCGATGACTTTTGAGTATTATCTTGTGTTTTTCCGAACCTATCTTATGGTAATCAAGTACTTTTGATTCAAAGATGTATAAGAGAACGGATAACATATTATTTTCTAAAATAGTGAATTATGGCTTATACTTATTATGTTATGCATGAAATTTCATTATCATAATAATATTGGATTTTTGTATTCTTACATTTTGTTGATAATACTTCATCAATATTTCAATTTGCAACAAGAAATCACTCAATCTATTGGATTTCCAGGTAGCAGGGGAATCACATGGATTACTTGAATCCCTACAAACCTTAGGGCTATTTACACCCGTTTGACAAAATCCAAATCGATATCTTGCGATTTAATTAATTTGAATATAACATTGATAATTATAAAGCTTTTGGCAGGAGGCCGAAAAGATAAGGGTTTGGCATATGAAGCCAATTTCAATGTTTTAATATCTTAATAGTGTTTTTCGAGATTTGCCATTAGACAAATCAATATTAGTTTTGACATAAAGTCAAATTCAAACTTATAACATCTTATTGGTATTTATGGATCTTTTTGTAAGAGACCAAAATGTAAGGGGGTTGGAAGTGTAACATCCAAAAGTTATTTATAAGATTGAAATTAATGAGTAGGAACTCATGATCAAGTTAAACATTTGATTAATATTTTAACATTTTCATGTTATTTTTTAGAGCTTTTGATAAAATACCAAAATATATAGGGGTGAAAGTGTAACTTTCAAATTTAATTATAAGATTGAAATTATAAGTAGGAACTTATAATTAAGGTATTCATTTGAATATATTATGTGGAAGATCAAATTCAAATGCTAAATCTAGAAAAATCAACATTTAAATAAACATAAGGTAAAACATCTAAAATCAATTACAATATGGGCCTTAAAATAAAAAGTTAATACTTATACAAATAAAAAAAATAACAACGACTAATTAAAATAATCAACCAAACAATCTAATGTGCATTTGCATGACAATTTATAAAATAAAAGATTATAATTAAGATATATCCGTATGTTATTGTGGAGATCAATTGGTTATAAAGCATTATCATATTATTGGTATTGTCTTTATGGAAATAAAATTTATTTCATAAAAAAAACGATTATAAACTAATACTCAATTAATTCATATCATACTAATAAAATATAAAATAGTTATTAGAGTAAACTCTACTTTTGGTCCCTGAGGTATATTGATTTTTTTGAAAGCAACCCCTGTGGTTTCATAAGTCGAGTTGTTGTCCTCATGGTTTTGATTTTACGCTAGATTTGGGACCTGGTCACTAACAGGGTTAAAAACACCCGTTAGTTTCAGGGGCATTTTCGTCATTTCACCATTTTGTCCTATTTTTGTAATTGTATTTGTTTCTTCTTATATTTGTAAAAGTTATCAAACTTTAGGGACCAAATTGTAACACTTCTAATATATATATATATATATATATATATATATATATATATATATATATATAAACCTAAACCCTGTTAATCTCATCACAGGGATCAAACCCGTCTTCCTCCTCCCCCAACTACATCTCCGGCCACCACCAGAAACTCCGGCCACCAGCCACCACTCTCTTTCTCTCTTCATCTTCTTCCCAAAGCACACACTCACATATAATAAAAAGTCAGGTAATCTTCTTCGTCTCTCCTCCGACGAACCACCGCCGCCTCCCTTCCTACCACCGCCGCCTCTGCCGTCTCGACTCCTCTCACCACCGTCGTGTGCTGCCGTAACGCCACCACCCCCTTCCTCTCAAATTCACAGGGTAAGGGCATCCCTTTCATCTAAACACAACCAACCACCGTCGACAACCGCAATCTACCACCGGAGTTTCAAGAACCACAAAACCCCATTGAAATTTCTGAAATCAAAAACAGATTTTGGAAAACAAGATTTCTTAAAAACGCGGTAAATGCATGTGGAAAAATCAAAACCCATTTCAGAAATTCAAAAAAGAAAACAACTTGTTGTTGTTGTTGTTGATTTCTTGAAGATATATGTGTATATATATATATATGTGTGTGTGTGTGTGTGTCAGTGTGTGTGTGTGTGAGTGTGAGTGTTCGTTTGAAAAACAGAGACATCCAAATCGCTAAAGATTGTAATGGTGGGTGGATTGGGATGGTGGATGGTGGTTGTAATGGTGGGTGGTAGTGGTGGTTGTGGATGGTGGGTGGTAGTTGTAATTGTGGGTGGTAGTGGTGGATGGTGGTTGTAATGGTGGGTGGTGGTTGTGGGTGGTAGTGGTGGATGGTGGGTGATATACTACAAAAGAGTCAATTACAAGTTGGTCCCTAAAGTTTGCTACTTTTGATAGAATTAAGAAGAAACAAATACAATTACAAAAATAGGACAAAATGGTGAAATGACGAAAATGCCCCTGAAACTAACGGGTGTTTTTAACCCTGTTAGTGACCAGGTCCCAAATCTAGCGTAAAATCAAAACCATGAGGACAACAACTCGACTTATGAAACCACGGGGGTTGCTTTCAAAAAAATCACTATACCTCAGGGACCAAAAGTAGAGTTTACTCTAGTTATTATATTAATAGGTAGATATTCACATAATCAATCATCAAAGCAATTAGATAATTAATATTCATGAACTTAATGATTTATTTAAATAATTTAACCTTAAAGTATATGTAAATTATTAAAATATACATCTCAAAAGGATAACCAAAATTCAAAAACTAAAAATACGTATCAGTGGTGATTTCTTTTCTTTTACAAAATAATACTAATAAGCATATAATCATCATATACGTCTACAAATTTAAGAGTAAACATGATACCCACTTCAAAGTTCGAACCATTAATCTAACTTCATAATCAATAAGTCCCATGAAAAAGAAGATCCAATACAATTTTTAAAAAAATTGATCTTATATATGCTTAACAACCATTATATAAAGTAAAAGAAAAATTAAATGAGATCAGCAAAAGAAAAATATGACAAAAGAAACATATAAGATCAGAGAGTGTACCTTTTTTTTTAGATGATGGTTTTTCGATGCCTCCGCATACATGCTTCTTCTTCATTTATTTTGTAATAATTAACATTATCAATTGCAAGCTTTAAAGTAAAAAAGAACATACCTCAAATCTATGTCAATACCGAAAAACAAACTCTTATCTTCACATGTCTACACCAAATTCTTTCTTAACGAAGCAACGTGCTGATAACGTGTTGGAGAGAATCGAAACATAGAACAACAATAGAGAGAATGAAGTCTGGTAATTCTCATTAATCATAAGCCCTTTATATAGGGAGGTTTACATAGAGATCGTGATAATCATGGAAGGAGATTTACTCCATAAATAACTCTAATAATCTATATCTATCTCTATCTCTATATCTATCTCCATATTTATCTATATCATCATATCCTTTAGACGATGGCACATTTATCCTACAACAATATATATATATATATATATATATATATATATATATATATATATTTTAATTAAAACATGGTTTTATTTATTATTTAAAAAGAGTTGTATATAAGATAAATACACATATTACGATAGGAAAATAAATCTGGATATACATATCAAATTAAGATGAATAAAATACTTATTTTTTATTATGTAATTTGTTTGATTATAAAATTAATTACATTTAAAACAATTGAAATTCTTAATATGGTGTTTATTATATTTATTAATTAGTTATATGACTTCAAATATTAGGAGCGTTTATCTTGTATCGAATTATATTTATCATTTAGTTATATGACATTAAATATTAATGAGTGTTTATTTTGTATGTGAATATTTAGTAATTAGTTATATGAATTCAAACATGCTATGTACTTATCCTGTATTTAATTATATTTAACAGTTAAATATATGAATTTAAATAAGAACATAAAAAGTTATTTTTAAACTTTTACCTTAAATGCTTTATAATGTAACTAGAAGAATACTCGCGCAATGCAACGCGATACATCCCGATTTTAAGTTTCGTTTTTTAAATCTTTTTATCGTTGTTATAATACGGTTTGTGTAGTTTTAAGAAACCAATGTCTTTTTAAAAATTTGTTTAGTTAATTTTGTATTTTAATGTAATTTAGGCTTAATAATGATGCGAATTATTTTATAGAAAATAATTAACCATTCTGTTAGAATTCAATAATAATCCTTATAATATTTAAAATTGTATATATTTAAAATGATATGTTTATTCTGTATCTGATTATGTTTATCAGATAAGAATGAATTCATACATACAACTTTAAAATTTGTGAACCACAAGGGTGGTGGCGTGTTGGCAAGGGCTTGGGGGGATGTGGTGGAATATTCCATCCACCCCGGGTTCGAGTCCAGGCGTCAGCATTCTGTGGCCAGGCTTAGTCTCAGACGGCCGCTTTGTTTGTTTGTTTCCAAATTGCCAAAGATGTAGTCTAGGCAAAGCCTAGATGAACCTTATCCAAAAAAAACTTTAAAATTTGTGTACATGTGCTTCATTATTTGTAATCTCGAATTTTAAGTAATATAGATCAATAAACCATACTTGAGGCATAAAAACTTGTTTTTAAGAGTTTTTCTCAAATAATTTTAATATAATGTCGATATAGATAATTTTAATTATTTATAAGAATGTGAAATGGGGATGGGATCGAGAAAGAACCATGAAAAAAGAAAGAACCAAAAAAAACTCATCCAAGCCGTTAAATTAAGACGATTCGATGGCTATGATCTCAAATGTGGTTATAACCACTTTTTTTAAAAATAAAAGTATTTACCCTCTATATTTTAAATCCAAAATTGGCGAAATATAGCAAAAATTGAAGTGAAACAAATTACACTAAAAAATCTATCATTTTATTATCTTTAATTTGATATCCATTTTGATATATTTTTTCACCCGTTTTTTCGTGGTTCTTTTTTTTTCCAAAAGGTTCTCCCTTAATATTTACCCATATAAAATGACCTTTTTAACCCTTACCTATAAAATTGACATAAAAAAACACATTTCCTTTTCTTCCCAAAAACCAACATGAAATCAAGTTTTTGGGTGTTACTATTCACACCCCATTGCACACACATGAACACACATGAAATCAAGGGCACTGCTAATTGCACCCTTGATTTGCTATTTGCACCCAAATGATTAAAACAATGATTTTGTTTTTTTTGTTTTTTTGTGTTTTTTTGTGTTTTTTTTGTCTTTTTTGTTGTTTTTTCTTTTTTCTATTTTATTTATTTATTTGTATTATATATTTTTATTTATTTGTATTATATAGTTTAAAAATGTTTTTTTTTATTTTTTGATTTTATTTAAAAATAAATAAATATTTATAAATATAAATATTACTAATTTTTTATAATTATATAATTATAAAAATAAAACATAAACATTGCGATTTAAAGCCGAGAATTCGAAAAAATAATTTTGTTTTATGTTCATATTTATTCGCTTTTTGATCGCATATCAGATGTATAAAATTAAAGGTCAATATGGTTAATTGGTCAAAAAACTTGAAAAATATTCGTTCTTTTTCAAGTTTTTTGACCAATTAACCATATTGACCTTTAATTTTATACATCTGATATACGATCTAAAAGCGAATAAATATGAACATAAAACAAAATTATTTTTTCGAATATGATTAAATCAAAAAATATTCAATATTAGGCTCATTTCGAAGATATTGACGAGACGAATACAATGATATAATTTGTAATAAAAATGTATTTTTAATATATTTTAGTTTATATACGATTATTTATGTTAATATGATAAGGGTATAAAATGAAAAATGATAAAGTTTCACCATTGTAATCGTCTCTTTGATACCTTCGAAATGAGCCTAATATTGAATATTTTTTTATTTAATTATTTAATTATATATTATATATACTACATAAAAATATTTTTAATATTTATAATTCATACCCTTATAGTTTTGATGAAATGTTTGTTAGGCCATCAGTACCCCATCCCTTCTATCTTTCAAAGATTCCACTCCACATCAGCGCCACATCAGCTTTTCTTCCATCCCTCACTCCATCCCTCACGATCCCTAAACACCCGTACCCCATTCCCTCAAACCCTTTTGCCACCTCATTTATTTTAATTCTTTTATTTATACATTTAATTATTTAACAAAATAAAAATATTTATATATTTTTTAATAAATAAAAATAAGATAAATAATAAAAATTGTGGTGTGTTCGGGGTAGAAGGTTGGGTTTCCGGAACAATGTCGTCGTCGAGATTGAAGTTGGCCGGAGTAAAACCTTGTTCAATCAACCCGGGACGTGTAAATTGGTAAGGAATTTGTTGGTGAAATTGTTGCGGATATTGTGGCGGATTTTGTTGCGACCATTGTGGCGGAATTTGTTGCGAAAATTGCGGATGATAACCTTGTTGTGTAAACGCTTGGAAACCAAGCTCTTGATCTTCTTGCGATTGTGGTGTATTCGGTCGGTTACGACGGGATGTAGGTGTTCTGTTTGGATTCATGATGAGAGAGGTGTGTAAAATAAGAGGTTGAGAGAATTTGAGAGAGTTTGAGAGGTGTGTAAAATAAGAGGTTGAGAGAATTTGAGAGAGTTTGAGAGGTGTGAGAAATAAGAGGTTGAGGGTTAAATATATAGGTGAGAAAAATAGAGCCGTTCAACGGCTATTTTATTAAAAATTGAATAAATTTTTTTTTATAATAATCCTCGGGATGGATCGGGATCCCATCCCCGAAAACCATCCCGTCCCGCATGCCATCCCGAGCCGTAGCCCAACCCCGCTCCTTCCCCGCTGCCACCTCACCCATCCCGAGCCCATCCCGAGCCCCGCTACCGAAGGCCTTAGGAACACCTATCAAATCATATGTGATTAGAAAACAATATTAAATCATATGTGATCTATAAGATTGTTATCTGAAACAATAGTAAATCATATGTAAATTTCAAATTAAAAATTAACATTGAATGTGCCGCACGGGTGGAAAGCTACGAATTTGACATTAGTGGTTGAGAATGCTCCTCGTGTTTTCTTAAATAGGTGACGTCCTCGTTTGAACCCACCTCTCTCTCTCTCTATATATATATATATAAGTAATATATATATATATATTAGAAATATAGAAATATATATATAGTTATTCTTTTTTTGTACATTTTACGTTCTTATCTATATTTATCTAATATACTCCTTTAAAAATAACTTTATTTACGTTTATTCTTGAATTTTTAAGAAGTACAAATCTTAATACATCGTGTACAAGTTTAAAAGCTTTAAAACCTATAACGTACAACATGATAATTAAAAATAAAATTGTTTTTTATTTTTAAATTACATTTTATATCATTATAATTAGTCATATCAACATACATAAACTAGAATACATCAAACAAATATGTTTTACTTTTTTTATAAATTATACCATTATAACCGTTCATTTATATGTTAAATCGTAATGTTTATGTTTTATTTTTATAGATTATATAATTATAAAAATTAGTAATATTTATATTTTTAAATATTTATTTATTTTTAAATAAAACCGAAAAGTAAAAGAAAAAAAACATTTTTAAACTATATAATACAAATAAATCAAAATATATAATATAAATAAATAAATAAAATAGAAAAAGAAAAGACAACAAAAATACAAAAAACAAAAAAAAACAAAAAAAAAGTAATCATATTTCAATGATTAGGGTGCATTTAGCAAAATTTAGGTGCATTTAGGCTAACCCGAAATCAATTGTCGACCGAAAGGTTCCCTTTACAAATTCCCATAAACAATCATTTGGATGCAGATCTGGTCAAAAAATATCTTTTTCTTGATACGCCCACCTTTATCCATCTTTGATTACGTTATCTTCCTTGCATTTATACCCTCTTAATCGGTGGAAATCTTGATTCAATCCTCTACATATTTCTTCCCATTTAGCGACTTCAATTACCCAATATTCCCCCCTTCTGGTTTCAACGATTTCTGGTTCAAGGAGCGATTTTTGTAAGTTTGAGCTCTTCAATTCGCTTCTGGTACGTTCTATCTTCTGTTTCTTTTTTGGTTTTTTTTAAACATTGGTGTTTGATGATTTCTTTGATGTTTAATGATGAAGAAAGATTGATGCATATCAACTGTTTGATGATTTATTTGACTGAGACCTTCGATTTCTTTGATGATTTTTGTGACCCTTTTTAATGAGCGCCATGTGTTTGATTAAATTTTCCAATGAGAGTGAAAAATTTGAAGATATATGTGGTGAAGATGATGGTTTGATTATGTAAAATTTGAAGTAAATTTTCATGATTAATTGGCTCGAAATGGTCGAATCTTTGCTGAGTTTCCATTGTCTGTAACTTGGGGTTTTTCTTAAAATTATGGAGTTGAAGCTTTTTAAATTTTCATTCTTAGATTGTTAGATTTGGTGCAAATTGGTTTGTAGGTGATGCAAATGTGATTGTTTATATCATGTAGTTTTTACTGCATTCAGTAGTAGAATTGAATCAAAAGATGGGAGCATTGAATTAAGTAATGATTTGAGATTTAATTCATTATGTATATGATTCTTTATTTTACCAGCTACTCAATAGAGGGAGGTTTAGGGAAAAACTAAAAAAAATGAAAATTTGAGGTACACCTGGTAATTGTTCATTAGGATGGTATGCACGTCTGCATACAAGTAATTGAAGCTGTTTTTTGGTTTTTATGCACGTGTGCACATGTTATGCACATGTGCATACCGCACATACCGGACAAATTGCTTACAGACTACTTGTATGCACATGTGAATACCATCGAGATGAATAGTCACCAGAGTGTTTTTCATTTTTTCATTTTTTCATTTTTTTGCATTCACTAGTAGAATTGAATAAAAAGATGGGAGCGTTGAATTAAGTAATGATTTGAGATTTAATTCATTATGCATATGATTCTTTATCTTACCAACTACTCAATAATTCAAGATCTATATATCAAACAGGACTTATATCTTGATCCAATGGCGGAAAAGTTGCTGATGACTCATTGTTCAAGCTTCCTGTTGCCGCCGCCGCTCACCAACGGCCAAAACAGCTCTCCGACAACAACGTATGCACTTATCATCCTTAACCAAAGCCTCCCTCGATTTTCACCTTTGCTCTGGGAACACGGTAAATCTTTACTCGTTCTTGTTCTATTAGTATTTTGATGATGAAAATGACTATTTGGACCCTATATTTTATACGGTTTTTGATTGTTGTTATTGTTGTAGAGCAGCAAAAATTCGTCTTTGTGCTGATGGCGGAGCTAATCGTTTATTTGATAACATGCCGGAGCTCTATCCTCACGAAGACAATGTCTCCGTTATCCATGAAAGGTTTACTTCGGCCCCCCAAAAATAAATAAATAAATAAATATATCTTGTGCAATTACTGATCGACTTAAATCCGTTAATTCACTTCTTTGTAGGTACAAGCCGGATGTAATTAAAGGAGACTTGGATTCAATCCGACCGGATGTTTTAAGTTTCTACAAAAACCTTGTAAGCAGATTATATTATTTATCTCGACTCTAGTGATCTTGCACTCGAGTTAGGACGTCTTTTTTATTCTATAATACAAGAATTGCATCATGTTTGATCTTGGCGTAGTGTGGATACGATCATAAAAAGTTCCAAGTGAACTAAAAAGATTACTAAACCCCATATTGTTAGGGAATAGGCAAGCAGAAAAATTCAATTTTTTACAAATATCTAAGTTTAGAGCCACATGGGATTTTCCTAGCTGTTATCTTTAGGGCCACATCGGATTTTCCTAGCTGTTATCCGTAGGGCCACGTGGGATTTTCCTAGCAATTATCTTTTGGGCCCCACGGGATCAAGCTGGTTTGGACACCCATAGTTACCAAATTTTTTTTACTTGTGAGTCGGTAAATGGCTTATAATTTTTAATCCTAATCGAATGCAGGGGACTAAGATTGTAGATAATTCTGATGATCAAGACACCACGGATCTACATAAATGCATTACATATGTACGTGATTTCGTGTCTGATGAAGCTAAACCCAATGTAAGTAGATTCCGCTTTTCAAGAATCTTTTAAGGTTTGTTTGGATACGACCCCGGACCCCACTGTTAGGCGGGATATACTGGGTTAGTTTGGTTTGGTTTAAACACTTATGTGTGGATAAAACCCCCGGACCCCACATTTCAGATGGGATATACTGGGTTTGTTTGAGCTGGTTCGGTTTAGGTTGAATTTTGCAATTTGAACACATTTTTTATTATGTTTTGGGTTTATAGTTGTGTATACTTGTTGCGGGAGCACTTGGTGGAAGGTTTGATCATGAAATGGGAAATGTTAACACGTTGTGTCACTTCTCAACGACACGAATCGTTCTTTTATCTGATGATTGCCTCATCCAACTTCTTCCTAGTAGCCGACGCCACGAGATCCTTATCCAATCGTCAATTGAGGGCCCACATTGTGGGCTTATTCCCATCGGTGCGCCTTCCGGAGGTTCTACAACCACAGGGCTCCAATGGGATCTCGGTAAGTAATTGTTTTGATCTTGAGGGTTATTTGGCAAGTATCTAAAATGCCCTCCGAAATCCTTTAGAGTGTGTTTGGTATGTGGGTCAGGATAGAACAAAATCTTATTGCGTTTCGTGCAACAATTAGGTGGTGGAACAATAATGAGGGGCAATATATGTAATTTACTAAACTACCCCTGTTGAACTAAAACCTTATAACCTTCCACAATTCTCTCACCCGCCTACTTCATACCAACTGCACCCTTGTGAACCCAAATAAACATCATCAATTCATTAGTATAGATGGCAATGGGCTTATTGGTAGTTCTTAACTTGGAATATATCCAAGAAAAGATATATCTATATATATATATACACACACACACAGAGACATGACAAATCATATAGAAATCGTTTAAAAGTTGGAAATCGTGAAAACTAGTTTGTATGTGTTGTGTTATAGTTGAAACATCACATATTCACATATGCATTGTTCATTCAGTGTTGAAGGATTGTTTTGTGTGTGAAAAAAAACACAAAAATACGTTTATACATGAAACACATACTCATAGTCACACAACTAAACATTTGAAACAATATGATTCATATCTTAAAATCATAGACCCATTGGACGGTTTTCACATTTTCGTATTGAAACAATCATGAAACTTGTTTTCAAACTTTTAGAGCATTTCAATATGATTTGCAGTTTATATACACACACACATATATATATATATATATATATTGCAAAATTTCATAGGATATCTAAAAGGGTATTTACAGATTCATTCTGAACATAATATGTATGGTGTTATAGATAATACGGAAATGAGATTTGGCGGTCTAGTGAGCACATCGAACATCGTTAAAGGAGAAACAGTAACCGTACGATCTGATTCTGATTTGCTGTGGACAATCTCTCTTAAAAAGCAGCCATGAAGGTGAAGAAGAAGAAGAAGAAGAAGAAGAAGAAGAAGAAGAAGAAGAAGAAGAAGAAGAAGAAGAAGAAGAAGAAAGCAAGCTCCACTGATTCAAGAAAACCTCATTGTTTCAGTCTCTGTTTGTAGATTTATAGTTTTCCCTCCAATATCTCTTCTTATTTACTGGGAATTATTACAATAATTACAATTACTTGCTTTTATTTTGATTATATATACAGATTTTAAGTCAACATAATCATGAAGTCTGAAGTCTTATTTCATTTCTTTTTTTTTGGGAAAGGTGTCCTAGGCTATGCCTAGACTAATCTCCTGCCAAATTATGACTGTAAGACATCAGTCCTGATTAAACCTCAGTGGCCACAATTGTTGTGTATGCCTGGATTAGAACCCTGGGCAGATGAGATATTCCACCACATCCTCAGGACCTTAACCGCCACAACCCTTGTGGTTCTTATTTCATTTCTTATTGGTATAAGAAGTGGTATCAGAGCATTCTCCAATAGTTATGTTGTAATTTTTCTGAATTAGGGTATTAATAACCAACGATTTCGAAATTGGTCTTAGCAATTTCAGTGTTAATTATATTACTCACTTTGTCTCAAAATAAGTGTCTACATTGCTATTTTAGTTTGTAGCAAAATAGATGTTCACGTTCAAAAATAACTGTATGCTTTCTCATTCTACCCTTAATTATGAGATGGAGAAAATTACTGTGTCTGTAATTAAGGGTAAATTTGTCCTTTTGTTAATTAAAAGTATAATAATTACTCATTTCTAAACATGTGTGTGTTTCTCATTGTAAACATTTATTTTCTGACGAGGGAGTATTTAAAATATTTTATAAATTCATCATCTCGATACAACTTCAAAAATACTTTCTAAAAAATTATTACACATTTAACCTTATAGATTAAAATAATATATCTTTCTCCTCTCAATATTAAGGGGCCGTTTACCAAACGTTTACCCGGGTAAGTGCTTATCAAGTCACATTTTCTACCGGATTAATATAGCAAGGACCAAAATTCGTACCCGGCAAAAGTGAATGCAAGGATCGAGCAAGTGAGGGCGACGACTCTTACTATGGTTAGCGATTACTTAGTGAATTGTTGCATACAAAACCAATTTGGTGGACTAAAATCTTACCCGGTAAGTACGTGATAGTGTTAAATTTTACAGGTAAGAGCTTACCCAGGTAAGCGTTTGGTAAACGGCCCATAACTCCAAAATCTCATTTTTAACGTAGCTGTTGGAAAAGTCCGAAATCGGATTTAATAAAACCATTTCTTCTTATTAACTTACATTTGTTGTGTAAATGTCTACTTCCCCCCCCCCCCCCCCCCCCCCCCCCAAAAAAAGGGTATTTTCTCTTGTTTAGTTGGTTTGTATTGTAAATTAAAAAAATTAAAATTGGCTTCGCCCGGGTTCGAACCGGAGACCTTCAGTGTGTTAGACTGACGTGATAACCAACTACACCACGAAACCTTTTGTTGATTATTTGACGAAATCTGATATACATTTATGTAAAGTTCATTGGAGTCTTAAAAGCGTAACCGGTTGCACAAGACTCTCTGTAGAAACGATTTCAATTTTGTGGTAAGACATACCTGGTCAGATTGGTTTAAGGCTATGTTTGGCAAGCTAGCTGTCGACTGATAAGCTAGCTGATGAAAAAGTCACGTTTGGCAAAACTAGCTTATAAACATGTAAAATGACCAAAAAGAACATTTTCAAAAAAATTATCAATTACGATATTTAATTATATAATTAAAACAAATTTATAAAAATATAATATGTTAATTAATACAACCAATGTAGTAAAGAAAGATTAAATAATACAACATGTTAATTAAAAGAATTTAAAATTTATTATTACATATATACCATAAATTTTTAATTTGCTAAAACAGATTTTAGAAATAAATTATATATTAACTTATGATTTTAAATAATCGTTACATAAAATTTGAAAAAAATAATCAAATAATATTTAAAAAAATGATAGTAGTTGGTAATTAAAATATATTATAAAATATTATAAAATATAAAAATAATTTATATGATTAACAATAACTTTAAATAATTAAAAGTTAATATCAATATATAATTAAAATTTAATTTAATAATATTAAGTTAATATTAATTCATTAATAATAATTAAATTTAAAAATTAATATTTATTAATAATAATAGTTAGTAAATAATAATAAGGGGCAATATTGGAATATTCACAATAAGCTACTAAAACGCTACTCCAAGTAGCTTATAAGCTAGCTTATGGTCATCCAAACATGTACACAAAAAAAAGCTAGCTTGTTTTTGCCAAACAATGCCTAAGTGATAACCGGTCCGTTTACCTAATTACTTTACCGGTAAGTGTTTTTCGGTAAAATTCAATACTATCGTTTATTTAGCAGGTAAGATTTTAGTCTACCGAAATGACATCGTATGCAACAATTTATCATGATAAGAGTCGTCGCACTCACTTACCGAGTAAGACTCTCGGTCATTGTTTTCGCTCTTACCGGGTAAGATTATTGATCTTTTGCCATATTCTTCCGGTAGGGTAATGTGACTTGGTAAACACTTATCCGAGTAAGCATTTGATAAACGGTTCTTACGCTGCGTTCTCGAGGAAAAGAAAAGAAGAGAAAGGGAAGAGAAAGAAAGGAAAGGAAAGGAAAGGGGAGGAAATAAATATTTGTATTTGTGTTCTTGAGATTGAAGGAAAAAAAGGAAGAAGATGGAAAGAAAATAAATTTTCATGTCTTGAATAGGAGAGAAAGGAAACGAAAGATATTACTTTTACTAATATACTCTCATTTATTTCATAATAAAATATAATTAATGGGTATATATGTAATTTTATAAATATTTTTAATTTTTTTTATTTCATTTCTTTCATTTTCTTCTGTTTCCTCCCACATTTGGACGAAAAATTTTGGGAGAAAAATCAACAATATTTTCCTTCCCCTTCCCTTCCTTTCCCTCTTTAAAAAAACTCGAGAACACAACATTTTTTATTTTCCTCCTACTTTCCTCCCCTTGCCTTCATTTCCTTCGTAAAACAAACTCGAGAACACAGCGCAAGTCTTGTATGAATAAAATTATCTTTGTATATTTGGAAGGTTTTTGTTTTAGCAAGTTTTTTTGGAAGGTTTTTGTTTAGCAAGTTTTTTGCAACTTTTTCCCTAGAAGCTTACAAACAAGTCACAAGTGTATAGTTGATCCAATAAGTCACAAGTTCCAATGCTAAGAAACAAACAAACTCTTAATAATAACTTTTTGAACAAAAAGTTTATGAAGTAGACACAAGAATCTTTGAAGCAAACTGGATAGATGACCCAAAAAAGGTGCCAAAGTTAACATCACAACACAAGGAAAAACAATTAAATATAAGAGTATGATAGTGCCATCCATACAACCTCTACTAAGATTACAACACTCAAAAGTCCAATATTAAAAAGAGGGGAGGGGAGGGGATAGGATAGTAATATGGTTTCCATGAAACACATGTTTTTTAGTCAACATCCAAGTCTTGGAAGCACCATGGTTCTGGGTAAATAGTGTCCAAATATGGTCCAACCATCATCAACTTCAAACGCAAACTCCGTATGTCGACTAAAACTCTATGTGCTCGGTGCAGCAGCAGCAGCAGCTTCGGCCTTCTCCTCAGAACCTCCTTCTGCCGCCTTGCTGGTTGCACCCGTCTTTGTTTCCGCTTCTTGACCTACAATATTGAAACACCTTGTTACTATCATACAGATAAGCCAAGTTGTAAGTTAAGGGTGAGAATGGTGTAGGTTTTAGGGTTTTAATTTGACATGGGTATTTTGGTAATATACCAATCTTGTCTCATCTAATGCATCTTTGTCCCACTCATATACTTTTCGATCATACAAACAAGCCAAGTTGTAAGTTAGGGTACCTTTAGTACACAGGCAGACAGGACATAGAGGGTGAGAATGATGTTACTTTTAGGGTTTTAATTTGACAGGGGTATTTTGGTAATTTACCAATCTTGTCTCATCTCCTCGATCTTTGTCCCACTCAAATACTTTACCATCATACAAACAAGCCAAGTTGTAAGTTTGGGTAAGTTTAGTACGCAGATAGATAGGACTCAGAGGGTGAGAATGATGTAGGTTTTAGGGTTTTGATTTGACATGGGTAATTTGGTAATTTACCAATCTTGTCTCATCCCTCGAGCTTTGTTCCACCTATTTTGATGGGACGGAAAAAAAATGCATTTTTTGTCCCACGTGGATTAAAACATTTGCAGTTATATGTGTGTTATATTAGTTACCTTCGTCATCGCTGTCTTCAAGATCATCACCCATAAACTCACCCATGTCGGGCATACCAGGCATCCCCATACCGCCCATGCCAGGCATCCCCATGCCGCCCATACCAGGCATGCCGCCCATTCCAGGCATCCCCATGCCGCCCATACCAGGCATGCCGCCCATGCCGCCCATTCCAGGCATCCCCATGCCGCCCATACCAGGCATACCTCCCATGCCACCCATGTCACCAAATTTCTGTAGAAAGCCATTTGATAGGAGTAGTCATTACCAAGATTAAAAAGGAAATTAAATGATGATATTTTTAAGCCATGAATTCCTTACCGAGAAATCCATTCCTCCCATGTCAACATCCGTGGGACCTAACACATGAAGGCATATAATCAAAAGTATGTACAATCATTTAATAACGAATTGGGGTATGGTGGAAGATAACATACCAGCTTCATCATCTTCGTCGACCCATTTGTCCCAATCAACTTTCACGTAATGTGGGGTCTTGCCATCTCCTGACAGAAGTTTGTTCCACCATTTCGGCTCTGCTTTCTCCAAAATACAAAACACACTTCTCTCACCGATATTTATTTTGCTCTCCTACATAAAGCAAACAAATAAACCAGGTAAATGTCAAATTAGTAAAAAAGGTTCATTTCATTTGGTACCAGGAATCACCAAAGTGATGTTGGACCAATTTTCAAATCATATATTGAAAGGTCATTGGGGCTTATTGTGAAACGCTGAAATCAACAAAAGGGTATTATAAGATATAAAGAGCTACTCACGTCTACATTAACTTTGTCGAAAAGCTCAAGCTTGAGGTCATACTGATGTGTACCAGCAGAGGCAGAGAATGTAAAAACTCCTTCTGGAGCAAGATTGACCTTGGCATCTTTGGTATCGGCCAATACCACTGTGATGAATACTTTGTCTTCCCTCTGAGCCCACTTCACCTCTGGATTGCGACTACAAACATCAAAACATTTCAGATTTTTACATGAATAAGCACAGAAATATAAGACATTCTTTACAACACGCAAACTCGTCAAAATGCTAAATAGCAAACACACAGAGAGGAAAAGAGCAAACAAATTGCCTAAATATAGCACACAACAGGAATATGTAGATTTGGGGTCAAACTTATATTACAGTCCCAGTGTTGATAACCAGCAAGAATTTGAACATGATGGAATTCTGGCCTCTATGGGCACCATTATATCATACTGGTGAGAAAGAATAGAATTTTATATCGATAAAAAAAGCAACAATATGGTTTCGCAGTCCAACGAGCTTCTTATTGAACATTATTCCACCATTGCAAACTCTATAAAATGACACTTATAAAAGCAATCATTTTAATTTCAAACAGCATAGAGATAACCAATTCAATTCAAACACAACTGATGGGTAACAATCTAGGTCCTTTATTATATCTAATAATCCCGTCAAGGCATCAACTGAAAAAATGCCTATATATGATATGATGATTTCAAAAAATGAATAGATCACAAAACTCACCATTTATTGTTCAACTATATCTACCAAATACCTATAAATCTCAATAAATATACCAAACACGAAGTAATTGCCCCACCAACTATTCACCAGATACAAAACGACTTTAACATTTCCAATCAACATTTTTTCAACAAATTACTCTCTAAAACCACTAAACATGACCTAAATTACAAGTTGATACAGAACACCAAAACATCATAAAAAAACGTAAGAATATTACCATAATCCAACCAATTAATCAAAAAAACAACAATTATCCGGTCTAATTCATTGTTCAAATCCCAAATTAAACTCCCGAACTGCTAATCTTTCGAGAACATACACAAATGCTAATCAATAACCTACCGTTTCAAAACTCCATAACATAATCACTTTCAAATCACACGATAGTTCAAAAAACAAAGTAAAGTTCAACAAAATACACCACAAAACAGCAACAACAACATACAGTGAAGTACAAAATTACTCTCTAAAACCACCAAACATGACCTAAATTATAAGTTGCTACAAAACACCAAAACATCATACAAAAACGTAAGAATATTACCATAATCCAACCAATTAATCAAAAAAACAATTATCCGGTCTAATTCATTGCTCAAATCCCAAATTAAACTCCCAAACTGCTAATCCTTCAAGGAGATACACAAATGCTAATCAATCACCTATCTTTTCGAAACTCCAAAACATAATCACTTTCAAATCATACGATAGTTCAGAAAACAAAGTAAAGTTCAACAAAATACGCCACAAAACAGCAACAACAACAGACAGTGAAGTACAAAAAGGATTACGCAAGATTGAATGAAATTAAATTGAAGTCTGCAACAAAACAGTTGGAAGTTCCTACAAAACATCATAAACATCAGAAAAAACGTAATAATATTACCACAATCCAACCAATTAATCAAAAAAACAACAATTATCCGGTCTAATTCATTGTTCAAATCCCAAATTAGACTCCCGAACTGCTAATCCTTCGAGAACATACACAAATGCTAATCAATCACCTACGTTTTCGAAACTCCAAAACATAATCACTTTCAAATCACACGATAGTTCAGAAACAAAGTAAAGTTCAACAAAATACGCCACAAAACAGCTACAGCAACAAACAGTGAAGTACAAAAAGAATAACGCAAGATCGAATGAAATTAAATTAAAGTCTGCAACAAAAACAGTAGTAAGAACAAGAGATTACCTCATCTTTGTATCTAGAAGAGGAAAGAAGAAAGTGATGAAAACCCTAGAAAACGCTGTTCAGTTCGAAAAAAGGGGTGAGCGTGATTACTTCCTTTAGTACTGGCTGGCTTCTCTCTTAAACCCTTAAAAGAGAGATTCCAAATGTGTTGTGTACGTTGGGCTTTGTTAACGGCCCATTTTACTATATTGGGCCGAAAATTTTAGCCCAGTTTATTTTGGGCTTTCTAGTATCATCTATAAGCTTTTACTTTTGATAGCCTTACTCTTATTAAAGATAACTAGAAGGTAATTTCAGCAGCGCGATATATCTTGATTTTAATGTTTTGTTTTGTTTTTATCATTGTTGATTTTATAAAACGGTTTTATGTAGTTTCGAGAAAATTATAATATATATTTTTATAAATTTCTACAAAGAATTACGCTTTTTGAGGGGTTCGTGATTTGAGGATTTGAAAGAGTTTAAGAGATAAGGAGTAATTAGGTAACTAATGAGAATTAAAGAATGATGCTTTTTTAAGGGTTTACCATTTGTAGGGAGTTAGAGATAAGGATTAAAAGGAAGGAGTTAGAGATAAGGATTAATTAAGTAATTAGTATTAACAGTGGTACATAAAGTTTCGTTAGTTATTTTTAAGAGATTTTAAGTAATCGGCATTAAATAATATAGTTTTTAAGAGTTTTTCATAAATGCTTTATAATATAGTATAGATGAAAAAAAAACTTTTAAGCCAATTATTTAGAGTATTTTTTGTTTCGAGTAAATTGTGATATTCGTCTTAGTGGTTTGTTTATTCTAATTTTTGTTGTTGTGGTTTAAATGTCGCAATTTTTATTTTTGTGGTTGATCTAATTCTTATCTGTAAATATAAGGAACTAAAACTGTAAAGAAATTGCAAATTACATGGACTAAAAAAGGAATATCTTGTAATTTTTGGATAAAAGTAGCAATGAATTATAAACAATAGGGACGAAAATCGTATTTTCAAAACCAAACGGACAAAAATCGTAATTTTTTACGAACCATGAGGATGAAAAACGTAATTTACTCTTTTTTTTTTGAAAAGATAAATGGAACAAGAGTATATGTAGATATATAATTGTTTATAAACTCAATAAAGTTTATACATCAATTTTGATATGTTGTTTTACATATGAAACAATGGTGTGAATATGTAGTGTTTGTATTCATGACTCCTTTGTGTGTGGGAAAAAAACATTCTTTAATCAGTGGCGGATCCATGGTTTTTTCCTACTGGGTTACCTTTTAAGGTAGTTTAAATGCTCGTAAAAGTACTCGATATATTTTAAGTTTAAATCCAACGTTTCAAGGGTTTTATAAAGTTTTTTTGGTAGATTTTAAGAGATTTTTAAGTTTTTTTGTCGATTTCGAAAGACTTTTTTTGGTTTTTAGTCGATTTTGAGAGTAGTTTTGGTTTTTTGGTTGATTTCGAAACATTATTTTTGGTTGATGGGATCCCGGATGATAAATTACTGGGGGGAGGGGGGGGGGGACATTAATGTATAAACTTGAAAAATCTAGATTTTTAACTAAAAAATCTATTCTTTTCTTTTTAATGGGCTCCCATCCCCCCACTCCCCATGGACTACATCCACCACTGTTTTTAACGTTTATATATGAAACAGCATTTTTTAAACGTTGTTTTCATGTAACTTATTTCATATATCAAACTACAGATGAAAACTTGTTTATAAGTTAGTATGAATTATTGGGTTGTTAAAAAATGAGCTCATAATATGTATGTTGATTATGTAGAGAATTTACTACAATTTCTCTGTAATTACCTACAAATATAGAGCCAAATGTTAAAATTCATAAAAAAATTACACTCAACTCCTTATAACAATTTTTAAGTGTCCGTCAACTTTATATTTTTTTATAGAAATTATCCTCCACTACACTGCTTCTTGAACGACACTTTATCGTAAAAAAACTATATTTTAATCTAATAATAACAAAACTATATTTAAATATTATTTATTTAATTTAATATCAAATAATATTGATTAAATATTTATTATAAAAATAAAATAAATAAAATATCTTTTATTAAATAATTAAACTTTCATAATTATGCATAAAATAATTTTTTATAGGTTTCGTACAATATTTATCTATTTACATATACTTAATTTATTAATAAAAAACATAAAACTATATTAAAAACATATAATATTTAATAAATGTTATAACGTAGCTTTTATGATTAGGTGTGATTTAAACAATGTAATATTGTTAAATTTATAAAAAAACCCAAATATAATAATAAATTTATAATTTAATAAATAAAAATATATATTAATATTAATTAATAGCCAGACTATTTGTATTTCTTATAGCCAAAATCTCATTTAATAATTTTTTCATACATTTTTTGTAAACATATTTTATAAAACATTAAAAAAAACATGAATGAGAATTCGAGACAAAAAATGTCTGAAAAATGGAAAAAAATTCATGAAATATGTGAATGAAAATTCGAGACAAAAAAAGTAGGGGGCTAAAAGTGGTATATTTATGACAACTTTAATTATATATTATTAAAGTATATGTAAATAAATTGGTAGTTGTTTGTTTGGTTTTACATTAAGTCTTGTATAAATAAATTGTTTATATGGATTAATCTATCTGTATAGATTGAATTTTTTTGTTAAGAGACTGTTTTCATAGATGAAATGAGCGTGTTTTTTAATTGAGAGAGACGTGTTGGAAAAAAAACTTGACTTTAGACCTCCTAAAAGCTTAATGAATAAACTACTTTCAATATCATTAAGTCACTATCAAACAATCATGCATAGCTTACCGTATGGGTGTTTGTGGTGCGGTTTGGGGCCAAACGTCAAACCGCACCGCATATGGGGTTTGAGCATGTTCCCAAACCGCACCGCATAAACCTCCACCCGCACCAAACCAAAATCCAAAATTATAAGTTTAAAAATATATTATAAAATCAATGATAAAGTGACCGTAGTCCAAAAAAATACATATTTTTAATAGTCCGATTTCCAAATATATATTATATAATTAAAAATAGTCACAGAAGTAAAAAATATACTTCAAACTACATCAAGCGTATGGGATAATGAAACTTTGAGCCAAAACACGAAGTCGAAAATTTGTTACATATAAATACTAAATTATTCTCTCTCTCTCTCTGTATATATATATATGTATATATAATTATAAATTATAAATTATAAAAATATACAAAATATGCCGGACCACATAATGCGGTTTGGTAAAAATGCAAAGCACAAACCGCACCGCGAAAGTTGTAGACCGTGCTTTGCGGTGCGACGTGGGCGGTTTGTGCAGTTTGGATGCACACTCCTAACTGACTAAATAAGACGTGAGTTCCATCAAGTTTATTAAGCTGCTAATAAACGGGCCCTTTATATTTGGTATAAATATTGAAATCCAACGAGAACTTGAGCACTTCGAATGTTTGCTTGTGAGCCGGTTAGATATTGTCCAAACACACCCAAGCTTGTGCTTAAAGGGATTACTCTAAACATTCAAGGGGGCGAAGAGCTTGGTGTTGTCGGTAGAAGAGGTGGCGGGAAATCGACTTTGATCCAGGTTCTGTTTAGGCTGGTCGAGCCCTCTGGAGGAAGTATTATCATTGAAGGTATCGACACGATCTAAGGTCTCGATTCGGCATCACTCCTCAAGAACCAATCCGTTTTGAAGGCACGGTGAGAAGCAACATTGACCCTATTGGTCAACATTCTGATGAGGAGATATGGAGGGTAATACACTACTACTGTTTGGTTGGTTTTCCATTAAGTCCTGTATTGATAAAGTTGTCTGTGTGGATTAATATGTCTGTATAGATTGGGAAGGTTTTTTGTGTGAGAAGGGTTTTTCATAGATGGAAGAGTATGTTTTTTAATTGGAAATGGTAGGTTTTGAAAAAAAAAAGGTGGCTTTCTGCATAAATCTCCCCTCTAGAAGCTTACTAAATAAGTCATTTTCTATATCATTTAGTCACAACCAAACAGTCATGTGTATAGTTGACCAAATAAGCTGTGAATCCCATTAAGCTCATTAAGCTACTAACAACTTTATGTTATCTGACTTTCTCTCTTTGTCACACTTTTCACAACTCGGGGATCTTCACGAGAACAACCACTCTACTATTTAAGGTAGAGGTCGGGTCTGCGTACATCTTATCCTCCCAAGACCCCACTTTTGAATGGGATATACCGGGTTCGTTTGGTTTAGATATGGAGAGTAAATCAGTCCAATTCTTTCTTACCCCGTTTGTAAGATGATCATGTACATGTACATGTCCGTCTCTCTTTGACTTTCTTTGACTTAGCTAACCTGATAAGATGCTTTCTAGTGTCTTAGAATGATGCCAACTTAATGAAGTTGTGGCTGCAAAGCCTGGGAAACTTGATTCCGCATGTACTTAAAAACTGAAACGTTCTTTTTTGTAGTAAATTGAGAAAAAGACGATCTTTTTCACTTATTTGGTGTTTGTTTTTTTACTTTTCAGTTGTTGATAACGGCGATAACTGGAGTGTGGGACAAAGACAACTTCTTTGTCTCGGAAGGGTGTTGTTGAAGCACAGCAGGCTGTTGTTCATGGACGAAGCAACGGCTTATGTTCATTCACAAACAGACGCTGTGATTCAGAAAGTCATACGAGAAGACTTTGCAGACTGTACTATTGCTAGCATTGCTGACAGGATACCCACCGTCATGGATTGTGATCGGGTTCTAGTCATTGATGCAGGTAATTTTTATCATCGGGAACCAACTATTCATAATGAAAATACATGATATTCATGATTAAAGTGCATGATATTCATAATGAATATGCAGGGTTATTCATCATGAATAATACATGCAATAGTTGGTTCTCATTTGAACTTTCCCTTTATTGTTATTTTTCTCAAAGAACACTTATGACGAACAAGTTTTGTCATGATATTCATGATTAAACTGCATGATATTCATAATGAATATGCATTATTCATCATGAATAATACATGAAATAGTTGGTTCTGCACGCAATTGCGGGCAAGTTTTGTTACGGTCAACTAAGCGCTAACTTATTTGTGATGTGTTTCTAACAGGGTATGCAAAAGAATTTGACAAACCTTCGCGTTTGATTGAGAGGCCTTCGCTTTTTGGAGCATTGGTTCAGGAATATGCAAACAGATCATCCGGTTTATGAACACATGTTAACAGCATTGATGTTACTCATATAATTTATCTGAATGAAATTGTTTCTTAATATAACATGTCCTTTTTGTAAGAAATGAACCATGATTTAGGTATTAATAGAAACCGAAAACAAGCTACAACTTATTTTAAACTTCTTACTTGATTGTAAAACCTCTATGTATACAACGTTTTTCCACCCGTACTTGATTAGATTCCTAAGAATGCACGGGATTGCGATTGCCAGTGCTCCTTTGTCTGCCTGATCCTTTCTGCTCTCTCAGTTCGAAGCCTTTCCTCCCAATATTCAGGACAACTATACAAGTTCATAAAATCCCAATTCAAATTCCGCAACTACAACCCATAAATATAGGGCCTAAAGCAGCAGACTGGCCCAATAACCTCCAAATCAAATTAAAACCATAGTGGAAGTTATTTGGCTCACAACTTTGAGCTATAAGAGCATCTCCAACAGCTATGCTAAAATAGAAATTTTAGTCGTTTTAGAGATTTTTTTGCTCCAACAGCTATGTTGTATTGTATGCTAAAACATAGAAAAGAAGAGAGAGTAGAAAAATCCCCAAATTTGGAGAAATCTCGGAAACCCGCTATTTAAGAAAGAGAAATAATATTTTAATGTTTCCACCAATAAGAGCCATTGAAGTAAAATGTTTAGGAGAGAGAAAATATTTTATTAATGTACGGATTATTTTAATAATATAATCAATGCTACAATCTCTAGAATAGAATAGTTGTTGGAGTTAGAAGTAATTTTTTTAGAGATTTTGACTTTTAATATCTATTTTAGAAAGAAAAAAAAATAGCATAGCTGTTGGAGATGGAGCATCTCCTATGCCAAAATAGAGATTTTGGAGAATTAGGAGATTTGGGAGATCTTTTTACTCCAACAGCTATGCTATATAATGTATGCTAAAATAGACAACAACAAAGAGAGATGATGGAAATCTCTGAAACACAATATTTAAGAGAGAATTAATATTTAATTCCTTCCCAACAACAGATGACAATGAAATTAAATGTTTAGGAACAGAAATAATATTTTATTAAATATGTAAATATTTTAATAATATAATTAATGCTGAAATCTCTAAAACAGAGTAGCTGTTGGAGTTGAATGTAATTTTTTTTTGAGATTTTGACTTTTGATATATATTTTAGAAAAATTATAGAAGTGAGAGCCATTTCATCACATAAAGAGCATACCTTCTACTCAGTAAAATGTTAAGCTCATCCAAGTGGAGAGATCCCTGATAAACTCCTGCCTGTAAAACAACAACAAAAAAATAAAAATCACCAAATGTTTATGAAGGAAAGTTTAAGAAAGATGGAAGAGAGAGAATGTACATACTTCTCGACAAAGAGGACATTTTGCGGTAGGCTTTGTTGCCTTCAATCCATCTACAATTGTTACTGATCCAGACTTGCAAGCACACATGAAGCAGAAAATGTGCCCACAAGTCAAATATACAGGATCGAATACGGTATCCTGATTAAACAAACACAAGGAACCGATAAATAACCCATTTTTCATAAAGCCGATATTTGAATAGAATAAAGCCCAGATGGGTTTGTTTAAGTGGCTGGAGTTGGTTATAATCTAAAGTTCATGAGTTTTTTTTTGGTAACCCAAGAAAATCCCCAGTGGCGATCTATGGGGAGGAGCCCAAGGCCTAGCCTTTATTTGCGAGGTTAAAGATCATGAGTTTGAATCACAGTGCGATTGGTATCCAAACAGCATAGGATAGGACAAGACAGTTGTTCAAGACAGAACTGGACAGGACAAAACAGATAAAATGAACAATTTACCCCTAAGGAATCCTTTATATCTTTTGATTAATTTATGTAATTTATTAAATTATAATAAAATAAATATTGTTTATAACAAAATATACGATTAGAAGGTTTTCGTCAAGACAATTAAAATGACACCAAAATAAAAAGTTTATGTAGTTTCCAATTTTTTATTTTATACTTTTTCTATATTATTCTTTATTATTAATATATAATAAATTACATAAGTTAACCAAAGTATAGGTACCATTTATAAAAATATTATTTTCAGGACAATAAATGAAAGTTTAAATAAACATAAAATACAAATGAATAAATTTCAAATAATAAATAAACTGTAAAGAGGGTGGCATATTTGATGTTTTAGAAGAGAATTAAGTTTTATTTTGATATTACATTAGTAAAATATAGGTTTATTCCACTTTGTTCCACATAAAAGTTCTGTCAAACGTGGAACAACGATCCTTATTCTGTTTTGTCCTATCATGTCCAGTGTAAGAAACACACCCTTATGGGTTTCACCTAAAGGTGTGAGATCTGTTGGTTCTTAAAAAAATAGTTACGTAAGAAAAAAGAATATGGACTAACCAAGCATACGGAGCAAGTCAAGTCTATCTCAAGCTTGACGGTATCAGAGAGCTCACACGAAAGCGATGGTTTTCCGTCACAAAATATGAGAGAGCAACCCTCGAATAATTCAGAACCCTTCTTCATATAATCTGCCTTTGTTTCACTCAAATTAATATGGAAGGCGATAAGCTCACAAAGCCATGGAGACTGAAGGATTTCCATGTGCATGCTCTTGACTTGTGACCTGAATGCTTGGCCTTGCTTAGAGTCATGTATCTGCAGTAAAACGTAAAGACTTTTATGTTTTAAGATGAAAAATTATAACCCCTTGATTCTTAGGTGCGTTTGGTACGCAGACCAAACTGGACAGGTCAGAGTGAGGTGGGCAGATGAAAGAATTTTGGAAAGTTTTAGGGTTTTCATTTGACAGGGGTAGTGTAATTTACCAACCTTGACAAAAAAATGCATTTTTGTCTCACTATGTCATGTCCCACGTGGGACGACAAACAGGGCCCGTTCCATTCTTTTTGGAGGCATTGTTACTGTTATACCTAAGTAGTGCGGTCAAATAGTCAGATATGGTAGGCTAAGGTACAAGTGCCCAATACACTAGTACAAGTAGTTAATGCAAGAGTAGTATTAAGTGGGGTAGTATAAATAAGGGGGGGTTAGGTCATTAAGGTTTTATCGTTGAATTGAGTGTGATTTGGGCGTGAGCCTTGGGAGACATCCGACAGTCTCGAAGTGTCTGGAAACCTTTTGTAACCATTCAATTTCTGTTCCAATTCCATATTGCTTCAATTGTGTGTTCATCAAATCATCGTGGTACATCAGTTACACATGTATGAAGACAATTGATAAATACTCCCCTGTCCCAAATTAAGCGTCCACATTTCTATTTTAGTGACCGAATGCAATTGCAGGAATAGGTTGGCTTTCTTTCATTTTGGTTATGGTCTTATGGAAATTGAAAGTGATCCCAAAATAAGTGTCCACTTTCAAAGGTAAGTTTCCACTTTCCTATTTTACCCTTAATTAAGAGATGGAGAAAGTTTCTCAATCTATTATTAAGGGTAAAAATGTCATTTAGTTATCTAAAAAGTGTAATAATTACATATTTTTAAAACTTTGTGTCATTTTCATTGTGGACATTTATTTTGGGACGGAATTCTAAACCTAATCTTTCAGATTTAAAAAAAAAAGTCGGAAAGCAACCTATTACCAAAAAAAAGACATGGCTTATTTATATTAAACCCAAATCCCGAAAAAAGAGGAAGGTTTGAGTTTGGAATCCTAATACTCCGAAACCCAAATGCAATCAACTTTATAACACGTCCAAAATCAAATCTTTGCTTTTAATGATCAAACTCCTAAGACCATCTCCAATGAACTCTCTATTTTACTCTCTAAAATAGAAAATTAAATAGTAACTCTCTATATGTAGAGAGTTACTATTCACTACTCTCTATTTTTTTCTAACTTTTGATAATTACAAAATAACCCTTCTACTTTTTAGATTCTTGTATTTTTATATTATTTGTTGTCTAATATCAATTTTAATAAACTAGAATTATATTTATCTTTAAGTTTTAATATAATAAAGTTAATAAATATAAGGTTATTGTGAAAAAAAAAATAAGGATGCAATTTATAAAGTTAATAAATATAAGGGTATTATTGAAAATATATGTAATAGAATATACTTGGAATATTCTTTTTTGGAGAGTAAAATAGAGTAATACATTGGAGAAGATTTGACCCATTCTCTATTTTACTCTCTATAATAGAGAGGAAAATAGAGAAATACATTGGAGATGCCCTAAGTAAGATGAAAAAAATTGACATCTAAGAAATCAAGATTCAAGGGGACCCCAACTCAAATCAAGATTCAAGAAATCTAAACCCCAAATAATTTTGGGGGCCCCGCTCAAAAGCCCACATTTAACACGCTAAAATACAAAGCAGAAGACAAATTTTTGTCATGTCTTGTATCATACCAAATACGAAGGGATAAACGTACCTTATCATATTTCTTGAGAATTTTCCGCATAGCAATGGCATTGATAATTGCATACCCAACAAGGTTTTCGCCTTCTCGTATTAAAGCACCATGTTTCCCCTTAAACTTGTCTTTGCACCACACAAAGCATTTGCGGAACCCTGTTGCTAGATGAACATCAAGCACCTTCTGTGCACGCTTGTTAAAGCATCCAACCACCATTGACATTTCCTTCATAAGGGAAGGAAAGAAACTTCCATCACAGACTACATAAAGATTTATTAGAAACAAATCAGAAGCATCCTATGGAGTGACCTATAAAAACCTTTTTTTACACTTTTTCTAGTCACGTCAGTTCTCACTCAACAAAATTAAGAACTACCATAAAACTTCAGAATGGTAATGAATAACAAGAACCACCTTTTGTGGGTCCCATGTATTATTTCAACATCATAATATGGATATAAAAGAAAAAAACTAATACAAAAATTTCAAGGTAAGAACCAAGGTTCTTGTACAAGAACTCAAAAAATGTTGGTGACTTATAAGACAGTAGCTCTTATAAGTCAATGCACTTTTTGCTTACAAGAACCTCCCGTTGGAGATTATATCTTTTTTTCTACTCACTAAAAACACCAAATTTTCGATTGTCTTGTATGGACAAATTTGTCTGTCCGGATAAAAATGTGTTTATTGATTACTTTTTTTTCCTGAATCAATAGTCTGAATAACATAAATGACCAATCTACCCTTAAGTCCTGTATGGATAAGCTGGTTAGACCATTAAGCTCTAAGTAATCGTACAACCCTTGCAAATCATGTCTTGCCGGAGTGGCTCTCCAAAACTCGGTAACATCCTGGGGGGGAATGTGGATGGTATCCCATTCTACCCGGGTTCGAGCCTAGGGGAACGCTTTGGGCGGTGAGGAGCATCTGCTCATGGGCTTAGGTTCATGGGCCTGTCCTTAGGCAGTCCGGTCGAAGACTGGGCTCCGCCCCTTCCCTTAAGCAAAAGGGTTGGGAATAGGTCCTGCGTAAGCTGGGCCGGGACAGCGGCGGATTAGGGGGTGGCGCCTTAAGTGGAAGCCCGATACCGCCGGGACGGTGTGCGTGCGTGTGTTCGGTAGTCGATCGTGAGTTCGATGCCGCATTGCCGTTCAAAAAAAAAAAATCGTACAACCCTTGATGTCCTTCAGAAATTGGTTAAACATATGAAATAGAAAGTTTTCATTTTGTTCATTTCTTTCTCATCAGAATCCAAACACCAAGTGGATTAATTGCTATGAAATACATTAGCTATAAAGAAATAGAGATAAGTAAAAAGAAAGAAACGATGCTTATGTAAACAATTCCAAGAAAACAGTACTGATTTATCTTGATTATCATCTCCATCTCTCTGTTTTCTTAAATGGGTGATTCTCAAAATATCTTGGACATATTATCGAAATTCTTACAGATTTGGATTCCGGGTTTCTTTTATAAACAAGTTTATCATCTGGGTTTATGGTTCTAGTTCAAGATTTGACAAAAGAATAGCAATCGCAATAAAAGCACCTTTTTGCGGCAATTCATCAAACACCTTATATACAATGTCAAGAATCATAGATAAAAGCCAAAAACCACTCAGAAACATTTGTAAAATTAACAAAATTAAGCTCATTAATACCAGGGCAAGGATGGAGGCAAAGCGCAGAAGTGTTATCAGAAGAACCATTAAGAATCAATGACGATTGCGATTGCAAAGAATTCCTCTGTGAATGATTCATATCCCTACGACATCGCTTCAAGATCTTCTTGAGATTTTTAAAACCGACACCAGGTAGTTTCTTCTGATCTTGTGTTTGCATGTACTCCTCGTATTTCTTACAGAACTTCATCTTGATCAATTAATTCTCCCTTAATACCATCAAGAATCACAACAATCTTGTGCGTTATTTTAATGGCGATTGATCTGGGTTATTATGGAATGTGATTATGATGAAGGGGTGGCACTCTTTACTAACTTTTCTTGAATAGAAAAATGGAATCAATTTTATCCCCCCTTCTTTTGCGGGTCTTTTGTACAAAAGAACGGTGTGGAATTATCAGGTTCCGAAGATAATAAATACGAGAAACAGTCAATTCTCTTGCCAATTTCTCTAGATTTTCCACCATTTTTTATTTTCAAATTATATTTTAATATTATAAAATATTTAAGAAATTATTATTCTATAAATTTATTTCCTTATATAAATTATTATATCAAACTTTATATCTTTAAACAATAATGAAGTTACTATTTTGTATTCAAAATAAATACTCCAATTATTACAAAATAATTACTATTAGTGGTTAATATGTATTTTTTAATAATATTTTGGAAAAAAATATTTATCGGCAACTTTTATGGGCCCACACGAAACGTGTCTTTAACGACACCGACACCAATGTGTAGCAGCATTTGTTTTTGCTCACGTAACGGTTGACACTAGTTAAGAGGAATCAAATTCGAGACATGTCTTGTATTTGAATAAAGTTAGAGGATCTTCAAGTTAATTTATTTCTAAAATAGAGTAAAAAGATTCAAAATCTCTAAAAAATTGCATCAAACTCCAACAACTATATTATTTTAGCAACTCTAATATTAATTATCTTATTAAAATATTTAATTAGATTATTAAATATTGAATAAATGGAAATTAATTAAGATACCAAAAGTTTGACTTTGACTTACCAAAATACCATTTCTCTCCCGAATTTGCCAAAATACCCATTTTTCCCGCGACTAATCCCGCGATCGCGGGATAGGGCTGACGTGGCCCGCGACTTTGGCCAAAAAGTCCCCCCCCCCAACTATGTCTGCGGTTACATAATTGGTCCCTCCCCGCGACTGGTCCCGCGATAATCCCGCGATGGGACAAAAAAATCACATTTTTGGTCCTTTTTGAATGAATCTTGCATGCTTTTACTGTTTTTTTCCACATTACTGTACTTTGAAGACCAATTTGTGGTTCAAATTCATTGGCATGTTTGAGATTTCATCCATAAATATCAGTAAAATGCAATTCATAATTCACACCATCCTTCTTTCTTGCTTTCTTTCACTTGCTTTCTTTCTTGCTTTCTTTCTTTAGTAAACAAATGGCATCGTCATCTAACCCATCGTCTACACCTGAAGGAATGCCACCTAAACTACAGAAGGCGATAGCAGCAAGGGAAAAGGAGATAGACCAACTGACAGAAGAGTGAAAACAGATTATCGCCAGCAAGAAAGTCCACTTGACAAGGATCGAAGTGAAAGAAAATGAGATCAAAAGGATGAAAGGGGATATAAAAGATAGGGATGCTCGTATTCGTCGAGAAAAAGAAGAAATTCACCACTGTACGCAAGACTTCGCAATTCTTCAAGCGAAGATAAGCGACAAGCAAAGTTGGATTGATCAAACTAAAGCAATTTTTCAGTAGGTGGTGGTACGGGTGTTGCTTTTGTACTTTGTTGTTTATGTGTTATTGTTTTGTAGTTTTTCAGTTCGACATTGTTGTTTCGTTCCTTTCCTGTTTGTATGTTGTTGTTTAATTTGTCAGGAATAAATGTCTTTAATTTGTCTGAAAAGTAGTGTTTAAGTAGTCTGAAATTTGTCTAAAAAGTGGTTCATATAAAAAATACAACTCATAGATGTTATACAAGATTATTTCATAACAAACACATACTAATCAATACAATATAAAATTATCCAAATGTGGACAGGGACCACTTTTGAAAAATCTTCTCCCGCTATTGAATGATTTTGATTGTTTTGATTTGCAATTTACACTTTCAACCCCTATACTTATTTACTTACTTTACTTTATACCTTTTTACTTTCATAATTTTAATTTTACATTTAACACATAATCGTTTATTAACTAAAATACGTTAAAAAGACGTTTTAATTTTAACAAGTTACACCATTATAATCGTCTCTACGATACGTTCGAAATGATCCCAATATTGAATATTTTTTGATTTATATATTTTAATATATATCATTATAATCGTCTCTATATAACCATTACTATTCTCTCCATTTAGACTACTACCATTATGATTTATATATTTTAATATTTTTTGATTTATATATTTATATATTTTTTGATTTATATATTTTAATATATATCAACGTACATAAATTATGTTTGATAAATTACAACGGGCCGATAAAGTAGATAAAATCATGTTATATATAAACAAACGCACTAAACATACAATATTTATCGTCCAAATCAAGGGAAATCAACGTTCAGATCAACGGTATCATATGATGGGCCTTGCGTGTTACTTACTTGGCTGACTGAACGTCTACTCGGCACGGTATCATATGATGGGCCCTGCGTGTTACTTACTTGGCTGACTGAATGTCTACTCGGCACGGTTGAAGGGGGGGGGATTCGGACACTCTCCACGAGTATGTCCTACTGCTTAGCACCGAGTACATTTTCGTTGTATCGAACCTTCACCACGTGATAGACGTCGGTTGTTCTTTCTCGGTCTCTCGGCTCTGTTCTTATCGTTTAACGGTGGATAGCATGGCGGAAGGGGGTCGGGTGGATACACCCATGCTTCAGGGGGTCCAACTGGATTTATTACCTCTGCGTATGTTCTCCGGCAAGTTTCAGACGTGAAGAAAGTTACAACCAAGTCACTGCAATCTCTACGACCCATATGTCTTGCCGCAGCGATGGCATGGCCGCACGGTAACCCAGATTTTTGCCATTGGAAACACGAACAAACATGGTCGGTCATATGGACAGTCGCGTGAAGATGGTTATCCCGAACCTCGTACCTCCCATACCCGATTGCGCTTACCCTCCATGTCGACGCGTGACGCGCCCTGAAGAGAACTATCTCCTCCGCTGCTGGTGTGAGACTATTTTGCAGCTCAGCTTCTTTTCGGCGTCGAAGTTGGTACCACTCTTGTTGAAAGGTCCGAAAGTAGTCCATAAGATTAACAATCGGACATCTACGCGCAAAATGGGAGAGTGCATTCACCGTCTCTGCACTATTGGAGGTCAGAATGTCATACCGTTGTGCAAGAAAATGGGTCGCGAACCACCTCTCTGGTCCAACATCGTCTATGACTTTGGCTGCTTTGTCTGCACTAACTCGTAGAAGATTCATGTACCGGTCAAAATCCTGATCCGTATATGCTCTGCATGCCGCCCAGTAGACATCGTTGTAGGTGGTAATACGTTTGTCTTGGGTTTTGGCGTTCATCTCCAAATGTCGACAACAATAGGCGTGAGGGGCGTTTGGGTATATGGCAGAGATTGCGGCGCTTATGGAAGGAGCCCTGTCGGACATAAACACCAACCCTTGCGGGTCTCCGATAACTTGTCTCAACATGAACATAAACCAAGTCCACTCGTCCCCGGTTTCGGACTTGCCTACTCCGAAAGCTACTAGAACGATGGAGTTATCCCCGTCCATGGCAACTGCCAGGAACATTATACCCAAGTAAGGGCCCTTTAAATGGGCACCGTCTATTACCAGGACACGACGCAGATTTGCCAGAAATGTGCGGATCTGCAAAAACGTAGGTGGTTTCCCTTTGTAAATGTTATAGTTTATAATGTGTAAACATATGACGTGTTAAAATACGTACCGCGGGTCCAAGGGCAGCGAAGCACATCTCAAACCGTCCATGTGAATCGGTCCTTAGCTGGGTGACAGTACCTGGATTCTGCAGCTCCAAATTATATAAATATGATGGGAGTCGTTCATACGACTCCTCGAACGTGCCTCTCACCAATAGCAGTGCCTTGCATCGCGCACGCCAATCTTAGTGGTAACCAATCGTGAAGCCGTACTGTTGGTGTACATCGCTCACGATGTCCTTTGGACGCAATGACCTGCTAGCATCAAGAAATTTGTCTTTCAATATCGCACCCAATGTCCTTTTGGTGGCTTGTTTGTGTTTGGGATTCAGTTGCATCCTCGTACAAGTGTGTACTGTTGGATTTAGTGTCCATAGTCATTAACTATTGGTAGTATTTCTAATAATAGCAGGGTCCTTTTGGGTTGCCCTTAAGACCCAAATAAACAATCAGAAGAATAAAAGAGAGTTAAAACAGTTAGTTGTTAATTTGTCATTTGATGATAAATTAATTATAAGCTGCAATATAATTAATTAGATTAATTATATGAGATACATGGACTAAATGATAATTGGTTAAAATAGTTTTAACAAGCTTATCGGTTCAAGGGGGTAAAATAGATAACTTGGTCGACAAGCAGTTGTAACTTGGTCGACAAGCAATTGTGACTTGGTCGGCAAGCAAGAGAAGTATATAAATAAACTCATAGGGATAAAACCCTAAGGAGTTTTTTTTGGTGTGGATCTATCTCTCTCTATTGTAGCCGTGACCCCCCTCTCTCCCTCCCAAAAATCGTAAACCCTAATAAGGGTTTAGGATTAAAGCTTCTTCTTGATTATTGGTATTTGGTGTTCTTAAGTGTGAGCCATTAGAGGGATTCATACTATTGGTCCTTGACATCCAAGAAGCAAGATCAAAAGGTTTGATTCATCATTGTGGAATTCGACAATTGCAACAATCAAGTAAGTGTTCTTGATTCATCTTTTGTAGTTAATTATCTAGAAAACGGATGTATCCTTATAGGTTGATAGTTTGTATAACCATTGATGATAAATTTGTTTAAAATTGCTTCCGTTGCTTATATCATGTGGTTGTATTTTTGCTCAAAACCTTACAGTGGTATCAGAGCCATTGTTCTTAGATATTAACTCAAAGGTAGTTTCAATATAATTTGCAAAACTGTTTATGTTGGTTTGGGGTTATGAAAAAAAACATCGATTTCACTTTTTTTTTGGCCATTGGATTGCTTAATCCCTAAGTTAGGGTTTCATGGTCATAACCTCAAAAGTTCCTTTTTTTTGGGAAACTAAATTTTACTTGCATAAAAGTTTGAATTGTTAGCAATTTAGATTTGTCGATATCTCTAAAGGGTATAGGGTGGTTGTTGTTTTTATGCAATATTATACCCAAATTGTTTTGACTAGTTTCCTAACTTGCCCAAGAAAACACATAAATTGAGTTTTGGCAAATAATGAATAAGATAAATATTAACATTATTTATATAGTGAATACAAATTGTATGTCAAATATTTACATTAATTATTAGCATGTGTCCTCACATGTTTAATTGGAATTAATTATGGAAACGATTATATTAATTATTAAATGTGTCCTCACATGGTTAATTAGAATTAATTAGATAATCATAATTTTAAATTGTTTAAAATTCCATTCAATTTTATATATATATATATATTAGACCTTAATTATATATATACAATTAAATTATAAATTGATAGTCAAACCGAGACTAGGCGTACTCACTATAAGCACCCTAAAGGGGGTTTAAGAGGTTACCTATAATATGGTTGCCGAATGAGTCAAGGGTTTTTAAAACGCCATGCGTTACCATACTCACCGTCTCTTGTGTGGACTAGTGGAATTACCGAAAAGGTTTGATATGTCAATGTGACAAGTTAAAAGTATTAACTATGAAGTATAAAACGAAAATCCCGTTTTAGATATACTAAGAAATGTGAAAGTCGTATGCTACCCATGATGAAGAACACACATAATCTTATAGTTTGTTAACAGAGCGTGTGCGGTTTGCCGGCACGTTAATGTGAAATTATAGTTGAAAATGATGTGGCGCTCGTGATTCTCAAGCGTACTTGAGCCGAGGGGTCCATGTGTTTTTCCATGGTCGATTCACTATCTTGTTTGTGATCCTCGCCATCCCAGTCACAAAAGGAAGATAAGCATAATCGAGATTAACATGCCATTGACATAAGTCAATGAATCTCAAAAGATCTAGGAGTTTCATAGTGAATGAAATTAAAAAATAGCATTTGTTTACCTAAAATAACCTTGTGATGTGATTACGGCAACCCTTTTCACATCATAAGATAAAATATGGATCCTAGCCTTGTTAAATATTTTTGGAAAATTATTTTAAGGGTTGAATATCAAACTAACTAAAATAAAACTATATCTACAGATGGCTGAAAATATTCCTCCTCCTCCTCCTACTCACTCAACATCCAACCTTACGTTACTCTCTATCCTAAGTAAAGATAAGCTGACTGGGCCAAACTACTTGGATTGGATTCGTGCCTTGAGAATTGCCTTGAGGTACGAAGACAAAGAGTATTTGCTCGACGAGGATCTTCCTATACTTAATGATGATGCAAGCCCTGAAGCAGTAACTGGATACAACAAGCAATTCGCGGAATCCACAAAAGTCGCATGTCTCATGTTGGCGTCCATGTCCCCGGAACTTCAAAAGAGTTTCGAGAACATGGGGGCGATTGAACTAAATGAGCAGCTTCGTGAAATGTTTCAGGAGCAAGCGAGGCAAGAAAGGTTCCAAGTTGTAAAGTCGCTTATGGAATGTAAGCAACAGGACGGTGCCCCTGTATGTGCGCATGTGGAAAAGATGAAAGCGTACATTGACAGGTTGGGCAATCTAGGTGTCGATTTCCCAAGAGAGCTTGCCATTGACATGGTGCTGAACTCTCTTAGTGGGGCATATAAACAGTTCATAGTGAACTTCAATATGAACAATATGGACAAGACCTTGATGGAGCTCCATGGCATGTTGAGATCTGCTGAAGCAAGTATGGGTAAGACCCAAAGTGCTCACTCAACTGCTCCCGTCCTGGCCATTAGGGAAGGTGGCTATAAGAAGAAGAAAGTTTCTCATCCCAAAGGGAAGGGAAAGGCTAAAGTTGTTCCACGCAACCAAGGCCTTAAGAGAAAAGCTGATTCTTCTGACATACCACCCATAAGTGACCCTAAAGAGGCCATATGCTTTTACTGTCAAGGAAAGGGCCATTGGAAGAGAAGCTGCCCAAAATATCTGGAGGACTTGAAAATGAACAAGGTCAAAGGGTGTGGCACCTCAGGTATTTTTACAATTGAACTCCATAGTACCTCGATTTCTAACTCTTGGGTCCTTGATACGGGATGTGGTACTCACATTTGCTCTAATGTCCAGGGACTAAAGGGAAGTAGGACGATGAAGCATGGGGAGCTGAATCTGATCATGGGAAACAGGATGACTGCCGCTGTTACCAAGATTGGAGATTTTGAGCTCGTGCTTAGTAGTGGGTTTTCAATAAAGTTATTAGATTGTTGCTACTCGCCAGAAATGGCTCGAAACATTATTTCTTTTCATGCATTGTACAAGGATGGTTTTGAATTTCAATTCGATAATGATGATGGTTGCATTTTGGTTTATAAACATGGTTGTTTTTATTTTAAAGCCTCTCCTTGTAATGGTGTGTATGAAAGCGTGATTTGTGTTGGTAGAAATAATAATAACTTAACTCTAAATGTTGGTTCCTCCAATAGTGAATTGGATAAATCATCGTTATGGCATCATCGTCTTGGCCACATAAACAAGAAACGCATCACCAAGCTCCAATCGGACAGGATCTTGGAACCATTTGGCTTAAAGTCGGATGATGAATGCGAGTCTTGCTTACTTGGCAAGATGACAAAAGCACCTTTCAAAGGAAAAATGGAAAGGGGTAAGGATCCGTTGGACTTAATCCACACAGATGTATGTGGACCGTTCAGATCTGCCACGAGAAACGGTGAGAGATACTTTGTTACCTTTACTGACGATTTCAGTAGATATGGATTTATCTATCTAATGAAAAACAAATCGGACACCTTTGAAGTGTTCAAAGGATTTAAAAACGAAGTAGAAAACCAACTGGGCAAGAAGATCAAGATGCTCCGATCCGACAGGGGTGGAGAATACTTGAGTCATGAATTCTACGACTATCTAAGGGGTTGTGGAATAGTTCCGCAATTATCTCCTCCCAGAACACCACAACTCAATGGTGTTGCTGAGAGAAGAAATCGAACGCTACTTGATATGGTTCGGTCCATGATGAGTCGTGCTACACTTCCAATATCGTTCTGGGGCTATGCCTTAGAAACCGCAGCTCATATCTTAAACCTCGTTCCAACTAAGAAGGTTGTCAAGACACCCTCTGAAATGTGGACTGGGACTCGTCCCTCGTTGGCACATATAAAGGTCTGGGGTTGTGAAGTCTTCGTTCGGCGCGAAACTAACGACAAGCTAGAACCTAGAGCAGAGAAGTGTCAGTTCATTGGTTATCCCTACAAATCCTTTGGATATATATTTTACAGGCCTTCTGAGAACAAAGTATTTGTAGCTAGAAGAGGAGTCTTCCAAGAAAGGGAGCTCATTTCCAAAAGGGATAGTGGGAGCCGTATTGATCTTGAATAAATCCAAGAAACAACCAATGATGAACCTATAGTTGAAACTAGCCCTCAACATGAGGTAGAACCACCTGTTGAGGAAACTAACATACCTCCACCACCTCTTCGCAGAACTAGTAGAGTTAGTCAACCTCCTGAGTTTTATTATGGTTTTCATATTACAAAGGAAGGAGATACACTAGTCAATGATAAAACATTTGATAGTGTGGATGAGCCATCCAACTACAAGGAAGCGATGGCATGCCCTGAGGCTGCCAAATGGAAAGAGGCCATGGAGAGCGAGATTCAATCTATGTACGATAACCAAGTTTGGAAATTGGTTGATCATACACCAGGTCGCAAGACAGTTGGGTGTAAGTGGATCTTCAAAAAGAAGACCGACATGGATGGGAATGTACACACATTCAAAGCTAGACTGGTTGCGAAAGGTTACACTCAAACTCAAGGAATTGATTATGATGAAACCTTCTCACCAGTAGCAAAGATTAAGTCTATCATGATATTGCTTGCCATAGCTGCATTTCATGACTATGAAATATGGCAAATGGATGTAAAAACCGCTTTCCTCAATGGGAAACTTGATAAGGATGTGTATATGGCACAACCTGAAGGTTTTGTACATACCGAGTATCCGGATAAGGTGTGTAAGCTTGAAAGATCCATTTATGGACTTAAACAAGCGTCTCGTAGCTGGAATCTTTGTTTTCATGAAAAGGTCCAGAAGTTTGGATTTTCTCGAAGCGAAGATGAGTCCTGCGTATATGTTAAGGCTAGTGGGAGTAATGTTGTATTTCTAGTCTTGTATGTTGATGACATACTACTCATAGGAAACGATATTCAGATGTTGCAAGATGTAAAGGTCTGGCTCGGGAAATATTTCGCTATGAAAGATTTGGGAAATGCAGCATACATACTTGGAATAAGAATTTATCGAGATAGAACCAAGCGTTTAATTGGACTTAGCCAAAGTACATACTTGGATAAGATATTGAAGAAATTCAATATGAGTGAATCCAAGAAAGGGTATTTTCCCATGCAACATGGCATAAGATTGAGTAAAGATCAATGTCCCAGCACTAGTAAAGAACTGGACAGAATGAGTCGAATTCCATATGCATCTGCTATAGGATCGATCATGTATGCCATGACATGTACTAGACCTGATGTCTCATTTGCTTTAAGCATGGTGAGTAGATATCAGGGGAACCCAGGCGAAAGTCATTGGACGGCTGTAAAGAACATTCTTAAGTATCTTCGGAGGACTAAAGATGTGTTCTTAGTCTATGGTGGAAAAGATGAATTACGAGTAACAGGTTATACTGATGCGAGTTTTCAGACAGATCGGGATGATTCCCGCTCGCAGTCAGGATGGGTGTTCTTATTGAATGGTGGGGCCGTGACTTGGAAAAGTTCCAAACAGGACACGGTGGCTGATTCCACGTGTGAATCAGAATATATCGCAGCTAGTGAAGCAGCGAAAGAGGCTGCATGGTTGAAGAATTTCATAGGTGATCTGGGCGTTGTACCAAGCATCAGTAAACCCATTGAAATCTTCTGTGATAACGAAGGTGCAGTCGCATTGACTAAAGAACCTAAAGACCATGGGAAGTCAAAACACATACAGAGGAAGTATCACTTGGTGCGACACAAGGTTGCGAAAAACCAGATCGTGGTGAGTAGAGTGCCAACTGAAGAGAATCCGGCGGATCCTTTCACGAAAGCATTAACTCGACCCAAACATGAGTATCATACTTAAGCCATAGGTGTTAGAATTATCAATATACCTGGAATGTTTTAGTTGTTAGTTTGATGCATTAAAAACGTAATAATTTGTATTTGATTTGGAGATTATTATATGGAGATTATAATATATGCTGGATTGCGTCCATTTACATTTAATTTATTATCGTGTTTTGTTTTGCATGTTTAGAACCAACTTCCTGAGTATTAATTTACTTAAACCTCCACAGTCAGTCATACTCCTGGAAGCAAGTAATGATTCAAGACTGTCATGGAGTGTTAGAAGCATAGAGAATGCAACTAACACTCATGAGTACTTAATGGTGATTTGAGTATTGGAACAACCCGCACTCAAAAGTTTACTTCATGGATTAAGTCAGAGTAATTTTGAGATGATAATATTTTATGTTCTTCAAACGGAGATACATGGAGTTTTGCTCTAGGATTCTGTTATGCTTTGGTATGCTCCAACGCTGACCGTAACTGGCAGCTATACAGGGTATGTCCATGTATAATATGATGAGTAGAAATGAACTGTGAAGTCAAAGTTTATTTGTTCCTTCTGCCTAAACAGGAGAAGCGATATCCATGGGCCCCTCGATGATTTGGTGTTGACATTAAGTGTTTGGCCAAACCCTGACTAGAATTGATATGTTCAATTGAGTAGTCTGATGAATTCAACACATATCAGAAATCGGGAAACATAATATTGATCCATGAGATAGACATTTATCTATGTCTCAGGTTCATATGATATCTTGTAGAATAAAGGAACATTAAATCACTTATCTTAGGACCGAATCTTTATCAGAGTTCGGCAGCTGCATTGGATGGCTTGCTCTCTACTGATTATTTGAAAGTGTTAAACCAAATAGAGTTAATAACTTGTCCAAGTGGGAGACTGTTGGATATAGTGTTCATAGTCATTAACTATTGGTAGTATTTCTAATAATAGCAGGGTCCTTTTGGGTTGCCCTTAAGACCCAAATAAACAATTAGAAGAATAAAAGAGAGTTAAAACAGTTAGTTGTTAATTTGTCATTTGATGATAAATTAATTATAAGCTGCAATATAATTAATTAGATTAATTATATGAGATACATGGACTAAATGATAATTGGTTAAAATAGTTTTAACAAGCTTATCGGTTCAAGGGGGTAAAATAGATAACTTGGTCGACAAGCAGTTGTAACTTGGTCGACAAGCAATTGTGACTTGGTCGGAAAGCAAGAGAAGTATATAAATAAACTCATAGGGATAAAACCCTAAGGAGTTTTTTTTGGTGTGGATCTATCTCTCTCTATTGTAGCCGTGACCCCCCTCTCTCCCTCCCAAAAATCGTAAACCCTAATAAGGGTTTAGGATTAAAGCTTCTTCTTGATTATTGGTATTTGGTGTTCTTAAGTGTGAGCCATTAGAGGGATTCATACTATTGGTCCTTGACATCCAAGAAGCAAGATCAAAAGGTTTGATTCATCATTGTGGAATTCGACAATTGCAACAATCAAGTAAGTGTTCTTGATTCATCTTTTGTAGTTAATTATCTAGAACATATGTATCCTTATAGGTTGATAGTTTGTATAACCATTGATGATAAATTTGTTTAAAATTGCTTCCGTTGCTTATATCATGTGGTTGTATTTTTGCTCAAAACCTTACATGTACGTCGTGCAACTTTTTAATAAGTAACGCCCCTCCTTTCTCTCCCACGGGCCTCGCGTACATCCTCCACTTACAGTTTTCTCTCGCACATTGAACTACGTATCTGCTTTGGTCGTATCTCGGCGTGACTCTTTCGAAACCCTCTTCCATGAACTTATGTCCGACCTGACTTGCCAAGTGATCCTTCGAATCAAATATCTGACCTACTTGTAACCTTAAACTGCGATTATAAGGTACAGGTTCGTAGGTTTGTGTATGGGTATTCTGGTCTGGAAGAATAGAGGGCATATCAAAATAGTCATTTAACTGACTAAATGATTTATTACTAGGGGTAGGGGTGAGCATAACCCGACCGACCCGAACCCGATTCCACCCGAACTTTGGCCACCCGACGGACCCGAACCCGATTCCACCCGAACCCGCCCGAAACCCGATTAACCCGAAAAAAATGTATTTTTTTAATTTAATAAATTGTAAATATAAATATATATTGTATTTTCTTATTTAAAAAAAATATCTTGCATCAACCATATGGTGTTCTTCTTAGAGATTATAGGAGAGGAATTCACTAATGTTGTTATTTATGCAGTAAATCAGAACGATCATAAGGCCTATGTACCATTTCGATGGATCATAGCAAGTTTGGGGGTTGGTTTAACACTAATTATAGCAGCCGTAGTTTTTTTTATTTGCTCGAGATCATCAATTATAAATTGGGCTTAAAATGAATTGGAATGAATTGGGCTTAAAATGAATCTGGCCCAACCCGCCCAACCCGACCGCCCAACCCGAACCCGATTCCACCCTGTTAGACAACCTAGGGGGGGGGTAAGGTTGTATTTAAAATCTTTTACTTTCAAAAAATCTTTTTATAAATAAATACGGTATAAAAGACAGTACAAATACAACAGAGTATAAAAAGAATAAATATACAACAATTATATAAACAGATATAATTAAATGCACAGCGGTAAAAATAAAGAGATAAAGGAAAGAGAATACCTGACACCGATATTTTAAAGTGGTTCACCAATCACGTGGTTGGCTAGTCCACCTCGAGAAAACACTTCTCGGAGATCCAATAAGAACGTGTTCTTTACGGTAGAACACAAACCTTAATACAAAAAATAATCACGGATATCTCTACTTCAGTTGATGAGATTTCTATGGATCACTCACTCTATTCAAACACTTACAAGAGGTGTATAATTTTAATATTGATAATCACTCTTGTATAATGTTTATCACTTGGATATTTTTATAGAGTTTGATCACTTGAGTTGTGTTGCTGATTCAACTAATCGAGAGATTTTAATCTGCTATCAACTCAAGATTTCTTGCTCAAAAAATATTTTATAAATTTTAATAAGTGATTAAGAGAGAAAAGAGGCAGCAGAGTATTGATCAAATGCTGGGATTAAATGTTGTGAATTGGTGAATTTTTTTGTGTAAAAAGTATCACGTCCCTGCATGTTATTTATAGGAGAAATGGGAATGCTATGGAAAACTTTCAACCAATAGGAAGCTCACAACAAAGGCTATGGCTTATAGAATAAATCTTCACAATTTGTTGTTGACAGCTAGTTGTGTTGGGAAGCAGGAGATGGAGCTAGATAGCATTTGACTTCCAAAGGGTTTTTGTATATTTTAAAAATATATTAGGTTTTAGAAATATCCAAGTGGTATATTATTTTAGGGTGTTTATCATTTTAAAATTAAAACGACGTAAATCTTCAGACTTGGATTCTTCAGATAAATTTATCGAGATCATTTAAAATAGCTGCACACTCAGATAAAATATTAGATAACAAAGAATGCGGTGTGTTTTGTAATCATCAAAATAAATATGGAGATGTGATTTTATGTGTACCAAAAAATATATCACAATATTAAAAGCTGGGTACACTTGCACCAACACACCCGAAACCCGAATTATACTTTGGGCGGGTTTCGGGGTCTGATCCCCCCACCCGAACCCGATCGGGTTGGCCAAAAATCGGCCCGAACCGCCCGACCCGCCCGTTTGCTCACCCCTAACTAGGGGTATATTCTTCATGATCATCACTATCGGTATCTGATGTGTCTATATAAGCACCACCCGTTTTGAAAACATAGGTTTCGTCATCAGCAACTCCAGCACAGCGTCCTTCTTGTGGTTGTTGTTGTTGCGTCTTCGGAACATAATCAGACTGCTCCATTTGGAGGTCTTCGTCATCACCTTCGTCGTCACCGTCGTCATCACCGTCGTCGTCACCTTCGTCATCGTTTTCGTTACACACTGAGGATTCAGCATACACATAAAGTAACGGAGGTCTTTCTGATTCGGCTGCAAAGTGCATAAAACCAGAGATATCCCATCGTTGCATAACTCCACAAATGACCCATCACCATTCTTGAACGCTAACTTGCAAACAGCAAAAGGGTCGATTTCACATTTTTGCATGGCGTATGCAACAAACTTCTGATAAGAAAAGTTTACTGACAATTTTACACCATGCTTAGATTTATAAGCAAAAGTCCACTCATTGTTTTCTTTCACCCATTCACCATCGTAACAGAAATATAGTCTAGCTTTTGCAACAGATGAACTCATTTTTTCAATGGTATCTCAAAAATAAAATACTGAAGCAAGAAAGCAAGAAAGCAAGAAAGAAGGAAGGAATGGGTGTGAGTTATGGATTGCATTCTACTGATATATTTATGGATGAAATCTCATTGAGAAAGATGAATTACAACCACAATTGCTCTTCGAAGTACAATAATTCAACATTGATGAAACATGCAAGTGAATTTGAACCACAAATTGGTCTTCAAAGTACAATAATTGTGGAAAAAAACAGTAAAAGCCTGCAAGATTCGTTCAAAAAGGACCAAAAATGAATTTTTTTTGTCCCATCGCGGGATGGTCGCGGGACCAATCGCGGGGAGGGACCAAACGTGTAACCACGGGGATAGTTGGGGGGGGGGCGAGACTTTTTGGCCAAAGTCGCGGGCCACGTCAGCCCTATCCCGCGATCGCGGGATTAGTCGCGGGAAAAATGGGTATTTTGGCAAATTCGGGAGAGAAATGGGTATTTTGGTAAGTCAAAGTCAAACTTTGGGTATTTTAATTAAATTCCCTTGAATAAATGGAAAGTTGAGAAAAAAAGTTAGTTTTTTTAGGGTAAGGCCATCAGTACCCCATGGAGGGAATCTTTCAAATATTCCACTCCACATCAGCGCCACATCAGCTTTTCTTCCATCCCTCACTCGATCCCTAACGATCCCTAACGATCCCTAAACACCCGTACCCCATTCCCTCAAACCCTTTTGCCACCTCATTTATTTTAATTCTTTTATTTATACATTTAATTATTTAACAAAATAAAAATATTTATATATTTTTTAATAAATAAAAATAAGATAAATAATAAAAATTAAAATTCATATCATTCATTAAAAATAAAAATTACAAAATAAATTTAAAAATCTACTCGTCGTCATTGTTGGGAACTTGGATACGCCAAATATGTTCGACCAAATCCGACCGAAGGTTATTATGAGTGTCCCGGTTTATGACTTCTTGAACATTTGTCGCGCGTTGTGTCTCACTGATTTGGCTTTCGATATCATTCGTGAAAAAGTCGTTTTCCACGTCACCACAAATAGCATGGTTTTCGTCTTCGAGTATCATATTGTGTAATATGACACAAGCGTACATAATGTTTCTCAATATTTCCGGTTCCCATCCGCGTGCCGGGTTATGAAGTATATGCCAACGTTGTTTAAGCACGCCAAAAGCTCGTTCAACATCTTTACGTGCAGATTCTTGCGCGAACTTGAACTTTTGTCGTTTAAGGTCTTGTGGGCACGTAAATGATTTTACGAAAGTAGCCCATTCCGGATATATCCCATCCGTTAGATAATATCCGTGCTTGTAGGTGGCTCCATTCACCTCAAAAGGGCACTCGGGTGCTTTTCCATCATATACATCGTTGAAGATGGGCGACTGATTGAGAACATTGATGTCGTTGTTGGAACCGGCAACACCAAAGTATGCGTGCCAGATCCATAGATCATGAGAGGCCACTGCTTCTAGCATGATTGTCGGGTGCTCATGATCACCTCTCATGAATTGACCTCGCCATGCATTCGGACAATTTGCCCACGCCCAATGAGTACAGTCTATGCTGCCGAGCATGCCGGGAAATCCGTGTTTAGCTTCATGCGCGGCGTACAACTTCTGAATATCAATAAAAGTAGGCTTGCGTAAATATTTTTGACCATACAGTTCAATAATACCTGTGCAGAATTTGTACAGACAATCTCGTGACGTTTTCTCTCCCATACGGATGTACTCGTCAAGTGCGTCAACAGCTACTCCATACGCCAATTGCCGAATAGCGGAAGTACACTTTTGTATCGGAGAAAAACCTTGTTTGCCTAACCCGTCAAACCGAAGTCTAAAATACGGATACCCTACTTCTAAATCTTCAACTATTCGTTCGAATAGTTGTCTGCTCATCCTAAACCGCCGCCTAAACATATCCGGTGTATAAATCGGGTTGGCGCCAAAGTAGTCCCGCATAAGCCGCTCGTTTGCAGTTACTCGACCTCTTTCAATGTTTGCGGCCCTCTCTCTTGTTGACGATGAGGCGGTGCTACCATACAGCGATTGTGCAGTATGTTGAAAAATTTCCCTTTGTAGATTCAACAACTCGTCGGTGTCTACGGATGATGATGATGCGGTTGGTGAACCGGGTTGTGGCGAATCCATATTGTTTAAAATATAGAGAATGGAAGAGTGTTTGAGAGAGTTTGAGAGGTGTGAGAAATAAGAGGTTGAGAGAATTTGAGAGGTGTGAAAAATAAGAGGTTGAGAGGTGTGAGAAATAAGAGGTTGAGAGGTGTGAGAAATAAGAGTTGAGGGTTAAATATATAGTGGGATTAAATTGAGAAAAATAATTTTTTTTTAGTAAAAGAGCCGTTGAACGGCATTATTTTTAAAAATTTAATTAATTTTTTTTTTTAAAAACCCTTCGGGATGGATCGGGATCCCATCCCCGGATTCCATCCCTTTCCGCTCATCCCGCTCGCCCCGTAGCCCACCCCGCATGACCCCGAAGCCATCCCGCTGCCCATCCCGCACCGGGTACGGATGGCCTAATAATTAGTTTTGGGAAAAAACCATTTATTTAGAGATTTTCTCTAAATTTAAAGATTTTTTATAATCTCTCTTTATCTTTTCTTTATTTTAGCATAGATAATAGCATAGTTGTTGAAGCAACAAAAATACTAAAGTCTCATTTTTTTCTATTTTAACATTACTATTGGAACACTCATTTGCTAACATAATAACACGCCATAGACGTATTTTTTACATTAATTTTTTTATTAATAAATATATTTAATTATTAATGAGTTTTTAATATTCACAAGATATTTAATTATTTATTAATATATTTTTTCAGGAAATCTATTAAAAAATATTTAATCACTAATAAAATATTAATTATTAATTAATATATTTTATAATTATATTAAATAATATATTTAAAAAATAATAGTTAAATGCTTTAATAATATTTAATTATTAATTAAATAAGTTAACAACCTTTACGTTTCGTATTTAAAATCATTAATTCATGTGATAATTTTATTAAATTTGTATTTAGTTAAACTAATGATAATGTAACAACATTTGTTACATTTATTCACATGTGATGTCTTGAGATGTTAGAAATTCGTAATAAATGAATGTTCATTAAATTTAAATAAATAGAGATTATGTTTTTTAATTTCTCACTACTTGTTTTAGTATGTTGAAATATATTAGTAGATTGTTTTTAATTTTAATACATGGGTTGGGTTCATATGAAACCAAATAAATAACCCTAAAATTTTCCACCAAAACACTGTGAATGTTTCACAATATTTTGATATAAAGGTTCCGTATTATCTGTACCTTTCACAATTTTTTCTTATTGTAAAGTTTCAATGTTATGCTATAGTCTCACGGACCTGACGAAAACAACATGGTCTCACATGACCCAAGTCTTTAATTGTATTTTATGATGTTAGAATTGAGCAATTGTTAACATGTATTTTTCTATCATTTTGCATTGATCAACTAGTTTATCAAATAAGTTTGCTAAATTATTTATCAGCTACTATATCAACCGTTAGCGAACTTTTCACGCAATATCCAAGTTATCAGCCAGTTTACTAAATATACTATTAACAAATTAAGTCATGCTTTACCAATAAGTTGTAATCAAACACATCTATATGTCTTAACAAATTAAGTTATAAATCCAGTAAACATATTAATTCAATTTATTTTATAAAAAACTAATTAATAAATTAATTGACAAGTATAAACTTAATTTCACCAACCCACTAAAAGCTAATCCATTAAAAAATAAATTTTCTTATAAGTGGATACATAGGGGAATGATATCACCAACCACTTAAATGTCATGTCCTCATTTCAAACAAAAATATATATCAAACTTTAAATATTGAAAACAGCTTTAAAAAATCATCTCAATCTAATTTGCTAGTCAAAAATTATAACCCTCAAAAGTTTACTACAAAAATATACACCAAATTGTCTATGGTGATGTTCGGTTCGTTTTCTGTTAAGACATGTATGGATATAGTTGTCTGAGTGGATATGGTTGTCTGAGTGGTAACAGATAAGATGGATGGAATAGCATGTCTTTGAACAGGAGTTTGATGGATAATCGATGAGAAACGTCTTCTCTTTTAGGGGTTTTTGGGTAGTTGGGGAGGTAAGGGTAAATAGGGAAATAAAATGGTTGAGTGTAAGTGACTCATGTTTTCTAGCTTACCGATTAAGCCACCAGCTGAGTGAATAAGCCACAACCGAACAAATTTTTTTATAGCTGAGCGAATAAGCCATATCTCTTATACAGCTCATTAAGCTCTTACCGAACAACCCCTATGACAGGTTACGATAAGTTTACAAACTGACTATGAGGATTTATATTTCCAAATTTTATTAGTTTATAAATTGTACAAAATAAGTGACTTTAAAAGAATATCTTGATTTGAGTTATGAGTCAAAAAGTTACAACCTCTCAAAGTTCACTACGTAAATGATTAAGAAATTGTTGCAAAATGTTTTAAATCTAGTTACGATTATCTAGATTCATAATTTTTTTCGACATGTAAATCTTGTAAAAACAAGCAACTTCATAAAAAAAGTCTCGATCTGAATTACGAGTCAAGATTGTGACAATGGCAAAGCTCACTTCGAAAATTGTTACAATTTTTTTATAACGAGTTCACGAACTGGTTAGTGGTCTAGATTCTGGAAATTTTATCGGTTTATATATCTTGAAAAAAAATAAGCAAGTTAGAAAATTGCCTAGATCCGAGTTATGAGTCAAGAGTTATAACCTCCTAACATTCACTTTGAAAATGCTTAAAAGATTGGGTTAGGCCATCGGTAGCGGCAGCGGGCTTGGGAGCGGGTTCCACCAGGGCTTGGGCGGGTACCGCTACGGGGGGCGGGTTTCGTCAGCGGGTTTGGGAACCCGTTGAACCCGAGTCTTGTGTGTGTGAGAGGAGGGTGAGGGTGGGGGTTGGGGGGTAGCGGGTATATAGGGTATTGGTACTCCACTTTGGGGTAAGGAGAGGGTAAGGAGAAAAGCTGATGTGGCGCTGAGGTGGCAAGAGGGTTTGAGGGTATGGGTACGGATTGCCTTAGAAAACACGTAATGCCTTTGTTTGGAAAGATAAGAGTGATTCATCTGAAATTATAGTCAAAATTTTACCAATTGTTGACGTATGGTTATGTTTATCAAGTACGGCCTTTTTAATTGCTTACTTCAAATAAATGGAGTTACTCAGTTACGTGATATATAAAATATTTTAATAAATATTAATTTTCTTTCTATACATTTAATTTAAGATTTTTTATTGATGAAAATATGATAAAAATAATTTTTAACGAGTTTTCTAAATTTGTAGAATTTAACTTTCTCTCATTTAAGAGAAAAGTTTCAAAAAATCGTTAAAAAAACTAGTTCAAAATTCTTATTTTCTCATTTTGAAAAATCTAATACTTATTTTAAAACTATCAAATATTTTTGCTACCTTGTTCATTTATCAAAAGGTTTAAATAATAATAGAGTGACATTAAATAAAATTATTACTATAATTAATAAGAGTATCTTCAACAGCTATGCTAAATTTTTTCTAAAATAAAGTAAAAACAATCATATATTTTAAAAACTTTTGCATGAATCTCCAACAGCTATGCTACTTTAGCAACTTTAGTATTAATTAAATTATTAAAAATATTCAATACATTAATAAAATACTATTTCTTTCTCCTTGACTTTTTAATTCAATGTATCTATTTTCTCTAATTTTAGCATACAAGAGAATTTCTCCAAATTTAGAGATTTTTACTTTCTCTCTCACTATTTCTCTGTTTTAGCACACAAGATAACATAACTATTGAAACAAAAAATTGCTAAAATCCATCTTTTTTGTATTTTAACATAGCTGTTGAAGATGCTCTAATAAAATTAAATTTTAAAAAGGTTTATAAATAGGGAAAGTGATTTCACTAACCCACTTAAAGTGATGGTGGCCATTTCGAACAAGTATTAATGGAACTTTTTGTCTGCCAACGTAATTGTCCTTTTATTTGTAATGTAATTAAGGTTTTTATGTCGGTATAACCTTAAAAGATGTTAAGTTATTTTATATATATGTAATAAAATTAATAACAATATAAATAGATAACAAAAACAATATTATTTTAAGTATGGGGTTTAAAGTTCCTATTTTTATTTTTTTATTTTTATTTTCAATTTTTAAACATAATCTCTGAGATTGTTCTTTGGGAACCGGTTGCATTATAACCGTCTCGACCAAAAACACCCGAGTCGTTCTTTATGTACAAAGTCCGGTCTCGGGGCAGGCCCAAATTTGTCCTAATTTTTTTTTTCAAAAATCAATTTTAAGCATATAAAAATCTTGTTTGAAACACTTTTTTTTGGACGATATCTTACTAAAATACACTTAAAAATCTCCAATTGAATCATTCAAATACACTTAAAAAAATTTACACAAAAAGATTATTCATATTTTTGTAATGAAGATAATTTAGTATTGAAACACTTGAAAAAACTTAAACCTTCACAAAACCTTGAAGTTCTTGGTAAAAAAACTTTAAAAATCTTGAAAAATTTAGCGGCGATCGGTTCATTTTAAGGAATGAGAATGAGAATGAGAATGAGAATGCTGGAGAATGGGAAAAGGAGCATTGCATTGATATTGTTTGGTTAAACCAATATAATTAATAAAAAATGTTTTATATAATATTTTTAATACAAATATGCGACATCCAACATAAAAAAAATATTTTTAATTAAACATCGAGAAATGAAGGGAATCATGAGAAAAGATGACTGAGCGGGAATAAGATTTTCATTTCCCCCAATTTGATCAGTAATGAAAATTAATGGGTTTGGGGTAATGAACCCTAATCAGACACCCACATTCATTACTCCTCAATATCCCCAACCAAACACCCCCCTTAATATATAAAAAAATTTATAATATTTTTTTAAAAACAGGCTTATGTATAGCCGGTTCTGATTCGGGCCTTGAATTCTCATAAAAAAATCATAACCAATCCCGAATTCCGGATCCTAATCCAGTCCCGAGTTAGGCCGACCCAATTTAATCATCGTTAACGGGCTGGTTTATGAAAATGGATCCAATACTTTCATGGGCCGGGTTAAGAACAAGATCCAAAATATTTTCATGGGTTATATTGGGTTGGGCTGGGCCTATGTATGGGCCTATACACATTTGGATTAACTTCCCCAATTGATCGACATAAAAGATGGATATTTGGGCAAGTTGGGTGAGTGGGACACAACACAAGTCACACAACTCAAAAAGATTATATAGTCTTTATGAAGATGATAAAAAGAACCAAACCCTCTTCTATTCTATCTTCTTCTTCTTCTTTATATCCTCAATCCTACTCCTACTTTTGGTCACCAACAAGCATCTTTTAATCAACTTTCTTATCTTTTAAATCTTTTCGTAAACTGAATACAGTATAAATCTGAGTAGTCTGCTAACTGAACGTATCATCGTTTAAATTGATAGAATTATCACATAAATCAAGAATATATTACAGTTTTACAGTTAAGTTCCACGTATTTGATGATAGAACAATCATCTATGTATAACCTTCAAACAAAAAAAAATTAGACAGCGAGACAATTTTTCTTCCTGAATAGGTATACACTGATAAAATTTCAAATAATGCTAGTTATGAGGAGTCGGTTTTTGTTTCTAGTACTTATTTAAAGCAAAAATATCAGATATAATATCGGAAGTTAGGCCATCCGCAACGCCTCGGGCTCGGGCTCGGCTGCGGGGGCTGCGGGCTTGGGTCTCGGGCTCGGGGTGCGGGTTTGAAAACCCGAGGAACCCGAAGAACATTGTTGTATTTAATTTTTTTTTTAAATTTTGAAAATATTAAAAACTAAACGGCTCTTTCAACGGCTATTTTTTTATTTTATTTTTCAATTTAATCACACTATATATATTAATCCAAACCTCTCAAATTTAATCACACCAAACTCTCTCAATCTCTCTCATTCTATTCCATTCTCAAATTTAATCACACCAAACTTTCCACGGATGATATCGAAACCCAAATCAGTGAGGAACAACGCGCGTCAAATGTTCTAGAAGTCAAAAACCGGGACACTCATAATAACCTTCGGTCGGATTTGGTCGAACATATTTGACATATCCAAGTTCCCAACAATGACGACGAGTAGATTTTTAAATTTATTTAGTAATTTTTATTTTTAATGAATGGTATGAATTTTTATTTTTATTATTTATCTTATTTTTATTTATTAAAAAATATATAAATATTTTTATTTTGTTAAATAATTAAATGTATAAATAAAAGAATTAAAAAAAATGAGGTGGCAAGAGGGCTTTTAGTTATGCGCTGGGGGTCTTTAGGGCTTGAGGAGAAAAACTGATGTGCCGCTGATGTGACATTGAGTGCTTGAGGGCTTTTATCTATGCGCTGTGGATGGCCTTAGACAAAGATAAAGTGTTTTTAAATCTAATAATAATGAATATATACGAGAATGTAATCATTGAATAGAATATTACAATGATACATAACAAGTAAAGAAAAGATACGTCAACTTGGCAACAACGACGTTATTGCAAACCACGTGCTTATCGTTACCTATAAGATATTTTTTTGGGAAAATACATCAAAAATAAAATTATAAAAAAATATGACAAAGAAATTCACTACCCTCGGGGTAAAATTGTCATTTTATAAAACAATAATTGCACATCTCTAAAAATGTATCATTTTTTCCTTATTATATCAATACACTTCTAAATTAATTTTTATCATACCATTGTACTTTGTAAAATTTAGTTACCCATTAATATAATGATACTAAATTTGTCAATAATAATCTAAATGGATTGTTTAGACAAAGTTTAAACATTTATTTAATATTTTTAAGTTTTAGTGGTTGTTTACTAATTACTATACTCTTTTGATCTTTATTTTGCTAGTTTTGTTTGTCTAGACCCATCTAATATATTTATTGTTTATGATATTATATTTTGATGTTCAAATAATTTTTTTTTATTAAGAGATACTAATTACTTTAAAAATAAACAACAATTTATCAAAGACGTTTAATTCATGTTAAGGGATAGATTGATCATTTATGTCATTCAGTTCAAGTTTTAGGTTGGACAGGTCCCGAATCTGGTTCTCGGTCGGTCCCAAGCCAAGCCAAACCAAACCCAAATCGGTCGCGATTTTAGCCCTCGACCAGGCCCATTTGACCAACTTTAAACCAAACAGATAAATTTATTCATATACAACTTAGGTGTTTGGTTCATTTTAAAGAATGAGAATGAAAATAAAAATGAGAATGTTACACCCATATAATTAATAAAGAGAAATTATACGAAATGCCCTAAGTTCACCACCCCTTTTACCCATTTGCTCTATCTCCCTCCCGATTTACCAAAATACCCTGAAAATCCGTGGGTTAACCCGTGGCCCACGGATTTTGTGTCAAAATTCTTGCCCACGGATTTTTTGCAAAGGCCCACGGATTTTTTGTCCTCGGCCCACGGATTTTCTGCATGCCTACGGATTTTTTAGCTTGCCCACGGATGCCCACGGATTTTCAGGGTATTTTGGTAAATTGGAAGAGAGATAGGGCAAATGGGTAAAATGGGTGGTGAACTTAGGGCATTTCAATGAATTACTCGTTAATAAATATATAATATTTTAGAGATAAATTAAAGTTGATTTGTCGTTAACACTTTTGCATGTTATAACACCTTACTGAAACTAACGGCGTTAATTCTCCGTCGAATCGGTTCCCACTTCCCACTGTCCCCTACTTCGTCTATTTAAACTGTGATTTCTGAATTTGTATGCAATTGCTTCCACTGAACACACAAACAAGTACAACAATGGCGGCAACGGCTAAACCGGTGATGGTCGTCGGAGTCGACGATAGCGATCAGAGCTTTTTCGCACTGGAATGGACACTGGATCACTTCTTAGTTCCATCGGCTCCAAATCCGCCATTCAATCTAATCATCGTTCACTCAAAACCTACTCCTACAACTTCCATGGGGTTTCCGATTCCCGGTAATTAAACCTAATTTTCCGATGATGATTATCTTCGTTTGTATTAGATTTGTTGCTGAATCTGATAGAATTTGCAGGTGTGGATATCGTATCACATGTGGATAAGGATTTGAAGAACATCGCTAATCGAGTAATTGAAAGGGCACAGGAGCTTTGCGTTTCTAAATCGGTTTGTAATTCTGGTTTCTGATGTGATGAAATTGGGAGAAATTTGTTCGATTTTAGTATAATGTTACTTTTGAGTTAATTGGAATCAAAATTATATCTATGATCATCTGCTTATTGAATTTCAATTTGAATGATCATTGGTTATCGAATTTCAATTCGAGTGATCGTGTGGTTATTGAATTTGAATTTGAAATGATGATTGTTATCGACTTTTGAATGATCATCTGCTTAACGAATTCCGATTTGAATGATCATTGGTTATTGAATTTCAATTCGATTGATCATGTGGTTATCAAATTTGAATTTGAATTTGAAATTGAAATTGAAATTGAGATGATGATTGGTTATTGAATTTGAATGATGTATATGCAGGTGAATGATGTATCAATGGAAGTTGTTGAAGGCGATGCTAGAAATGTTTTATGTGATGCTGTGGAGAGGCACCATGCTATCATGCTGGTTGTTGGTAGCCATGGTTATGGAGCAATAAAAAGGTAAGATTAATAATTATCTAACAAGTTCTATCTACGAATTTGGACAATCCGAAAGAAAACCCAAGTAATAAATTATCTTACTATGTTTGGCAAACTAGCTGATAAGTTAGCTGTTGACTAATAAGCTAGCTGGTGAAAAAGTCACGTTTGGCAAAAACTAGCTTATAAGTATTTAAATGACCCAAAAGGACATCTTAAAAAAATAGTTAATAAATAATAATTTATATTAACGTGGGTATAATTGGAATATTTACAAAAAGCTACTCATAAGCTACTCCAAGTAGTTTTTCAAAAAGCTAGCTTATGGTCATCCAAACATGTACCCCAAAAATAAGCTACCTTATAAGATAGTTTTTTTTTGCCAAACAAAGCCTAATTTAGTCTTTTTATAAGACATTTTCTGTAAAATTTCATGATTTTTATAATAAAAATTGTTGTATAAAAAGACGTTTAATTTTATTGTGTTCTAACAGATTGTTCAACTTCGTTGAACTTGTTATAATTTTGTCATATAACAAATTATTGTAAGTTTGTAACACCATTTTTTAGCACTCAAGGTTGTTGGTCTTATAAATCTAAGTCTTATTACAATAGTTTTTTTGGTAAGCGAGACAAAACATGACATGATGGAACACAAATTTGTTGTCCTACGTTTGGTGGACATTAAGACTGATACATGACACACCTGTCTCAGAAAAATGCAATTTTTTTGTCCCACTAAAATGGGTGGAATAAAAATAAGGGAGATAGACGTGATTGACAAATTATTAAACTATCCAAGTCATATTAAAACCCTAACCTTACACCGTTTTTTTACCTGCTTATGCAGTCTCATTTTCTCATTTGTATACCCGTCCCACATGAATATAAAAGTAGATTATGAGCAACCAATAACTTCTATCGTGGTTTTAAGCTGAATTCGAAGTTATTAGGCCAATCTGTTGCTTTGATCTTGGGGAGTTACAGTATCTTAACATGGTATTCAATGCTTTTTGTAGGGCGGTTTTGGGGAGTGTCAGCGACTATGTTACCCATCATGCTCACTGCACGGTGATGGTCGTGAAGACGCCCAAGGCTAAACATGATGACCACCATCATTAGCGCCTTTCATAGCAACCATTGGCGTTACTTGTAGCAACTATGATCGTGAATTGTGCTCTTTCCTTATTACCCTTTGCATTGAGACCTCGACACCATTGTCAGCCTAGTACGCTTGTCCAACGTGTTCCCGTGTAATCTGAAAAACTAATTTCTTTCTCGTAACTGTAATTTGTGAGTTTCATTATAAATAACGTTTTGATGTAATGAGAAAACCCGGATTCTAAATTAATATCGTTGGCAAGACCATCACCAATTGGGTTTTTTATAACACTCTTCAATTTTCACATAAAAATTAGGTTTACGAATAGTTAAAACTAAAATTTGATATAACAATATTAGTTTACATCATTTTTTTGATAGATTTTTGTAACTATTAGGGCTGTTTGTTTACCTCTTAATTGGTCAATTAAGAGACAACCTCTTAATTGCTAAGAGGTAAATCCTGTTTGGTAAAAAAAATATATGTCTCTTAATGGTTCTAAAACCCTTTGAATGGTTTAGCATCCTGAGCCTCCCTTAATCATTCAACACCCTGATTTCATTCTAAACAATTACCAAACAACCATATTTCATTTTGCACTATATTGTAAAAGCCTCTTAATCATTCTGCACTAAACCATTCAACAACTGCCAAACAACCCCTTAATCTTTCAATTTTGAGATTAATGTATATGTTCCATAAAATCGTTGCAACCTAATTTGTAACATGTACGTAATGTTTGCAAAACATGATCACAAATCGTAATGTTTGCATGTGTGCTAGAATATAGTGTTAGTAATTTACTATTTGATGAAATGTTTAATTTATATAATAAGATAATCTAATTCAAAATAATTTATTAAGTCAATGAAAATTAAAAAAAATGAATATAATTTGTGGAAGTTAATAAATATAAGCATGTTATTTATTAAAAAATCATATAATTTAAGACAAATATACTTAGAATATTTATTTATAGTGTAAAAAATTAAGAAGAAGCATTGTTTGCATATTAAATCGGTAGGGAGTGGACGTATTTCTTGATGTTATATTTAAATATACTAGATATATTTAGGTAGGCATGAGATCATGTGAGAAATGTCATTTTTGGTGAGAAGTAGTTTTAAACTGTTGATCACTTTTTAATCAAATACCCTTCCATGAATTGGGCTTAAAAGGGAATTAATCCGGTGCATCTTATCTCGGTATATCTCATCCTAATGTCCGTCCATTTCTCATCCAGCAGTTGATAACCACTTCTCACCGAATTTGACGCTTCTTACCGGAACCCAACCCTATTTAGGTATATAATTTTAAATGAGATTTTAGTTAAATTATGACCTTCTAATACATTATCATATTCCATTCCCTAAAGAATGTCAAACCCACGAATGGTTACAAATCTTTCTCAGCTTAACCAACAAGTTGTATATTGGGACCAAAGATTTTACTTTTGAAACTCGAAGATGCCCGATATTTGTGAGTGCACAAGTGGGTGAAATTGATTCGGTTTGAGCGGGAATCAGAGGACCAATCTTTCAACAAGCACAAGATGCAAAAGCAACGCCTGAATACGACATAAGAAACTACATAGCACTTGGGAAATCAAGATGCCAAAAGTAGAATGTAAAATGGCAACTTGATGCACAAGTTCGCATAAGAATCCAACAATTTGATGAAACTGATTCGATCTATCTGTATTATAAAATATTGAGATCAGACTCGTAAAAACTCTTAAAAGTCACACAGTTTTAAGAATATGTAACTATTACACTTTGTAATTAAAAAAGTGACAAGCTTACCCTTTAGTCATAGAGAGAAATTTTCTCCATCTAATAATAACTAGGGGTAAAATAGGAAGGTAGACATTTAGTTTTAAAAATGGACTCGTATTTTAGGACAAACTAAAATAGCAGTATAGACACTTATTTAAAACGGAAGAAGTATGAAACATCAAGTATAAATCACTATTGTATTAGAACATCTACAACAGATTCTCTAAAATAGAGAAAATCAAGATTTTTTTTCTTCATCATACACATCTATAATACAGATTATTATAAAATTTTACTTTATTCAAACATATATTTTGTTTTTTCCTTTTAAATGAAGAATCATTTAAAAATAAAATTTTATATCCCACTACAATGCAATGCAATGCACAATTGCACATATACATTTTTATAATAAAAAAAACACACATAAAAGGTAAAGTTGTCATAATGTGCAATCTTGTACCATATTCTTTTTTGAAGTGTCTCCCGGTCTATGTCCAAACTAATCCCGACAAACTGCGACCGTAAGAAATCAATCATGATAAACTCAGTGGCCACAAATGTTGTGTACGTTGGAATTGTACCAATTTGCCATATGAAGAATTGGGTTATCTTTCTAGTTTGCTTAGCAATGCTTCCATTGGAGGCAACTCCTTCACAATTTGGTTCCAATCAGGCAACCCCTATAGAAATAATTGCAAATTTAGCCCTTTGACCTCAAAAGTCAAAAGCGATCGATAAATAAGAAATAAAACGAACCATCGTACTTGGCTTTTCGTTGCAAAAACCGACGCTTTTTTCTTGTGAAAACGCCCAAAAACACTTTATTTCACAAGAACGATTGATTTTGATGAAAACCCCCAAAAAAATCGAAAAGTGGTTTGTCAATAACCGAAAGCCAACTACAACGGTTACGAAATTCATCCACTCGAAAATAATTATATGAAAATAAAATGGGTACTGACCCTCCCCGATCTTCGAACTCGACCATCTAGACGAAGTATAATATACACATCCTCACCGGGAGTAACTCCTTCCGACTTTTGTTGTTCCTTTATCCACCTTCTCGGTTTTGGTCAAAAAAGCTAGAGTTAATAAAAAACACTGTGTACCACGGAAACTTCAACGGTTTTCATGAAAATTGCAACAATCTCTTTTTTACCCTTTGGGGTTAGAGGTGGGATATACGAGGCTCGTTTTCTTCTTTTGTTCAAATCTTTATCATATCCGTCTTTTTCTATTTGTTACACTTTTCACAAGTCAAGGATCTTCACGGAAACAACTAATCTACTATTTGGGTAGTAGACGTCAGGTCTAAATACATGTTAGGTTGCTTGGTTTTCCATTAAGTCATGCATGAATAGAGCTGACTGAGTGGATTAATCTGTCTGTATATAGATCGGAAGAGTTTTTTCATAGATGGAAGGAGCATGTTTTTTTTATTAATTTGGGAGGGGCATTCTGAAAAAACTTGGCTTTCTGCATAAAGCTCCCCCCTAGAAGCTTACTGAATAAGCCACTTTCTATATCATTAAGCCACTGCCAAACAGTCGTGTATAGCTGACTGAATAAGTTGCGAGTCCCATTAAGCTCATTCGTTTGGTTTGGTTTGGTTTTTGGCTAAACATGCATCTAAAGACTAACAAGATCATCACTAACCTTTCCCACTCCCCGGATGATACGACTTCGGCCTTGAACCGAATCTCAGATTTCAGTTTCGATTTCGCAGTTACAGACTGAGCCCGGGTCTCAAAATCCTCCTATGATGATGTCATCCATGAAGAAAATAAATAAACAAAATGGTAATCAATTACGGTTCTATATCGAGATGCGAGATGGTTTCCAGAGTAATTTTTTACGCTTACCCCAACCGAAGGAAGAGATGCAGCGGCTTTTTTTGGACCACCGAAGCCTTTCTTCTCGGTTTGCGATTCTTTTTCACCCCAAATGACGGGAACGAGTATAACACCTCGGTTAAGAAGCTCCATTCTAAACCTCTCCGCCTTTTGGATGGCCAAAGAAACCGTTTCTTTCTTCCCCGCCAATATAACCTTCATTCAAAACCGCATTTGGTAAAGGTTTGCCTGTTAAGGAGTGCATTCAGAAGTTAAACATTTTGCGAGAAGGCGAGAAGTTTCAATATCATATATGACTACACGCATGATACACAAATCATATATGATTAAGCACATGTTGGATTGGCAACAAATAGTGTAATCATATATGATATTGAGATTTCTCGCCTTCTCGCAAAATGTTTAACTTCTTGCATGATCCTTCCTCACGTTTGATACGTGGGACATGACAGTACAAAAACTTGTCCCATATTTGGCCTGACATTAGACCGGGAGATAATACAAGATTGATAAATTACTAAACTACCCATGTCAAATTGGAACCAAATTTCGCCTGCCTACCTCACTTTCATCCGCCCAATCCCGTCAAGTCCAGTCTAGTCAGCGTACCAAACATACCCTAAGGAAACTAAATCACTCAACGTTTAACCTTCACTACAACGAAATTGGGTTTATAGGATTAAAAAATGTCAACGTCCTAATAGACTGCTTTATAAGACTTGGTATGTGGGACCAACCAATAAAGTGTCCTATCTAAAGATGTTGTAATAAGTTTATAGGACGTTTTTGGGTGTCGTAACAAGTTTTATGGGACATTTTTATTATTAAAAAAACATCGTATTAGCTATTGTACAAGATACTATTTGAAAAGGTGTCTTAATGTCTTATAAAAACAAGTGTCCTATAAAAAGATGCGTTCATAGGACACTTGTGAAAAATGTCCTATAAAATAGCTAATACGACGCTTTGTATTGAAAGTGTCTTAAAAAAACTTGTTAAGACACCCAAAAGCGTCCTATAAACTTATTACAACACATTTTGATAAAATGTTACTGTTTGGTCCTATAAAAAACTTTTTAGGTGAAGGGTTCTATAAATTTTCTAGAACTCGATAACTCTCGATGTTAAGGAAACTCAGATACTAACCGGTCTTGCGGCGTCTCTTAATTGCACAAGTTCAACTACCCGATTAGTCGAGAGGCGCAGAGGCAACCTCGATAGTGTTTCGTTTCTAGATATTTGAGCAAGTTGTTCTTCCTCTTTCTTGTTATCCCAAATAATCAATGCCACGAAAACTATAATGCCTGCAAATAGCCGATTGAAATGCGTATAGTCAGGGGAAAGTTCAAACGAAAACTGTAAATATTTTGAGAACCTGTGAACAAACTATTTCATGTATTATTCATGATGAATAACCCAAAATAATCATGAATATCATGCATTTTCATTATGAATAATATCTATCATAATATGCATCATGAATAATACTAAATGGCTAATATATTTCATGTATTATTCATGATGAATAACCCTAAATAATCATGAATATCATGCATATTCATTATGAATAATAATATAATATCTATAATATGCATCATGAATGATCCTAAATGGCTAAACTATTTCATGTATTATTCACAATGAATATCTATAACGATATGCATCTACCACTATTTCATGTATTATTCATGATGAATAACCCTAAATAATCATGAATACCATGCATACTCATTATGAATAACTTTCATCATGAACATCTACCACGATATTCATTATGAATAAAGCATGAATAGTTGGTTCCGAGGTTCTCATTTAAACCTCCACTCCTTAGTTATGACAACATTTTCAAGATTTAATGTTCTACCTGCAATATTGATGGCAGCGTTTTCGGAAGTTGCCAAGATATCGGGAGCGCCGTCACCGCCTTTGATAGCAAGAAACAGTCTAGGTACGGTAAGGAACAACGAGATTCCCGCAGCTGCCGTAAATGCCAGAAAGAAGAATCTTCTAACCCCACGAAACGGAGCTTGAACTTCACTAATGAGTTTCAAATCTCTTCGGAAACCATAACCTACATCTTCCCCACCTAACCTAGCCTGTAAATAGTTTTCATCTTTAAGTTACTTTGATTTTTGATCAATCTTGAAATACAAGGCCCTTTTGGTTTGCGGAATTTGGAATTTCATTCCAATCCCATGTTTGGTTTGAAGGATTTCCTGGATTTGAAATCCCACAATTGTATGATATTGAAATCCCACGGGGTTGGTTGGTATTTCACGGGATTTGTATGTAATAATGTTTTAAAATATTTTAAAAACATTAGTTTTGTAATAATCAATTAATATAAAAAGGTAATTTAATTATTTTTATAACTATTTATAATTTGTTTTTTTTTGTAAACTATCTATAAAGAAAATTCAATTCCATTCCTTTCCTTTCCACATCCTACAAACCAATCACACCAAAGATTCCAAATCCCTAAAAAACATTCCGAAAAACCAAACGCCCCCAATTTTGAAGGATTTGGAATTGGAATTGGAATTGGAATTGGAATTTTTGGTCTATTTGGTTTGTAGAATTTGAAATGGAATTGAATTCCATTCTTTATAAATAATTTATAAAAAGAGAATTATAAAAATAATTAAATTACTTTTTATTGATTGATTATTAAAAAACAAATGTTTTTAACATATTTTAAAACATTAGTACATACAAATCCTACAAAATCCCGGGAAATACCAACTATCCCCTTACGATTTCAAAATCCTATGATTGTGGGATTTCAATGGAATCAGGGGATTTTAAATCCAGGAAATCCTTCAGACCAAAAAAGAGACAGGAATGGAATTCAATTCCAAATCCCTCCAAATCCCATCCAATCTTACAAACCAAACGGGACCTTAGGGTTTCAGTGAAAACAACTTTTTTGATGAGAACATCGGAACTTCATCCACCATCCACATGCATTCACACACCTCCATCTATTTGTATCACCACAACTGAAACTTTAACAAATTCATGCATGTGAAGGCATCCGATTTCACGTGAACGTGAATGAAGGTAGATGAAAATCCGCATTTTTTTTGTGAGCCATCCGATAATAAATAAATAAATAAACTCATCAAAATGCACAAAAACGTTCTCATCAAAAACATTATTCTCATGTGATCCCAACTCTCAAACGGAAAAATCCAAACTTTATGCAAGAACTATCACAAACAAAGAAGAAAGAGAAAGCGCGGATGAAAACCTCTTCTTGTAGTTCTTTAAATTCAGGCAAAACTCTGAAGGAGGCCAAGTCGGGATCGTTTAGAATTGTTCCAAATTTTAACTTATATTCCTTAAGAGCGGTGCGAAGACAATCCGCGGCTTTCTTTCCTTCCCCTCTTCCTCCAAAGAGAAAAAAAGTGAAATTCAATGATATTGTTTAGAAAAAACCAACCCGGTATATCCCGACTATATATATATATATATAGAGAGAGAGAGAGAGAGGTTATGGGAAAACCTTAAATAAATGAAAAACTAGAAAACACCTTATCAACTGTTAGATTAGATGATATGATGGATATGATTATACAGACCGTTGCTACAATGTTTTTAAATTAACACCCCCCCCCCCCCCCTCTCTATTTTTTTATTTGAAAAAATAAGGGAAATTAACAAAATTCAAGCAAAGTAAATTACCCCAAATAAACGATCATATTTTTCTCATTATTTGATATCCATATTGCTATACTTATTCATCATCTGTTTTTCCGCGGTTTTCTGGTTTTTCATTATTTAGGCTATGTTTGGCAAACTAGCTATAAGCTAGCCGTTGACTGATAAGCTAGTTTTTTTTTGCCAAACAATGCCTTAGCGTTTTCCCCTGAACCTGACCCTATATATACACACACACACAGTGTGAAAACTGGCATATGGGTATTCACTAAATGGAGACAAAGAAAACCAAAGGGCATACCTATAAGCGTGACAGCAGGCTTTGTTATAAAGTGCAGCTTGAGCCTCGATAGGATTAGGATTTAAGGTAAGTGCTGTTTCGAATTGGATGAGGGCATCTTTAACCTGGAAAACGTATATTTAAAAAAAACATGCATAACATTATTCGCTTTTCGTAAAAATTATTATTGCTTATTTTCCATATCACTCGTTAAAAGATAAAAAAAGGGCGTTCGACTATCTGTCAAAATGTCTAAAATAACCTTCAACAAAACAAAAAAAGTGAATCTTGTGGACCAAAATCGATAGCATCAATTTCTTGTAACGGTGACAAAGGGAAAACAATTGATTATCGTTTGAAAACTTGGGAAAAATGAAAATTGTTGCAATTTTCATGGGACGGAGACGGATTTTATCAGTTTAAGGAAAGAAATGTTGCAAGTTCCCCCATTATAATTCATCTTAATGCTAAGGATATATTCTGTTTTTGTCACAATGAATGATCTTTTGGAAATTGTCCAAAATAGCCATTCTGAACTCCCCAATTCATTTTATAGCTGTTTTTTCTACTCAAACGTAGGGGTGTAAACAAGTGGAGCTTTTAACGAGCTACTCAAGCTCGAGCCTAATAGTTATCGAGCTCGAGTCGATCTCGAACACAAAATAAAGCTCGTTTAACTTAACGAGTCGAACTCATAACATCAATGTTCGACTTGATTTGTTTGAAAGCTCGATTGAATGTTATGAGTAGAGTTGAGCCATTCGAGCATACACTTTTTCAGTACAAACATATTTATATGTTTACAAATTTTATAATCAAAATATAAAAATCGTCGAGCTAGAGTAAATAAACGAGTTAATTAATCTCAAGTTCGAGCTCATAAACGAAAACATTAAAAAAAAAATTTGAGCTCGTGCCCGACTTTGAAAAAGGTAATCGAGGTCGAGCATGATATTATTTTTTCGAGCCGAGCTGAAATAACCTGCTACTCGACTCGTTTACACCCCTAACTCAATTGACCGAAATAACCAAGAATTCGCAAGTAGCACTTTAGCCACTTGCGAAATCTACCTTTTATTAATAAAATATCCATAAAGTAACACTTTAGCAAGTTGCTAAACTACTACTTGCGAAATGCCTATGTGGAAGTGCCACATAAGCAACTTGCTAAAGTGCTACTTGCCAAACCAACACTTAGCAAGTAGCACTTTAGCAACTTGCGAAATTGCTGCTTTATGAATATTATATTAATAAAAAGTGGGCTCTGCAAGTTACTAAAGTTCTATTTGCAAAATCTTGGCTATTTCAGTCAATTAAGTAAAAACACATATTAAAACTGAAATGGGGGTTTTCAAAAATGGCTATTTTAGACAATTTTCCATCATCTTTTATGTCAAGAAGATTCACTCTTTTAGCCCATGATTCCAAAAAATTTAGATCCATCAAAACGATTCGAACTCTCTACTCCAAATTTCAAATAGTTATGGATGTTTATTAGCAATTTAGCTTCAAAATACTTCATAATCATAATACATTGTTATACTTCAATACTACAATCATATGATTACTTTGCATCCATCCTAATTCTTATCAAATTTTCGGAGAATTAGACATTCAGAATCCCTTCCCAAATTACAATAAACCCCATTCATTAAAACCCTAGAAACACCAAGAATGAGGTAATCAAAAGGGGGCAATTCCAACATATACAATCGGATGAATTTATATGCATAAGTAAGGGGCTGTTTGGTAATTGCTGAATGGTTTAGTGCAGGATGATTAAGTGGTCAGAATGATTAAGAGGCTCTTATGATATAGTACAATATGAATATGGTTGTTTGGTAATTGTTCAGAATGAAGTTAGGGCGCTGAATGTTAAGGAGGTCCAAGATACAAAATCATTCAGAGGGTTTTAGAACCATTAAGAGGCAAACTTTTTTTTTGCCAAACAAGATTGACCTCTTAACAATTCAGATGTCGTCTCTTAATGGAGCTATTAAGAGGTAAACAAACAACTCCTTGATTCAATTTTATAGAAATGAGACCGAATTAAAGGATGAGAAACGAATGGAAGTACCCGTCCTTTAGAGAAGAGGGTGAGACCCAAGTTGACACAAGATTCCGGCGTCTCTGAACCAACTTCCGGCGACGGGGAAGGTGGTGGTGATGGCGAGGTTGAAGAAGAGCAAGAAATTGGGGGGAAAATAGGCTTCTTTGAGGAATTCAAAGTGGGTTTTCGGTGGTGAAAGAGTAGTGAGGATATTGATTGATTTGGGGTGATGAAGGAGAAGGAGAAGGAGAAGTGGCGGCAGTGATGGTGGCGGTGGCGGTGACGGAGAACGGGATTCACCACATCCATTGAGGATTCATGGAACACAACCGTTTATCCACTCCTTTCTTTGTATAAAACCCAAACTCTTTTTTTGAGCCTAATTTTCCAATTTTTTTTAAATTTTAGAATAAAAAATTGGGAAATTAATTAAAATACACTAAGTCCAACTTCGTGTTACCAAAATAACCAAAATCTCTCTCAGTTTATTAAAGTACCCAAAAAAATCCGCGATGGGCCCCGCGATCGCGGGCCCAGGCCCACGTGGCAAACTGTTTCGGCCAAAAGCCCCCCAACTTTGCCCGCGTTGGCAAGTTTCGTCCCTGCCCGCGATGGGCCAAAAAAATTTACATTTTTGGTCCCTGTTTTTTGTGTCTTTGTTCAGTAAAAAAAATACAAACTGTTAAAAAGAAATTTTAGCAAAATCGAGCTGCGTGAGCACGAGATTTTGGAGCTGCATTCGTGTCCGCAGGTCGCGCTCGCACACAAGTTCGACGATTTTAGCTTGCGAAATCGTCAATCGGCACCCCCCTGCGCGCGGGTAGGTGTTGGAGTAAAACCATGCAAGGAGCTTGTCAACTCCTCACACTTCTTTCCTTATAAACCAAATAATGTTCCTTCCTCCTTCCTATGTGGGACAACTTCCCACACCCAAATTGGTTTTTGCTAATTTCATGGTTTTTACTCAACTTTGAGCATCGATATCTCATTCACACATACTCCGTTTTCGACGCATTATATATCGTTTCGAAGCTCTCATATAGGAGAACATAAACCCACTATAAGTTAATTATATATACTACATATATATATATATATATATATATATTTAAATGTGTCTAAAGTTCCCTAAAAACCATTAAATATAAGAACTTTAGTCACATTTAAATATATGTGTATTTAATTAAAAACCATTAAATATAAATATATTTGTATTTAACAGTTTATATTTTTAACAGTTTTTTTTGGCCTATCGCGGGCTGCGAACGCGGGCAAAGTTGGGGGCTTCGCGGGGCTTTTGGCCGAAACAGTTTGCCACGTGGGTCTGGGCCCGCGATCGCGGGGCCATCGCGGATTTTTTGGGTACTTTTGTAAACTGTGAGAGATTTTGGGTATTTTGGTAAGAGATGGTCAAACTTGGGGTATTTTAATTAATTTCCCTAAAAAAATTTCTAAAATAAAATATTATGTTATGTTATTTTCTTAAACGAAACTCAGCTATATTTGATTTATTTTAAGTAATGAGAATATAATGAAAATGGAATGAGTATTTCATTGATGTTGTTTGGTTAAATTAATATAATTAATAAAAAAAATTATATAAACTTTTTAATACAAATATGTGACTTCCAACGTGAAAATAAAAAATATTTTTCATTCAACATCGAGAAATGAATGGGACGTATGAGAAAAATGACTAAGCCGGAATAAAATTTTCATTCCCCCAATTTGCTCAGGAATGGAAATTAATGGGTTTGGGGTAATGATTTCAATATATTATATCAAACCAAACAACAGTTTTCATTATCATTTTTATTTATTACCCCTCAATGCCCCCAACCAAACACCTCCTTATTTTTTTGATGAAAAGACGTAAATGTCCTTGTAGAACGAGAAAATAAACATAGTTAACAACTAAGCCAAGAATAATTTATAGAAAAAGGTTCAGGTTCCACTTTCAAACCAAATTTAAAGTTTATTATTTATTTTATTTTTATATTATCTCTGTATGATCCGATAATTGTCCATATAAATGGGTTAACGAGGATTTACATTTTCTTTTTTCTATTCATTGTTCTTTTACACGTTATCAACATGATACCCATAAATTATTAGCATCTCCAACACCTTTCCCAAAATTTCTCTAAAATAGAGAACCAAAAGCCAAAATCTCAAAAAAATAAAATCACATTCATCTCCAACAAATTCCCTATTTTGGAGAAAAGAACATTGATTATAATATTAAAATATTTCATTCATCTATTAAAATATTATTTATCTCTCTACATATTTATTTTTAAAGTTTTTCTATTGGTCATCTCACTTGGTAAGACCATCCAGGCATCCACACACCTGCAAGACCATACTCCTTTCACAAGTGTCACATCAGCTTTGCAATAACACCATCCACACATATGCAAGACAAAACTTCTTTCTAAACTAATAAATTATAATATAAATAATATAAATAATTATAATATAAATAATATAGATAATTATAATATAACTAATAAATTAATTATAAAATACGTTTATCTATTAGTATTTGTATTTTCGTAATTTTTTATATTAATATACTTTTAATTTAGCAGTTTAAATAAAAAACATTGCATAAAAGTATCATTTTTTTTAAAATAAAGCGTGGGTAAGAAATTTTAATAAAAATATTAAAAAGAATAATGTTCAAATAAACTAATAAATGAATTAAATTTAATAAACATATTAATAACTAAACCTCTAAAACTTGATGGTAGGAGAGAGAAATGATTATTTTATTTTTTATTCTAAAATAAATAATAAATGAATTAAATTTAATAACTAATTAAATTAAAAAATGATTTGTTTATTAGTTGCAAGGTCTTGCACAATTAGCAAGATGTTGGAAGTCTTGCAAGGCCTTGCAAGACACATGGCATGTCATGTCATCTTGCAAGAGCTATTCCAAGACGCGTGTGGATGCTCTAATCATTTTTGGAGTGATCTCCATATTTGAAGAAAAACCCATTCTCTCTCTTACTTTCTCCATTTTGGAGATAGATTTGGGGAAGCTGTTGGAGCAAAAATAGAACTCAAAATCCCCATATTCTTCATTTTCTCCAAAATGGGGAAGCTGTTGGAGATGCTCTTTAGGATTCATATTAGCAAAGCATTGATTTAAGCAATCGACCATTCAACTCCCCACGGATTATTGAGTTTTCAAACCCATCAACCAATTCAAGTAATTCCGTCATTACAGTAGAGTAATGACGGAATTATGTTGTTATAAACTAGATAACATGCTTGTTGTTAGTCATTTTAAGTCATTTCACATTATCCTTCAAGTCTTAGCAAACCTGCATCAAAACGAATCGTTAAGCTATCAAATCGAGTTCGGGTTCAATTGTAATCAAAATCCATAGTTGGAAATAAACAAGATTCTTATACACATTCAAAGAGTCAAAATCAAATGAGCTTTATATGCTCAATAAAACTACAACATGATTTGCAGATTCCTTGCAACAAAAACCAGAATTGTGGCTACTGAGGTTTAATCAGGGCTGATGTCTTACTAAGGGATTAGTCTAGGCATAGCCTAGGACACCCTTCCAAAAAAAAACAGAATTATTTCGTATCACTTTTTTACCACGCAATCACGCGTTTGGCACCATCCAACGTGTTTTTAAGGAGCATCGCTACGGTCATGGGCCCCACACCCCCTGGAACGGGCGTTATCCATCCCGCTACTTTACATGCTTCCTGAAAATCTACATCGCCCACTAGCCGGTATCCCGATTTTCTACTAGGATCATCAACCGCATTCGTTCCCACGTCAATAACTGCCGCACCGGGCTTAATCCAACTACCTTTTATCTATATAAGATTCGGAAAATAGAAAAAGATTAAGCAAGAAACGAGAGCCCATCGTTCAACATCAATCTTTTCATATAATCCCTCATACCTTGGCTCATATACTCGTGTCCCAAAATAAATGTCCACGATGAAAAAGGCACGCAAATTTAGAAAGTGTAGTTATTACACTTTTAAATTAACTAAATGACGATTTTACCCTTCACAATAGAGTTGAGTAATGAATTTATCCGTCTCATGTTAAAGGGTAGAATTGGAAAGTAGACAATTTTGACACTTATTTGGGGACAAACTAATATAGAAACGTGGTTGGTTTTCCATTAGGGGTTGTTTATTTACAGCTTAATGAGTTTAATGGCCCAGGAGGCTTATTCGCTCAACCATACATGAGTATTTCTTTACAGCTTAATTGTTAAGCCATTAAGCTAAAATGACCATATGGAATATAGGACCCCTCACTTGTCCCCGTTAAGCCACGCCAAACAAATTAATACCAAAAACAATCTAACACTCTCCTTGCCTCCCTCAAACCCATTGGTCTCCCGTCCCTGAGACAAACAGATTTATCCACACAGACAACTTAACCCATACAGGCCTTAATGTAAAAAAAAAAAAGTAAACAGCCTATATGGATGAATCTGTCTTTATAGACTGGGAGGGTTTTTGTTTGGATGGAAGGAGCGTGTTTTTTAATCGGTGGGGCAATGTTTGGATAAAACTTGGCTTTTTCGATTAAGCTCCCCTAGTAGCTTACCGAATAAGCCACTTTCTATATCATTAAGCCACTAGCAAACCGAATAAGTTGTTAGTCCCATTAAACTCGTTAACCTGTTAACAATCAAACAAGCCCTAAAACTAGTCTACAACAAACATGTCACGCAAGTACCTAAAATACCCTTTTCGTTAAAAGAATCTTATTGGCATAAATAATGTGAAACAAACTACGCTTACCATCATAGCTTGTCCGGCTGCAGCAACAACAATGTCGGCCTCACGAATGATGGTTTCTGGATCCACCGTGTGCGAATGAACTACAGTAACGGTGGCATCGGCTTTCAGCAGTAGCAGCGAAACTGGTAAGCCAACAATGTTACTTCGACCAACCACGACTGCGCGCTTTCCCTTTATGGTAATACCACTGCGTTTAAGAAGTTCGATACATCCCTGTTCGAAGACGAAATAAATGCTTTAATTTCCCTTAGTTTATACCATTTAGAGTAAATTACGTTTTTCGTCCTTGTGGTTTGTTAAAAATTACGATTTTCGTCCCTGTGGTTTGTAATTCATTGCTATTTATTTTCGTCCTTATGATTTACGATTTATTGTTGTTTTGGTTCCTTTGGTTTACAATTCTTTACTGTTTTAGTCCCTAATACAGAAATACTTACAGGTAGGAACTAGCAATAAATTACGAACCATAAGGACGAAAATCGCAATTTTTAAACCACAGGGACGAGAATCGTAATTTACTTACCATTTATTTTCATTCTCTATTTTCCGTTTTGTTGGGCTCATCTTACTTTCTAAACCAGACTGACAACCATATCTTTTCTTCGAGTAAATTGCAATTTTGGTCCCTGTGGTTTGTTTTTTTCTCACTTTTGGTCCCTACAAAATTTTTATCGCAAGAAAAACCCTCTGGCATGCAAAAGTGCTCGGTTTTGGTCCCTGAGAAGTAACACCATTAGGTTGCCTCCGTTAAAACCCCCCATGTGACTTGCGCATGAGGGCATTTTAGTCCTTTTACTTTAGTTTTTTTTGTTTTTCACTAAAGACAAAAAACCACAGTGACCAAAATTGCAATTTACTCCTTTTCTTCTCAAACCATAGGGTGCGTATGGTAAGCGGACGGGACTAGACATAACCAGATGAACGAGAGTGAGGCAGGCAAGTGAAAGAACTGCGGAAGGTTTTAAGGTTTTAATTTGGCATGGGTAGTTTAGTAATTTACCAATATTGTCTCATCTCCTTGATTTGTTTTCCACCTATTTTGGTGGGACAGAAAAAAATGCATTTTTTTCTCCCACTCAGGGGTTGTTTACTTACAACTTAATGAGCTTAAAGGTTTGGGCAGCTTATCCGCTCAGCCATACATGGGTGTTCCTTTCCGACTTAATCGTTAAGCCATTAAGCTAAAATGGCTATATGGAATAAGTCAGGACCCCTCCCTCTTGCTCATGACATGTTAATGCAAGAAATTAAACAAAGGAAAACGCTTTCTAAAAAACCGAGGCTAAAAAGTAATTGCCTTTGGGGTGCAAGGAAGAAAGAGCGGTTCTCGGCCTTTCATAGCAAGTTTGCCAATGTTCAGAGGATGAAATCCATCTACATCCTTGTCAATGCTGATTGCAGTTAAAACTTTTTCTTCATTTATGTGTTTCGGCAAAGGAAGCTGAACCAATATGCCTGCATTATAACAAAATCTGGTCTACTGAATTCCCAAAAACCAAACATCTTTATACGTTTACAAATTATATTATCAGGGTCAGGTTCAGGGGAAAACCTCAAAAAAATGGAAAACCCTGGTAGCCCTACATCCGGACGACATGCACTTGTGCATACAAGAAATTTGTAACATGCACATGTGCATATGCACACATGCATAAAAACCAAAAAATAACTTAATTTACTTGTATGCACAAGTGCATACAGTCCAGATGAAGGGCTACCATGGTGTTCCTCGGTTTTCAATTTTTTTGAGGTTTTCCACTGAACCTCCAAACAATAAAAATCATCGAGCTTGAGTAAATAAACGAGTTAATTGATCTCGAATTCGAGCTCATAAACGAGCATCGAACTCGAGCTCAAACATTGAAAAGATATTTGAGCTCCAGCCCAACTATGAAAAAAAGACCCTACGTTTGAGTGGGATTTACTGGTCCGTTTGGTTTTGGTGTTTTTTTATTAAAGTAAACTTGATATATACTAATAATTTGCTGACCATGAACATCGGGATCTGCATTTAACTCATGGACCTTTGCGATCAACTCATCTTCGGGTACTTGTTCCGGAAGGTCTATGTCAATAGACTTAATTCCGACCTCGGCACAGGCTTTTCTCTTCATATTTACATAGCTTTGTGAATCTTTTCTATTTCCAACGATGACTACTGCAAGTCCTGGTGCCTGCAAGAAAATTTTTTTTGAGAGATTGCGGAATCATAAGTTACACATTGCGAACATAATATCCTTAAAATATTATTTTTATACGGTTTCTATATTTTGACAAATTTATGTAGTTTATTAAATATTAATAATAATAAAATATAGAAAAGGAATAAAATAAAAATTGATACATAAACTTTTTATTTTGGTGTCATTTTAATGGTGTTGATGAATACTTTCAAATGATATATTTTGTTATAAATGTTATTTATTTTATTAATCAAAGTATGTAAAATATAAAAACAACTCATTAGGGGTAAATTGGTAAATTGGTCATTTTATTTGTTATGTTTTTTGTTATGTTTTGTCCAGTTCTATCTTTACCAAACGATGAACAACTGTTTTCTCTGTCTGAATACCAGAGGCGCCCTTAAGACTTTCGTCACGCTTTCTAACTTGCCATCTTAATAAAATAAGAAATGGAAATGAATTCAAGATTTTTCAACCTTGCCATATTTCTCGGTCAAGATACCGACTTCAGAAGCTATTTCAGAACGGATTGTTTGTGCGATTGCTTTTCCATCGATGATGCTGGCCTTATGATCTACAGGCAACGCCATAGCGATTAACTACTCGAATATCAAGACTCCACAAACCCTGCGGTAAAACATGAGATGTTTCATTATATGGGATCTAAATGGAAACATGAGAAAAATAAGAAAATTTGTACATTTTCAGATGTGTAAGTTGTAAAGAACTTCTGGATAGGGGAAGGTTCAAAGGAGAACCATAAATACTTTGAGAACCTGACAACCAACTATTACAAATTATTCACGATGAATATGTTGAAAACCATGATATTCATGAATATTTCAGGGTTATTCATAATGAATAACTCGTTAAATACTTGGTACAGCAAGCAGCTTTTTCTTGCAACAGAGATCAAATTTCCCTGTGAAAGATAACTATTATAAATTATTCATGATGAATAACCTCAATAGATGTTGAAAATCATGATATTCATGAATATGTAAGAGTTATTCATGATGAATAACTCATAAGATAATTGTTACAGCAAGCAGCTTTTTCTTGCAACAGAGATCAAATCTATTCATGATGATTATAGTGAATAGATGTTGAAATTCATGATATTCATGAATATTTTAGGGCTATTCATAATGAATAACTCATTAAATACTTGGTACAGCAAGTAACTTTTTCTTGTAACAGAGATCAATTTTCCCAGTGAAAAATTATATAAACAAACACCAAGATCCCAATAACTTTCTGACATCTAGTGATCTTGTTGATCACTAACTTGCCATCTTAATGAAACAAGAAATGCAACTGAATTCAAGACTGTTCAAGCAGAAACTAAATCAGATTTGAGGTCAAAAAGTAATGAAATGCTCCAGATTCCTGTCAACCGATAGATCTTGAAGGTGATATTAAAAGCTTTGAACATGAACCAAAGCAACTAACCGCTCTTAGGGTTTGAGAAAAATAGATCCAAATTCGAACTAAAATAGCTCAACTTCGATCTTTGAACCACAAATTAACGAAACACAAAGTTGTTAAACGATAAATCTTCAATCAATTCACAAGATTCAAGTTCGGATTTCGAACAAAAAGGTATACTCAAACGAATTCATCTTTAGTATCGTAAATCAATTCACGTAAACAGTATAAATGTTACCAAATCTGCTCAGAATACGAACATATTTATCTTAAATTCGAAATGAAAGCGAAGACGAGTGAAAGAAGTTTACTTGAGTAGGCGCCACAAACAGCAGAAATCCAGACCTTTTTGCTAGTTTTTAGGATCGCAGAAACCTTTTCTTCTAGGGTTTTGATCCAAACCACGAATAACAGATGAAATTCAGCCAAATTCCTGATGGTTGAAAGGTGTATGAGTTACACAGAAAACGGAATCTTCGAGATGAAAAATGTGGATTTGGGATTAGTGTATTTGAAGTCTATATTTGCAATCAAATCAGGGGTATTTTAGTAATTTTCTATTATTTTATTACCATACTTTTTTTAAAGCTAAATGGACATGTTTCAATTTATTTGATAACATTATGCGAACCATAAGAGCATTCACGACAAAGATTTCATTTGGATTGCAAAAGTGCCACGTAGGATTGTTAAATTAGAAATTGTAGTGGTTGTTGATAACTTTGATAGATGAAGAAGAAATGCAAGAGAAATGCAAGAGAAATAGTTAGGGTTTGATAAGCTAGCTTGTTCTTACAAGGATGCAAAAAGATTGTAGAAATATACTGACTACCTAAACTATATATAACAAAACCCTAATCTAACCTAACTATCTATATTACAAGGATATATACAAGGGCCCATAAACTAAACTAAGGCCCGGCCCAAAGGAATATTAACATATTATCTAACAGTTGTGAGTATGATTGCTAAATTAGAAATTGATTTTGGTAATTTGCAAATGTCAAATCAGTACTTTTTGCTGATGTGGCAGTGAATAGTATAAGAAATTGTAGGGAATAATTTCTAAATTAAAAATTGCTTTATGTCAAATCATGTTTTGTGATGTTTTGTAGAGAGTATTTAATTGTAGTTTTGTAGAGACTATTTAATTATAGTTATTTAATTAATAAAATATTTCATATTAAATTATAGTAAAGAGTATTTAATTGTAGTTTTGTTGTTATTTGATTAAAATATAGTTTTTTATGATGAGATGTCACTTTAGAAAGTGGGTGAAATTTCATTGTTGTGGAGGATAATTTCAAGATAATTGCAAAACTGATGTGGCGCATTTGCAATTGGAATGAAATTTCATTGTTGTGGATGCTCTAACGCCCATATGAATTTTGGTAGACAAATAAAAACATAAAATGACCAGTTTACCCCTTCAACTAATAACTTTTTTGGTCAAAATTAGGATAGATTTGGTATAGTTCCAAGTTTTTTTTTCATAATGTATCAACGGATTACAATTGGTATACAAAATTTTATATCATGTACTAACAAACCGTAATTGGTACCAGATTTTTTCGATTGGTTAGGTTATGTTAACATGGTCAGGTTCGTGCATGTTAAGCTTTGTGTATGTTTACAACAGTGCCATCGAAGTTTGTCTTGATTACGAAAATGCCATTGTATCCATTAGGTCTGTTGGATCAAGGTCGATTCATCCAATGGTATTGAGGTGGTTCATATGGTTCTTACGAAAATAAAAGTTCATACCCGATCCCAAGTCTATGCACGGTTTTAACATGGTTAAATTATAGAAGTTTTAATGGCGAGCTTGATTTTTTTTGTATTGTGTATAAGTGATATTGGTTTCGATAGACATACAACCACTAATATTTTTTTATCAGGTTTCACGTTTTAATAATAGACACTAATTGTTTCAACCCAAAAGTACTAGTAATATGTAGTTTCATTAATAATTTCCAGACCTATAACCATAAACGTTTACAAGTACCATTAATTCCCTGATTCTTAAATCAAATAATCATGATCGGTCAATTAACAAAGTCCTATAATACACGACTAAATCAGTACACAAACAACAACAGTCGTAACTATGTATGGCTCCACGACCCCAGGAACATGATCGTTCTCATTGGATCTTCCGCCTTTATTTTTCGTTTCGGTCTCTTGATTTCTTTCGCATACGAGAGTCTTCTTTCTGAATCCAAACTTGCAGTTCGTTTATCAGCAACCACTACAGTAGCTTGAAGGGCTTGACGGAGTCTTTCTCCGACTCTTTTGCACTCGTGAATCATAGAGGCATCGTTAGAGAGATGTTGAGGCTTCATTGCTTGAGTCGAGTAGTGATTTCTATAAAGATATCGAAGATATACAGATAATATTGATGAAGATAATGAAGGTATACAGAAAATATTAATGTGTATTTATAGAAAACTATAAGTAAGGTGGTGGTCCACAAATAAGGGTCCACTTAGGATAGGGTAGATGCTTTATGTTTTGTTGTGGATTACAGATCAGATTTTGGTAGTTGTTTTGTATGGGCCTTCTAAAGTGGGGATTTTTCCTTTTTTTTTTAATTTCTTTTATACCCTTTTAAACTTTTTGACTTTCTTTTTAAAATTATATTTTGTTCATAAGTAATTTACCTTACTAAGAGCATCTTCAATCATACTCCAATTATCAAATATGGTGTTTATTCATCATCCAAGTATGGTTTTCACACTCCAAAAACTTTGGGCCCACCACTATTCACTTTTTTATAATATTTATTTAACTTTTAAGTATTATATAATCAACATATATATATAAAAATAATTAATAGTAGATAAAATATGGTATTTTAATGTGGGGTCCACAAATTTGGTGTTTTTTTTTTGAAGTATGGTTGGAGTTGAGTTTTTTTTTGGTATTGGACCCATCATAATTGGTGTTTTTTTTTAGTACGATTGGAGATGCCCTAAAGAACTTCTACTTTGTTGTATGCTTCTGAAGGAGCATGTATGTCAGAAGAAAGTTTAAACTTGATGCAAATAGATAAAATATATTGAAACATGAAAAAGGCATGATATCTTATCAAATGTAATATAATTATGTTGCGTTGATCAGCCATAAAGCAGATAGCCTTTCCAACGACTTTTGGTTGTGTTCAGGGACGGACCCAGAATTTTTTACATACGGTGGCACCATATAATATAGACAAAAAATAATTACAAAAAGCACGGTTTCTATCGACGTGTTTTCATCTTTTTGCCGGCATTCAATATTGTCTGATGTGTTTTTAGCCTAATTCCACTGTTTCGAGGGTTTTTTAAAACTTTTTGTTTGATTTCGAGAGATTTTTAAGTTTCTTTATCGATTTCGAGGATTTTCCCCCTTTTTTGGTTGATTTCAAGAGCTTTATTTCAATTTTTTTGATTGATTTCAAGAGTTTTTTTGGTTTTTTGGTTGATTACGAGTTAGGGTTACACTTTCTTGAACTTTCCAAAATAATACAGTAGCACCTTCAAAAACGATATGGTTGCACATTTTACGTACCTAAAAAAATTTACGTTTCGCCAGAGAAATAATACGGTGGCACGTGCCACCGTATCCTCCAAGCTAGGTCCGCCCATGGTTGTGTTGACCAAGTCGCTCACGTCCTTTTTGATATGTTGTATTACGTGTGATTTTACTCTTGTAATCACATGTGATCTTGAAACTTCTTGTTTGATTTTGCTTCATCTTGAAAATGAAGCATTTTCTTATAGAATTTGTAAAAAGTAGAATGTGCTATAAATAATTAAAAGAATAATTGGATATTCAACAAAAAGACACCAACCTGATTTTTATTTGTTTAAAGTCTATAGTTGTTTATTATGAATTTCTAGATTTTGATCATCAAATTCATTTAAAGTTTTTTAATTTTTTTAGGGATGTTCTTTATTTTGGTTGAATTTAGAAAACCTAAATTGAGTTCTAGAAATTCGATCTGGTTCTGGCTCTGGTTATAATCAAAACCAATTTTGATATTCACTGTTTCCTTTACGTTGTGTTCTCTGGTTTTTTTTTTACGAAGAAATAGACGGGAAAAGGAAAGAAAGTAGGAGAAATAAAAAATATTGCGTTCTCGAGTTTTTCTTAAGTAGGGAAAGGAAAAGAAAATATTGATGATTTTCCTCTTAAAACTTTCCTCCTAACGCTGCATTCTCGAGTTTTAGAAGGAAAGAAAAGAAGAGAAAGGGAAGAGAAAGAAAAGAAAGAAAAGGAAAGGGGAGGAAATAAATATTTGTATTTGTGTTCCTGAGATTGAAGGAAAAGAAAGGAAGGAGAGGGAAAGAAAATAAATTTTCGTGTTCTTGAGTAGGAGAGAAAGGAAAGGAAAGATGTTACTTTTACCAATATACCCTCATTTATTTCATAATGAAATGTAATTAATGGGTATATGTGTAATTTTATAAATATTTTTAATTCTTTTTATTTCATTTCTTTCCTTTCCTTCCGTTTCCTCCCACATTTGGGCGGAAAGTTTTGGAAGGAAAATCAACAATATTTTCTTTCCCCTTCCCTTCCTTTCCCTCTTTAAAAAATCTCGAGAACACAACATTTTTTATTTTCTTCCTACTTTCCTCCCCTTTCCGTTCCTTTCCTTCATAAAACAAACTCGAGAACACAGTGTAAACGTGGGAGAAAAGGGAAAGAAAAAAAATGAAGAAATTTAAAAATAATTATTTAAAATTTTCATAAAACTACAAACATACCCATTAATTACATTTCACTATGAAATAAATAAGGATATGTTGGTAAAAGTGACGTTTTTCTTTTCCTTTCATTTGTCTATACTCGAAATTCGAAAACATGAAAATTTATTTTCTTTCCTTCTATTTCATTCAATCTCAGAACCCTTTTATTTTCACATCTTTTTCTTCCCTTTCTTTTATTTTCTTTTCTTCCAAAACTCGAGAACACAACACTTTTTAACCAAAACTCGAGAACACAAAATTAGAGTTTTTAAGTTGGATGTACTTAAACCAAACCAAACCGAAAAGTGGAATGATATGTATGTATGTACATATGTGTATATATAAACTAAATATAAATATAGACTTAAAATCATGTGAGACCATGTTATTTCCGTGAGACCAAAGAATTAACAATAAACCTTCACAGCAAAAGACTGTGAAAGTACTGTGATGGTAAACCTTTACAGTGTTTTGATGTGAAGGTTTGTTATTTTTCTTACCTTCACAATGAATCACTGTGAAAATTTTGTGTTAATTTTTTGGTCTCACAGTCTCACGAAAACATGTTGGTCTCACGTGAACCAACCATATATATATATATATATATATATATATATATATATATAAGTTTTCTTTTTCTTTATATAACTTTTGGTTATATTTTGTTTATGATGTGACTTGTCTAAACCAGAAAACATATAAACAAATCCATTTTCTATAGACTCTTAGTTAAATTCGGTTTGGTTGGACCAAAATTAGGGTTTTGAATAAAATCCATACACATTAATTTATGGGTTCATCAGTTTCAAACCCGAGCCGAATTCAATTGATTTTACGACTCATAATTCAAATTCGTCTGAAAAAATTCTTAAATCGAAAAAACTAAAAAGACTAGAAAAACCAAAATGATCATAAATACATTACTACATGTTTTATAGATATTAAACAGAGTATAACCTCATGGTTTCTAGAGGTGCATAAGAGCATCTCCAACAGCTTTCCTATTTTGAAGAAAATGAAGAATATGAGAATTTTGAGCTAAAATTTTTCTCCAACAGCTTCCTCAAAATTATCCCCAAAATAGAGAAAGTAGGAGAGAGATGAGTTTTTCGCCAAATGTGGAGATAACCCAAAAAATGATTATAAAATGGAAGCTGATGGGTTTTGTTCAAAATCGGATTTCTAAAAACAAGAAGTATGCAACGAAAGCTTAAAAATATTTTGAACAACATAAAACAAATTATACCCAAAGTAAGATCTATTTGCATGCGATTATTAGTTTCAACAAGACAAGCTAGGAGTGAAAGAAATAACAGCCTTTGTTGTCCTTTGGTTCCTCACGGGAAGTTGGATGTTGATGATGAATGTAGAACCCAAGAAGAGCTCCTCTAGCGGTATCCACCTCAAGCACCGACACCTTACGGGATGCTAGTTCCCTTTTCTTTGAGATGCAAATATTTGAGCCTTCAATCCAAGTCTACAATAGATTGGATAGCAAAAGAGCACAAAAACCACCACACTTTGGTGGTTTCGGCCGAAATGGAAGAGGGAGGGAGAGAGAAGAAGGAAAATCAATGCTTCACCTATTTCCAAGTATTCTCTCTCCTTTATTAAAAGTCACAAGATAACACAAGCATTTCTTATTGGACCACAAAAAGTTCCAATGAGCTTTGAGCCTTTCATGCAAACTTTCACTTAAGCCCTTCTAATTTAAATTAGTTAAAATCATTATTTTAACTATTTAAACTTATTACATATAGTTCTTCTTTTTAACTTCTAGTTAAATATGAACTCGTCTTATTTTAACAAACAAGAATCATTATTTGCATCAAATTATTATGGATCATATTCAATAATAATTTTAGAATTAATAATGTTTATCAAGAATCAAATTCATATACACATTAATTCGGTGTCTACTTGATGTTCGGTGTGACCCTATAGGATCATATATGTAATGACCCAGACCTTTTTCGAAGTGTTTTGCGTTTGGTGTGGAGTTTTAAGCAGAAGTATAAGTTGAGGGGCTAGTTGCTAAATAGGAGTTGGGGTATAAAAAAGCACAAAACCCTAGAGGACATGCCATTTTCCTGATTTGTGTATGTTTGTTGGCGGCTGATTCTAGAGAGAAAGGGAGGAGAAAAAGGGTTTTGGTGAAGGTTTTGTGCATTGGATTGAGAGGAGCATCAAGCATTGAAACTGGAAGAAGGATTCAAGATTTGGATTTCGTTCTGCAATCAATCAAACCAGGTAATTCGAAGCCCAGATTCCTACCTTGTTGCTATGTTTTGATTGTTAGAATGTTAGTGAGTTCTTGCTAAAAGTCATTCAAGACTCCTAAAGAAGGTTAAGGATCATTAAAACAAGTTTAATCAGTAAAGTTTGTGGAGAAATGGTTATAGATGCTTAAGTAAGTGATTCGTCGCATTATATTACTGATTTCAGAGTGTTTAGTAAGATTTCGAACCAATTAGTTCACCCAGCAGTCGTCCGGAAACCTTCAAGTATGAAGGTGTCCGGGTGAGTGTCCGGGAAGTTCTTGACCGTAGTGTAGAAGGTGTCCGGACATAGAGTTGTCCGGAAAATCTATGTCGTCCGGATAAGAGTCGTTGTCCGGGTACTATTCGGTATCCGAAAAAGTGAGGTTATCCGGTAACCTGTCCGGAAAAGTGTGGTTATCCGGAAATCAGAGGTGTCCGGACATTTTAGTGTCCGGTAAGTAGAAACGTCCGGAAAGTGAGAGTGTCCGGTAAGTGGTATCCGAACAGTTTGGTTAGTCAGCTTATGTGTTTATCCTTTAACCCAGGTAGATCGTTTGGGGAGTACAGAGCAAAGTAGGAGGGAAGTAAGCACATCAGGTGAGTTTTCTAAACTAAAACGCGTGGATTTTAACATGTTTTCTAAAGCAAGTACATGATGAGAAATGCCATGTTTTATTCTTATGCTTTAAATTGCATGAAAGTTGTTTACAGTTTTAAATAAGATTTGTGTATGATTTATGGGGCGGGCCTATCCCGTGTATGATTTATGGGGCGGACCTATTCCGTGAATGCTTTTATGTGAAAGTTTTATGTGAGATGTATGCATACATTGTGTAGACGTAAATTGGCTAAGTCGGGGGGAGGTTCCGCCAGTACTCACGTCGGGGGGAGGTTCCGTTTATGCCATGGGAATGAGTCCCAGTAAGGCAGCGTGATACTGACTCGTTGTCACCCTCGGGTGACTTCAGGGTGCCATTTACGGGAGCGGATTTATCCGTGAAAGATTTTTACTGTTCAGCTTTGTGAAAGTTTATTATTGAAAGTCTTGTATACATTTGAAAGTTATGAGAAAGTTTTATGCAAAGATATTTGAAAGTTAGAAACTGTTTTTTTATTTAAAGTTTTGAGGACTGTCAGGAGGGACTCACTAGACCTCATGGTCTAACCCTCGCATTTTCCAAACTAAACCTTTTCAGGCAAGCAGATTGCATGAGGCTCAGGTAGTCGAGCAAGAGCAGGATAGAGCACGGATGCAGATAGAGATATCGTCACTCATATTCTAGTAATAGTTATTCTCAGTTGTGTATAGGTTGTTTCCGCCAACCTAAGTTGTTTAGTCAGATGTAAAGAAATTTTATGGATCCAGTTTTGTAATTGTTTAATATTAATGCTAGTTATGCTTAATTTAGACTGGGTTGTTACAATTGGTATCAGAGCCATAGTTTAAGGGATTTAGGTGACCGGACGGGCCTAAACTTAAACTCGGGAGTAGAAATCACAACTGAGAATCAGGAAATGCGTTAGGAGGGCACTATTGTGGATACAGGAAATGTGTTAGGAGGACACTATTACAGAGATAGGACTAATAGGGCACTGAGGACTGTCATGTAAGGTAAGTTTGAGATTCCACCTGGCCAGTGTAATTGCGGACTTACAGGTACATGTATGTGCTTAACCTGCCTTATTATTCCGAAGTGGTAGTCAAAAGCTAGTGTTTATGTCGTGTTCCAGTACTTTAGAATGTCAGCAAGATCCCTGAGGGGTAGACTGAGACCCTTGTTGGAGAAGTTTCATGAGAAGTCATGGTGATGTGATGTACGTATACATCGTAAGAGAAGAAATGTTGTATAGAGTATTACGAATCGTCTAGAGGTAGCTCTTCGTGGATTCGGGGAGGAAGAATGCTTGGGTTTGAGTAAGACTCCTGTTTCGGGAGAGTCCCATTTCTAGAAATCATGGGATAGATCAGTCAGGATGGTAAGAAAAGTCAGTGTCAAAACCTTGAAGGTATCAATGGAGCCCTGGGTTCTTGGTTGAGCTTTCCATTAGCAGGATAAATGAAATAAGATACCTATAGTGAAATGAAACCATGTAGAAATGGAAAGTGAGATAGTTGGTCAAAACGAAATAGTATGAAATGGTTGAGTAAGTGGACCGTTGAATGTATGTATAGCAAATCGTTGCAAGACCGAGAGGGCGACCACTGTTCGAAAGTAGAGTGTCTATGATAAGTTGCGTGAGTAAAGCGATTGACCTTGTTTGAGTGAGTAGCCTTCAAATGCAAGTAGAGTTTCATGCGTTGAGTTCGTATACGTGTACATGAGATTTTTCATAATCGTGTAAATATCAAATTTGATCGGATATGAGTCGGCGTGTGCAAGTGTTTGTTTAAAGAAAAAAAATACAAATCCATTTACATCGTACAATGAAGTCTTGAGTTTACGATTTGCAAAATATTCCACTCTTTTCATGATAAGCCAAGAAAACGTTTGAATGCACAACTTTTATAACCAAAATGAGTATTGACATTTCGAAGTTATATAAATGAGTGTGAGGACCGACTGGTCTACTTCGTGTCGGTAAATATCTTTCAAATTTTGTCGTATGGGAATATTTTCATCCAATATTTATTTCTGTCGTAACAACACATTTTTGGTTGAGTAAGATTAAGTTTTACAGAAAGATTGCATGCAAACGATCCTCAAGATCGTTGTGCGGGGCATTAGAGTTATGAGAATGTTGGGGTCGGGTATACCCAAGTTGTTTTCAAGTGTTGTTTCTTTAAAATGATCAAAAGTGTGAAATGATTCATTTATCGCGTTGTCAGGCATGAAGGCTATGAACTCAATAGGTCGTAGAGTATTACATTTTAAGCTAAGGAAGAACTCCTAGAGTGGAGAGGTGTTGGACAAATCAGGAAAGAATGTTTGTAGCTTTGGTAGATGCGTTCTAGAGGAGAGGTGAGCAGTGGAAGAGTCAGAAGTGGACTTTAATGTCGGTTGTATGAGGGTCTGTACCCTCGTGCGGTGGCTGGAAGTACAGTTGCCGAGAGACGGTTGTGTTCAGGGAAGGACTAGAAGTCATCGAGGTGTTGGTATAGCAACTCGTTATGAGTAGTGTGGTGAAGTAGAGATGAAATATCCGCGACGTTGAATAAGAGTTTAAGGTGATCCTGTAATATTGACATTACGCGAGTCAGTTTGAAATGAGGACGACGGGATGTGAAGTTGATTAAGAGGTTGGTGTTGGAAAGATTAGGTCCTGTAGGAGACCCTTGTTGAAGAATAGGTTAAGGAAGTATCAACAGAGTATCAACAGGTCAACTATTGACGTCAGAGTCGACAGTTGTGTAAGTTGTATGAGATCAAAGACTTGAATTAGAAGGTTGAAAGTTGAAGGACCACTTTGTAGGGGTGTTAAAATAGTGAAAGGTTGTTGTTTTAGATAAGCGTTTTACTTACGTGATGGATGGTTCGCAAAGAATGAAGTATTTGGCACAAGCGAAGTGAGGGTATAGATTATGTCGATTTGTGAGGAAATGTGCCATGTCGATGTAATGGTTTGGTATTGCAAAGAGCTAGCAAGAAACGAGTATGATAGAATTAATCAGAAACTCAGGTGTTGTGGTTCAACTAGAGTTGGGGAGAGACAATGTAGCGAGATAGACTCAGTTATTTATGCGTGAGGTCTTGAAGATAAGTTTGAGTTGTGTATGAATGGCCATGAGAGTCTTGGTCTGCAGTGTGATGTTATGAGTGAGGAATGTACAGTTATGTAGTGGCAATAATTGCCAAGTTAAATGTGCCAGCTAGCGTCGTAGTGATGTGATGTTAGGGAAAGAGGAAACATCGGATAGAACCTTTCTGGGAGTTTCGGATGAGGTGTTCGAGTGTTAACCAGGTTGTTGGAGCACGTAGGGTGTAAGTTGACGTGGTGATATGTTTATGTTCGAGATAGCATCACGGAGTGGTGGTGGGTAGCTACCCAAAGGAGAAACCAAGTGTTTTTAGTTGTAAGAGTCGCTAAGTAAGCATATTTTGGGATCATTGGAAGTTTAAAGAAGAGAATGGATGTATTAGTCAAAATGTGGTGGAATAGATGTGAAATCCTTAAAGAATGTGAGATGTTGCTTATGTGTGAACGAATTGTCTGAGAAAGTAAAAGTTGGAGTTTAAAGAATGTATAGTGACGTCGAACTCTGGTGTCAGTTCGAGGTGATTTAGTCGAAAGCCTTAAGTTAGAATTTTAGTGCAACCGTTTGGTTATGTATAGTAATGAGACAGCATTTTGCAGCTTGAGAATTGTCGGAAGAGAGGGACGAGTAATGTTGGTGGGCAGTGCTCCACGCTAACGTGGGGAGGTGAAGACAGTATGTTGGAATAAGTAAGTAAATCGGAAGTAGTAAACTTGACAGTAATGCCGATAGGCGTAGTGTTGTGTAGATTGTCCTTGATAAATGTGCGAACTTATGGAAAGAGTATTGAGGAAGGAAATTGTGTATGATTTCGTGTAGGAAAGAAGTGGATAAGACAACTGAATGAGTTAAGTTAGTGACTTCGTGAGAAACGTTCAAACGAACTGATCGGTCAGTGTAAGCTATTGAGAATAGTAGGGTGTGATCGTGGTTACCCCTCCTAGTCGAGTGGGAGTAACCGAAACTATGTTATATGACTGGACGCTTGTGGCAAGCAGCAAGAAATTTATGAGCCTTCATGATAAGTGCAATTCGGATAGGTGAGTACTCAGTTGTGTATAGGTTGTTTCCGCCAACCTAAGTTGTTTAGTCAGATGTAAAGAAATTTTATGGATCCAGTTTTGTAATTGTTTAATATTAATGCTAGTTATGCTTAATTTAGACTGGGTTGTTACAATATATTACCGGCAATATTATTTTATAATCATTCTTGAGCATTTATAACCAACAGAAGCACCAATAGAAATCTTTGAAAATAAATATTTGGAGAGAAAAATAATATTTTAATAAATGAATTAAATATTTTAATATTATAACCAATGTTTGTTTCTCCAAAGTAGAGGATCTATTGGAGATGAATCTAATTTTTTTGGAGATTTTGAGTTTTGGTTTTCCATTTTAGAGAAATTTTGAGGAATCTGTTGAAGATGCTCAAAGATACTACCAATGTGTGGCATATAAAATGATATTTTAATGTTACATTACCATTTTTAAACACCATTTTATTTACTAATGTAGTATGTAATGACTATTATATGTAAATATCTACACACCTGTAATAGTACTTTTTTTTACAAATAATCAATCATTTGAACTAATATTCTCAAATTTACCATTGTGTTGGCAGTTCTTAAAAAAACAGCCAATATTTCTAAACATATAATAAATTAATAAATAGCTTACATGTTAAATATTAAATAATTATTTGTTTTACAAAAATAAATGTAATATTAAGAGGTTTGAGAGGGGTTAAAACTTGAAGACGGTCAACTTGCTAGAAGTGCGAGAAGGCTAAATTACATATAATTTTAGAGTAAATTCACATATGATACACACACGTTCCTTTAACCAGCCATTACGCAGAGCGAGTTTTCACACGACATTGGTCGCTTTGGCCAAGTCTCCCGTGTCCTTTTAAACATGTTATATCACATATGATTTCATCGTATAATCACATCCGATATAATATTTCTCATATTTCTCACAAGTTGACCGACTTCTTGTATTACTCTATAAGGGTGAGCTTGATACACTCGACACGACAGAACAAAACAGAACATAAATCATTGTCTCACGTTTGGCAGGACTTTTATGTGGAACAAACAGGAACAGAGCGGAAGAGGTCTGTTCTACCCCCACCCCATGGAACAAGCTGGAACAAAGTGGAACAGACTTATGTTTTATCAATATAACCTCAAAATAATATCTAATTCTCTTCTAAAACATCAAATAAACGTTATATTTTATATTTTATTCATTCTTTAAATTTTATTAATTGTATTTTATCTAATGTTATTTGTTATGTCATGTCCAGTTCTGTCTATCAAACGTTGAACAACTGTTCTGTCCCGACCTGTTCTATTCTATCACGTCTGCGTGCCAAACACACAGTATAAGGGGTAATCCAACACATCAAAACGTATAATAAAATTGCATATTAACTACTTATTTTCTTTACAAATAAAAAGAAATAAACTAAAACTAAAATATCATCTTAAATTTTCATATCAATTTTGATATAAAATGTATTATTTTAAAGTTATTTTAACTTTAAGCAAAATATCCCATGAAGGGTCGACATGTGGATACATGACATATACACCCACATATACTTTTCAAAAAAAAAATTAATATTATTCAAATTTATATCAATATTTTATTCAGAAAACGAAATTCCTTACACATTAAGGGCATCCATAATGGTAAACCCATTCCAAAGACTTGATCAAAATAAATTATGTTAAAAAAATAATGGGTCTCACCAAAGACTTGAAAGACTTGAAGTTGGCTCTCACAAAACTTTTTCAAACGACTTGAGGTTTCTCAACCCTTTGATAAGTAAACCCATCATCAAGTCATGACTCCAATCATCAACCCATGTTCAAGTCATTCTCCAAGTCATTTTCTCAACCATTGGAGATGCTCTAAGATCTTCGCGATGTTTCGAAAGGGAGATTCGATTTCCTGATGCACTTAACATGTGAACGTGTAAACTTTTGTTGATGTAACAAGTCGTAAGACCTAATATTTTCTCTTTTATTGTGTAATGGAGAAAGATATACTTTAAAGAAAATATGTTTTCACAAAAAGCTTAAAATAAAAAAATCCAGTTCTTTTTATTTGACAAAAATATTTTCGATGTATTTATTTTAGAGTAAATTACACGATTGGTCCCTGTTGTTTACACAAAATTGCACTGTTGGTCCCTAAAATGAAATAATTACGTGTTTGGTCCCTGTGGTATACATTTTCTCACCCCTTTGGTCCCTGTAACCTAACGGCGTTAAAAGATTATGTTATGTAAGTTTACTTTAAGGGCATTTTGGTCATTTTACTATTCTCTATCTTTTAAATCGATGGTGGCGGTGGTTTCTTGTTCCTGTGAAGAGGGGAGAAAACGAGAGGGAGGACAGATAGGTGTGTGCGATTAGGGCAACAAATCGAGAGAGTGAGGGTGGAATGGTTCTGGTCGCCGGCGGCGACTTGCTGCAGGTGGTGGTTGGTGACGGCGGTGGCGGTGTGTTTGTCGATTAAGGTATAGTAGCGAGAGAGGGAGTGCAGACTCGATGGTGCAGGTCTGAATCGATGAGGGAGTGTTAGGGAAAATTGATGGCTGCTGTGTGTTAGAAAAACGAGAGGGGGAGTGGTCGAGAAAATCAAGATGGAGGTCGATTAGGGTAAAACTCAATTAAAGGGGGAGGGAGACGGTGCAGTAGTGCAGCGAGAGAGAGAGAGAGAGAGAGAGAGAGAGTGAGTGAGTGCAGGTGGGTGGTGCGACAAGGAAGGAGAGGATGAGAGAGGCGATCAGCGGTGGTCGCCGGCGGTGCGCCAGCTGTAGTCCGGCGACGGTGGTGGTGGTTCTTGGTGGAAAATGAGAGGTGTGAGTGGGTGAGGTGCAGGTCGTGTAAAAAAAAGGAAGGGTTTTCTTTTGTTTGTTTTATTTTATTTATTTCTTCTGGAAATCGATGTAAAATGACCAAAATGCCCTTAAAGTAAACTTACATAACAGAATCTTTTAACGCCGTTAGGTTACAGGGACCAAAGGGGTGAGAAAATGTATACCATAGGGACCAAACACGTAATTATTTCATTTTAGGGACCAACAGTGCAATTTTATGTAAACCACAGGGACCAATCGTGTAATTTACTCTTTATTTTAAGTACACTACAAATTTAGTCCCATGGTTTGTCAACAACAACATGTTGTTTTAGAGTTTCAAAGTTACAAGATGACTATCATGGTTTGCAAAAACTTCAGGATTTGGTCCCTCCTAATGACCGTTAAAAAATTTCGTCAAATGAAGGGCATTTTTTTCTTTATCAGTTTTCTTGTCTTTTACTAATCAAAACCTATTTTATGATTTTGGCCTTTCTGGTTTTTGATTGAGTAAACAACAAAATATTGGTAAAATAACAAAAACCCTCTCATTTAACAAGATTTTTAACTGTCGTTAGAGGAAGAGACCAAATCTGGACGTTTTTGCAAACCACGATGAATCGATGATCATGTAATTTCAAAACTGCAGGCACGAAAAGTGATTTTTGACAAACCAAAGGTACCAAATTTGCAGTTTACTCTCCATCTTATAATATCGTCTTACCATACCTGTCACATTTCATTTTTTTTATTTTTCTCAAATTTAACTTTGAAAAAAGGTTGACTATACCTTCCCGTTAACCAAAAATCTATTTTTCAGTTGTTGATTTAATTAGTCTGCGTTGGTGAATGGAAGCCCCCCATCAAGCAAGAAAGAAGCGACTCTCCCCACGACAGAGTCAAGGTAGCCGAAGGACGGATTTTTACTAAGCTTTTGTATTTCAAAAATATTGACCATGACATGAACTTTATAAAAGAATAGAGTATACAAAATAAAAGTCATGGTAAAAAAATAGTAACATAAAAACATACATACATTTTAAATATTTTACACAAGAAAACGATATTTGGGTGGTTTAACAAGTTCAAGGTCATGACCCTTTTTACATGGTATCAAAGCCGAGAACATTACTAGTCTACCAGCGAGGACGCTTGGCTCACAATGGGGTGGATTGTAAGATCCCATATCTGTTGGGGAGGGGAAAAAGATGCCCTTATAAGGAACCGGAAAACTCCTCTATCAGACGCGTATTAAAACCATGAGTCTAGGGTGTGAACAAAGAGGACAATATATAATATCGGGATGTTACGAGTTCACACTAAATTTCTTTATACGTCTTATGTTATCATCACAACTTAAGTAAATCAATATCATATATACTGTAAACATCAATTTTTTATTCTTTATTAAAAGTCTTTTGTAACATGCTGATTCGACCATACGATTGAAATATCGTAGCTCTTATGAGAACCACAAAATGTAGATATTCGTCGAGCGCTTGAGATGTTGAAATTACGCCAATATAAGAAATAAACGATAAACGGTTAAAGACACGTCGAAAAATAACAACTTTTTAATTATTTTTAATTATTTTTTATTATTTTGGTGCAAAATTTTGGGAAATGGGAAGTCTACTCATTTAATTGCTTTTTGAGAATTTAAGGATAGGACACGACAACAAGTTTACAAGGAAACTGCATCGAAGGAGGATGTCGGACGGAGATATCAACACCTTGCTTAATTGCTTTTTTATATGTGCGAAAAAGAAAAATAAAAAACATGATTTTTTAAAATATAAAAAATAAAAATTGTGTTTTATATTTTTCTCTATCAAATTCATTATATTATTCTCTAAGGGCCGGTTTGTTAGCAGCTTAATGAGCTTAATGGGACACATAGCTTATTCAGTTAGCTATACATGACTGTTTGGTAGTGGCTTAATGATATAGAAAGTGATTTATTTATTAAGCTTTTAGAATGGAGCTTTATGCAGAAAACCAAGTTTTGTCCAAATCAGTCTCTCCCACTTAAAAAACATGATCCTTCCATCTATGAAAACACCCTCCCAAACAAAAACTTTTCCAATCTATACAGACAGATTAATCCACACAGACAACTTTATTCATACATGACTTAATAGAAAACCAACCAAACAACCCCTAAATAAATGTTTTTACTTAAACTTGCGTGAGTTGTCACTCTTTGATGAATATGAAATAAAAAGTTAATTTATCATTATAGACATCTAAGTTTTAAGAGAAATCTCTAAATTTGAAGTTTTCACTAATTTTATCTATTTTAGAGAATAATGTAGAAAATTTATTGAAACAAAATAGAGATTAAAATCGTTATTTTCTCTATTTTAAAAAATCTGTTAAAGATCCACCAAAAGGTGGAGAAAAATATTAAAGTCTTCAAATTTAGAGAGCTCTTCAAAAATAATGATTTTTTTTAATTCTACCTATCAATGAAAATCTTTGAAATTAAGTGTTAATTGTATTAAATATTTTAATACTATAAATACCATTGTAGGCCAAGACTATTTTATAAACCGGTGAAATCTAACAAACCATACGAACTCTTGTTTTCAATGTTTAATTGAATGAAATTGTTTCATATAATTTTTTTTTTGATTAAATTATTTCATATATTTTTGTTTTTATATAACAATGAAATTGTTTCATGTATTTCTTAGAGCATCTCCAATGCATAAGCTTTTATGACTTTTTACTATTTACCAAAAGTCTTTATAAAACTTTTTAGAGTTTTAAAAGCTATTACACAACGGCTTTTCAACATTTTCTTTTAAAAAGTAAATTTTCATTTTAGCCCTTGTTCATTTAGATATTCATTTTATACCTAATGAAATTTCATTAATTAATTATACTTCTATAATTTATTAAATATTTAAAATTAAACTGGATTTTTTTTGGTAAAATACATTATTATAAAGATTTTGTGAGAAATATGCATCATTAAATATATTTCTGTTTTCAAAAGATATGTTTTGAGAGTTTAGAACTACTCTTTTAATATTTTTTATTGTAATATTTTTAAATATTTGAATTTTAAAGTGAAGTATTTTTCTTTGAAAAATTTTGACATGATTTTTAAAACAACAAATTAAATGAAGGACTTTTATAAAACATTGTAAATAGATGATGGTAGATTATAATGTAATTAGTGAAAAAGCTTTTGGAAAGGATTTTGTATTGGAGAAGATTTATAAAAGTTTTTGAAAAAACTTTTACATTAGTGGAAGCTAGCCGGCCGTGGCAAAAGTAAAAAGTATTTTAAAGACTTACGTATTGTGGATGCTCTTACTTTGATGAAATTTATTTCATATATTTTTGATGATATTGTTTCATGTATTATTGACTGACTAATCAACCCCTAAAAAGGTGTGTACGGTTTGTTAGATTTCACTGTTTTGTAAAATAACCAACCCTTTGCACAAAAATTAAAAAGGCTACCAGTGGTAGAGAATCAAAAAGAGGAGTTTTAATTCTGTATTTTAAAGAATCTGTTAGAGATCCTCTAACCCACCAAACCTACCCTCTTCACCTTGACTACTAAATATACTTTAAAAAGATGCTTTAGAAAACTTTCAATTATCCAAATTTCAATCCATTTTAATGAGGAAACAGTCAATAGCTGCTTTGTTAAAAGCATTGTGGTTAGTGTGGTCCACTAGGACCATTACCATAAATCAAACCATAAAAACCTACCTTTCACTACACCAACACAACCATAACTAAACCAATTGTAGCATAGTGGTTTAGGCATTGGAGAATGTGGTGGAATATCTCATCTACCTAAGATTCATATCCAGACGTACATTGGATTTATAGTTGATTTCTTGCAGTTGCGGTCACAACTTGCAGTCTGAGCATAGCCTAGGACACTCTTCCGAAAAAAAAACGATAACTAATTTGTTACACATACGACACCACAAACCATTCAAAAGCTACATACAACCCCATAGTCTTTAAAGTTTATCCGAAACCAACTGTCTGAGGTGTCGGTGTAAAGAGATTCAGACTCCCGCTTTTAAGAAAAAAAGAAAAAAGTGTACCGATCCATTTTACAAGTTACGTTTAAGTAGATGTTGATGATGATATTTACACATAATAGCCTTTTTTTTGCACAAAGTTGATGAATTGACTTACCATCTATATACAACTCTATTGCTATTCGCCCTTCTACAAACAGTCATCGGGCTTCACGAAATTATGATATTCCAGTTGCGTCATCTCCCCACCGCTTGCAGGATCAAATTTGCATCTATAGAAACTGCACCAGAAGTAAAACCCCATTCAATCTATAATAATATTATTATCATTCACTAACAAACCAATAGAGTTATTGACCCATGTTTGTTAGCAGCTTAATGAGCTAAATGGGACTCATAACTTATTCAGTCAGCTATACATGACTGTTTGGTAGTGGCTTAATGATATAGAAAGTGACTTATTTATTAAGCTTTTAAGAGGGAGCTTTATGCAGAAAGCCAAGTTTTGTCCAACCCAGTCTCTCCCAATTAAAAAACATGGTCATTCCATCTATGAAAACACCCTCCCAAACAAAAAACTTCCCAATCTATATAGACAGATTAATCCACACAGACAACTTTATTCATACAGGACTTAATGGAAAACCAACCAAACAGAGTCTCCCAAGAGGTCAATGGTTCAAATACAAACCCAATATTTGCTACAAACCCATGCAGCAACCCAATCCAAATCATTCAATGATGGTTTGATTTCAAGCTATAATTCATGTTGTTTCTCACATGTTTTGTTCATGTGTGTTTTTATGGGTGGGTATGTGTATGTGAAACGTATATTGATGTTTCTTTCCACATGCAAAGCAAAGTATCATATGTGAAACAACACTATATGAACACTGCATACATGAAAACGAGTTTGTAGGTTTGTATTTAATATATGAACTATATATACATATATCATTGGAAAACCGAAAAAGGTGAAAAACTGAGGAACACGCATAACCATTCATTTAGACGGTATGCAAATTTGAATACAAGTAATTTGTAGCATGCATTCGTGCATAAAAACCAAAAAACAGCTTCAATTACTTGTATACACATGTGCATCCCCCCCCCCCCTCTCTCTCTCTCTCTCTATGTGTATATATATATATATATTACTTGAAAGTTGAAACAAAGTTATGAATGCTATAAGGTTCCAACTATCACAAAAAAGATACCATTGTCTTGGCCTAAACAACTTCTATATGTAGTCAATCTATAATTATTATTTCTAACCCAACTTTTCTATAACTGAGCTATAAGAAAAAAAGTAAATACCAAGAAAACACAAACCTTGTCATATTCGACATCCTGTAGCTAGCCTACTATTATACTACAACTCCCTTATCATGTCTACTATTGTTTTACCTTATTTTCGTCACATTTCCTGTTACTTATTTGCACGCACACACTTGCTCCCTTGTTCCTTTTAGTTTTGCAAGCCAGGAGTTTTCACGGAAAAAATATCCCTAACCCTTCCCAAACCCTACATGAATGGTTTTAAAAGGCGTGTGAGGCGTACGCCTTGAGGCTTGGCGGTCCAAAATCGACCTAAGGCGGCGCCTCTCAATCCCCAAACAAGGCGTACGCCTCAATTGTCTGAGGCGGTGACCGAGGCTATGAAGCATGAGGCGATGGAGAGGCGTACACCTCAATACAGAGGCTAAATTATTTTTAAAAATGGTTGAAACTTCTTTTTTTTGAAAACCTTTTTCTTCTCCTCTAGTTTCTCCAAAGCACTATTTGCTACTTAGTCTCACCAGTGGTAGAGGCAGCCAACATCGTGTACGTATGTATGTACACCGGTGCAATGAAGTCAAACATCAACAAAGCTATTTTTAAGGGCTTTATTCTCCCTCTCTCATACAATCACGAACATGCATTATATGTTAGTATTATTGTATATAATATAATATATAATATATAATATACTTCACAAAATATGTATTAATATATATACATATATATTTCTGACCTTAGTATACCTTATTCTTATTAATAGTTCTTTGTTAGTATATTATACTCACTTTGCATACATTATATATAGTGTATATCAGTATTAGTATTTGTATATTAAGCTGCTACATACAACTTTACAAGTGTGTGTATATATATATTCTGGTTTTGCGTATTATGCTGCCAATACAAGCGTATATATCAATATATGTTATGTTTTTGTGCAGTATGTTGTCACATACAAGTGTGTAACTGTGTACATATATGTATATATATATATTATGTTTTTGGTGTATTATGCTGCCACATACTAGTGCATATATGGAATTATGCTTGTTTTGTCAAGTGTAAACCATTTATGAACTTTGTTGTTTTATTTTTTGGGGCTTACGCCTCACGTACCTAAGGGAAAAACGCCTCGAGGCTCGTTTCCGTTTTTTAAAACCTACATCCACGTGGGGTTTACTGGTTTCGTTTTGTATTCTAAAAATATAATACAAGCATAACTAGTAAAGCTGCACATGGGTTGGGTTAGCTGGGTTGAAGGCATTTGAACAACCCAATCAAATGGTTGTGGTTTGAAAAATCTCAACCCAACCCAAACCAAGCAAAACTACAACCCAATTTGCGCCGGGTTGAAACTTTGGTACATCATTTTACAATAAGCTTTTGTGTTTAAAGTAAATCAAAATAAAAACATGCAAAAAAGGCTAACAAACTCAACAAAAAGAAGAGTTGAAAGTTCATGCAAATAAGAAAGTAAAACTATGGTTGAAATTGTAATGTAACTTTGAATATAGCTAATTACGAGTTGGTCTAATGTCTAATGTACATATATTAAACAAGGACTTTAAGATCATATTAAATCCATAGTATAGAAACGCATCGGGTTCATCGGGTTGGGTTGGGTTCGGTTCAAATTACCCTAACCCAAATCCAACCCAATAAATGTGGCCTAGGGTTTGGCCTAATTTTGTATCAACTATGTCGAGTTACCTCGGGTTGAGTTTTTTTTGGGGGTTTTCTGGTTGGTTGGGCGGTTTTTTGAGCACTGCTAATAACTAGTACACCAGCAACTTTTCTCTATTTTCTTAACAGTCGAGTCTCATATGCGCACACCAAATTGTTTGATTATCAAAGTTGAAGTTGTTGGCTTTCTTTTACTTTTCATAAAATGAATAATGATTAGTGTGCAACTTGCATAAGCATTCTACAAAAGAAAAAGTTTCAGTTACTCACCTTCCATCCATACCAAGTATAACAACTGTATTCTTTTGGTGGCCAAATGCAACAATGTACTGAGAACCTTCAACCAAACGGAACTGAGCCACTGACCACTCTGAGCTGAAGTACTTGGGCAATACTCCTGAAATAAAAATTTATTGTGAGCCACAAAAGCATGGAATAATCTTTATAAACTTCCATAGCAACAAGGTATTGAATAGAATAGCCTCATCTACTTCAGTTTCACTCTATTATGATACGAAAAGTGATTTTGTTTTTAGTATTTCCATAGTTCAGTAAATCCACCAGAGTACGTGGAGAAAAAAGCCTGGTTCCCCCATAGTCTACACCATGACTTTTCCAATACTTAGAACTAGAGATGCACAATAAAGCCCAAGCAAGAAGCCCAATCAGGCCGAAAATTTGAGAGGCAGCCCTGGCCCAAAAAAGCCCGACCTGAAAAAAAGTGGAAAAGTCCAGCCTGAAACATGCCCTTTTTCAACCCCAAAGCCGGCCCGGGCTAAAAAAACCCGGGCCTTTTTTTGCTCACTAGCAACGAGCTCAGAAGACACAGGGCTTGTGCATCTCTACTTAAAACTAACCAATTTTGCAAAGAAATCAACTTATCCCCTGTCTTCTATACCTTTAATGAAAGAAAGAGATGAGCTCGAAGAAACAGGAGTACTGTGGTCCGATGATTCAATAGCCTTGTCAATGCCTTGGTTTCCTTGAGTAAGCTTGAGGCTGAAAACATGAACAGTGCCCTTATCACTTGAGACTGCCAGCCACTGGACAGTAGATGAAAATGCCAGGCTGTATATTTCTGCTCTATCTGCTCCTCTCCTAACCTACATCATTATCCACTGCTTTTAGTCTACTGCAAAAATAAAATTATAATTTAATCATCATGTTTTTTTTTAAAAATTGATAGACCAATTGAAGCTGAACATGGCTGATTACATTGGTATGAGGAACAAATCAAACAATAGGTCTTTCATAGAGGTAAAAAACCGTCTTACAAATGTAAGCAGCCCCTAAGGCCGTGAGTACCGCCATCGGGTACCACGGCCGGGTTCACATCGGGTTGGGGCGGGTAGCCCGGGTACACGGTACGGGTACCGCGAGTTCGGGAACCCGGTCCTAATTTTTTTTATTATTATTTTTTTTAAAATATAATCGGTGGGTGCGGGTAAGAGTGGGTTCAGAGGGTATGATAGGAAGCGGTACTCCACTTTAGGGTAAGGAGGGTAGGAAAGAGAAAAGCTGATGTGGCGCTGAGGTGGCATCAGGGTTCAGAGGGTAAGATAGGAAGCGGTACTCATGGTCTAAGTAACCTACCCCCTATCAACCTCCATCATCACTTCTCTTTTATACTCCTTTGATGCAGCAGAAATGAGACTTTATTCTTTAAACTTCTACCAAGATCCATATCCTTTTTTGTCATCTTTCAATTCCTAAACATTGAACCTCGCATACAATTCTTAATCATCGACTTTTCCTCAAATGGAAATTCCTATATTTTACTATAGAACGGTGATTTCTCCTCCAGATGTTTCAACTCTTCTTTTTCCTAGCGTCCTTGAGATTAATAAAAAAATGCACTATGTGCAGATCAGAAATATGTTTTATATACTGAAGTGAAATTATTTATTTCTTGAGATGAAAGGACTATTTGCCTATTTGGACTCATAGGTCATCCACTCATTCAACAACCAGTGTTGATATCATATAAAAGATAAAAACAAAAAACAATCTGGAACATATGCAATGTGAATCCATCCAAAGCTCTTCCTAGCTCCAATAACAATGGCCATGATAATAATCCCGACAACGGCTATACAAATCTCAATTAAGAACTTAACATGGTTTTCTTCACCAAATAGAAGATGATGCATCGTGCAAACTCGGTAAGCTTAAAAATACAATGAGAATTACGCTACAATATATGAATTGGGTGTAGAGATTGAATTCTGAGCATGACGATGTGTAATTATACAAAGATAGACAACAGTTACTTGCACATAACCGACTACGGTAACCATATCTGCGAATCCTGCATGTTAATAGTCAGAAACTGCATAATCACACACCAGGTTGGATCATAGGGTGCGTTTCAATTGCAAACCAAGCAATTCTAACAAACTATACAAACCAATATATTTGGAAAAAATGGATATATTTATGGACAATTATCATCATTCATTAATTTTGAAGATAGACTTTAGATTAGGAAACATAATAAATTCATATATTTATTATTAGACTTGATGAACTGCTAAAAGTGGTTGGTATAATTTGTTAGAATTGTTTGGTTTGCAATTGAAACGTATCCTCAATTAACAAAATAAAATCAAGGCGTACCTCTTGCAACAGCGTCCCATCATGAGTATCGAAAATTCGAATCAGAGTTCCCTTAGTGCTGGCTGTAGCAAGCATATGCCCATCCTGAGCCAGAGTAAAGCAGGCAATCCTTGAATCATGAGCTAGAATAAACTTAGTTTTCTTCGAAGCATAATGTTCAACCCTAATTTGCCCCTTCTGCAAACCTAGAGAAACAAGCACAAAATTACTCGATCCTTGTGAAACCTCACAAAGCCCCTTCGGATTCGCAAACGTCTCAATCTGATGCAACAACTTCAAATCCACAAAATTATATACGAATATTTTCTGCTCCAAAACAACAATAATCCGGTCCCGTCTCAGCCGAACTCCACGAACTTCAGACCGAAACGACAACTCACCGATGCATCGGCTCTTATGATCGTCCCAAATCATAACCTTATTAGGAGGATACTGTGGTTCCGGACCACCACCGACTAACGCCAGTATATTACAACGAAATAGCATCTCCACTATCCCAATGCCGCCTCCGTTTTCAAAATCTCGACGGAAAATCTCGCGGAAAGGATCACAGTTATAGATTCTAAATCCATGATTTATACCGCAAGCAAAACAACCGTGATCTTGATTAAACGAAACGTGGACTAATGAAAGAGGTAAAGGAGGAGAAACATGTTCGTGAAAATCAGGCGCCATTATGTTAGGGCTTGAAATGAGATCAGCGTCATGAACCGGAACCGGAACCGGAACCGGCGCCGGAATCGGATCTTGAGATGATCGAGTTACATCGTGAATATCTTCATTTTCTGGAACAAATTGGTTAAGCCATTCCCTAACATTCCCATCGCCGTGTTCGTGATTGTATTGAGCTTGCTGTTCTTGAGTAGAGTTTGTTTTGATCGGCGGCAGCAGTGAGGAGAGATCTTCATCGACGGTGGGGACTGTAGAGGAGTGATCGTCGGAGTGATGATCGGCGTTAGGGTTAGGGTTTGGCCACGGCGGAGGGGGAAAAGACGAAACGGTTGCCATTGTTGATGATCGGAATCTGTTGAGTCTACCGTAGACTTCATCCACATCCAAAAACTTTATATTTGGGCTAATATTACTCTTAGAACCCTTATACATTTACAGACCTACAGTTTTGGTCCATGTACTAATACTTCTATCACTTTAGCTTAGATTTTTGAGATAATATTTTGATAATAAGATGATTTACTTCCTTTGTCTTAAAATAAATGTAATGTTGATTAGACATGTAATGTTGAATAAATGTAACCACTACATCACTTGACCTTACTTTTAAATGAGATATACTAAATTTGTTTGATTTAGTTTTACTTTTATAGCATGCATATTTAAGGAATCATTATTTAGCAATTGTAAACTGAAACGGTTAAAAGTTGACTTAAGTTAAGTTGAGTCGTACAAAGAAAATGATTGATATTAATCATGTTGGAGTCAATGAGGTCAACGGGTTAGATGCCACATTATTCATAGGTTGGTGCATATAAGTCAGATAATAGAGAATAGAGATGTTACAAAAAAGTCTGAATCCCGATCCTGATCGAGCCTTAAAACTTGATCAGTGATCAGGCCAAAATTTTGGAGACAACCCAAAAAGGCTCGACCTTAAAAGCTCGAGGCCCTTTTTCAACCCAAGGTTCGACCTAAGCCTACAAAATCCTGGACCTTTTTTTTGCTCCCTAAAAAGCTCGGACCTTATACATCTTTATCAAACAGTCAAATAATCCCTTGCAATTAGAAAAGAAATTTATAAAAGTAACATTCATATTTCATATTATTCCATACAATTACTAAATATATTTATAACCAACACTATTTGCACAAAAGAAACAAAGTTCCATACCTCTATTGGCTTGTAAGCCGTAGTTTAGGGGTTGAAGTGAATAATCAAGAAAAATAGGGGGCAATAGTTGAGTCGGAAATAGTAGAGGGAGCAAAGTGTAGTTTTGGTATTCGGTAATTGGAGTACACGTAACACGAAAAAGAATTTAGATGCTTTGGCTTGACTCCTTTCCACGCAATCCAATCCAATGGATACTTCAATATGTTGCATCTATGACTTGTACATTGCCTTCTTTATGCTGCATTTTTTACTTGTACCTTGTATTTTTCATAATTATTCAACTAAAACTCAAAAACCTACACCCTTCGTTCCAATTAAGGGATCGTTTCCTAAACACTTAACCGGTATTTATCGGATTATTTTGCCTTATTCGATAAACTCGACAAGGATTGAAAGTCTAACTTGGTAAAAGCTATGACAATGACCAAATGTCTTACATGACAAGTGAGAGGACACTTTTACCCGATAAAGACTTACCGGATAAAAATGTTGTATACGATGTCGTTTTAATAGGCTAAATTCTTACCCGATTAATTATATGTAAGTGTTAACTCTTACCCCGAGTAATCGTTGGATAAATGGTCTCTAAGTGTCTACATTATTATTTTAATTTAAGAAATTGACTCAAATAGCCATTTTACCCAAGTAAATTGGTATCCTAACCATTCCTTTCCCACTTTTAGCAAAATGTCACACCCGCAACAACCAGGTGATCCAGTGGTTACCTAGCTTAAAAACACACAAAAAAATGAATCTAACCGGGTTTTCTTTAATTTGTTTTTGCAAACCTAGGTCGCAATTTTTTAAGATAATTGATCAGATTCGTTTTTTTTTGCTAGAGAAATTACTAGGAAACCAATTTGAGTGTGTACAATGACTAGTTGAGTCGATTTCCTTTTTAATTTGTCCAAAATAAGTGTCCATAGTAAGGCATTGTTTGGCAAAAAAAAAACTAACTTATAAGCTAGCTTATTTTTTAAGTACATGTTTGAATAACCATAAGCTAGCTTTTTTAAAAGCTACTTGGAGTAGCTTATGAGTAGCTTTTTATAAATATTTCAATTATGCCCTCATTAATATTAATTATTATTTATTAACTATTTTTTTAATGTCCTTTTTGGTCATTTAAATGCTTATAAGCTACTTTTTGCCAAACGTGACTTTTTCATCAGCTAGCTTATCAGCTACCAGCTAGCTTATAAGTCATAAGTTAGCTTATTAGCTAGTTTGCCAAATATAGCTTAAGTGTTTACTTTTTCATTCAACTCTTAACTAAGGGATGAATTTTTTTTTCACTCTATAATTAAGAATAAAATTGTCTTTTTGCTAGTTAAAAAATGTAATAGTTACCCATTTATAAAACAGTGTGCCTTTTTATTATGAGCAATTATTTTGGGACAAAAGCATTAGACCACCAAACTCCGAAGGGTCCCACAAGACAAAAAGAGGTCTAGGCTTTTTAGGGTCATGCCGAGCCCCGGATTTGGGTGTAAAAATAAGCCCGATCAAGTTTTTTCAAGCCGGGATTTTCCTTTGTTCAAATCAGAGGCCGACCCATAATTCTTTTTTTTACAAACAATGACAACATTTGATCACAAAGGTGAAAACTATAGAAAATTTTCACAAATCACAATAGACTTTTTTCCAAATTTTATTTTTGAAAAAGACAAAGGCTACATATAAACCCAAACTTATGGCGAGTGCCCGATTGAGTTGATCATGTCACGTAGGAACAAGGTCCAAGTCTAAGAAAAGTAGGTGGGAAATTTATGTCTTAACAAAAGGCTGAAGCAGTAAAGCAGTGGCACCGTATGCCCACCACTCAAATCTAACCTTCATTCAGACTCTGGCTATGGCATTCGGCACATGTTTTTACCGACACGAATTGGGCAAACACGAACCAGTAGAAATAAGGTTGGAATAAGAAGTTCGGCTCGGGCAAGCGCTGACTGAAAAATTGTTGTTTACTAAGGGATCATTTACTAAACTCTTACCGGGTAAGCGCCTTTTTTATATCATTTACCCGTAAGAGACAAGGCAAGGCCTGAAAGTCTTACCCGGTAAGTGTGAGAAACGGCTCTTACCCGGTAAGAGCTTACTGGGTTTAAGATGCTTACCAACAATCTATTTTCATGGCGGTAAATGAGGGTGAATCTCTCGCCCCCAGTAAGAATTTGGTAAACGGCCCCCAAGTGTTTTGTACTTTTGTAAATTACCCAAGTGTCAGAAGAAATAATGATGTTGGTCCGGTAAGTGAAATAATAATGCGGACCAGGTAGGTGCTCATTCAGCACCTAGAGTCAGATCAGTCCCTAGGTACACATGCTGATGCTGACCGAGTCAACCGTGCTAACCGAATCAGCAGCGGTTAGCACTATGTATAACATTAAAAATGGGACTACTTGCTCTGTGTATGCACCATGGTTCAAATCTGGGAAAAATATGTACTTAAAATGATGCTTTCTTCCTTCCCCATTACATTTACTTCTTTCCTGTTTGAAGGATTGACAAAAAAACATGCCTCAATATCTGAATACGAATACGGAGAAAACTCAAATTAGACACAGAAGAGCATCTCCAACAGCTATGCTATAATTTTCCCTAAAAAAGCTACAACCACCTCCGACAGCTACTCGGTTTTAGAAATTTTAACGTTAATTATATTATTAAAATAATCTATAAATTCATCCCAATAATCTTTTAAAAAAGACTTTATAAGAGCATCCCCGGTCATGAACCTCTTCAGAGGTTTATGACTCTGCCACATCAGTTTTCTCTTTCCTACTCATTTTACAAACCTTTCACTCCCAATCATGGACCGGTTCATGGTTAATTTAATAAAAACTATAATAATATAAAATTATAATGATAAAAAACAATAACTAAACTTTAATTATAATTAAAAGACAATAATTAATAATTAAAATAATAAGTCACAATAATTAAAAATTACAATAATTGAAAGTTACAATAATTGAAAGTTACAATACGTTAAAATTAAAAAAAAATATAGAATTATAATAAATTATAATTTTTTATTTTTTAATGAATTAAACTAACTAAATTTGATAAGAAAAATAATATAAAATATAATTATTTGTAAAATAGAGCAGCTAATTATTTTACTTTAAATCATATTTTCTTAAATCTTATATGAGAAAAAATGAATTAAATAATTATACTTTTGGCTTAGTGGTCTGTGGGCCCCTCCAAAAATAAATTAAATAATTATACTTTTGGCTCCAAGGAGCGCTTCTTCTGTAAGAACCGGTTTGATGATGTGGCATAAACCTCCTCAAGTCCCAATGTCATATTTTTTGTTGTACTTACCATTGGAGATGCTCTAAGAAACTATAACACATTCCGGGGTTGTTTGGTTGGTTTTCCACCAAGTCCAATAACGGATAACGTTGTATGGATTAATATAGATAGGAAAGGTTTTTGTTTGGGAGAACCTTTTCATAGATGGAATGAACGTATTTTTGAATTGGAATGGACATGTTTGGAAAAAAAAAACTTGACTTTCTGCGTAAAGCTCCCCCTTAAATGATTACTAGATAAGCCACTTTCTATATCATTAAGCCACTTCCTGTATAGTGTCTCATTAAGCTCATTAAGCTACTATCATACGTACCCTATACCTCATTGGTGGAAACAATCAAATAATTTATCTTTCTCCTTGATATTAAGTTTTAGAGATTTCTCCAAATTTGGAGATTTCTATTTTCTACCTTCCAATTTTTTTTCTATTTTATCATACACTTTAGCATAGTGAGCAAAAAAAAGCTCCTAAATCTCGAAAATCTTTACTTTAGCATAGTTGTTGGAGATACTCTAAAAGTACTGATTTTAGAAAGGAACGAGTAGTGGACATACCACGGAGTGTAAACACGAACCAGGGTCCCAACATCAAGCTCTACGTCGCTACATAATCTTGAGCTAAAGATGATCATCAACTTCTGCCTTTTTATCACGTTTAGAGGGTTATCTGTCCTTAAACTCTGTAGAAGCATGCAACGATATTTTAATCAATCCGTAACATGTATGAAAGAAAAGAAGGCAGATGAAAGAATTGTAGAAGGTTTTATCGTTTAATCTGATATGAGTAGTTTAATAAATTGCAAATTTTGTCTCTGTCTCCTTTATTTTTGTGCCACCTATTTTGGTGGGCAGAAAAAAGTGTACTTTTGTCCCACTCAGGCCCTCTATCTTGGTCTAATGTCGTGTCAAACATGGGTTAAGTTTTTTGTACTGTCCTATCCCGCATACCAAAAGCACATACAGTAAGAGAGTGATATAGCAAATGTCCAAAAAAAAATTACATTAACTTCAACAGCTTCTCCATCTTGGAGATTACAACATTGATCATATTATTAAAATATTCCATATATTTAATATTTTTTTCTCTCCCCTAAACATTTTAATTTCAAGGTTTCTTATTGGTGGGAATATGATAAAAAAATTATTTACCTCTCATGGTAATCATTTTTTGGGAGTTCTACAAATTTGGAGAATTTCACGCTCTCTTTTTTACTTTCTCCATTTGGAGAAACTATTTGAGCAAAAAATATGCCCAAAATACCCATTTTCTCCATTATGGAGAATCAGTTGGAGATGCTCTAAGGATATAAGCTACATGCAAAGAAGGTTCTAGTCCGGTGTCCAATTATAATGACATATACCGTAGGGGTTGGATTCCGGTGAGAAGTTGATGTTAACGTGAGAAGCGGTTATCAACCGTTGGATGAGAAATGAACGCACATTAGGATGAGATGCGCCGAGATGCACCAGATCAATTCCCTTCTAAGCCACAATTCATGGGAGGGTATTTGATTAAAAGTGATGAACGATTCGGATCCACTTCTCACGCTTCTCACGTTAACCTCAACTTCTCACACGATCCTTCGCCTATACCATAGTAGGTCAAGGTGCACCTTGTCATTTTCAATGGTAGAACATGAACAGACAGTCAGTTTTCCTTCCAGTGACTTCGACAGTATCTTCACGTCAAAACAACTGGCTTCATCTGAATTGAAAAAGAAACAAATTTCGTCACTTTTCATACATTTACAAAACCAAACCAAACCAAACCAAACCAAACGAATCCAATATATCCCACACAAAGGTAGGGTCTTGGGGGTAGGATCCTCTACAGAGAGGAGTATGCATGCATTCATGTACCTTCTTTTTGAAACTGGTTCAGAAAGTACGAATCTCTTTCCTTCTCGCTTTGCATTATGCGCTGCAACTTTCCAAATAAACCGAAACTACAATTTTGGCAATGAAGAAAAAGCATAAGCAGTTAAAAAAATTTAATTCCACCGAGTGTATAAACAACAAAAGTGTTTCAAGACAACAGAGGGCGTTTGGCTCACAGAATGTTTTCTGAAGAAATTAAATTTGTCAAAGGAATCTGATTTTGAAGGAATTTGAATGGAATTTGACTGCGCGTTTGTTTGGCATGATATGGAATGAAACATTTTAAATGATTTGGAATCTGCCTATTTGGTTGATAGAATGTTGCTTCGGAATTGGATTGAATAACGATAAATGACCAAAATACCCCTTTTATAACGGTGGTGGTCAGCGGTGGTTTAGAATGGTGGTTCAGATCGGTGGTGGTCGGCGTTGGTTCAGGTCGGTGGTCATATAGGTCTGGGTAAATCAAGTAGGGAAGATGGAATGATTTTGTCTTTTTGAGAAAATGAGATGGAATGGAATTGAATTTGCTCTCAATTGTGATGGAACGCCAAATCCATAAATGGAATTCAATTCCATTCCATAGGTAAACCAAACGTCTGAACGGAATTTGGTCAATGGAATTGATCATTCCAATTCCTTCAGATTCCGTTGGAATCGTGCGAACCAAACACCCCCGAGTCAACTCAGATCACCCACCCTGTATGTCTAGGAACTGCATTTATGTTCCCCTCATCATTTGTAGCAGCAGCACCTAAAGCTTCCTGAAATTGATCAGCTATAGTCTTCTGTCTGGACTCCAGCTCAATCGGCTCTTGAATTTGATGGTTGTCCTAGAACCAGGGTAAAAGCAGTTAGCCACTTAATGGATCGCGAACCATTGTAACAAGGGTGCGTTTGGTACACAAACGGGACTAGACAGGTGAGAGTGAGGTAGGCGGGTGAAAGAATTGTGTAAGGTTTTAGGGTTTTAATTTGACATAGGTAGTTTAGTAATTTATCAATCTTGTCTCATTTGTCCTGTCCCAATTGAATGCCGCACCAAACGTGAGACAACAAGTTTTTTGTTCTGTCATGTCCCATACAGTCCTGCAGGCGGATTTACTATGTAATTGTGGTGGTGGGGGGGTGGCGCCCCCACTAAAAAAATTTAAAGGGGGGGAATTTTCTTAGGTTAAAAACAATTTTTTGAACTTTCTACCATAGTTGCCCCCAGCAATTTCTCGCCTGGCCCCTATCAAGTATCAACCAAAAAATGTACCTCGAAATCAACAAAAAAACAAAAAAGACTCTCGAAATCAACCAAAAAACCGAAAAAATCCCCCGAAATCGACAAAAAAAACTTAGAAATCGCTGAAATCAACCAAGAAAACTTTAAAATCCCTTGAAACGGTGGAATTAGGCTAAAAACACATCGGACCACTTTGCCGGATTTTAATCTAAGGTGCCCCCACCAGGAAAAAATCCTGGATCCGCCACCGAGTGTCCTGCATACCAAATGCATATTAGTGAAACACCTATTCAATTGCATACCTTGTCTTCATCTGATGAATCACTGCCCAAACAGTCGGGATCATCATCTAAGTCTCTATGACGCATCGACAATATACTTCTCTTGACGGAAAGTTGTGCGGAGGTGCCTTTTTTTTTATTGTACTGGAGCAGATAAAATATCACGTCCAAATGTGACATGTGAAACTAACTGAGCAACTGGATAATATATATATATATATATATATAGGGTTGGGTTCCGGTGAGAAGTGCCAAATTTGGTGAGAAGCGTGAGAAGTGGTTATCAGCCGTTGGATGAGAAATGGACGAACATTAGGATGAGATGTACCGAGATAATATGCACCGGATCAATTCCCTTTTAAGGCGCAATTCATGGGAGGGTATTTGATTAAAAGTGATCAACGGTTTAAAAGTACTTCTCACACTTCTCACCAAAAATGACACATCTCACATGATCCCATGCCTATATATATATATATATATATACTACAAGAGCTACCTTCATAGTACTTCCTTCTGGCAGATCGTCCTGAATGCGGATGAGGAGCTCAGCCATTGAAGTCGTGCTACGAGCATGTGAGACTGGCAATTCAGCTGACTTTATATAATTCTTCAACTCGTCCATCTCTTTTCCCTGGAAAAATCACGGAATTTGGGACAAGTATTGTACAACGGGATTTGGAACGAGTATTTACATCACATGATGGACAAACCTTAATTGGTGTGTGACTTTCATCCGCTTGGCTAACATCTTTCAAGAGGTTGTCATTATGTGAATGTGTCCGAAAAGAAAACTTGCGTTTGGCTTTGCCTTCGCCACCTGGCAGCAGATGATTAAGCATCAAAAGCAATTGTAATTGACTGCTATCAATAAGATGCAAATTATCTTCAGATTGTAATATGGGAAATTGACCGAAATGGCCATTTCTCTCCCGGTTTTACCCAAATGTCACTACCTCTACAAGTGACAGGTCCACAAATTGCGGAGGGGTGAAAAGGTTAAAAAAAAGTTTCTGCAATGTTCCGCAAGTGCAGGGGCCAAAACTGTAAAATATTTTGAACATGTCCGCAACTTGCGGACATAGACAAAATTAAGGATTTGATCCCTGTACTTGGCGAACATGTTTAGAAACTTTTTTTTACTTTTTCACCCCTCTGCAATTTGCAGACCTGTCACTTGCAAAGGTAGGGGTTGGGTTCCGATGAGAAGTGAGAAGCGTGAGAAATGGTTATCAACCGTTAGATGAGAAATGGATGCAAATTAGGATGAGATGCACCGAGATGCACCGGATCAATTCCCTTCTAAGCTGCAATTCATGGGAGGCATTTAATTAAAATGTTATGCATCCATGTAGAGGCCCAACCCATTTCTAAGTAATATTCTAGAATAGTTAAGAAGGGCTATTTTGGGGTAATTCGAATAAATATTTAGTATAAATAGAGGGGATGCAGGAGGTGTAGGTTATGCAGATAATTAGTGGGATCTTTTGGGGGAGACTAGCACTCTCGAATTGCTAGAGTTCATACCGTTTCATTTGTTTTCCATTCAATTACTCTTAGTGAATACAATTTGGCAAGCATTTCATTTCTGTTACTGTTTTGGTTTCACTTTGTTAAGCCAGTTCATAACAAATGGTATCAGAGCACTACGAGTCCATGGACAGGGAATTGCAAATGTCCTATAGCGTGTTTGATTACATGGCTGATGATCGGATTCCACGGAAGGGTGAATCCAGGAAGAAGGAAGTGATCGATGTCCGGTCCATTGTTGCCAACTTCAAGCAGCAACTTCGAGACCAAATGACCAGGTTTAGACGAGACCTTGTGAAGATGATTCGTGAAGAGGTACGTATTCCTGTATCCAAACCAGTCCACTACACTGCTCCTCCAACGAAACCAGACGATTCTCCACGGTTGGAGATCGAATCTGGTGGTTCCACCTTGAATGGTGAGGAGTCCCGTGGAAAAATGCCTGACCTCAGCCACAAAAACCTCATGGTGACGACAGGGATTAGAAACAAAGGGGAGAGTGTCCTATACCATGTCTCTGATTTCACAAGTGAAAATATGGTGGTCAACACAACGATGGTCAATGGAGGAGAAGAAAAGGGAAAAATAGGAGAAGGGGAGAAGGAATCACCAGGAGAACCGAATATAAAACTCATAAATGAAGAATGGACACCCGATTCCACGTTTGACAATGGTGACTCCAGTACGACAAATGTGTTTTCTGTCAACAATCCAGAATCGGGAATTTTAGGGTTCTGTCTAGACCTGGACCCAGATCCACCGGATAGTTATTCTTCACTGCTGCCGATTCGATCTCTGGGGAATTCTTCCACAATTTCTAGTTCGATGAAGAGAGATGTGGGGAGTCGGGCGGTTTCTTCAATCCATTATTCATCTCTTCCAAAAACAACGAAAGTGGGACGAAACAGAGACCAGGATCGGCCCAGCCCACCAATTGCTTGTGCGACGGCCCAAGGTAGGCAAAGCCCAGTGGCGTCAAATCCCCTCCCCTTTCTGGGTTCGACAACTAGATATGTAGAACGTGAAGGATCAAGGAATCGGAAGACAGAAGGAGCGTATGTGGGAGTCGATCGGTTCAGTCCTCCTATGGAGACTATTGGATCGATGTTGAAGGAGCAATTACAATCCACAAGAGTTCAGGTAATTACGAATCTAATGAAGGAAAATTGCAGAACCCTAAATTTCAGAAGGAAATTTCCTCCACCTTCTGATACCGATTTTGATATAAACCAAAGCCCAACAACAACCATTCCCAGAATCATACTTAATCCGTATCCAAAACCCTCTCTGAATTCAACCTCAAGTGATTTCATAATTAGAACTACTCCAAATACAAAATCATCCTCGAATTCAGTTCCTAGACCAGACCCGAATTCAGTTCCTAGGCCAGACCCAAAACCACCAGATCAATTACTCCAACCTTTTGATACATCTACTTTGCTATCTTCATTTCCTTTATTGAGTTCGAATTATGGTGAATTGTTCATGACTCGTTTCTCACCATTTTGTTTTTCAAGTCATCAAGGAACCGGTGTCAATCAATTTGAGTGGTCCGGGTGTTTATTGTCTAATTTTTTGTTCAATTGGCAAAGCCAGAAAGGAGGAGTTGGGGAGAAGAAATCATACGTAATTGTGGTTGGAAGGATTGAGGGTTTGAAGGCACTACATTCAATTCGAGATTCAAAAAAATATTTAGGTGATGCCATGAAGTTTGTGGAGTTTCTGGATTGGGATAATAACCCTCCTCATATGAAGGTCCTTAAGCTAAATTAATTCACCCTGTAGGGTCGAGCTCGGTTCCTTAATCGAAAAGAGGGAAGTTAATATCAACACTATCCATCCAGTTTCTAAGGAAATTGACATCCAACAAAAGGAATGTACAACGTCTATGGGGACCACAGTTGTAAAAGGGAGCGGTATTGGATGGATAACTGATACGAGGGTGTATACCGAGGCAAGGAAAGTTCATTTTCTGATTGAGGAGTCAGCACGGGCGAAAGAAGACAAGGAATTGAACAAGGTTACCAAAGTTGTGACTATGCTAATTGGATTGATCCTTGTTTGGGGCTGCCACAAGGTCATTAAGTACCTCGTGTGGGAGTGTATTAATGGGGGTTCAGGTCTGATGGAGTTCAGGAGAATGGCAGTTAAGTTGAAACTCGCGGCCGAGCTGGATGGTGTTAAGACTGCTCAAGATGAGAATGATATCCTGTTGTGGAGTTCTGCAGATTACTCAAAACATGAAACAAAATTGATAGAACGGTTTCAAGTTGCGGGTTTAGGCATTAAGGCTGGGAACACTCATATCCACGGGGAAGATGATGTAATTGAGCAGCAGCAACTTCTCTATTTTTTCTACCCACCTTGAGGACAAGGTGGTTCTTTGGGGGCGCGGTAATGTTATGCATCCATGTAGAGGCTCAACCCATTTCTAAGTAATATTCTAGAATAGTTAAGAAGGGCTATTTTGGGGTAATTCAAATAAATATTTAGTATAAATAGAGGGGATGCAGGAGGTGTAGGTTATGCAGATAATTAGTGGGATCTTTTGGGAGAGACTAGCACTCTCGAACTGCTAGAGTTCATACCGTTTCATTGTTGTTTTCCATTCAATTACTCTTAGTGAATACAATTTGGCAAGCATTTCATTTCTGTTACTGTTTTGGTTTCACTTTGTTAAGCCAGTTCATAACATAAAACTGATCAACAGTTCAGATCCACTTATCACGCTTCTCACGTTAACCTCAACTTCTCACACGATCCTTCGCCTGAAGGTAGTGACATTTTGGTAAAACCAGGAGAGAAATAGCTAGGAGACTAACTGTGAAGAGAGAAATGGCTATTTGGGTCAATTTCCCTTGTAATAAACTAGCTTTATTGTTCTTATGCCCGAGCAAAAAAAAGAGAAGAAAAGAAGTTTGTTTTACCTTTACTTGACCTCTTGGCTCTGGCGGACACATGGCGAAACGTAGTAGAATCAGCATCATTATTCACGTTACCTAGTGCATCTGCTTCTGCATTTGCTGCAAGCCAAGTGCAAACTCCATCTTTTCTATTTACTCCGAAACTAAAAGGTCCCATTTTCAGATAGTTATCAGCCTCGGAAGTGAAGCATTTACTTGATTGCATGCAGTTTCCTCTCACCTTAAAATCGCAAAGTGAACACTTCAAATTCGGAGATATAATGGAAGGGTGGCGGGGTTGTTTAATTACAGCTTAATGAGCTTAATGATTGTCTGGACGGCTTATCCACTCAGCCATACATGAGTGTTCCTTTAAGACTTAATCATCAAGCCATTAAGCTAAAATGGCTATATGGAATAAGCCAGAACCCCTCACTTGTCCCCATTAAGACACCCCAAACAAATCAATACCAGAATTACCTAGAAATAATCCAACTCTTTGTTTGCCTCCCTCAAACCCATTGGTCTCCCGTCATTCAGACAGACACATTTATCTAGATAAACGACTTAACCCATACGGGGCTTAATGTAAAAAAAAAAGTAAACAGTCTCTAAGAGAGAATTTCTTCATCTGAGTAGTATGCACCTCATTATCGGAGAGAATTTCTTCATCTGAGTTGCATGCAGAAGCGTTTTGTGGGTTGTTGGTGAAAAATGGGAATTCAACATCATCTTCAACGAAGATATCCGCCTGGTCTGATAACAACAAGGTGAGACAGAAAACCTCTTTGGAAACCATGAAAGTGGATAACATCATTGGTATTTAATAGGATTGAATAAAGTCATGGTTGTGCCATTAAATGAGTTGCAAAAGATATTATTTACTGTCCCATTTCAAGAAACCACAATAATGTTCAACAAAGACGGACCTAGAAATGTTTTCAAGTGGTGGCACCATTTGGCTAAAAGAAACAAATATAGGGATATTTTTCACAAAGGATTGGGTTCCGGTGAGAAGCTGAGGTTAACGTGAGAAGTGGTTATCAACCGTTGGATGAGAAACGGACGCACATTAGGATGAGATGCACCGTGATAAGATGCACCGGATCAATTCCCTACTAAGCCACAATTCATGGGAGGGAATTTGATTAAAAGTGATCAACGGTTCAGATCCACTTCTCACGCTTCTCACGTTAACCACAACTTCTCACACGATCCTTCGCCTTTTCACAGAATCATCATTGTCTGTTGGTTAGTTCATTGCTTTTCATATGTGAGGTTCTGCGCTCAAGTCTTCTGTTGCAATTTTTTTTTTCAGAAACATAATAAATCTGAAATTAAAAGCTAAAAACTAAAAAGTTGACACAAACAAGATTTGAACTCGGGTCTGGGGTTGAAGAAAAGCCTTGCACACCGACTCTACCAAGGGGAACCTGTGTCCTCGTTGTAGTTTCAAAGTATATACGGTGGCACACAACAAGCTGATACGGTGGCACTTTTCACGACTCTATAATTTTTTACACTCCGTCCCTGACTAGTCCATAGGACTTTATTTCCTTCAATCTGCCCCTTTAGCGAGCTAATTTGCATATTAAGTTTTTGTTTGAAGCTGAAGCCATTAACCTTTATAACAACACTAAAAAGTGATGATGCATTGTTCTGGGAAGAAGTTTGCTGGCAGCATACCGAATTTGTAAAGCGTGAATTGGCTTCAATCACAACCTACCTTTTGAAGCAAACTAGTTTGATTCCTATGATGCATGGCTTCATTAGCATCTGCACCTGATCACACCATAGTTCTTAAAAACACATCCAATGAACACTTTCCAGTAACAGATTATAAGAATTGTAATCAAATACTGGAAAAAATGATAGAGCAAATTGTACCTCTGAGCATATCAAGTTGAGAAAGAATTTGTACTTCACCCTGCCCAATTGTACATATAATGAGTTCACACAAAAAAAGATCTACAAGTATTGCAACACAATTGTGACACATGCAGTTATATAAAGAAATCAAACATTCAAGTGTTGGTAGGTAAGCTCCATGATTCCCCTGTGTTTCTCTCTTATTGTGTATGTGAAAGGCATCCAATATTCAAGAAGTTTCTCATCTTGTATCCATCTACCTACACACTCACTCGTAACACAAATATGGCTCAAAACTTGCACACTGGGGCAGTAATCATTTGAGTCGTATATATATATATATACAGAGAGAGAGAGAGAGAGGCCAAATCAAATACAATCCGTGTAAATGTTACACACCTTACGAACTGAGTTAATTCTCCCGCTGTTCGTTGGATTGGACTAGACTGAAAGAACTAGCTGCATGTATGTGTATGTGTACAAGCATGTGTATGCAGCAGACCATTAACCCTTTCTATATGTTCATAATCAGTTAAACTTACAACCATGACTAGTTAAACCTACACAATTCACATATATTCTCACAGAGTGCAGAATATTAACCTTTTTTGCAGCTGGAACGCCTAATGATACATGATCTTCTGGCAAGTCTCCATTCAAATCATCATCCTCTTCAAGCAAAAAACAAACCCGATTTCAACTTTGCATTTGTTTCTACCGACGAAATCAAAGCTTACAGTAAATCTCAAATAGACCAATTGCAGCTCAAATTACCTGATATACTCTGATCAGAACTTTCATTTTCCTGCCATCAACAAAACTAGTCACCAATTAAAAATTCAACAAATTCCAAACATATTTTGAATCAATTACTACTTGAATTGGAACATAAAAATGCTAGTATCTTATCTCTAATCAACCACGATTATTCTGAAATTAAACTACATCAAATGTAACGTTGCTTCGGATGATTGTTAACGATTATCACAATAATAAGTCAAAATTTGAACATAACTTGAATTCCACAACTAGTCACTAATAAGTAAAAATTCAACAAATTCCAAACATATTTTGAATCAGTTACTACTTGAATTGGAACATAAAATGCTAGTATCTTATCTCTAATCTACAATCTACCGCGCTTCTTCTGGAATTAAACTACATCAAATGTATCGTTACTTCGGATGATTGTTATCGATTATCACGATAATAAGTCAAAATTTGAACAAAACTTGAATTCCACAACTAGTCACTAAGAAGTAAAAATTCAACAAAATCCAAACATATTTTGAATCAATTACTACTTGGATTGGAACATAAAAATGCTAGTTCTTATCTCTAATCTACAATCTACCTCGCTTATTCTGGAATTAAACTACATCAAATGTAACGTTACTTCGTATGATTGTAAACGATTATCACAATAATAAGTCAAAATTTGAACATAACTTGAATTCCACAACTAGTCACTAATAAGTAAAAATTCAACAAATTCCAAACATATTTTGAGTCAGTTACTACTTGAATTGGAACATAAAAATGCTAGTTCTTATCTCTAATCTACAATCTACCTCGCTTATTCTGGAATTAAACTACATCAAATGTAACGTTTCTTCGGATGATTGTAAACGATTATCACAATAATAAGTCAAAATTTGAACAGAACTTACCGGAAATGCGATGCTCTGCCACATATCTGCGTCGTGAGAAAAATGGCCACCGATCTCCGACAAGAAATTTGCTCCTTCCGCCGCTACACGACGGCGTTTGGCATCAACTAGCTCGCCTCAACTCAACCAGCAAGTGTTTTTCCTCACCGTCTATTAGTTGGGCCTCTAACCCATAAAAATGGCCCATGTAGAGAAAATAAAAGAGGCCCATTATAAAACATTTTACATAAATCTTTGATAAACAATTCAAAAAAATCTAATGGACTTTAGTGTTTGAAGTGATTAAATTAGTGGACAATTTTTTGGAATAAATAAGTCCTTGGACAATTCAAAACACATAAATATGTCCTTGAACTTTTGGAAACATGTTAAATACATTCTTATTGTTTAAAAATGTAACTTGCAATATACATAACAGGTAAAACTACTAATTAAAAAAATGTCACCCACTTTAAGTAACAATGATGTATTTAACAGGTTACAAAAGGGTTTTTAGTCTAGCGGTATCAGAGTCATTGGCTTTGTAAGAGGTCATGGGTTCAAAATATCACCAAATGTGAGAAGGGTGTGTGAGTTTATTTGTTTCATTTTCCGTATATAAATATTATATACTTCTAAAAAAAAGGTTACCAAAAGTCGAAGGAAATTTTTAACAGGTTTTGAAATGTCTAAGGACTTATATGTTCCAAAAAAATTGTCCAAAGACTTAATCACTCCAACACTAAAGTTCATTGGGTTTCTTTGAACTTTTCTCTAAATCTTTAATATATTTGGGGGCAAAGATTAGAGGTGGCCAAATGTACGGGCCAAGCCAGACCGGACTGGGCCATCGGTTGGACCGGGTTGAGATACTATTTTAAGGACTGGGCTTTTTTTTGGACCGGGTCGGTCAGGCTTGATGCTCGAGGGTCCGACCTGTTTAGGCTTTTTAAAGACCGGGCTTATAAACCGGGCTGAGGACCGGGCCCAAAATCGGGTCTAAACCGAGCCTTCAATATATATATGTATAATAAATGATATTCGAATACACTATAAAATACGTAGGGTCACTCAAACATACTTAAAAATACGTTTTATAAGAATTTCGATTGAACAATACTATTAAATAACTACATTTATTGAATTATAAAGAAAATACTCTTAATCCTCCCATGGTGGATAGTATTGAAGAGTTTCTCTAATTTGTTCGTTTGATGCATTACCGCCGGCCATTTTGATGGAAGTATTGAGTGATTGAGAAGTTGCGAAAAATGAACATGAGAAAGCGAGAAATCGAGAATTATGAGCGAGAATTGCGTTTTGTAACTTGGTATCTAACCCCAAACACTAACTATCCTATTTATAGTACTAAGGAAGCAAAAAAAACAAAAAAAGGGTTAAAAAATCACACAAAACGGCTATAGTACCATTGAAAAACGACTAGTTTTTTGAATGAAATCGGGTCGGGCTTGGAACCGGGTCGGAACCGGGCTCGGCCCGGCAAAAATCGTAAAATCTCAGCCTGATACGGCCTGTCGGGCTTGGTGCAAGTCGGGTCGGGCCGGGCTTTCTCCGGGCTGGGCTTCAGGCCCCTATCGAGCCGGGTCGGGACCGGGCACATTTTAGCATCTCTAGTAGAGATCTACAAAATGGGCCTCGACCAGTCCGTTCCTGCATCGGTGTTGGACCAAGATTGGGACCGGTAAGGATTGATTTGGGTCGAACCCAGCTAAGCAATCCTGTTCCAGCACGGGACCGGTTATGAGACTAGGACCAGTTATACATATGCCTAATTTAAAAAAGAGTGAATTACATCGGCGGTCCTTGTGGTTTATCCAAATTTTAGATTTGGTCCTTAAAGTACACTATCTACGGTGGTGGTCCTTAACTTTTTGATTTCTTTCACTCATGGTTCTTTTATGTTAAACATAGGAGGGTCATGAGTGAAAGTAAATTAAATATAAGAGGATCATGAGTGAAACTAAATTAAACATAGGAGGACCATGAGTGAAAGTAAATTAAATATAAGAGGATCATGAGTGAAACTAAATTAAACATAGAAGGACCATGAGTGAGAGTAAATTAAAAAGTTAAGGATCATGAAACGTTTTGCAGAAAAAGCTACGAAATTAAGTTTTGAAACGTTAGTCTTGACTTCATTTAATTATAAGAACCTAGAATGACAGTAGCACGACAAATTACGTTTGCTAACATGTTTGTGCAGAAGGGTTTGTAATCAGCAACCCCCAAGCCTCACCACATCACCACGTCTTGATAGTATAATGTGAGAGATAAATCATGTACATAGAGATCAGCTAAGGAGGTCGAGTTAAAAGAGTGGTGCCCACAAATTAATAGCCAATCCCCTTAAAAACTGTAACTCCAAGATTATGTCTACTATACTTGAAACATTTGCTCATTTGCGCAACTACATCATCTCAAGAACAACTGCATTACCAAAGGGTATTTGGTCTATCGTACCTAGTAACCCAAACTTCTTAAAGGTAAAAGGGTTCGTGTCTCATCAAAAGCGTAAAAAGTGTATGAGATTAATTTATCGTATATAAATATTATATACTAAAAAAAACAAATGTGTTATACCCAATGGATGTTTTTTTTAAAGAAACCCTATGGATGTTTATGTACATGTTTATCACATTAGAATGAGGATCATGCAAGAATATTGAGAAGGTTCAGATCACATGTGATTTTACAGTAAGATCACATGTGATTTTACAGTAAAATCACATGTGATACAACAGGTTGAAAAAGGTGGTCTAAAAACTCTTCTGCACAATAACCGGTCAACGCTACATATTTATATCACATGTGATTTTACTTTAAAGTTACATTTAATTAGACCCATATCAGATTTCTCACGAATTAACCATCTTCTCATTTAATGTGCCTTACTTGCATTATAGTTTTTTTTATAGATTATAAGAGCATTTCTTATAGATTCTTTATAATTTTTAATAGGGAGAATAGAAAATTAAATTTTCAAAAAATATAACAAGTCTAACATATTCTATATTTTAAAGATTTTAATATTAACTATATTAATAAAATATTTTAAATTTTATCTTCCCACTACATTTTTATAAATTTTAATATAAAATAATAATAATTCAATTTAATGGTGGGATATCTAATTTTCTCTCTCCTAAAATAGCGGTAAATTTAAACCTGTAAAATGAACTAAAAGGTACTTCAACATTAAGTATAATCACTCACACTTGGAGAGATAGTAACGGAGCTTACTAATATGAAGTTACATCATTAGACAACAACCTACTAATCTAGACCAACTTTAAATCTAGATTATTTACGGGCGTCGCTGCCTAAGATCACCAAAAGATTTCTCTTGACTTCCAAAGTAATATGCCATAAAAAGTTGCCTCTATTGGCAATTGGCACTCCACTCAAACATTAACCACTCTGCTACTTTGAGAACCTAATAGGCTGGTATACATGTCAGTTTAAGAAAAATTGTTAGGCTGACGCCTAATGAGATCAAACAGTTTATCATTAACAAATGAGAAACATAAATTCGGAATTATAACTTGCTTTTAAAACAATAAAATACATTTTCCACTTTCGGATAAATCATTACAATAAACACATCTTGCGATGACGGGGGAGACCCGATTTACCATGTTAGTGACAAGACACAAAAGTAAGCCACATATGCATGTTCAAGAGCCCCACTACGATCAATGGTCATCCAATCTACCCCTTAAGGTTCATGACACGAGACCCCCAATGATCCTAGATTTAACTCGTTCTCAAGAAATTACGATTATTGGTCATGGTCGTTGCCCGACTCAAGGAGGCCACAACTATTACCCATTTTGTCTCCATGCTTATTCCTTGTTACAATACGAGAATCATTTCCCACACAAACCGGCTTCTATGCCTATGGATCCCTTACATTATAGCCTAACACATTAACACCTTCAAGACATACCGTATTATGCCTAACACATGACCACTTGTGTAAAATAAGCCATTAATGATGAAAAATCCTTATTTCGCCAACAAACCATAAATATGACCATTCCACATTTGTGTACCAAATTTCATCAAAATCAAGGAGTGATTATCATTTACGTATATAAAACCATTCTCCATAATCATTTCATCAAAATACCAAATTTGGCCAAAACCCTAGTTTTTGTCCTAACTTTTCCAAAATTAACCAAATTAAAAATAGTGAAATGAAAGCATTGAGAAATCACAAATGAAGCATTTATAACACGTATAAAGTTTTAGAAAAGAATAGAATGAACTCACAATACTAAGTTTTGGTTAAAACCTAGGAATCGCCAAAACTGTAGAAAATGGAAAGAAAACTTAAGAAACTAACCCATGAAAAAAATTATTGAAATTAGATTACGATTACAAAGGCTAAAAATAATCCAAGTTTCTACGTAATCAAAAAGATATTCCCTTAAAGCTTCACCAAACCACACTTGAATCTTGCTTTTAAGGTTCTCAAAGCCTCCAACTACCCGTTGGTGTATGGAATTAATAACCTATGTTTGATATTTACGATGGGAGAGAAATGGGGTGGAAAGTCGCCTTTAATACAGTGGGAATCGCAGGAACCAACTATCCAAAGTGAAATAATGACCTAAAAATAAAATCTACACATTTTATACCATGTGGCCCGACGGCGAAAGTTCCAGGCGATTATGCCAAGGGCACCCTTGCATGACACTGTCGCCTGAAACGTACCACATCCCCATGCTTCTCCGCGACTTAGCCACGACGATTGTGACATGTCACTCTCGCATGACATAGTTGCCCACGTTGTACCGAGCGTGCCCCAATCCTTGTGCCAGGTGATTGTGCCCTATGGCACTCTCGCCCAAAATTTTCGATTCTCCGACAACGAAAAGCTTCGGATCCATGATAGTCAAACAGTTATATAACTATATATATAACCACCAAACATAATATAGCCATTAGGGAGAGAACTTACTTACAAATTTTCCGGGTGTTACACTTATAATGTCAAGTTCTAGAAAATTTTCTAAACTTGGGAATAGAAAACAAAAACTCTATTATTGACATTAGTTTGAAAAAGATAAGAATTCATAAAATTTAGCATTTCTTTGAAAATTAACGGTTAAGATCGAGTTTTTTTCTTTGTAAACGACTATTTTGAATAAAAAATGAACAAATGATTACTAATATAATCAATTAAGATTATTAATATTAGTATTTGAATTTTCTTAATTATACTTTAATTAATTGTGAGTAGTGTTATTAAATTATCTTGATCATTTAAAAAAATAGATCTTCTTTTTAGATTTTAAATATAATTAACAATGTTTATTTAATGTGTTTGTTTCATATGTATTCGGTTCACATAAGGGTTGACCTTTAAACGAAAAAAAGTCATTATATCAACAAGTTGACTTAAGACATTTTGTCTTTTGTCAACGTTAATATAGAACCTCATTTTAGAACTGTTAAAACATGGTTTGAGGCCCCTTAAATGACCTCTCAGTGTGTTACTTCATCATATCGTTATAGCCCAACCGTAACACAAATCCATACTGGATAAAGCACGAGGATCTGCCCTCACTCAGTTCACCTCCCCTGTAGGTAAGGACGGAGTTAATGGACATTAATCTTCAATTCTTACCCAAGCTACAGGGTATGGAGCCACGTCGTTCGATTGGAGTGCTTATGGCGACTCACTATCTCCACCAAAGCGAATAGTACAACAGTAGTTTTCGCTACCCAACACCAATACGTCTCTTGAAGTACAATTCAATCAATGTCGTCTTGTCTCTCTTGGTTGTTATTCAAATATGAATTCACCTTCCAGTAGTTTTGCTACCCTGTGAAACTTTTTAGTGTAGTTTTTGTTTCATAAACACGTCAAAAAGGTTCACATATGAAATAAAGACACTGTGAAATAAATATGTATTAATCAACCTTCGACCACAAAAATCCTAACCATAAATAAGAAAAAATCATATGAAATAGTATATGATATATTGGCTTTTAACGTCTCACGATTTAGAGACTTTTTTTAAAGGACACTATATATTGTTTTATATAATTTTTTTTTTATTAATACACGTGCGAACTTATTCGAATATTTCGTTGACAAAAAAAACTATTTAGCAATTTTGTAATCAATTAGCATTTTTAATTATTAAAAGTTCAATTATTTTGTTGACAAAACTTATACAATATGAGAATTATTTATTTGGTGAGTAGGCATAATTGTGGTACTAACTCCTTTAGATTCTAACACATAATAATCAATATAACCATAAATAAATTCTAAAAGATCAACTATAAACCCTAAAAAATAATCTAAAATAAGTTCATATTTGCCCGCGGTACAAACTCCTCGACGAATTGTAAGTTCAATAAAGTCGTAATCAAACATGCACACATTCAGTAGCGGATTCAGGATTTTTACATAGTGGAGGCACCTTTAAGGTAAATTATGCACGTAAAGTCCAAGGACGGACCCAGAAACTTTTTTCATACGGTGACACCATATTTTTTTCATACGGTTTTTATCTAAATGTATATCTTTTATACCAACGTTCAACATCGACCAATGTGTTTTTAGCCCAATTTTGACATTTAGAGGGATTTTTAAAGTTTTTGTTTTGATTTTAGGGATTTTTAAGTTTTTTTTATCGATTTCGAGATACTTTTTCGGTATTTTTGGTTGATTTCGGGAGATTTTTTTTCGGTAATTTTGGTTGATTTCAAGAGTTTTCCGGTATTTTTGGTTGATTACGAGGTACGCTTGCACTTTCAAAAGAATACGGGAGCACCTCCTAAAACGATACGGTTGCACCTATCATGAAACCAAAATTTTTTACCCTTGGTCGGAGAAATACCACGGTGGCACGTGCCACCGTGTGCCCTTAATTGGGTCCGTCCCCGGTAAAGTCGTTCGATGTGTTTTGAGCCTATTCTCACCGTTTCGATGTATTTTTAAAGTTTTTTGATCGATTTCGATGGATTTTTAGGTTTTTTTTGTCTATTTCGAGACTTTTTCGGGGTTTTCTTGTTAATTCCGAGAGTTTTTTGGTGTTTTAGTTGATTTCAATGTACTTTTTTTGGTTTGTGGGACATAGTTACAAAATCACTGAGAGAAATTATGATATAAAGTTAAAAGAAATGTTTTAACCTAGAAAAATTAAAAAATAATAAAATTTTACTGGGGAAATTATATAAAAATTATATTTTATAAGTTACGTAAATTATTAGATATTTTGGGGAAAATTGGAAAATTATGGTCAATTTCCATACTCTACCGGTAGGAGAGTTAATCCTTTTTTAATTTTATATATACCATTATAATTAAGGTGGATTAAATATACATTTATCTATTAATTTGCTTTTTACACACATTAACGTCAAGATATAATTTTTATATTTTTAAAACATGATTTGACCTAATTTTGATATAAAATGGGGTGCTATAAGAGCATCTTCAAGAGCCATGATATAATTTTTCTATAATAGAGTATAAAAACTCCAAATCTCTAAAAGAAAGTTTACATTCATCTCCAATAGCTACTTTATTTTAGCAATCGTACAATTAACTTTATTACTCTAATAAAATAGTCAAACATTTAATAAAATATAATTTCTTTCTCCTACACATTAAAAGCATCTCCAACAACTATGCTAAAATGAATAAAAGATGAATTTTAGCAATTTTTTTGCTCGAACGGCTATGCTATCTTGTATGCCAAAATAGAAAAATGAGTAGAGAGATTGTAAAAATCTCTAAATTTAGATAAATCTCTAAATTTATAGATAATATTTAAGGGTAAGGTAGTCTTTTTAAATTTATGGATAATATTTTGATAATTATCCTTTTTAATGGATAATATTTTGATAATTATCCTTTTTAATGGATAATATATTGGTAATTATTCTCTTTTCTCTTTTTTATTTCCACTGAACGTTACCAATTTCAAACTCATATCTTTTGTGATACATTACCACTTTATATATGATACAATTGTGATACCCTCAAAAAACTCTATGAACACTATGAATATTACAACTATGATATACTATATGAACATTGTCAATGTGATACAAGTTGTGATACAATGTGGTTTCATGATTTTTAGCTTTAGTGATACATTTTTTGCATATATTATGATACACCGTGATCCCTTTTTTAATTGGTGTTGGGAGAGGCCCAAATCTTGTTACGGAAATCAAGAAGGTTAATATTTGAAATTTAACTGCATGAGATAATAATGAAAATTTCTATAATAATGGTAGTTAATTTATTTAGTTGTTATCCAAATCCCAAAATTACTTATTCATTCTTTATTATATAAATAATAAATATACACAATTATTTCAAATATTGGCTCAAATTAGATCTTACAGTTATCACAAATTAGGAAGTTCTTATTTGATTAGTCTCTATATATATATGTATATATATATAGAGGAAGGTTCACGTGAGGAGCGCATCAAAACGTGAGAAGCGTGAGGAGCACCGCCCATGTACAAAATCACATGTGATTCACAACACAAGGACTAAAAAGCATATGTGATTAACATTTGGGACACACGCGGTTTGTCCCGCGGTTTGTGTTGTGAATCACATGTGATTTTGTACATGGGCGGTGCTCCTCACGTTTTGATGCGCTCCTCATTTGAACCCAACCATATATATATATATATATATATATATATATATATGGAATATTTCAAACGAAAACACTAGTGATTTACGCAAGTTTGTTAATACTTGTAAGCTCATCATTCTAACAGTTTTATAAGGATTAAAAGAGTTGTAAGATATTAAATAAGTATTACCATTTTTAGTGATATTGAAGACATGCATGGGTAAAATGGAGAAAAACTACAAATCACATAATGAACAGGCATAACAAATGACCGTGAATGTGATTATCATTGGTTTTTGATTTATCACAACATTATCACATTACTATCACAACAAAATCACATCATAAAAAGTCTTGGATTTATCAAAACATATCATAGGTCACTACGGAGGCATCGACGTAAAAAGTCTATGATGACACTAGCAACATTTGTAGATAAATACCTGATTATATTAGTATGTTAATGATTTATTTTCATTTATTCCAATTTTTATTATAAGTTAAATAATTTGGAGTTCTAGAAGTGTCCTCCCATTTTTGTAAAATTACCATGTGGAGAATATATACGTAGGATCTCTTAGGGGCTTAATCAAATGAGAACTGCTAATTTGAGATAATCATGAAATCTCATTTTAACCAATCATTTTAAGTAATTAAATACATTTATTTAATTAATGATAAAGGGTGAAATAGTAATTTTATGTTTTGGATGAGTACTAAACAAATCAATATTTGATTTGTATCCTATTTGGGTTACCATTATTTTTTCAACATTCCTTGATTATCTTACTTTTTTTTTGAATTTTTTTCACACATACCTTAATTTTATTTATACCATATTTCTTCTTCTGTGTGGGCGGAGTTCATTTTTATCAAATGAACATCACGTACAACCCCTTGTGAAGAAAGTGGTGATGGTAAGAGAGGTTTCTAGCTTCTAAGCAGTTTATCGTTCTCGATTTTACATAATAGTGAAAGAATTGATTGTAAGTAAAGATGGTGTTGCATAGTTTATCCAGCCATATCGGAACTACTCATCATCTTCTTCGATGAAGTGCGAACTACAGTGAAGCGGTCGTCTTTTTTAATTTTCCGGTTGGGTTTTTTTTACGATGTTTTTTTTTGTTTTTCTACGGTTGGTTTAAATATTATTTTTGTGTGTTCTGTTTGGATTTGTTGCAGATTTGGTGGATAATCTCGATCAAAAGTTTGTTTTTCTCATTATTTTGTTTATATTTAGATGGATCACAATGGATCGAAGTGGGTTTATGGGTTTTTTAATAGGGGATCACATTGTACTTATGGTTTTTACGAAAGGCATCACAATTGTAACACCTCGATTTTTATATAAAGTATTACGATGAATTTTATTGATAAATGGATGTATAATTAATTGATAGATTAATTTTAGAGTTTATCCTCGAGTAAGCTTCGTTATTTATTTTAATGGAGTTATAAGTTAAGGGGTAAGCTTTAATTTTAATGTATAAGTTGGAGGGTTAATTTTGCCATTTGATGGAAGTATGGGGGTTAAATTGGATAAATGATGAAAGTTATTCGTCACCACCGCCTCATTGGAATGAAAAGAGATATGAAATATCTCTTTTAGAAAGGAGTACTTTCTTTAGTGGTGTATGTGTGTGTCTCGTAAGAAAGAACCAAGAGAGAGAGAGAGAACCGAAAGTGAGAGAGAGAAGAAAGAATTCAGGGAATTAAATTGAAGAAGAAGGGGCTGGAGTTTTCAGTAAATTAAAGGTGTAATTGGAAGGTATGTTTCTATTTACATTTATGTTTATACATATATAGAAAGGATTGTTATGGGTTTAGAATTGGGTTATGGTGTTTTTTGAAAGTTATGGAAAATCTGAGTTTACAAGACTTTTCTGCTAGTAGTCTTAAGCATATCTGCAAGTTTATAGATTCAGATCTGGCTTAAAAGTATTAGCTTTGGCTTAATTATGATTACTGTTAGTTGAGACAAGTATGAACATCGCACCATGATAGTTGCGATAAGGATGATTGTCACAACAGTTGGTTGCGATAAAGTGAGTATATCGCAAGCAGTTAGTTGCGATAAAAGGTTGTGTCGCAACAAGTTGGTTGCGATAAAGGGGTATATCGCAACAGTTGGTTGCGATAAGTATGATTGTCGCAAGAAGTGGGTTGCGACAAGGGTTGTCGCAAACAGTAGGTTGCGACAAAGTGAAAATGTGTTTCCTTTGGGTAGCGATAAATGTTGGAATTTTGGGTTATTTAGGATTCTTAGTTTTTAAAGAGTCCTATTCAGTAGATTGATACAAGTACAATATGTATTTGGATATTTCAGACTTTGTATAGTTGGTGGCGGAAATTATTGCAATCTCAAGAAGTGAAGTAACACTATCGTTGTCAGGTGAGTTCATTCTTACCTTACTCTTTTATAACATATTTAAATTATGGTAAGGTACGTTTTTATAATGGGATGTTCCTGGATGAATTTTGATGAACGATTATACGAGGTAAGACTGTTTGTCTTCAAATTAATGGTTTGGCTTAATTTCCTTAACGTATATTGAAAATGATTTATATTAAGCAAAAACCTGCACGAGTACAAATAAGTGTAATGGATCCATAGGCACTAGTATTACGTAATCACGTGGAATAGGCGTGGCGCTGTAACGTCCCGAAAATTACAAGCAAATTTAAATTTTTAAATTAACAATTCATTGATAACAACTCATTAAATGATCCCAACGTTTCGTTTGCAAACACATAATTAATATCTTTATAAAATAAAACCAGCGGAATAAACGTTTATTTATCAAATCATAAAGCAACCAGCTCTCCTCGCGCGCCAGTGTGTACTCGTCACGCCTTGAAGCCGCTCGGACCTGAAACCACAGTTTATTGGGAAAGGGTAAGCACGAAGCTTAGTGAATTCCAACACATGCGCAGATAGGAATTATATACACATCACCCCTATCCGCACATAAGCAACAACATCACAGTTACATAAAACGAGTAAACGCCTACAAGTAATTATGTATCCAACACCTCAGTACCATCGAGGCCTCGGTCCCACCGAATTGTAATGTATCCAACACCTCAGTACCATCGAGGCCTCGGTCCTACCGAATTGTAATGTATCCAACACCTCAGTACCATCGAGGCCTCGGTCCCACCGAATTGTAATGTATCCAACACCTCAGTACCATCGAGGCCTCGGTCCCACCGAATTGTAATGTAACCAACACCTCAGTACCATCGAGGCCTCGGTCCCACCGAATTGTAATGTAACACATTTATACCAAGCATTCAAACCAATCAAATATTACACACCACAAACAACTAGTTCACACCACAAAGACAGTAGTACATACAAACTATTATGACATGCATACGACCCCTAACTACACAGTGAGAGAACTCACCTCGAATGCGCGCCCAGCTTAACAACACAATTCAAGCTCCACAATTACGGTCACTTCCCAGCACCTAAACGCATGTTAAAACGTGTCAATATGAGACCCGGACCCTATGGCACGACACACGCTTAAACCGTCACTAAAACTAACTTCCGTTCACCCAAAACAGGTCTGTTCGGGACCTGTTTCGACCCCTTTAAACCCAGAAAATTCCCAATATTATTTCATGACCAGAAAGTACTCTGAGTTAGGGTTCCAAGGACATATTATACTCCTCCTAACGATTTTTCTACAATTTACTACGGATTTTACAAAAACAGATTCTGGAACAGCGAAAATTCAGCACCCTTCAGTATAAAACGACAAATCGACCCATGCTACGTCCCGAACTGGGTTTTGCACAAAACACAGAAAAGTTTCTAGACTCAAAAAGGGGACTTTTGACACCGGTTTCACCCCAAACCGAGTTACGAGCAGAAAGTTACAGCTTACGCAAAACAGTGACAGAACTGCAGTTTCTTTTACATAAAATGACGATTCACAGAACTTACGACCACTTTTCGCCCAGCTAGAGGCCGAACCAGTTTTCCGCTAAAACACGGAAAACGTGCCCGGCCCTGAACTGGAACCGTGGGCGCCAGTTTCGGCTCAAACGGAGTTACGACGGAAAAGTTATGACTACACGAAAACTGGTCAGCACACTAGAATTTTCATAAAAATCACGATTTATAAAAACGGTTCAAGGCTTAACGATTCGGGTTTTACGCTACGAGTGTCACCCACTGCCACCGCCCTCCACCCACAGCCACCGCAGCGGCGGCGTGCGGCGGTGGTGGTCTCGCCGGAAAAACGAAAGGAAAAGGAAAAGAAACGAGACGAACGAGAGAGTTACATACCTCACGACGACGTCTCACCACCACAACTAATCTTCTCCCTCTCGACCTCCGACGACAGCGGGTGTGGCGACCTCCGGCGACAGCAGCAGCGGCGGCGAGGGCTGCCGCTGTGTTCTTTCTTCTCGTCACTCTCTTTCTCGCGATCACTCTCTCTCGTCGCTTCTCTCTCTCGGCTCTCCTCTCTTCGACCGGCAACCACATGAGAAACCAAGGAGCCGTAGGGTTGCCTTTTTTTTTTCTTTCCCTTCACGCTACCCAAAACCAAATCATCACAAGGCTGCGTTTTTTTTTGTTTTGCATGGGCCAAATCCATCAAGGTTTTTGGCCCTTGACACAATTAGTCCCTCGACTAGCAACCCTCTCGCAAATAACCGAAAATTCCGCCACTTTAACGATTCGATCCAACTCGACTAACCCCGTTAACGGAAACCACCATAATCGAACTTATAAGAAATAGTTAAGATTAATAAATTACATACCGGGATACGGGCTTTACAACTCTCCCCCACTTGGATTAGACTTCGTCCTCGAAGTCTCTGTCTACGAATAACTCAGGATAGTTCTCCCTCATCTCAACCTCAGGTTCCTAAGTCCACTTGAAACCCCTACTAAACTTCTCGAATACTATTCTTACTAACGTACTCTTTCTAAGACACTGGGATTATGATCGGCAGAACACCCCGACAATTGAAATCATTCCTAGCCAAGCGACTACGGTTGTCCCCCAACCTTAGATATTCCATATCTCCCGAGTCAAATCTCAAGCTCTAACCACTCTAAAGCTGCTCACCAGTGTACTCTACAGGATACTCGATTACGATCCCTCCTATCATCAATTGACGATTAACTTCTACGAATTCTAATAGACTCCAAAGATTTTCAATAACTTATATTAACAAAACATCGACCCCCTGCCGAACATCGGTCCAACCGATTACAATAACAAGCATCGGCCACCCGCCGAACATCGGTCCAACCGATTACAATAACAAACATCGGCCACCCGCCGAACATCGGTCCAACCGATCACGATAATAAGCATAAGCGTGGTATTATCCTAGACACTAACACAAATAGATATCCCCCACAACCAAATCAACTAACACACACGTAGGTCATTCCACCATAACCATCCATCACAAGTGATCATTTCAGGGTTACTACTACCATCGCCATGATTATCTTAAAATCGGCTACAACTCTCCGATTATACTAAAGGTGTTTGGCCTCAAGCCCAAAAGTCGACACCTAAATATACCACCTACCTCAAAATGGTTGATGCGCATTTATTCTCTTAATAACAAAGGGCATCAATCCCTTAACCTATACTATTCGGCCTACAGTACTAACGCGCGTGGAATACCTACCTTCCACCGTTGACGTATCATCCACACTTGCTCTACGAAGCCAAGTCACACCGTATCGAGGATACACCTTGACGTCTACCTCCCAGGTAACGCCTCAAGACCCAGCACACCGGAACTACCTCCCAGGTAAGTGCCCACAACTATATCCTCCTAGTACCTACTGGAAAGTCTAGGTTAAAACACATGAATACCGGGGTCCCACCCCGAGATACCCAACCGACCATTACCAACGACTGACTAATGTGTCTAAGGATCCAAAGCAAACAGCCTACCAACAACATGCCTATTCCGGATTGACTCACTCACCCAAACATGTAAACACTCAACGTGCAAAGAATGCCAAACGGTGCGACAAAGACAACTCATCAACTAGACTCCACATCGAGCCATTAAAACCGGGCAATTGGCCCATGACTAACTCCAAGTCAAAACCGAGCAAAATGCTCCACGCTTGCTAGACCCATCGGTCGGAAAATGCGTTTAAACAAAGTTTAAGCAAGCAATACTCTGAAGTCAACCTTAGTCTCAGACTCAACACGGGTTAAACAAAAGAGTTTTCCAAAAGGACTCATACCCTGAAAATTCTCGAAATGACACATGACACTTAAAAGCACATTTCCCCAAATGGTTTACAAAATCATTTACATAATATTTTCAACATCAGGATTTTCATCTCAAAAAGATCGTAAGCAATAAAACTACTATTACCAGATCGATAGTTACGCAAAACTGGACACGCTCGTCCCACATAGGAAAAATCACGTTGAAAATCGTTCCATTGCAGTTCGGTTTACTCACACAAAAGCAAAGCGTAATAAATAATTTCTTTAAAATGAACCGCCTCGATTACAGTATGGATTGACTCATGACATGCACTTAAGGTAACCGCTGACCTTAAACAGGGTCCGACAAAGGTGTGCACATAATTCAAAATAAGTTTCACGACGTTTGATTCAAAAATTCCTCTTTTTAATCATAAATGACGTGGCACAGGGTTCGCCACAAATTTTTCGCGCGTCATCTAGTCACACAAAACGATGACACGGTTTACAAATATATTTTTGTTAAAACACAATTGTCTCGTGTAAGTTTCAAACTTGAAGGCAGAAACCAGTCCGCTTCTTTTAATTGGAAATATCGACTAAAACCTCATAAAATCTCAAACTGGGAGCAGGCATGCAAGCTTGTAACACTTCCTCAAGTTTCATACTTGGGACATATAACGTCAAAACATTATAGTTTAAAAAAAAATGTATTTATCGAAATTGCTCAAAATACTCGTTTCCTCCAAAGCAAAAGTTTTTAATTTCCAAAAAGAAATGATCGGTAATTCTAAATTAACCGAATGTCAAAAATCTACGCATTTATATTTCCAAAATATAACACATTGTAATCGTATGCATGATGTTTACAACATTAAAACACTCCTTGGATCAAATGGTCTTTCATTTCGACAAAAAGGAACTAAAGCATTTTCTTGCACGACTCGTTCATCAAAATGCCGAGAACAAAGGTTACCCCAGTATGCATACCCCTAAGTCGATAAATCGCATTTTCATGAAAATGTCAATAAAACCTTTAGCTGACTAAAAAGCGCACTAAACAACTCCTTATGAAATGTTACCAAAATTCCTCCATGCATCACTTATGCCACGCATGAATCAATCCACACACTGAACTATTTGCAAAATAAACACTTAGTAACACAAACTCTCGAACGAAAAGTTAAGCGACACTAGAATTCCAAACTCATTTTAGACAAATCACTAAAATAGCCTTTAAACAGACATCGTGGAATGTAACTTTCCGTCTCAACTCTAACACATGTGGAGGAGTTCCAATGTTAGAGTCTCAAGCCGTAATCACTTACCCAACATCTTAACCACCACAAAACACGGATATTATCGTACCCGAAAGAACCGTTGGAAAATAATCAAATGAAACAATCTTTTACAAAGTTTTCAACTCCCGTGATAAAACGGTTTCAAGCATTTTCAAAACTATAATTCGAAATCTTGTGTGTGTGCTAAACATTTCCCAAAGTTTCAAAACACAATCCATATAAGGATTGGAAACACAAGGATTAGTTAATGCAATCCTATTTTCAAAATAAACTCTGTGCACGACTCAGTCGACATTCAACGTCTCGACTCATGCTCCTCTCTACCTTTCCAATCCACTATCGTCCTCCGGACATTTAAGCCTCTTGGGGCAAGATGGAAAATTACGTCAAATAATCCCTACGATTTTTCCTCAAATCAAAGTCGGCTCTAAAAGCCTATGATTCTAGCACAATCTTCCATCTTGGTTCGAAATGATCTGCTTACAACAAATATCATCCTTATCGTCACTCCAAGTGACTAATACTATAATCGTCTTTCTATTCCAACGACTGCCAGTTTAGAGCCTTCGACACTACCCCAACGGTCATCCCATCAAAGCAAGTCAAGTATACACATGTACCAGTGGATCTACTATATTTGTCTCTCCTCGTGACGGCTATTCAGGGTAGATAATACAACGCGTTATTAGCACATAACAACGCACACTAACAACACTCACGCCCAACTCTTTGGATTCCTCGTGACTTCCCCGACTCGAGCATTGATCTTGTGCTTCCGGTAGTAGGAGCTCTACTACTACCTTCCACACCTATCATCGCTCGTTCCGAGTCTCATCCCGAGGGTCCAAGTAGTTTCTCGCCGAAACTATACACATAAAATAATTAATCCACACATGCCAGTTCAAGAACATATCCTAATCAGGCAACTCATACAACTACTGTATATATAAAACCATCGGTCTCCCCGATCAGACAGCCACAAATGTATACTTAATAAACCATCAGTCACCCCGGTCATACAACAACAATTAAATATATAACTAACCATATGCCTGCACCAGCATATATATACATCCACCCTTCCTAGCTCCCTAGGAATTTCCTCTTATCCCACTACCCTTGCTACCACCGAATCCCTACTAATTATGACGAGTGACCTCGCGAATACCCGAGTATATGCAGTGCGAAATAAATAGACAGTCGAATACAAGACTCTATCCTAGAACGGTTGGACTCAAACAAGAGCTGCGCAATAGAACTAAATCGAATATTCTAAGGCTATAAATCTCTTACTGCATACAGCCTAGAGGGCATCCACTTAGTAACCTATCATAATTAGCATAAATTCCTAATAGCAAGCAGTTCAACATACAGCATAGTGTCCACAACAGGCAATCTAGCATGCATACTCTATGATCTAGAAAGCAATAAAACACTAAGTACTGTACCTTTCCCCTTTGGCTCCGGCTGACTGTACACACTGCGCCTCCGATCACCGTTCCTCGAACGGGTCTTTACTTTTTCTTTTGTTTCCAAAAAGATTTAATAAAGAATTTGAAAATTTCCCAGCCGCAACTTGAGACCAAACACACCGAGGTGCGTTTGATTCACTCAAGCTGTGCTCTGATACCAAGTTGTAACGTCCCGAAAATTACAAGCAAATTTAAATTTTTAAATTAACAATTCATTGATAACAACTCATTAAATGATCCCAACGTTTCGTTTGCAAACACATAATTAATATCTTTATAAAATAAAACCAGCGGAATAAACGTTTATTTATCAAATCATAAAGCAACCAGCTCTCCTCGCGCGCCAGTGTGTACTCGTCACGCCTTGAAGCCGCTCGGACCTGAAACCACAGTTTATTGGGAAAGGGTAAGCACGAAGCTTAGTGAATTCCAACACATGCGCAGATAGGAATTATATACACATCACCCCTATCCGCACATAAGCAACAACATCACAGTTACATAAAACGAGTAAACGCCTACAAGTAATTATGTATCCAACACCTCAGTACCATCGAGGCCTCGGTCCCACCGAATTGTAATGTATCCAACACCTCAGTACCATCGAGGCCTCGGTCCTACCGAATTGTAATGTATCCAACACCTCAGTACCATCGAGGCCTCGGTCCCACCGAATTGTAATGTATCCAACACCTCAGTACCATCGAGGCCTCGGTCCCACCGAATTGTAATGTAACCAACACCTCAGTACCATCGAGGCCTCGGTCCCACCGAATTGTAATGTAACACATTTATACCAAGCATTCAAACCAATCAAATATTACACACCACAAACAACTAGTTCACACCACAAAGACAGTAGTACATACAAACTATTATGACATGCATACGACCCCTAACTACACAGTGAGAGAACTCACCTCGAATGCGCGCCCAGCTTAACAACACAATTCAAGCTCCACAATTACGGTCACTTCCCAGCACCTAAACGCATGTTAAAACGTGTCAATATGAGACCCGGACCCTATGGCACGACACACGCTTAAACCGTCACTAAAACTAACTTCCGTTCACCCAAAACAGGTCTGTTCGGGACCTGTTTCGACCCCTTTAAACCCAGAAAATTCCCAATATTATTTCATGACCAGAAAGTACTCTGAGTTAGGGTTCCAAGGACATATTATACTCCTCCTAACGATTTTTCTACAATTTACTACGGATTTTACAAAAACAGATTCTGGAACAGCGAAAATTCAGCACCCTTCAGTATAAAACGACAAATCGACCCATGCTACGTCCCGAACTGGGTTTTGCACAAAACACAGAAAAGTTTCTAGACTCAAAAAGGGGACTTTTGACACCGGTTTCACCCCAAACCGAGTTACGAACAGAAAGTTACAGCTTACGCAAAACAGTGACAGAACTGCAGTTTCTTTTACATAAAATGACGATTCACAGAACTTACGACCACTTTTCGCCCAGCTAGAGGCCGAACCAGTTTTCCGCTAAAACACGGAAAACGTGCCCGGCCCTGAACTGGAACCGTGGGCGCCAGTTTCGGCTCAAACGGAGTTACGACGGAAAAGTTATGACTACACGAAAACTGGTCAGCACACTAGAATTTTCATAAAAATCACGATTTATAAAAACGGTTCAAGGCTTAACGATTCGGGTTTTACGCTACGAGTGTCACCCACTGCCACCGCCCTCCACCCACAGCCACCGCAGCGGCGGCGTGCGGCGGTGGTGGTCTCGCCGGAAAAACGAAAGGAAAAGGAAAAGAAACGAGACGAACGAGAGAGTTACATACCTCACGACGACGTCTCACCACCACAACTAATCTTCTCCCTCTCGACCTCCGACGACAGCGGGTGTGGCGACCTCCGGCGACAGCAGCAGCGGCGGCGAGGGCTGCCGCTGTGTTCTTTCTTCTCGTCACTCTCTTTCTCGCGATCACTCTCTCTCGTCGCTTCTCTCTCTCGGCTCTCCTCTCTTCGACCGGCAACCACATGAGAAACCAAGGAGCCGTAGGGTTGCCTTTTTTTTTTCTTTCCCTTCACGCTACCCAAAACCAAATCATCACAAGGCTGCGTTTTTTTTTGTTTTGCATGGGCCAAATCCATCAAGGTTTTTGGCCCTTGACACAATTAGTCCCTCGACTAGCAACCCTCTCGCAAATAACCGAAAATTCCGCCACTTTAACGATTCGATCCAACTCGACTAACCCCGTTAACGGAAACCACCATAATCGAACTTATAAGAAATAGTTAAGATTAATAAATTACATACCGGGATACGGGCTTTACAGGCGCTAATCGTAATTCCCGTAATTTGGATAAATGCGAAATAGGCCAGGCTCTAAAGGTAATTCCCATTTTGTGTTATGATGAAATAAACGTGGAATCGACCGGGCTCTTAATGGTAATTCCCGTTGATTGAAATGAGGACTAGACCGGACACTTAATGGTAAATCCCATTTCATATTGTGATGTGAAATCGTGGAATAGACGGGGCGCTAATCGTAATTCCCGGTTTCTGTTGGAAGGTAAGGGGTCGGCCGGGCACTTGATGGTAATTCCTACTTCCTTTCCAAGAAATAGGCATTGACTAATTGTAATTTCTTGGATATGACTGCATATCTATCATCTTCGTTCCTAAACGAGAACGATGGGGTTCAATAACTCTACCACCCGCACTGAAAGCCGATTCTGAAGCAACGGTAGTGATGGGAATTGCCAAAACATCAGCAGCCATTTTAGACAAAATTTTGAACTTCATGTTTTTCTCCTTCCACCACTCCAAGGCATCAAAATATGCACCCGACTCACCAATATACACCCATTCTTCCAAATAAGTGTAGTTCTGATTTCACACTTACAAAAGTATCAACACTTCTAATATGTTGATCATACTTTGCGGTGCCACTTTTGATACCCTTACCAACTCTAGAACTTAGATTGGTAAAACCACTCTTAGCCCCACTTTCACTCTTGTCAAGTACACCACTAGATGAAACTACATTAGCCGCTTTGTGTTGCTCAACATACTCTTCAAACAAATTAGTAAGAGTATCAAGAACAATTTTCATTTGTTTAGGAGCCTCATCCGGTGAATATATGGCATTAAAAGAGAACTCAAGTAGCTTCATCTTGTACCTAGGATCCAAAATAGCACCAATCGAAATCAACAAATTACAAGTACCCCAATACTTGTCAAATTTCTTTTTCATCTTAATAGCCATATCTCTCATGTATTTGCTCTCATCTAAAGTCAAATCATCCAATGCTTCTTTTATCCCATATAACTCACTAAGAAATAAATTAGACGTAGGATACTCAGAGCCTATAAGATAAAAAAAAGTAAATAAATAGTGCATTAGAACTAGATAAAAAAGTAAATAAATAGTAAAAATGATTTATAATATAAACAATAAAAGAGAGTCTAAAATACCTGATATTATTTTGGTAACCTCGTTGAAAATCCCCAAGAAAGAGAGTCTATATGAAAGCGACGATTTAGGGTTTCTTCAATCTTCACGGTTGCTTGTCTTCTTCTGTTTGACGTTTGCAGACCCAATTCAAAATGGGCGAACTTGCTGAAGTGGGGAAGACTGAAGACGGTCGCTACTTTGGATATTTGGTAATTGATACATGGTAATAGTAGGGATGTAAACTAGGTTAAAAAGGCCCACATATAAGTCCTAATTTAAGTAATGAAGGCACAAAATATAATTCCCAAATTAAGTTAAGAAGGCCCAACATCTAATATACATTTATTTTATTTTAATTACACATATGAATATTTATATATAAATGTTATAATATAAAATATAAACGAACATAAATAAACGAACATAAATGAACGAACGTTCACGAACGTAAATAAACGAACGAGACATTTGTTCATGTTAGTTCGTTTAACTTGAGGGACTAGATTGTCAATTGGTGAGAGTGGTGTACGGCACAAATCCCTAGGGCAGCTTTCACTTCACAAATCAGTAAATTGGGTGTTGGTGTTGGCGGCTAAGAGAGAGCAAGAGAAAGGAAGAAGGGTTTGAGAAGAAATCAAGAGAAAAATGAAGGATCAAGCTAGAATCTGCAAAGTAATGCATCCTAATTCGTTCTTCTGATTAGGATAGTGCTTCTTCTTCTCTTTGTTATGAATCCTTAGGTCTGATGTTGATGATTACTTGAGTTTTCACCATTTTTCCTTGAAAATAAGTTTTATGGGTTTTGTCTTAATGAATCGATTTTAAGAGATTAAAGTGGGATTAATGGGGTATTTGAGGTTGGTGGATGAACCCTTGAGGTTATCTAATCAAACTAATGGCTAAAATCGGGTTAGAAATCACTTTTAAGAAATTTATTTTCGAACAACAGTCGTACCCGGACACCTTCAGTTCATGATGATATGGTGGTTTCCGGATACGGATGCTAGTTTCCGGGTGAAGTTTTATGGTAGTTTCCGGATAAGGATGGTAGTTCCCGGGTGGGTGTTTTTCCGGGTAGATTGAGTTACCGGGTGTAGTATCCGGAAAGAAGGTGTATCCGGATAGTATGGGTATCCGGGAAGCCTTAGTATCCGGATAGTATGGCGTCCGGACAAGTTGATATCCGGACAAGTTGGTATCCGGACAGGTTGGTATCCGGAAAATGTGTGCTGGACAGTAGGTTGAGCCGTTTAATCTGACCCGAATCCAATGCCCTTAGGTGTTCGACTGGTTTAGCTGGGAGGAATTTAAGAAGTGCGTTCTACGATAATCAAAGGTGAGTTCTCTCACTCCTTTTTATGACGTACCATTTTTACTGAATATGGTTCCTTTATCGAGTATGAATTGATTTATAAAAATTATGCATGCTTTCATGACTTACATGTTTACCCACAAACGAAAGATGTTTTATGTTTTCATGCATATGGTTTCAATGTATGTGTATGCTATGTGGAGTCGGTTGCACGGTGGGGACGGGGTACCTTGGGATCTCTGATTCCTTGGGCATATGGAGGTTAGCTTGTAGGTTGGAATTCGTTTTCTCCTACATGAAGGAACGGGGAGTCCATTTGGATTCCGGCGTAGACGAGAGGGTGTCCGTTAGGCCCCGATCGGAGTAGCTTATGCAATTCCCTGAACCCCGTGTTTAACCTTGAATGATGTTATGAGAAAGATGTGAAAGTATTTTCTTTATGAAATGATCTTTATACTGTGATAAATGTTATGGAGGGAATTCACTAGACCTTTTGGTCTAACCCTCGCTTTTCAAAAACCAAACCATTTTCGATTGGTGCTATTTTGGATCCTAGGTACAAGATGAAGCTACTTGAGTTCTCTTTTAATGCCATATATTCACCGGATGAGGCTCCTAAACAAATGAAAATTGTTCTTGATACTCTTACTAATTTGTTTGAAGAGTATGTTGAGCAACACAAAGCGGCTAATGTAGTTTCATCTAGTGGTGTACTTGACAAGAGTGAAAGTGGGGCTAAGAGTGGTTTTACCAATCTAAGTTCTAGAGTTGGTAAGGGTATCAAAAGTGGCACCGCAAAGTATGATCAACATATTAGAAGTGTTGATACTTTTGTAAGTGTGAAATCAGAACTACACTTATTTGGAAGAAGGGGTGTATATTGGTGAGTCGGGTGCATATTTTGATGCCTTGGAGTGGTGGAAGGAGAAAAACATGAAGTTCAAAATTTTGTCTAAAATGGCTGTTCGTTTATTTAATAATTGAACGAACATGAACATGTTTTTTGTTCGTTTAGTTAAACGAACGAACATGAACAAATGTCTCGTTCGTTCATTTACGTTCGTGAACGTTCGTTAATTTATGTTCGTTTATTTATGTTCGTTTATATTTTATCTAATAACATTTATATATAAATATTCATATGTGTAATTAAAATAAAACAAATGTATATTAGATGTTGGGCCTTCTTAACTTAATTTGGGAATTATATTTTGGGACTTCATTACTTAAATTAGGACTTATATGTGGGCATTTTTAACCTAGTTTACATCCCTACCATTACCATGTACCAATTACCAAATATCCAAAGTAGCGACCGTCTTCAGTCTTCCCCACTTCAGCAAGTTCTCCCATTTTGAATTGGGTCTGCAAACGTCAAACAGAAGAAGACAAGCAACCGTGAAGATTGAAGAAACCCTAAATCGTCGCTTTCATATAGACTCTCTTTCTTGGGGATTTTCAACGAGGTTACCAAAATAATATCAGGTATTATAGACTCTCTTTTATTGTTTATATTATAAATCATTTTTACTATTTATTTACTTTTTTATCTAGTTCTAATGCACTATTTATTTACTTTTTTTTATCTTATAGGCTCTGAGTATCCTACGTCTAATTTATTTCTTAGTGAGTTATATGGGATAAAAGAAGCATTGGATGATTTGACTTTAGATGAGAGCAAATACATGAGAGATATGGCTATTAAGATGAAAAAGAAATTTGACAAGTATTGAGGTACTTGTAATTTGTTGATTTCGATTGGAGCTATTTTGGATCCTAGGTACAAGATGAAGCTACTTGAGTTCTCTTTTAATGACATATATTCACCGGATGAGGCTCCTAAACAAATGAAAATTGTTCTTGATACTCTTACTAATTTGTTTGAAGAGTATGTTGAGCAACACAAAGCGGCTAATGTAGTTTCATCTAGTGGTGTACTTGACAAGAGTGAAAGTGGGGCTAAGAGTGGTTTTACCAATCTAAGTTCTAGAGTTGGTAAGGGTATCAAAAGTGGCACCGCAAAGTATGATCAACATATTAGAAGTGTTGATACTTTTGTAAGTGTGAAATCAGAACTACACTTATTTGGAAAAAGGGGTGTATATTGGTGAGTCGGGTGCATATTTTGATGCCTTGGAGTGGTGGAAGGAGAAAAACATGAAGTTCAAAATTTTGTCTAAAATGATTGTTCGTTTATTTAATAATTGAACGAACATGAACATGTTTTTTGTTCGTTTAGTTAAACGAACGAACATGAACAAATGTCTCGTTCGTTCATTTATGTTCGTTTATTTATGTTCGTTTATATTTTATATTATAACATTTATATATAAATATTCATATGTGTAATTAAAATAAAACAAATGTATATTAGATGTTGGGCCTTCTTAACTTAATTTGGGAATTATATTTTGGGCCTTCATTACTTAAATTAGGACTTATATGTGAGCCTTTTTAACCTAGTTTACATCCCTACCATTACCATGTACCAATTACCAAATATCCAAAGTAGCGACCGTCTTCAGTCTTCCCCACTTCAGCAAGCTCTCCCATTTTGAATTGGGTCTGCAAACGTCAAACAGAAGAAGACAAGCAACCGTGAAGATTGAAGAAACCCTAAATCGTCGCTTTCATATAGACTCTCTTTCTTGGGGATTTTCAACGAGGTTACCAAAATAATATCAGGTATTATAGACTCTCTTTTATTGTTTATATTATAAATCATTTTTACTATTTATTTACTTTTTTATCTAGTTCTAATGCACTATTTATTTACTTTTTTTTATCTTATAGGCTCTGAGTATCCTACGTCTAATTTATTTCTGTAAAGCCCGTGTCCCGGTACGTTTTTGTCTAATTATTTAATTAATTTAAGTGTTTACCTTTAAATTGTTAGTGGTTAGTGTTTGGTGTCACAAAGGACCAATAATGTTAGATTTTGTGTCTTTTGTTGTAGAGTGTGAGTTAAGTCGTAATTAAGGGGGGGCCTAATGTGGAAGCTATAACCTCAGGGACTGTTTGTGCCTTAATGGAAATTATTGCATGGGATCGGCCCATGGATCGATCCCTTCTCCTTCTTCTTGGCTCACTTCCTCGCTAAAACAAACACACAACACAAAAACCCTACTTTTTCTTCTCCTTGCTCACGACTGCCGCTACCATCACCGGAGCTTTTCTTTTTCTTGCCGCTGCCGTCGCGCACCACAAAACCAGCAGCAGCCGCCGCTAGCAAACTCCGGCGAGAGAGGGAAGGGAGGTGTGAACGAGTCGGAAGCCGGAGTCCAGTCGGAGTGTTGCTGGACCGTCGCCGATCGGTACGTTTCTATGTCTTCTTCTTCCTTTTCTTTCGCTGTCACGGAGTCACCACGAAACCACCACCGCCACAGCGGCCATGGCTGCCGGCAGCGTGCGTGGCCACCGTACACCACCGCTGCAGTGGCTGGAGGGTACTGGTGGGTCGGGGCTGAGTCGGGGGTGGGGGGAGAGCGTGCGTTATTTATTCTCGTCGGTTTAGGCACCGAACCGCCACCACCACCGGGGTGGCTGCCGCCTGCTCGCCGCCGCCGGCCACCGCTGCCTGAGATGGCAGCAGGTGGTACTTGGGTTAGCTTATGCATTGATCGTTTAGTTGGTTGAACCTTATTTGGTAAATCTAAACGCGAAGAATTTAAACCCGAATCCAAAATCGTGATTTTATGTAATTTTTATGTGCGCGGTCCGGTTTTCGTTTAATCATAACTGTTCCGTCGAAACTCCGATTGAGCCGAAACTGGCGCCCACGCTTCGAGCTCGGGACCGGGCACGTTTTCTGTGTTTTGGCGGAAAACTGGTTCGGCCTCTAGTTGGGAGAAAAAGTGGTCGCAAGTTCTGTGGTTCGTCATTTTATGTGAATTTCCTGGAATCTGCCACTGTTTTGCGTGGACCGTAACTTTTTACTCGTAAGTCGTTTTAACTTGAGGTCAGTGGCCATTTTTCCTAATTTGAGTTAGGCACGTCTTTCGTGTTTCGCCGAAAGGCTGAATCGGCCCAGAACCGGGCTGTTCGGAGCTGTTAGTGCGAACTGGTCCGGAAACGGACAGTTCCGGTAGGCGAACTTAATAAATTTATAATTAATTATAGAAAAATCGTTAGGAGGCGTGTAATATATCCTCGGAAAGGTATTTCAGGGCACTTTTCAACCGTGTAATAAATCTGAGTTTTTTCTGGAGTTTTAGTGGTCAAATCAGGTCCCGAACAGACCTGTTCGGTGTGACCGAAAGTTAGTTTTAGTGACAGTTTGGGGTGTGTCGCGTCGTGGGGTCCGGGTCTCGTATTGACGTATTTTATCGTACGTTTAGGTGCCGGAAAGTGATCGTCGTTGTGTGGAGCTACTTACTATTTTTTTTTAGCTAGGCGCGCACCCGAGGTGAGTTCTCTCACTACAATTAATTAATAGTTGTTTATTATTACTGTAGCACGTGTGTGAAAATTATATGCGGGATTGTTGGGGGCTAGATAGTGGGACGTCTAGTTAACATTATGTGCTACATTATTCGGCGGGGCCGAGTCCCGACGGGGACGGAGGTGTTTTACACAGTAGGCGTAAAAGGGGCGTTTACGCAGTAGGCGTAAAAAGGATGTCACACGCAGTAGGCGTAAAACGGGTGTTTCCTGCAGTAGGCGGAAACGTGCGGCGGGGCCGTAGACCCGACATCCGCCCGGGAATTTTGTTATGTGGTGGTTATTATACTTGTTCATGATTTGTCCGTAGACTTGTATGTGGTGGTGTGATCCTCTTTGCTTTAGGGGTAATATGAGATAACCATTGTTAATTGTTGTGTTTGAATTCATTAAGCTTCGTGCTTACCCCTCCCAATTTACAGTGGCTGCAGGTACAAGTGGTACGAAGGCATGACTGGCACACACTGACGCACAAGATGGATGAGTCGAAGGATTTGCTTATTAAACATTTTCCCGTTATTGAATAAACAATTTAATTTCCGCTGTTGACTTATGTTTTAATAACGCTCGTGATTGCAATTATTATTTTGGGTTTAATAAATGGAGACTTATTATTAAAGATGCGCGTTTAAATTTTTTTTAAATTTTCTTGAAATTTTGGGGCGTTACAACTTGGTATCAGAGCACGGCTTGAGTGAATCAAACGCACCTCGGTGTGTTTGGTCTCAAGTTGCGGCTGGGAAATATTTTTAAATTTTTTTTAAACCTTTTGGAAATAAAGAGGAAAAGATGAAAACCCGTTCGAGGAACGGTGATCGAGGGCGCAGTGTGTACAGTCAGCCGGAGCCAAGGGAAAGGTACAATGCTTAGTGTTTTCTCATTTTATCGCTTTCTAGATCATAGGGTATGCATGCTAGATTGCCTGAGGTTGACACTATGCGATACGTTGGATTGCTTGCTATTATGATTTTCTTGCTAATTATAGTAGGTTTCTAAGTAGGTGCCCTTTAAATCGTATGCGGTAAGAGGCTAATGGCCTTAGAATATTCGATTTAGTTCTATTGCGCAGCTCTTGTTTGAGTCCAACCGTTCTAGGATAGAATCTAGTATTTGAATGTCTATTTGCCTTGCACTGCATATGATTGGGTATTTGCGCGGCCACTCATTATGATTAGCAGGGTTTTTATAGTAGCGAGGGTAGTGGGTGGAATATAATTCCTAGGGAGCTAGGAAGGGTGAGTGCATATGCCGGTGCGGGCATATGTGTGGAGTTGCGGCGAGAACTACTTGGACCCTCGGGAAGGGACACGAAACGGGTAATGATAGGTGTGGAAGGTAGTAGTAGAGCTCCTACTACCGGAAGCACAGGATCAGTACTCGGGTCGGGAAAGTCACGAGGAATTCAAGGAGTTGAGCGTATGTGTTGATAGTGTGAGTTATTAGCTGATAATAACTCTTTGAATTTCTCCTTCTTATAGAATGGTCAACACTAGGAGACGCGGTGAGGCTGAGCCGAGGGCTGAAGCCGGGATCACTGAGGAGCGGATCCAAGGGATGATTGCAAGTGAGGTTGCACGAGCTGTTGGGGATGTAATTCCCGAGATTATCACCGCAATTCAGGATCAACTGGTGACTCTAGTGGAGGAGCGGTTTGCAGCGATGCCGCCGCCTGTTGGGGGACAGCCCCGTGCCCGAGACTTCCAGTATCGGGATCTTTCTGCCTGCTCTCCACCAGAATTCAAGGGTGACTCTAACCCTATCGTTAGCATGCGCTGGATATCCGACATGGAGTGCGCTTTTCTGACAAGCGGCTGTCCGGATAACTTGAAGGTTCGATTTGCAGTGAATCTACTTCGCGAGGGAGCGAAAGACTGGTGCGCCACGGCATTGACTCTGGCCGAGCGTACCACTCTTACTTGGGACGAGTTCGTTGCTCGTTTCCGTGCTGAGTACGTGCCGCCGATAGAGATGGAAAGAATAGCGAAGGAGTTCTTGGAGCTGAACCAGACTACGGAGACCGTAAAGGAGATGAACAAGAAGTTTACCGAAATGGCGCTATTCTGTCCCCAATATGCGGCCTCAGAAGAAATGAAGATGGCGAGGTACAAAGACATGCTTCGGACCGAGATCCGGGAAATTGTGAGCGCAGTGCAACATCCTTCGCTGTCGGCTATGATGGATGCAGCGCGGAGAAGAGAAATAGAGTTGGAGACCCAAGCAAAGAAGAGGAAGGCGGCACATGCAGTGACGCCTACCTCTGCAGTGCCAAAGAAATCGAAGTTTGTTGATTCTCGTGGGCACACGAAGAGTAGCGGTTCTAAGGCCCGGGATGTGAGTGGTAGAAGATCTGATGCATGTTACAAGTGTGGGCAGCCTGGCCATCTCAGTAGAGATTGTAGGTCGCCACTGATGTTATGTTTCGGCTGTAAACAGGCTGGCCATGTGAAGGCCAACTGCCCGAATGCTAGGGCAACTGATGGGGGTGGTGCACAGAGGGCTCCTGCGAATGCCCCGCTGCGCATCACCGACGGGCGTACGGGTCAGCCCGGGACGGAGGCGGCCCGAGGGAGAGTCCACCAGCTGAAGGTGGAGGAGGCGCAGGCGACGCCTAAGGTGGTGACAGGTATGTTTCATCACTCTTTTCTTTTGTCTTTCCTTTTCATGCCCTGTGTTTATGTATTGTTATTCTTTATATATTAGGTACGTTTCTAGTCAATTCTGTACCTGCGGTGGTAATGTTTGATAGCGGGGCTACTCATTCATTCGTGTCTCGCACTTTTAGCGAGAGGTTGGGTCGAGTGGTGGGACGTCTAGGATGTCCTTTATTGGTCGAGGTCGCCGATGATAGGACCTTGACGGTTACGGACGTGTATCGGGGATGCACGTTGGAAATCTCGGGTGTGAGGTTTCCTATCGATTTGATCCCTATAGCGATGCGAGAGCTTTGCGTGATAGTGGGCATGGATTGGATGGACGCGTTCGATGCAGAGATTGTTTGCCGTCGCAAACAAGTACGGGTTCGAACCCCAAGCGGGGGAGAACTGTTGATTCAGGGAGACTCGCCTAGTCGGGTTACGGCTATTTGTTCTGCGGCGAGGGCTCGGAGATACCTTCAGCATAGTGGGCAGGGGTTCTTGGCGTATGTGGTGGATACGCGTGTCGATGAGACGAAGATTAGTGCCGAGGATGTGCCAGTCGTGAGGGAATTCGCCGATGTATTCCCCGATGAGTTGCCAGGGATACCTCCCGCGCGACAGGTGGAGTTTCGAATCGACCTGATTCCAGGTGCTGCTCCGGTGGCCAAGGCACCTTATCGCTTGGCTCCACCGGAAATGAAGGAGCTTTATGAGCAGCTGCAGGAGCTTCTGGAGAAGGAGTTCATCAAACCGAGTTGTTCACCGTGGGGAGCTCCGATCTTGTTCGTGAAAAAGAAAGATGGATCTCAGCGGATGTGCATTGACTACCGGGAGCTGAATAAGCTTACGGTGAAGAATCGTTATCCTTTGCCAAGGATTGATGATTTGTTTGATCAGTTGCAGGGAGCCTCGTGGTTCTCTAAGATTGACTTGAGATCCGGGTACCATCAGATGCGGGTGCGTAGCGAAGATACGGAGAAGACGGCTTTTCGCACGCGTTACGGCCATTACGAGTTCGTGGTGATGCCTTTCGGGCTCACCAATGCACCAGCAGCGTTCATGGACCTCATGAACAGGGTGTGTAGCCCGATGTTGGATCGTTCGGTGATCGTGTTCATCGACGACATTCTTGTATATTCCAAGACGAAGGAAGAGCACGAGGTGCATTTGCGGGAAGTGTTAGAAGTTTTGAGACGGGAGAAGCTTTATGCTAAGTTCTCCAAGTGTGAATTCTGGTTACGAGAGGTCCAATTCTTAGGACATGTCGTGAATCAGAATGGTATAATGGTCGATCCGGCCAAGATTTCGGCAGTTATGCGGTGGGAGGTGCCGAAAACTCCTACCGAGGTGCGAAGCTTTCTCGGTTTAGCAGGGTATTATCGGAGATTTATCCAAGATTTCTCCAAAATCGCCTTGCCTATGACGAAACTGACGAAGAAAACTGCAGCCTTCAGTTGGGGTGAAGAGCAACAGAAGGCGTTTGAGGAGCTACGCAGGCGTTTATGTGAGGCTCCTGTGTTAACCTTGCCTGAGGGCATGGAAGATTTGGTGGTTTACTGTGATGCTTCGTACCAAGGGTTGGGTGCCGTGCTTATGCAACGCGGCAAGGTCATCGCTTACGCGTCGAGGCAGTTGAAGCCTCATGAGGCGAACTACCCGACTCATGATTTGGAGCTGGGAGCGGTGGTGTTTGCTTTAAAAATATGGAGACACTATCTTTATGGTGTCAAGTGCACGATCTATACCGATCACAAGAGCCTTAAATACCTGATGGACCAGCAAAATCTTAATATGCGTCAGCGGAGGTGGCTTGATGTGGTCAAGGATTACGACTGCGAGATACTTTACCACCCCGGTAAGGCGAATGTAGTCGCGGATGCACTTAGTCGACATCCGGTCGGGGGATCTTTGAAGGGTTTTTGTCAGCGATTAACGGTAGTTGCACCACTCTTGGAGTCGATCGGTATCGCTCAAGAGGTGGCCGTGTTGGAGGAAAATGCTAAACGAGAGAGAGTTTCGGGAGAAATTCCGAAGTTAGTACGGGATAGTCGGGGACTGTTAACCCGCTATGGTAGAATTTGGGTTCCATACACTGGTGGGAATCACCAGACACTATTGGACGAGGCGCATAAGTCCAAGTTTTCGATTCATCCCGGAGCTACCAAGATGTACAGAGACCTGCGTGAAGACTATTGGTGGCCCGGCATGAAGCGGGATGTAGCCAAATGTGTGGAAGTATGTTTGACCTGTCGGAAGGTCAAAGCGGAACACCAACGACCGCATGGGAAATTGCAGCCGTTGGAGGTTCCGGTGTGGAAGTGGGAGCAAATCACAACGGATTTCATCACTAAGCTTCCCAAGACTCAGCGAGGAAATGATACTATCTGGGTGATCGTGGATCGCCTGACGAAGAGCGCTCACTTCTTGGCGATTAAAGAGAGTTTTTCGGCGGATAAGCTTGCGGAGATTTTCATTCGGGAAATTGTAACTCGGCACGGGGTGCCAGTCTCAATTGTCTCGGATCGGGATACTCGTTTCACCTCCCGATTTTGGGAGAAGTTTCAGAATGAGATGGGTACGCGGTTGCATTTCAGTACAGCATTTCATCCTCAGACGGACGGACAGAGTGAGCGTACTATTCAGACACTTGAGGACATGATGCGAGCATGTGTGATTGACTTTGGTGGTAGTTGGGATCAGAATCTTCCACTAGCTGAGTTCTCCTACAATAACAGCTATCACGCTAGCATCGGTAGAGCGCCGTACGAAGTGTTGTATGGCAGGAAGTGTCGGACGCCCATTTGCTGGGGCGAGGTTGGTCACAGAGTGCTGGGGAGCACCGATGTTGTGCTAAAGACGACGGAGATGATTCAGATGGTGCGAGATCGGTTAGTCACTGCGCAGAGTCGACAAAAGAGTTACGCCGATAAGAGACGATCGGACTTGGAGTTCCAAGTCGGGGATTACGTTCTTTTGAAAGTGTCACTCTGGAAAGGGGTAATCCGTTTTCGCAAGCGGGGAAAGTTGGGTCCCCGATATATCGGACCGTACAAGGTCATCGCGCGTGTGGGGAAAGTAGCTTACCGATTGGAGCTACCAGAGGAGCTGAGCCTGATCCACAACACGTTCCATGTCTCTCAGTTGCGGAAGTGTGTGATGGATGAGTCTGCGGTAGTTCCCCTTGAAGATATTCAAATTGATGAGCGACTCAACTATGCGGAGAAGCCAATAGCTATAGTCGAGAGGAAGACGAAGACTCTGCGGAACAAAGTCATTGGATTGGTGAAGGTCCAGTGGCAGCACCGGAAAGGTTCGGAATGGACGTGGGAACCGGAAGCCGAGATGCGGGAGAATTACCCGGAGCTGTTTGCGGGCGTGGACTTCGGGGACGAAGTCTAATCCAAGCGGGGGAGAGTTGTAAAGCCCGTGTCCCGGTACGTTTTTGTCTAATTATTTAATTAATTTAAGTGTTTACCTTTAAATTGTTAGTGGTTAGTGTTTGGTGTCACAAAGGACCAATAATGTTAGATTTTGTGTCTTTTGTTGTAGAGTGTGAGTTAAGTCGTAATTAAGGGGGGGCCTAATGTGGAAGCTATAACCTCAGGGACTGTTTGTGCCTTAATGGAAATTATTGCATGGGATCGGCCCATGGACCGATCCCTTCTCCTTCTTCTTGGCTCACTTCCTCGCTAAAACAAACACACAACACAAAAACCCTACTTTTTCTTCTCCTTGCTCACGACTGCCGCTACCATCACCGGAGCTTTTCTTTTTCTTGCCGCTGCCGTCGCGCACCACAAAACCAGCAGCAGCCGCCGCTAGCAAACTCCGGCGAGAGAGGGAAGGGAGGTGTGAACGAGTCGGAAGCCGGAGTCCAGTCGGAGTGTTGCTGGACCGTCGCCGATCGGTACGTTTCTATGTCTTCTTCTTCCTTTTCTTTCGCTGTCACGGAGTCACCACGAAACCACCACCGCCACAGCGGCCATGGCTGCCGGCAGCGTGCGTGGCCACCGTACACCACCGCTGCAGTGGCTGGAGGGTACTGGTGGGTCGGGGCTGAGTCGGGGGTGGGGGGAGAGCGTGCGTTATTTATTCTCGTCGGTTTAGGCACCGAACCGCCACCACCACCGGGGTGGCTGCCGCCTGCTCGCCGCCGCCGGCCACCGCTGCCTGAGATGGCAGCAGGTGGTACTTGGGTTAGCTTATGCATTGATCGTTTAGTTGGTTGAACCTTATTTGGTAAATCTAAACGCGAAGAATTTAAACCCGAATCCAAAATCGTGATTTTATGTAATTTTTATGTGCGCGGTCCGGTTTTCGTTTAATCATAACTGTTCCGTCGAAACTCCGATTGAGCCGAAACTGGCGCCCACGCTTCGAGCTCGGGACCGGGCACGTTTTCTGTGTTTTGGCGGAAAACTGGTTCGGCCTCGAGTTGGGAGAAAAAGTGGTCGCAAGTTCTGTGGTTCGTCATTTTATGTGAATTTCCTGGAATCTGCCACTGTTTTGCGTGGACCGTAACTTTTTACTCGTAAGTCGTTTTAACTTGAGGTCAGTGGCCATTTTTCCTAATTTGAGTTAGGCACGTCTTTCGTGTTTCGCCGAAAGGCTGAATCGGCCCAGAACCGGGCTGTTCGGAGCTGTTAGTGCGAACTGGTCCGGAAACGGACAGTTCCGGTAGGCGAACTTAATAAATTTATAATTAATTATAGAAAAATCGTTAGGAGGCGTGTAATATATCCTCGGAAAGGTATTTCAGGGCACTTTTCAACCGTGTAATAAATCTGAGTTTTTTCTGGAGTTTTAGTGGTCAAATCAGGTCCCGAACAGACCTGTTCGGTGTGACCGAAAGTTAGTTTTAGTGACAGTTTGGGGTGTGTCGCGTCGTGGGGTCCGGGTCTCGTATTGACATATTTTATCGTACGTTTAGGTGCCGGAAAGTGATCGTCGTTGTGTGGAGCTACTTACTATTTTTTTTTAGCTAGGCGCGCACCCGAGGTGAGTTCTCTCACTACAATTAATTAATAGTTGTTTATTATTACTGTAGCACGTGTGTGAAAATTATATGCGGGATTGTTGGGGGCTAGATAGTGGGACGTCTAGTTAACATTATGTGCTACATTATTCGGCGGGGCCGAGTCCCGACGGGGACGGAGGTGTTTTACGCAGTAGGCGTAAAAGGGGCGTTTACGCAGTAGGCGTAAAAAGGATGTCACACGCAGTAGGCGTAAAACGGGTGTTTCCTGCAGTAGGCGGAAACGTGCGGCGGGGCCGTAGACCCGACATCCGCCCGGGAATTTTGTTATGTGGTGGTTATTATACTTGTTCATGATTTGTCCGTAGACTTGTATGTGGTGGTGTGATCCTCTTTGCTTTAGGGGTAATATGAGATAACCATTGTTAATTGTTGTGTTTGAATTCACTAAGCTTCGTGCTTACCCCTCCCAATTTACAGTGGCTGCAGGTACAAGTGGTACGAAGGCATGACTGGCACACACTGACGCACAAGATGGATGAGTCGAAGGATTTGCTTATTAAACATTTTCCCGTTATTGAATAAACAATTTAATTTCCGCTGTTGACTTATGTTTTAATAACGCTCGTGATTGCAATTATTATTTTGGGTTTAATAAATGGAGACTTATTATTAAAGATGCGCGTTTAAAATTTTTTTAAATTTTCTTGAAATTTTGGGGCGTTACAATTTCTTAGTGAGTTATATGGGATAAAAGAAGCATTGGATGATTTGACTTTAGATGAGAGCAAATACATGAGAGATATGGCTATTAAGATGAAAAAGAAATTTGACAAGTATTGAGGTACTTGTAATTTGTTGATTTCGATTGGAGCTATTTTGGATCCTAGGTACAAGATGAAGCTACTTGAGTTCTCTTTTAATGACATATATTCACCGGATGAGGCTCCTAAACAAATGAAAATTGTTCTTGATACTCTTACTAATTTGTTTGAAGAGTATGTTGAGCAACACAAAGCGGCTAATGTAGTTTCATCTAGTGGTGTACTTGACAAGAGTGAAAGTGGGGCTAAGAGTGGTTTTACCAATCTAAGTTCTAGAGTTGGTAAGGGTATCAAAAGTGGCACCGCAAAGTATGATCAACATATTAGAAGTGTTGATACTTTTGTAAGTGTGAAATCAGAAATACACTTATTTGGAAGAAGGGGTGTATATTGGTGAGTCGGGTGCATATTTTGATGCCTTGGAGTGGTGGAAGGAGAAAAACATGAAGTTCAAAATTTTGTCTAAAATGGCTGCTGATGTTTTGGCAATTCCCATAACTACCGTTGCTTCAGAATCGGGTTTCAGTGCGGGTGGTAGAGTTACTGAACCCCATCGTTCTCGTTTAGGAACGAAGATGATAGATATGCTTAGGCTTGTAAACGAACTGAACGTTCACCGAACCGTTCGTGAACCGTTCGGCGGGAAGTTCGTTTATGTTCGTTCATTTATTTCACTTTGACCACTAACTCTAAAACTCACTAGAATTTGGGTTGTTACAACACTCCCCCTTAAAAGAATTCCGTCCCCGGAATTCCTCATTGGAAAATATGCGGGTATCTAGCTTTCATCTCTGACTCCAA